>JAOPSE010000377.1:0-702337 GCA_029449295.1 Zea luxurians
GGTACTCGACTGAAAACGTACCTAGTGCCACTCCTGGAGTCTCCTGGACTGTGTCGGCCTCCAAGTGGTTCACCTTTCCATACTGGGCACGAGGTTGCCCACGGTTGTTGCCTCCTTGCTGCATTGGATTCTGTCTGGCTAGGCATTGAGAGCTAACTACTGCTGAGCTGCTTTCTTTGGGCAATGATTCGCCCAATGACCTTGTTCCCCACAGTAGAAACATGCACGACTTCCTCCTTGCGCTGGTGCTGCTTGATTGTTCTGGTTAGTTGCTAGGGCAGGAAGACGGGCTGCCTGGTTGCTTTGATGCTGGTATTGATTTCCTCCTTGCTGGTTGTTCTGACGGTACTGTTGCTGCTGCTGAGGAAACTGCCTCTGGTACTGCTGGTGGTGGTTCTGACGCTGATGCTGGTGCTGGTGACCTGCTTAAATGGCTGAGGTGAGTTGCCTAAGTAGCGAGGACGGCTGTTACTCCCGACCTGAGGTCCACCAATCTTGCGTTTCCTGTCCTCCATCTCCCGACGCTTCCTTTATGTCATGATTGCTCTGTCGATTAGATGCTGGAAGGTGGGAAGGTGTGGTTCATTAGCTAATTGTGGAGGGGATCAACTAAACCTCTCAGAAAGTGGTACTACCTCTTAGCATCCGTGTTGACATCCTCTGGGGCATAACGCGATAGCTGCAAAAACTTGTCTCTGTACTCACTGATGGACAGAGGACCCTACTTCAAGGCGAGAAACTCCTCCTTCCTCACTATCATCAGTCCCTCGGGTACAAGGTAGCGACGGAAGTTGTCCCTAAATTCTTCCCAAGTGATGGCTTCAAGGTTGGCATGGGTGGCGAGGTAAGACTACCACCAAGACTGTGCTGCTCCCTCAGCTGTCGGGGACCGTACAACACCTTCTCACGATCATTGCACTGGGCAGTGTGCAACTCTCGTTCTACAGTATGCAGCCAATCTTCGGCGTCCATGGGATCAGCAGAGTGGGCAAAAATAGGGGGGATGGCTCCTCATGAATTCTGCTCGCTTGTCTCTGGGCACTAGAGGCATCTGAACTTGCACTAGAGGCTGAGGCGGTGGTGGCTGCTGCTGCACCTGCTGCATAGCTGCTAGGGTCTGTCCGATTACCTGAACTGCTTGAGTTTGCATCAGGAACATTTTCTCAATGGTCATCAGGGGTGGCGGTGGCAAATGCTGTTGCGGGGCTGCCTCCTCTTGGGGTGCCTGCTGTTCTGGCTGAGCACACCTCGCACCTCTGCGCCTGTTCTCAGACATCTGTAGAAATCACACACATATATCAAATCTGACTCTGCAGTCTTTCAGCATAAGAAAAGATGTATAGAAACTCTTCATAGCACTGATCAAATGACCATCTTCACTGACAGCTTCTCAAATAAAGAGGAAAGTGGAAACACATGGATTACCCAACTAAATAACTGACTTTATTAATAACTACACCAAGTTGTAGGGGATACCCACAGCTTGATGACAATCATTAGAAAGATCCAACTTCATTACATGTCCATCATAACAAGCATCCAACATACGATAAGCAAACTAACTCGAACTAAGACTAACTAGACTAAGACACAGAAGTAAGCATTATTACAGACTCCGACTCCATCGGTCTATGGATCTAAATCTATGCGGGTCCTGCAGTTTGGGGTACCATAGTCAAAGCGACCACGGGGCGGTGAACGGTAAGGGTGCTGAATCCCGACAGGGCGGGAGAACCACCATCTAGATAGTGGTGTGCTGCGCACTCAGCACGCAATTCCGCAACCTCCGCCCGAACCTTGCCCAACTCGTCAAGGGCATGGTCCAACTCTGTGTTGAGCACGGTAGCCAAGTTGACATGCTGTTCAGCCTAGGATTGCCCTCACCAACTGGCGAAGCAATCACACCTCTAGCACTGCCGGTCGAACAACGAGGGTAGTACTTCAGGTCGAGGCTATCAGCTACCCCGCTGAACAACGAGCAATACTAAGAGAGTGCCTATCGTGCTGCATCTTGCATGGCTGCCTCGGTAGTATCCCTCTCGGTAATATAATAGTGCTCTGAGAAGGCCTCTGACCCCAGAGATCATCGTCCGGACGGCGCACCAAGCAAGTAGCCTCCCACTGGTTCGGGTATAGCCCGCGATGATGCTGGTAGACTATACAACGGTACTCGATGGATCAAGTGTGTCGGTCGAAGGCCCGACGCAGCAGGGTGTCAAGAGCATCGTGGAAGTGACACCCACGAGCGGCGTCAAGAGTGATGGGTCTAGCGATCCATCCCTCCGGCTCCAGCTCCTCCAAGACCTTCGTGTCGTGGCTCGAACTGCCACCGGTGTCGTCGTCGTCTCCATCTCCGTCAGGGTCTCCCCAGCAGCTGGGATGCCTTGTGGTGGTGCAAGGGGCATCTCTGGCTGAGGTGCAAGGGAAGGTGGCCTCTCAGACTCCACCTCCTGCTGAGGCGAGGGGGAGGAGTCCTGCTGCTCCTGGTCCTGCTCCTGCTCCTGGTGTTGACGCTCCTGCTCCTCATGCAGGCGTCGATGCAGTCTCTCCAGGTGACTGGACTGACCTGGCACCATGCGACGCAGTGGACGCTCCGCCAGGCGGGAAGGCAAAAAGGGGATCACAGACTTACGTGCAGTGCACCTGATACGGGCCATCTACAAAAGACATCATAAGCACAAGAATAAGAGTAGAACTATGAGACTAGAAAGTAAACAGATAGAAAAGTGAGACAAAACTTTTTGAGATGAGTAAATAACATAGAGTTGGTCAAGATGACCAACTTTGAAAGAACTCTAAGGTCAAGGTAAGAATAGGGGTCTATAGTCCTTAGATCGACCATTCTAGTCTAGGTTAGCGGTCCTCCATTCAGCAAGGCTTTGATACCACTTATGTCACACCCGATTTTAGAAGGCGAACCGAATGCGAACCATGTACGTGCCAGGATCAGAAACTCACGTACACAATGATTACATAATTGGACATCATCACACAATGCTTGAAATAAATAGCAGAAAGATACTTAATTACATCAAGATGTCCAAGACATCCATAGAGTCTATTACATAACCATTGTCTTTAACATAACTATCAAAGTGCAGAAATACGAAACATAGAAGCTAAGACTACACAGGCATCTGACTGGGGGGTTACCATTAGGAAAGACTAGAACTCGTCGTAGTCCTAAAACTCCTCGAAGTCCTCCATGTTGCCAGCATCACCTCCTGAGCACTGGGTACAATGGGGACAACCTGGGGTGGGGGTGGTGTGTAAAGCAAGGGTGAGTACACATCAACATACTCAGCAAATGTCCCGTTTGGCTAAAGTGGACTAGCTGTATATGGAGTTAAGGTTAAGCAGTTGCTTTTAGTTGGTCAAATATTTATTATTATTAGTAGAGCCAAGTTTTAGTAATAAACCCAGTTATTACCCGGAAGTACCCCCCTCAAAAGAGGAAATACCATAGATCAGATTTTATAACATCATTATTAATCATCATCATAAATGTATCCAAAGTTCTTGTAATCAAAGAGGATCCCAAAGCTGCTCTTAATCGTGAGCTCGGCTGATATACCAGTTTCTAACACTCTGCAGAGGTTGCACACTTTACCCACAAGTCGTGATCCCTTTATGCCTCGGGTCGATCAAACCCTCAAACACTACCAAGGTGAGTCGGCAAGGTTTCATTACGTAGCCTTTACAAAGACTCCCCTGGTGCATAGCTGCTCGTTAGGTTTCGCCAGTCGTACAAACGCAGTACACCTCCCCAAGGTGGGTGACTAACAAAACCAAATCCAATGAACCTCTGCACCCCAACCTTGGCAGAGCGAGCACTACTGAGAGCACCTAGAGGAGGGGGTGAATAGGTGATCCTGTAAAACTTGAAAACTTAAGCCACAAAAACTTGGTTAAGCGTTAGCACAGTAAATGCCAAGTGGCTAGAGAGGAGTCTCAACAAAACACAATAACCACAAGAAATCAATCACAGAGATGGCACGGTGGTTATCCCGTGGTTCGGCCAAGACCAACGCTTGCCTACTCCACGTTGTGGCGTCCCAACGGACGAGGGTTGCAATCAACCCCTCTCAAGCGGTCCAAAGACCCACTTGAATACCACGGTGTTTTGCTTGCTTTTCTCAATCCCGTTTGCGAGGAATCTCCACAACTTGGAGCCTCTCGCCCTTACACTTGAAGATCACAAAGAAGTACGGAGCAAGGGAGGGATTAGCAACGCACTCAAGACAAGAAATCACAGCAACACCACGCACACAAGTCGCAACGAGAGCTCACAACACAACTCAATGAGTTCACCACTCAACTAGAGCTCTAATTGCTATCGCAAAGAATCAAAGGCGCGGAATTGATGTCTTGGTGCTTGGGAATGTTGTAGGAATGCTTGATGTACTCCTCCATGCACCTAGGGGTCCCTTTTATAGCCCCAAGGCAGCTAGGAGCCGTTGAGAGCATTCTAGGAAGGCTGATCTTGCCTTCTGTCGACTGGCGCACCGGACAGTCCGGTGCACACCGGACACTGTCCGGTGCCCGATTTCCTTCCAAAAATGGCGCAGTCGACCGTTGGCAGCCTGAGAGCCGTTGGCGCACCAGACATGTCCGGTGCACACCGGACAGTCCGGTGCCTCCTTCTAGCCGTTGGCTCGGCCACGTGTCCCGGCAGATCACGCGGCCGACCGTTGGCCCGGCCGACCGTTGGCTCACCGGACAGTCCGGTGCACACCGGACAGTACCCAGGGCTCGGACTCGGGCTAAGGCCCCGGAAGACGGCGAACTCTGCTCCGCCCGACCCAGGGCTCGGACTCGGGCTAAGGCCCCGGAAGACGACGAACTCCGCTTCGCCCGACCCAGGGCTCGGACTCTACCCCGACCTCTGCCGAACGACCTCCGCCTCGCCCGACCCGGGAGCTCAGGTTCGGCCTCGGCCATGCAGGACAGACTCGACCTCGGCCTCGGAGGAGCCTCCACGTCGCCCGACCTAGGGCACAAGTCCGCCACGTCGACAGGAAGCGCCATCATCACCCTACCCCGAGCCGACTCGAGCCGCAGGGAACAGGACCGACGTCCCATCTGGCTAGCCCCGCCAGATAGGCAATGATGGCGCCCCGCTGGACCCATGACGACGGCGGCTCCCAGCTCCCTTACGAAAGCAGGGGGACGTCAGCAAGGGCCCAACCACTCCGACAGCTGTCCCTCCGTCCGGCTCCATCGCTTCTCCAACAGCCACGACGCCACACTAGCTGGGTGCCAAGATCTCTCCGGCTGCCACCTTGGCATGTACTTAGGGTACTAGCTCTCCCCCGCTAGACACGTAGCACCTTGCTACACCCCCATTTGTACACCTGGATCCTCTCCTTACGCCTATAAAAGGAAGGACCAGGGCCTTCTTAGAGGAGGTTGGCCTCGCGGGAACGAAGGGCAGGGGCAGGCGCTCTCTCGGGGCCGCTCGCTCCCCTCACCCGCGCGGACGCTTGTAACCCCCTACTGCAAGCGCACCCGACCTGGGCGCGGGACGAACACGAAGGCCGCGGGAACCTCCGACTCCCTCACGACCCGGCTCCGGCCACCTCGCTCTCGCTCTCTCTCTCCCCCCCCCTTCGCGCTCGCCCACGCGCTCGACCCATCTGGGCTGGGGCACGCGGCACACTCACTCGTCGGCTCGGGACCCCCCGGTGTCGGAACGCCGACAACATTAGTCCATAAAACAATGTACTAAGTCTGAGAAACATACCTTTATCCTTGATTTGTACTTTGTCCACCTTTTTACACTAGGGCACTTGTGTTGGATACTAAATCACCAAAATACTTAGAAATGGCCCAAGGGCACATTTCCCTTTCAATCTCCCCCTTTTTGGTGATTTATGCCAACACAACATAAAGCAAGTAGAAAAAGTACAAAATCAATTCAAATAAGAACTCAAAGTTGTTTTGATTCAAATTTGACATATATGGATCACTCTTTGCCACCACTTGGTTTGTTTTTGCAAATCAAACTCAAATTTCTATCTCTAAGTCAAACACACATGTTAAGACATAAAGAGAGTCATTCCAAGAGAAATTGATTCAAGATTTCAAAAACTCCCCTTTTTCCCATAATCAACACTTCTCCCCACAAGAAGCCAACTTTTGACAAGAGAGACAATAAAAGAGTTTTGACAAACCAAAAGCTCTAATCTACTATTTTCTAAATTTCTCAAGTGGTAGCTGATCCATTTATTGCTTTGGCCTTTATTTTCTCCCTCTTTGGCATCAAGCACCAAAACGGGGTCAATCTTGGCCCTTTAACCCCATTGCCTCACCAAAATCTTCAAATGAGAACACAAAGGCAATAAGAGGACGTGAGATGAACTTGGAATTAGTTACCCTCTCATCGGAGTGCAGTGGAAGTCTTTCATGGTCCAAGTCCACCTTTTCCCTTTCAAAACTCCTTTGAGACTAAATCAAGCAAACGGTTAGTCTCAAAGGGTCAAGTTGTAGCACAACTCCCCCTAAATATGTGCATCACTTGCACAAGGACTTGCGAGGTCCGGGGAGTGATTGTACAACCTGAGCACCATAGTAAGCAACAAAATGCATAAGGAACATGATCAAAGGCATATATACATGTATGCTATGAATCAATCCAAGTTCCGCGAATCTAGGACATTTAGCTCACTACGCAGCCTGCAAAAGGTCTTTTCATCTAAAGGATTAGTGAAGATATCGGCTAGCTGGTTCTCGGTGCTTACATGAAACACTTCGATATCTCCCTTTTGCTGGTGGTCTCTCAAAAAGTGATGCCGGATGTCAATGTGCTTTGTGCGGCTGTGCTCAACAGGATTTTCCGCTATTTGGATAGCACTCTCATTATCACATAGGAGTGGGACTTTGCTCAGATTGTAGCCAAAGTCCCGGAGGGTTTGCCTCATCCAAAGTAGTTGCGCATAACACTGTCCTGCGGCAACGTACTCGGCTTCAGCGGTGGATAGGGCAACGGAGGTTTGTTTCTTAGAGTTCCACGACACCAGGGACCTTCCTAAGAATTGGCACGTCCCCAATGTACTCTTCCTATCGACCTTACATCCAGCATAGTCGGAGTCTGAATATCCAATCAAGTCAAAGTTAGACCCCCTTTGGATACCAGATCCCGAAGCAAGGCGTAGCGACTAAATATCTCAAAATTCGCTTCACAACCACTAAGTGACACTCCTTAGGATCGGATTGAAATCTAGCACACATGCATACGCTAAGCATAATATCCGGTCTACTAGCACATAAATAAAGCAAAGAACCTATCATGGACCGGTATGCTTTTTGATCAACGGACTTACCACCTTTGTTGAGGTCGGTGTGTCCGTCGGTTCCCATCGGCGTCTTTGCGGGCTTGGCGTCCTTCATCCCAAACCGCTTTAGCAAATCTTGCGTGTACTTCGTTTGGGAGATGAAGGTGACGTCCTTGAGTTGCTTCACTTGGAACCCAAGGAAGTAGTTCAACTCGCCCATCATCGACATCTCAAATTTCTGCGTCATCACCCTGCTAAACTCTTCACAAGACTTTTGGTTAGTAGAACCAAATATTATATCATCGACATAAATTTGGCACACAAAAAGATCACCATCGCAAGTCTTAGTAAAAAGAGTTGGATCGGCTTTCCCAACCTTGAAAGCATTAGCAATTAAAAAGTTTCTAAGGCATTCATACCATGCTCTTGGGGCTTGCTTAAGTCCATAGAGCGCCTTAGAGAGCTTACACACGTGGTCGGGGTACCGTTCATCCTCGAAGCCAGGGGGTTGCTCCACGTACACCTCCTCTTTGATCGGCCCGTTGAGGAAAGCGCTCTTCACATCCATTTGGTACAACCTGAAAGAATGGTGAGCGGCATATGCTAGCAAAATACGAATTGATTCTAGCCTAGCCACAGGAGCGAATGTCTCCTCAAAGTCCAAACCTGCGACTTGGGCATAACCTTTTGCCACAAGTCGAGCCTTGTTCCTTGTCACCACCCCGTGCTCGTCCTGTTTGTTGCGGAACACCCACTTGGTTCCCACAACATTTTGCTTGGGGCGAGGCACCAGTGTCCAAACTTCATTGCGCTTGAAGTTGTTGAGTTCCTCCTGCATGGCCAACACCCAGTCCGGATCCAGCAAGGCCTCCTCTACCCTGAAAGGCTCAATAGAAGAGATAAAGGAGTAATGCTCACAAAAATTAACTAATCTTGAACGAGTAGTTACTCCCTTGCTAATATCACCCAAAATTTGGTCGACGGGATGATCCCTTTGGATCGTCGCTCGAACTTGGGTTGGAGGTGCCTGAGGTGCTTCTTCCTCTTCAATTTGAACATCCTGTGCTCCCCCTTGATCATGCGCCTCCACTTGAGGTACCTGTTCGTCATCTTGGGATGGGGGATGCACCTTTGTTGAGGAAGACGGTTGATCTTGCTCCAATTGTTCCTGAGGCCGTACATCTCCAATCGCCATGGTGCGTATTGCGGCTGTTGGAACGTCTTCTTCATCTACATCATCAAGATCAACAACTTGCTCTCTTGGAGAGCCATTAGTCTCATCAAATACAACATCGCTAGAGACTTCAACCAAACCCGATGATTTGTTGAAGACCCTATACGCCATTGTATTTGAATCATAACCTAATAAAAACCCTTCTACAGCTTTGGGAGCAAATTTAGAGGTTCTACCTTTCTTCACAAGAATATAACACTTGCTCCCAAAAACACGAAAATAAGACACATTGGGTTTGTTACCAGTTAGCAGCTCGTATGAAGTCTTCTTGAGGAGGCGGTGAAGATAGACCCTGTTGATGGCGTGGCAAGCCGTATTCACGGCTTCCAACCAAAAACGCTCGGGGGTCTTGAACTCTCTAAGCATAGTCCTCGCCATATCAATGAGTGTCTTGTTCTTCCTCTCTACCACACCATTTTGCTGAGGTGTGTAGGGAGCGGAGAACTCGTGCTTGATCCCTTCCTCCTCAAGGAACTCCTCCACTTGAAGATTCTTGAATTCGGACCCATTGTCGCTCCTTATCTTCTTCACTTTGAGCTCAAACTCATTTTGAGCTCTCCTGAGGAAGCGTTTGAGGGTCCCTTGGGTTTCAGACTTATCCTGCAAAAAGAACACCCAAGTGAAGCGGGAAAAGTCATCAACAATAACTAGACCATACTTACTTCCTCCTATGCTCAGATAGGCGACGGGTCCGAAGAGGTCCATATGCAGCAGCTCCAGAGGTCTTGAAGTGGTCATCACATTCTTGCTGTGATGTGCTCCTCCCACTTGTTTACCTGCTTGACAAGCTGCACAAGGTCTATCTTTTTCGAATTGCACGTTAGTCAAACCTATCACATGTTCTCCCTTTAGAAGCTTGTGAAGGTTCTTCATCCCTACATGTGCTAAGCGGCGATGCCACAGCCAGCCCATGCTAGTCTTAGCAATTAAGCATGCATCTAGACCGGCCTCCTCTTTTGAAAAATCAACTAAATAAAGTTTGTCGTCTAATACACCCTTAAAAGCTAATGAACCATCACTTCTTCTAAAGACAGACACATCTATATTTGTAAATAGACAATTATATCCCATATTACATAGTTGACTAACAGATAGTAAATTATATCCAAGAGACTCAACTAAAAACACATTAGAGATAGAGTGCTCATTTGATATTGCAATCTTGCCTAAACCTTTCACCTTGCCTTGGTTCCCATCGCCAAAAATGATTGAATCTTGGGAATCCTTATTCTTGACGTAGGAGGTGAACATCTTCTTTT
Organism: Zea luxurians; assembly: GCA_029449295.1. NCBI lineage: Eukaryota > Viridiplantae > Streptophyta > Magnoliopsida > Poales > Poaceae > Zea > Zea luxurians. The sequence goes on from JAOPSE010000377.1 coordinate 9,768, forward strand.
CCCCCGTCATATGGTTCGTGCATCCGCTGTCGATAATCCAGCTTGAACCCCCGGATGCATAAACCTGCAAGGCAAATTTAGGCTTGGGTCTTAGGTACCCAACTCTTGTTGGGTCCTACAAGGTTAGTCACAATTGTCTTAGGGACCCAAATGCAAGTTTTATCACCCTTGCATTTTGCCCCTAATTTCCTAGCAAATATCTTCCTATCCTTTCTACAAATAGCAAAGGAAGCATTTAAAGCATGATAAATTGTAGAGGGTTCATTCATAACTTTCCTAGGAACATGAACAATATTCTTTCTAGGCACATGATGAATATTTTTCCTAGGCATATCTCTACCATGCATATAGGAAGAACTGGGAGCAAACATAGCATAAGAATCATAGGCATGTGAATCAAAAGCATTACAACTCCTATGAGACTGTCTTCTATCAATGTACATAAAAGCATGGTTCTTTTTAGTACTACTTGCCATAGGGGCCTTCCCTTTCTCCTTGGCGGAGATGGGAGCCTTATGGCTTGTTAATTTCTTGGCTTCCCTCTTGAAGCCAAGCCCATCCTTAATTGAGGGGTGTCTACCAATCATGTAGGCATCCCTAGCAAATTTTAGTTTATCTAAGTCACTTTTGCTAGCCTTAAGTTGGGCATTAAGACTAGCCATTTCATCATTTAACTTTGTAATAGAAGCTATGTGTTCACTACACGCATCAATGTCAAAATCTTTACATCTATTGCAAATAACAACATTTTCTACACAAGTTGTTGATTTACTAGCTATTTCTAACTTAGCATTCAAATCATCATTAATGCTCCTTAAGCTAGAAATCGTCTCATGGCAAGAAGATAATTCACAAGAAAGCATTTCATTTCTCTTAACTTCTAAGGCATGAGATTTTTGTGCTTCTACAAATTTGTCATGTTCTTCATACAACAAGTCCTCTTGTTTTTCTAAAAGCCTATTCTTATCATTCAAGGCATCAATCAATTCATTAATTTTATCTACCTTGGTTCTATCTAGGCCCTTAAATAAACATGAATAATCTATTTCATCCTCATCACTAGATTCATCCTCACTTGAAGAAGCATAAGTAGAGTTTCGAGTACATACCTTCTTCTCCCTTGCCATAAGGCATGTGTGACGCTCGTTGGGGAAGAGGGATGACTTGTTGAAGGCGGTGGCGGCGAGTCCTTCATTGTCGGAGTCGGACGAGGAGCAATCCGAATCCCACTCCTTGCCAAGATGTGCCTCGCCCTTTGCCTTCTTATAGTTCTTCTTCTTCTCCCTCTTGTTCCCTTGATCCTGATCACTATCATTGTCGGGACAGTTAGCAATAAAATGACCAAGCTTACCACATTTGAAGCATGAGCACTTCCCCTTTGTCTTGGTCTTGCTTGGCTGCCCCTTGCGACCCTTTAGCGCCGTCTTGAATCTTTTGATGATGAGGGCCATCTCTTCATCATTAAGTCCGGCCGCCTCAATTTGTGCCACCTTGCTAGGTAGTGCCTCCTTGCTTCTTGTTGCCTTGAGAGCAAGGGGTTGAGGCTCGTTGATTGGACCATTCAATGTGTCGTCCAGTATCTTGCCTCCTTGATCATCATTCGCCCGCTTACGAATTTTCCAAGGACTTCTTCGGGCGACATTTTGGTGTACCTGGGATTCTCACGAATATTATTCACCAAATGAGGATCAAGAACGGTAAAGGACCTTAGCATCAATCGGACGACGTCGTGGTCCGTCCATCGCGTGCTTCCGTAGCTCCTTATTTTGTTGATAAGGGTCTTGAGCCGGTTGTATGTTTGGGTTGGCTCCTCGCCCCTTATCATCGCGAATCGTCCAATCTCTCCCTCCACCAACTCCATCTTGGTGAGCAAGGTGACATCGTTCCCCTTATGAGAAATCTTGAGGGTGTCCCAGATCTGCTTGGCGTTATCCAAGCCGCTCACTTTGTGGTATTCATCCCTGCACAATGAAGCTAGAAGAACAGTAGTAGCTTGTGCATTCTTATGAATTTGCTCATTAATGAACATGGGACTATCCGTACTATCAAAGTGCATTCCACTCTCTACAATCTCCCATATACTAGGATGGAGAGAGAACAAGTGACTACGCATTTTGTGACTCTAAAATCCGTAGTCCTCTCCATCAAAATGAGGAGGTTTACCAAGTGGAATAGATAATAAATGAGCATTTGTACTTTGAGGAATACGAGAGTAATCAAAAGAAAAGTTCGAATTGACCGGTTTCCTCCTCTCGTAGTCGTTGTGGTCGTCGTCCTTTTGGGAATAAGTAGACTCATCGCTGTCGTCGTAGTAGACGATCTCCTTGATGCGCCTTGTCTTCTTCTTCTTCCCATCTTTCCGTCTATGGCCTGAGCCCGAGTCGGTAGGCTTGTCATCCTTCGGCTCGTTGACGAAAGATTCCTTCTCTTTATCGTTGATCACGATACCCTTCCCCTTAGGATCCATCTCTTCGGGCGATTAGTCCCTTTGTGAAGAGAACGGCTCTGATACCAATTGAGAGCACCTAGAGGGGGGTGAATAGGTGATCCTGTAAAACTTGAAAACTTAAGCCACAAAAACTTGGTTAAGCGTTAGCACAGTAAATGCCAAGTGGCTAGAGAGGAGTCTCAACAAAACACAATAACCACAAGAAATCAATCACAGAGATGGCACGGTGGTTATCCCGTGGTTCGGCCAAGACCAACGCTTGCCTACTCCACGTTGTGGCGTCCCAACGGACGAGGGTTGCAATCAACCCCTCTCAAGCGGTCCAAAGACCCACTTGAATACCATGGTGTTTTGCTTGCTTTTCTCAATCCCGTTTGCGAGGAATCTCCACAACTTGGAGCCTCTCGCCCTTACACTTGAAGATCACAAAGAAGTACGGAGCAAGGGAGGGATTAGCAACGCACTCAAGACAAGAAATCACAGCAACACCACGCACACAAGTCGCAACGAGAGCTCACAACACAACTCAATGAGTTCACCACTCAACTAGAGCTCTAATTGCTATCGCAAAGAATCAAAGGCGCGGAATCGATGTCTTGGTGCTTGGGAATGTTGTAGGAATGCTTGATGTACTCCTCCATGCGCCTAGGGTCCCTTTTATAGCCCCAAGGCAGCTAGGAGCCGTTGAGAGCATTCTAGGAAGGCTGATCTTGCCTTTTGTCGACTGGCGCACCGGATAGTCCGGTGCACACCGGACACTGTCCGGTGCCCGATTTCCTTCCAAAAATGGCGCAGTCGACCATTGGCAGCCTGAGAGCCGTTGGCGCACCGGACATGTCCGGTGCACACCGGACAGTCCGGTGCCTCCTTCTAGCCGTTGGCTCGGCCACGTGTCCCGCGCAGATCGCGCGGCCGACCGTTGGCTCACCGGACAGTCCGGTGCACACCGGACAGTCCGGTGAATTATAGCCGTACGTCGCCGATGAATTCCCGAGAGCGACGAGTTCGCCTGTGAACGGCCCACCGGACAGTCCGGTGCACCACCGGACAGTCCGGTGAATTATAGTCGTACACCGCCGTCGAAGTCCCGAGAGCATCCTGTTTGCCAGAGCCAGCCTGGCGCACCGGACACTGTCCGGTGCACCACCGGACAGTCCGGTGCTCCAGACTGAGCAGAGTCTTGGGCTCTTGGCTGCTCGAGCCAAGGCATTTCCAATTGGATTTTTCCTGTTTCCAACACTTAGACACAATACATTAGTCCATAAAACAATGTACTAAGTCTGAGAAACATACCTTTATCCTTGATTTGTACTTTGTCCACCTTTTTACACTAGGGCACTTGTGTTGGATACTAAATCACCAAAATACTTAGAAATGGCCCAAGGGCACATTTCCCTTTCAACTACGCCCCGACCCCCATTGACGGCCCTCCGGCAAAACCAGCTACACCCCCAGGTTCATCTAATTAATCAGCTAAGGGCGTCCCATTCCACCCTCATGGTTGCACTGTTATCCCGGGTGGTAACTCCACGAACAGGTCCTTACGGAGAGGTACTCAGGAAAAGGCCTAAGCCCACTAGAGTATCACAAGTTCATCAACATAATCAGGATAACAGTATCATATCATAAATGTTCACATCATGTTCATTGATTAAAGTTAAGGCAATAGCAAAATGCTAACCATGATAACCCAAAAGGTAAACAAGGATAAGTAAATACAGACTAGTCAATCCTTAGGTTTCATAAAGTAATGCGGGACAGTGAATCATAAAGTATGTAGGACATAATAGGTCAGAGGACACTTGCCTTCACCAGGTTGTTGCTCAGGGAGTTCTCCAACAACACACTCAGGAACCTCAGACTGCTCGTTGTCTTAGTAAAGCGAGCATGCATTCAATACATTTGGAAAGTACAAATGAACATCACACCAAACATGTACAAACATTGGAACACATCTTAAAAGGACACAATACTACATAAGGGTTACTGAATTCAAAGTATAACATGAACTATAACCTAAATTAACTTTATCTGGACATAGATTATTATTTCCCCTAGTGTTACTTATAAGTACATAATCATAGTTCAATTTATTTTATTATGATCTAAAAATTAGAATAGAGGTGAACTCATGTAATATACATTATTAATCTCACAAGCTTAAACATGTTTAAATCCATAAGGTTTTCCTTTTATTTATTTTATTAAATAAATAAATCTACATCTACATTAGTTCATACTTAGTCATAAAAATTAGAATGTGCAGACAGTAAATGAAACCATTTTATTTAGACAGATAATAATTCTATGAACATTTTGCAATTTGAATCACTAAATTTGGAGTTCATATGCAAAAGTTATGAAATAAACAAGTTTGGGAATTCAAAATATGAAATTAGGTCTAATTCTGTGAATATTTAAAAGTCCAGGGTTAAATCTGCAAGATTACAGGGGTTTGCGCGCGAAAACCAGGGACAGCGGGTTGGTTTCCAATAAAACGAGGGTCTCTTTAATAAAACAGCCACGCGAAGGGGTATCGGGTGAATCTAACCGTCATATCTAAAACCAACGACTGAGATTAGATCTGCGGCCGAGGACGCGCGCGGGCGGGCGAGCGCTGACAGGCGGGCCAGGGCGTCAGCGACAGAGGGGGGAGGGCGCACTGACCGAGCGGGCCCAGCGCCAGGGGACTTGGGCGCTAGCAGGCGGGCCAGGGCGTCAGGCGCGCGTGCGCGAAGCGTTATCCATGATCTGGGTCGTGCGATGAAGATCGGACGGAGGGGATTAGAACGGGGAGAGGCGAACGGCTGCCAGCGGCGCTGCTCTTCTCTATGGCGGTGAGGTCGCCGGAGTTGGGGCTTGTGAAAGTCGCCTAGAGGGGGGGTGAATAGGGCAAAACTGAAAATCTCAAAAATAATCACAACTACAAGCCGGGTTAGCGTTAGAAATATAATAGAGTCCACGAGAGAGGGCGCAAAACAAATCGCAAGCGAATAACGAAGTGAGACACGCGGATTTGTTTTACCGAGGTTCGGTTCTTTCAAACCTACTCCCCGTTGAGGAGGCCACAAAGGCCGGGTCTCTTTCAACCCTTCCCTCTCTCAAACGGTCCCTCAGACCGAGTGAGCTTCTCTTTCTCAAATCACTTGGGAATCAAACTTCTCGCAAGGACCACCACACAATTGGTGTCTCTTGCCTCAATTACAAGTGAGTGTTTGATCACAAGAAAGAATGCCAAAGAAAAAGAAGCGATCCAAGCGCAAGAGCTCAAATGAACACTACAAATCACTCTCTCTAGTCACTAGGGCTTTGTGAGGAGTTGGGAGAGGATTTGATCTCTTTTGGTGTGCTTTGCAATGAATGCTAGCTCTTGTATAGTGGTTGGAAGTTGGAAAACTTGGATGCAATGAATGGTGGGGTGGTTGGGGTATTTATAGCCCCAACCACCAAACATGACCGTTGGTGGAGGCTGTCTGTCGATGGCGCACCGGACAGTCCGGTGCACACCGGACATGTCCGGTGCCCCCGCCACGTCATCAATGCCGTTGGATTCTGACCGTTGGAGCTTCTGACTTCTGGGCCCGCCTGGATGTCCGGTGCACCGGACATCACCTGTTCATTGTCCGGTGCGCCAGTATGGGCACGCCTGACTTCTGCGCGCGCAGAGCGCGCATTAAATGCGACGCAGGTAGCCGTTGGCGCCGAAATAGCCGTTGCCCCGCTGTTACACCGGACAGTCCGGTGCACACCGGACATGTCCGGTGAATTATAGCGGAGCGGCTGCTGCGCGATCCCGAGGCTGGCGAGTTGAGGAGGCCGCGCTTCCATGGAGCACCGGACACTGTCCGGTGTACACCGGACAGTCCGGTGAATTATAGCGAAGCGCCCTGAGAAATTCCCGAAGGTGGCGAGTTCGAGTTGGAGTCCTCTGGTGCACCGGACACTGTCCGGTGGCGCACCGGACACTGTCCGGTGTACACCGGACAGTCCGGTGCCTCCAAACCAGAGGTACCTTCGGTTGCCTCTTTGCTCCTTTGTTGAATCCAAAACTTGATCTTTTTATTTGCTGAGTGTGAACCTTTTGCACCTGTATAACTTATACACTAGAGCAAACTAGTTAGTCCAATTGTTTGTGTTGGGCAATTCAACCACCAAAAATATTTAGGAACTAGGTGTAAGCCTAATTTCCTTTCAATCTCCCCTTTTTGGTGATTGATGCCAACACAAACCAAAGAAAATATAGAAGTGAATAATTGAACTAGTTTGCATGATGTAAGTGCAAAGGTTGCTTGAGCCAATATAAATACTTATATGATGCGCATGGATTGTTTTCTTTGTTTTTGACATATTGGACCATATTTGCACCAAAAGTTTTGTTTTTGTAAATTCTTTTGTAAATTCGTTTCAAAGTCCTTTTGCGAGATAGTCAAAGGTAAATGAATAAGATTTTGCAAAGCATTTTCAAGTTTTGAAATTTTCTTCCTTTGTTCAAATGCTTTTCCTTTGACTAAACAAAACTCCCCCTCAAATAAAGTCTCCTCTTAGTGTTCAAGAGGGTTTTAAGACATCAATTTTGAAAATACTACTTGCTCCCCCTTTAGAACACAAAGAGATACCAATTTGAAATTTTCCAATTGAAAGCCATTAATTTTTAAAATTAGGGTGGTGGTGCGGTCCTTTTGCTTTGGGCCAATACTTTCTCCCCCTTTGGCATGAATCGCCAAAAACGGATAATTAGAATGAAATATAGGCCCTTTGAAGTACTTGCTCCTCCTTTGGTCATAGAATAAATGAGTGAAGATTATACCAAAGTTGGAGAGATGCTCGGAGTGACGGCGAAGGATGAGTGGTAGAGCGAAGTGGAAGCCTTTGTCTTCGCCGAAGACTCCAATTCCCTTTCAATATACTTATGACTTGGTTTGAAAAACACTTGAAAACACATTAGTCATAGCATATAAAAGAGACATGATCAAAGGTATTCTTATGAGCTATGTGTGCAAGTTTAGCAAAAGAAATTCCTAGAATCAAGAATATTAAGCTCATGCCTAAGTCTGGTAAAAGATTGTTCATCAAGTGGCTTGGTAAAGATATCGGCTAATTGATCTTTAGTGTTAATGTATGAAATCTCGATATCCCCCTTTTGTTGGTGATCCCGAAGAAAATGATACCGAATGGCTATGTGTTTAGTGCGGCTATGCTCAACGGGATTATCCGCCATGCGGATTGCACTCTCATTATCACATAGAAGAGGAACTTTGGTTAATTTGTAACCATAGTCCCGCAGGGTTTGCCTCATCCAAAGCAATTGTGCGCAACAATGGCCTGCGGCAATATACTCGGCTTCGGCGGTAGAAAGAGCGACCGAATTTTGCTTCTTTGAAGCCCAAGACACCAAGGATCTTCCCAAGAACTGGCAAGTCCCCGATGTGCTCTTTCTATTAATCTTACACCCCGCCCAATCGGCATCCGAATAACCAATCAAATCAAATGTGGATCCCCGAGGGTACCAAAGCCCAAACTTAGGAGTATAAGCCAAATATCTCAAGATTCGTTTTACGGCCGTAAGGTGTGATTCCTTAGGGTCGGCTTGGAATCTTGCACACATGCATACGGAAAGCATAATGTCCGGTCGAGATGCACATAAATAAAGCAATGAACCAATCATCGACCGGTATACCTTTTGATCCACGGACTTACCTCCCGTGTCGAGGTCGAGATGCCCATTTGTTCCCATGGGAGTCTTGATGGGCTTGGCATCCTTCATTCCAAACTTGCTTAGAATGTCTTGAGTATACTTTGTTTGGCAAATGAAAGTGCCCTCTTGGAGTTGTTTGACTTGAAATCCTAGAAAATACTTCAACTCCCCCATCATAGACATCTCGAATTTCTGTGTCATGATCCTACTAAATTCTTCACATGTAGACTTGTTAGTAGACCCAAATATAATATCATCAACATAAATTTGGCATACAAACAAATCATTATCAAGTGTTTTGGTGAATAAAGTAGGATCGGCTTTGCCGACTTTGAAGCCATTTGCAATAAGGAAATCTCTAAGGCATTCATACCATGCTCTTGGGGCTTGCTTGAGCCCATAAAGCACCTTAGAGAGCCTAAAACATGGTTAGGGTACTCACTGTCTTCAAAGCCGGGAGGTTGCTCAACATAGACCTCCTCCTTGATTGGTCCATTGAGGAAGGCACTCTTCACGTCCATTTGATAAAGCTTGAAGCCATGGTAAGTAGCATAGGCTAATAATATGCGAATTGACTCAAGCCTAGCTACGGGTGCATAGGTTTCACCAAAATCCAAACCTTCGACTTGTGAATACCCCTTGGCCACGAGTCGAGCTTTGTTCCTTGTCACCACACCATGCTCGTCTTGCTTGTTGCGGAAGACCCACTTGGTTCCTACAACATTTTGATTAGGACGTGGAACTAAATGCCATACCTCATACCTTGTGAAATTGTTGAGCTCCTCTTGCATCGCCATCACCCAATCTGAATCTTGAAGTGCTTCCTCTACCCTGTGTGGCTCAATAGAGGAAACAAAAGAGTAATGTTCACAAAAATGTGCAACACGAGATCGAGTAGTTACCCCCTTATGAATGTCGCCGAGGATGGTGTCGACGGGGTGATCTCGTTGTATTGCTTGGTGGACTCTTGGGTGTGGCGGCCTTGGTTGTTCATCCTCCTTGTCTTCATTATTTGCATCTCCCCCTTGATCATTGCTGTCATTTTGAGGTAGCTCATTTCTTGATCTTCTTGTTCAACATCTTGAGCCTCATCCTCAATTTGAGTTGGTGGAGATGCTTGCATGGAGGAGGATGGTTGATCTTGTGCATGTGGAGGCTCTTCGGATTCCTTAGGACACACATCCCCAATGGACATGTTCCTTAGCGCGATGCACGGAGCCTGTTCTTCATCTATCTCATCAAGATCAACATGCTCTTCTTGAGAGCCGTTAGTCTCATCAAACACAACGTCACAAGAAATTTCAACAAGTCCTGAGGACTTGTTAAAGACTCTATATGCCCTTGTGTTTGAGTCATATCCTAGTAAAAAGCCTTCTACAGTTTTAGGAGCAAATTTAGATTTTCTACCTCTTTTAACAAGTATAAAACATTTGCTACCAAAAACTCTAAAATATGAAATATTTGGCTTTTTACCGGTTAGGAGTTCATAGGATGTCTTCTTGAGGATTCGGTGAAGATATAACCGGTTGATGGCGTAGCAAGCGGTGTTGACCGCTTCGGCCCAAAACCGATCCGGTGTCTTGTATTCATCAAGCATGGTTCTTGCCATGTCCAATAGAGTTCGATTCTTCCTCTCCACTACGCCATTTTGTTGTGGAGTGTAGGGAGAAGAGAACTCATGCTTGATGCCCTCCTCCTCAAGGAAGCCTTCAATTTGAGAATTCTTGAACTCCGTCCCATTGTCGCTTCTAATTTTCTTGATCCTTAAGCCGAACTCATTTTGAGCCCGTCTCAAGAATCCCTTTAGGGTCTCTTGGGTATGAGATTTGTCCTGCAAAAAGAACACCCAAGTGAAGCGAGAATAATCATCCACAATAACTAGACAGTACTTACTCCCGCTGATGCTTATGTAAGCGATCGGGCCGAATAGGTCCATGTGTAGGAGCTCCAGTGGCCTGTCACTAGTCATGATGTTCTTGTGTGGATGATGAGTGCCAACTTGCTTCCCGGCTTGGCATGCGCTACAAATCCTGTCTTTCTCAAAATGAACATTGGTTAGTCCTAAAATGTGTTCTCCCTTTAGGAGCTTGTGAAGATTCTTCATTCCAACATGGGCTAGTCGGCGGTGCCAGAGCCAACCCAAGTTAGTCTTAGCAACCAAGCAAGTGTCGAGTTCAGCTTTATCAAAATCTACCAAGTATAGCTGACCCTCTAACACTCCCTTAAATGCTATTGAATCATCACTTCTTCTAAGGACAGTAACACCTATATCAGTAAATAGACAGTTGTAGCCCATTTGACATAATTGGGATACGGAAAGCAAATTGTAATCTAAAGAATCTACAAGAAAAACATTGGAAATAGTGTGGTCAGGTGATATAGCAATTTTACCCAATCCTTTGACCAAACCTTGATTTCCATCCCCGAATGTGATAGCTCGTTGGGGATCTTGGTTTTTCTCATATGAGGAGAACATCTTTTTCTCCCCTGTCATGTGGTTTGTGCACCCGCTGTCGAGTATCCAACTTGAGCCCCCGGATGCATAAACCTACAAAACAATTTTAGTTCTTGACTTTAGGTACCCAAACGGTTTTGGGTCCTTTGGCATTAGAAACAAGAACTTTGGGTACCCAAACACAAGTCTTGGAGCCCTTGTGTTTGCCCCCAACAATCTTGGCAACTACTTTGCCGGATTTGTTAGTTAAAACATATGATGCATCAAAAGTTTTGAATGAAATAGCATTATCATTTGATGCATTAGGAATTTTCTTTCTAGGCAACTTAGCACGGGTTGGTTGCCTAGAGCTAGATGTCTCACCCTTATACATAAAAGCATGGTTAGGGCCAGAGTGAGACTTCCTAGAATGAATTTTCTTGATTTTGCTCTCGGGATAACCGGCAGGGTACAAAATGTAACTCTCGTTATCCTGAGGCATGGGAGCCTTGCCCTTAATAAAGTTAGACAAGTTCTTAGGAGGGGCATTAAGTTTGACATTGTCTCCCCTTTGGAAGCCAATGCCATCCTTGATGCCAGGGCGTCTCCCATTATAGAGCATACTTCTAGCAAATTTAAACTTTTCATTTTCTAAGTTATGCTCGGCAATTTTAGCGTCTAATAATGCTATATGATCATTTTGTTGTTTAATTAAAGCCATGTGATCATGAATAGCATTGATATCAATATCTCTACATCTAGTACAAATAGAAACATGCTCAACATTAGAAGTAGAGGGTTTGCAAGATTTTAGTTCTACAACCTTAGCATGCAACATATCATTCTTAGTTCTAAGGTCGGAAATTGTAACATTGCAAACATCTAATTCTTTAGCCTTAGCAATTAATTTCTCATTCTCATTTCTAAGGCTAGCAATAGAAACATTCAACTCATCAATCCTAGCAAGCAAATCATCATTTCTAAGATTGGGAATTGAATCAATACAAACATGAGAATCAACCTTAGCAATTAATTTGGCATTTTCATTTCTAAGGTTGGCAATAGTGTCATGGCAGGTGCTTAGCTCACTAGATAATTTGTTACATTTTTATACCTCTAGAGCATAAGCATTTTTAACCTTAACATGTTTCTTGTTTTCCTTGATTAGGAAATCCTCTTGGGAGTCCAAGAGATCATCCTTTTCATGGATAGCACTAATTAGCTCATTTAATTTTTCCTTTTGTTCCATGTTAAGGTTGGCAAAAAGGTTATGCAAATTGTCTTCCTCACCACTATCATTATCATCACTAGAAGATTCATATTTAGTGGAGGATTTAGATTTAACCTTCTTCCTTTTGCCGTCCTTTGCCATGAGGCACTTGTGGCCGACGTTGGGGAAGAGGAGTCCCTTGGTGACGGCGATGTTGGCGGCGTCCTCGTCGGAGGAGGACTCGGTGGAGCTCTCGTCGGAGTCCCATTCCCGGCAAACATGGGCATCGCCGCCCTTCTTCTTGTAGTACTTCTTCTTTTCTCTCCTCTTTCCCTTCTTGTCGTCGCCCCTGTCACTGTCACTAGACATAGGACATTTTGCAATAAAATGACCGGGCTTACCACATTTGTAGCAAACCTTCTTGGAACGGGATTTGTAGTCCTTCCCCTTCCGTTGCTTGAGGATTTGCCTAAAGCTCTTGATGATTAAGGCCATCTCCTCATTGTCGAGCTTGGAGGCGTCAATTGGTTGTCTACTTGGTGTAGACTCCTCCTTCTTCTCCTCTGTTGCCTTGAAGGCCACCGGTTGCGCCTCGGATGTGGAAGGTTCGTCAAGCTCGCTGATCTTCTTTGAGCCCTTAATCATGCATTCAAAGCTCACAAAATTCCCGATAACTTCCTCGGGGGTCATTAGTGGATATCTAGGATTACCACGAATTAATTGAACTTGAGTGGGGTTAAGGAAAATAAGAGCTCTTAAAATAACCTTAACCACCTCGTGGTCATCCCACTTTTTGCTCCCGAGGTTGCGCACTTGGTTCACCAAGGTCTTGAGCCGATTGTACATATCTTGTGGCTCCTCCCCTTGGTGAAGACGAAAGCGACCGAGCTCCCCCTCGATCGTTTCCCGCTTGGTGATCTTGGTGAGTTCATCACCCTCGTGCGCCGTCTTGAGTAGGTCCCAAATCTCCTTTGCATTCTTCAACCCTTGCACTTTGTTGTATTCCTCCTTGCTTAGAGAGGCGAGGAGAATGGTTGTGGCTTGGGAGTTGAAGTGCTCGATTTGGGCCACTTCGTCCGTATCATAATCCTCATCCCCTATTGATGGTACCTGTGCTCCAAACTCAACAACATTCCATATACTTTTGTGGAGTGAGGTTAGATGAAATTTCATTAAATCACTCCACCTAGCATAATCTTCGCCATCAAAAGTTGGCGGTTTGCCTAATGGAACGGAAAGTAATGGAGTATGTCTAGATGTGCGGGGGTAGTGTAAGGGAATCTTACTAAACTTCTTGCGCTCTTGGCGCTTAGAAGTTACGGACGGAGCATCGGAGTCGGAGGTGGATGTTGATGAAGTGTCGGTCTCGTAGTAGACCACCTTCCTCATCCTCTTGTGCTTGTCGCCTTTCCGATGCGACTTGTGAGAAGAAGATTCTTCCTTCTTCTCTTTGTGGTGAGAAGAGGAAGATCTTTTCTCCTTCCGTTTGGAGGAGTCCTTCTTCTTCTCCCTTCTCTTTGTGCGGGACTCTTCCGATGAAGTGCTCCCTTGGCTTGTAGTGGGCTTGTCGCCGGTCTCCATCTCCCTCTTGGTGTGATCTCCCGACATCACTTCGAGCGGTTAGGCTCTAATGAAGCACCGGGCTCTGATACCAATTGAAAGTCGCCTAGAGGGGGGTGAATAGGGCGAAACTGAAAATCTCAAAAATAATCACAATTACAAGCCGGGTTAGCGTTAGAAATATAATAGAGTCCACGAGAGAGGGCGCAAAACAAATCGCAAGCGAATAACGAAGTGAGACACGCGGATTTGTTTTACCGAGGTTCGGTTCTTTCAAACCTACTCCCCATTGAGGAGGCCACAAAGGCCGGGTCTCTTTCAACCCTTCCCTCTCTCAAACGGTCCCTCGGACCGAGTGAGCTTCTCTTTCTCAAATCACTTGGGAATCAAACTTCTCGCAAGGACCACCACACAATTGGTGTCTCTTGCCTCAATTACAAGTGAGTGTTTGATCACAAGAAAGAATGCCAAAGAAAAAGAAGCGATCCAAGCGCAAGAGCTCAAATGAACACTACAAATCACTCTCTCTAGTCACTAGGGCTTTGTGAGGAGTTGGGAGAGGATTTGATCTCTTTTGGTGTGCTTTGCAATGAATGCTAGCTCTTGTATAGTGGTTGGAAGTTGGAAAACTTGGATGCAATGAATGGTGGGGTGGTTGGGGTATTTATAGCCCCAACCACCAAACATGACCGTTGGTGGAGGCTGTCTGTCGATGGCGCACCGGACAGTCCGGTGCACACCGGACATGTCCGGTGCCCCCGCCACGTCATCAATGCCGTTGGATTCTGACCGTTGGAGCTTCTGACTTCTGGGCCCGCCTGGATGTCTGGTGCACACCGGACATCACCTGTTCATTGTCCGGTGCGCCAGTATGGGCACGCCTGACTTCTGCGCGCGCAGAGCGCGCATTAAATGCGACGCAGGTAGCCGTTGGCGCCGAAATAGCCGTTGCCCCGCTGTTACACCGGACAGTCCGGTGCACACCGGACATGTCCGGTGAATTATAGCGGAGCGGCTGCTGCGCGATCCCGAGGCTGGCGAGTTGAGGAGGCCGCGCTTCCATGGAGCACCGGACACTGTCCGGTGTACACCGGACAGTCCGGTGAATTATAGCGAAGCGCCCTGAGAAATTCCCGAAGGTGGCGAGTTCGAGTTGGAGTCCTCTGGTGCACCGGACACTGTCCGGTGGCGCACCGGACACTGTCCGGTGTACACCGGACAGTCCGGTGCCTCCAGACCAGAGGTACCTTCGGTTGCCTCTTTGCTCCTTTGTTGAATCCAAAACTTGATCTTTTTATTTGCTGAGTGTGAACCTTTTGCACCTGTATAACTTATACACTAGAGCAAACTAGTTAGTCCAATTGTTTGTGTTGGGCAATTCAACCACCAAAAATATTTAGGAACTAGGTGTAAGCCTAATTCCCTTTCAGCTTGCGTGAGCTAGGGTGGCTCCGGGGTCGCCGGAGTTGGGCAGAGAGGGAGAGAACGCCACGGCGAACTCAATGGCGGGGAAGAGGCCACGAATCCGAGGGCAGAGAGGGAAGAACGGCGGAGAGAAGGTCTCGGGCGGACCGGAGTAATTCCGGTGAGGCATTCCGTCCACGGAGAGGGGGCTTAAGGCGCGCTAAGGCCTTGGCTAGCTTCAGCAGAGGCAGAGGCACCTTAGGGACTAACGCCGGGGAACTAGACCGAGCTAAATCGGTCGGCCACCGCGTGAGCACGACGGTCCACCGCGGCTGAGCACCGGCGAAGCCGAAATTGGCCGAGTACAGAGCGCAATAGGGAAAATTGGGCACAGGGACAGGTGTCTCACCTCGGGGCGGAGCTCGGGGAGGCCTAGCGCGGTCTCCGACGGCCTGGACGGTCGGGAACGCGGGCGCGGGTCTCCGGCGAGGCTGGCGGTGTGGGCAGAGCGCGAGAGAGGGTGAAGCTATGCGAAATGAGGCGAGGGGCGAGCGTAGGGCACTGGCGGGGCTCTAAGAAGGGAGCTGGGCGCATGGGCGGGCGTCGTCGCTGAGAAACCCGGCGACGTGCGCGAGTGCGCACTCGTCGGTCCACGACGAGGGCGGGGAGGGCGAAGCTGACAGGGTAGGCCCATAGCGCAGAGAAAGAAAAGGGGACACGCGGGGCAACGGCTCGGCAACTAGCGAACCGGGCCTGCGAGGCAGAGAGAGAGGAGGGGCATGCGAGTGAAGAAACTGGCGTTGACAGGTCGACCCCACTGGGCAGCGAGCGAGAGAGGGAGGGCGCACGCGAGGAAGAGCTGCCGCTGACAGGCGGGGTCCGCCTGTTAGGCAGCACGGGCGCGCGGCCTGGCTAGGCCGAGCTGGGCCGGCTAGGCTGCTGGGCTGCTTTCCTTTTTCCTTTTTCTCTGGATTTTCTAATTCCTTTTCTATTTCTTTTATATAGGGTTTTCAAATCCAAATTCAAATTAGGTTTCAAATTCAAATAAATTCAAACATGTGTAACACTTCAAAAGAATATTTTAAGCTCACCATGATGCAACATGTCATGACCCATAGTGTTTTGGCAAAAATAAATAATTAACCTCCACTAGTTTAAGCTAATTCTACTTAAAAGAAAGAGAGGGTGAGGGAGAGACAATATATAGATAGAAACTAGTGAGAGAAGTGTAACACATAATTTTGTGTGATAATTAGAAAGAAATTTTATACCCCTAAAATCAAGGTGTTACAGGCCTATCCCCCTTAAAAGAATCTCGCCCTCGAGATTCAGAGCTGGCTAGAAAAGAGCTCAAGGTACTTGGCTTTCAAATCATCCTCTCGTTCCCAGGTGTATGATTTTATACCCCCAAAATCAGATGTTACAGACCTATCCCCTTAAAAGAATCTCGTCCTCAAGATTCAGGACTGGTTAGAAAAGAGCTCAGGGTACTTGGCTTTCAAATCATCCTCTTGTTATAAAAGTTGTAGGAAGCTAAAAAACCATAGGAAGCGTATAATTTTGGTGTAGTGCATTATAACTACAACAATAAGTTGGGGTAGGAGGAAGAATAACATAGGGTTTTCCCCTCGGACAAAAGACACGGGTTATATATATATATATATATATATATATATATATATATATATATATGTGCCTGAATCAACACTGACGAAAAATAACTAGTGGTAGTGGGGAGAATGACTCTTGTATTTTGTCTTTTAAATATTTGGGTTCAATTGGCCTTGTTTGTAACTTACTATGCCTTATTAGGTCCGATCGTTTCTTGGGCCGGAAAAAGGCTGGCTCCTTTAACAATAGCGAAAAAAAGCAGGAAGTTCCCATTCGTGTTGGGCTCACACACTAGGCCTGATTCTTCGTATGACATTCTATTTGTGGAGATATGCATAACTGTGTGATTAATTTATATGCTGAGATGCAGGTATAGGATTATTATGGTCTCTACTAGAGTGGAACGAAATGGAACACACTCTTTAAATAGGCAAGGCATATAAAAAGTTGGGCTATTATGCTGATGTGTGGTGGATTAGTTTGGAAGTAAAGAAAGGTGTGGGAACTACTACCACACACCAATCTCTACTAACTATTAAGGGGGCAGTGTAGACTGCCCCCGCTCCCGCAACGTCCCGCCAGCGAAACCCTCGCACGCCCGCGCAACTACCTCCCGTGCGCGCCGCAGTAGGTTTGGAGGATAAGATTCGGGAGGGATGGCTTCCGGTGGGCAGCCGCAGTTCCGGTACACGCAGCCGCCGTCGAAGGTGCTCCATCTGCGGAATCTGCCGTGGGACTGCACTCTAGAGGAGCTGGTCGAGCTGGAGACCCCCTTCGGCAAGGTCGTCAACACCATCGAATTCGTCGAAGCCTTGCGACGGCCTCGCCACCGGCAACGGCAGGGACGACGAAAATGCCGCGCTCCCTTGCGACGAAAATGTCGCGCTCCCTTGCGACGGTGACGGCCCCGGCAACGGCAGGGACGACGGCCTCGCCACCGGCCACCAGCATCGGGCTGCGCATCGCCGGGTCCACGAAGTCCTTCTGGATGGAGCCACCAATTCCACCAAACACAAAAGCGTCAGGAGCCAGCCCAGAATCAACTCAAAATCAAGAAACCGAAACAGCTCCCACGCGAGACGTGGAGAAAGAGGGAGAAGAAACCAGACCTGCATGTCGATAACGAGCATGGTCGTCTCGCTCCACTTGGCGGGGGCCCTTGGGACGGTGGCGCCGCTGCCGCCGGAGAACCAGCGGCGCTTCAGGTAGTGGAAGAGGAACTTGTCGAAAGAGAGGAGCAACACCAGCAGGCACGACAGCAGCGCCAGATGTGATGGCATAAATCGCCAGCGGAAAAATGGGCAAAACAAAAACAGAAAACGATAAGGATTCGATGCAACGCGAATGTGCTGTAAGAAATTTATTTTATATCATCACGCGGCGATTAGAAGAGCGTGTGCTGTTTGATCCTCATTCCTCACAAAACTGGATTTGGGATTCTGAGGTTGGGTGGCACCATGTCACTATGGTATGTGGTGTATACGAACCGCAATCAGGCATTCATCGAATTCGTGAGTACTACCAGCTTTCCCTCCTGCTTATGTTAGCGAGCCTGACTCGTATTGGCCAGCCACTTGTCTGTCTGGTGGACACGGAGATGTCAGAACCAGAGTATCAGACTATGTAGATCGGACTTCCGGATCATTAGTACTGAATTGTGGCAAAGTGGTTGTAATATACAGTACATTAGTTATCCAGTTAGTTTTGGGGGAGAAGCTATGTTCTCTGGCTCATGTTGCTGTTACTTAAATCAGCCAGTTGGATGTGCCAGTTGCATAAGAGGTTTGTCATTGGAATTTGGAACTGACCAATTCGATTTGACTGCGATTAGTAATGGTTGTACCCCCCCCCTCTCTCTGTTTCTTATTGCCTAGGTTCTATGATATGTGGTGAAAAATAACAATCTTAACCCCATTATGAAGTCTTGGCACAAGAAAAAACCCCATGATTATATTATCATGGACTTCATTTTTGGTAAATAGAAGTGAGACCACTGAAATATCTGTGGAAATTTGTCTTGGAGGGGGGATGATTTATCGTCTGGTGAAACAGTTGTGATATGTGACTGCATGTTCTTTTTAATTCCTTTTATTGTTTTGCAGGGCGACCAAAATCAAGCTATTGCCATGATATCATATTACGCCTCGTCAACAGAGCCAGCACAGGTAAGAGGGAAAAATGTATACCTTCAGTACTCAAATAGACAGGAGATTGTCAACAACAAGGCAACTGGGGAAGGTTCAGGCAACGTTTTGCTTGTGGGAATGGAGGGTGTTGCACCAGATTCTGTCAGCATTGATGTTCTACACGTGGTAAGGATGTTAACAGTTGCATCGAGATTTATGTTATTTAGGCCAACTGATTTTATTTGCAGGAATACTTTGATGTGGCAGGACTGTCTTTTAGTGATGCTAACAAAAGTATAGAATAATAATTAGTATTTTTGCATATCAATGTATCTTATCATATTGATTCCATAGCAAAAGACGAATATACACCTATATCTTTTAAGTTATGTAAACATCTACTTTTAGTGATACTAACAAAAATATAGAATAATAATTAGTGTTTTTGTATATTAATGTACGAGTAGGATCATAAATAAATTACGAAATCTTTTCCTATAATATTATAGCACATTTATACATGAGTTATCGTGGTATTTTATCTTCCCATTGCAACGCACGGGCATCTATCTAGTAGTATATATAAATATAAACTAGTTAGATGCCAGTGCGATGCTACGGTTTCTATATATGATGTATAGTCTCTTTATACAACACAAACTAACATGAGTTGCAGGTCTCTCTTTCTAGAGACTACGGTTCAAATCCCGATAGCTACACTTTTTTTGACATTTTCCCAACGCGCGCGTGGGGAGGAGGAGGAGGACGACGACGACGCAAGACGAAACTCGAAACTCGTGCTTTATATTAGTAAATAAAGGATAGAGGATATATGACTATAGAGATATATAATAAATGAATAGAATGGGGCTTTTAATAATTTTTTTTAATCAGAGGAGTGCGTGGTATACATGCATAGGCTAATAGCACTAGATTATATATATGGACAAACCGTCTGCTTCTCTCTCTCTCTCTGTGTCTCTGAGCATCCATCTACAACGCTGCAAGTGGGAAAGAAAAAGGCTAGTGATGACCAACTGTTTTCGGGAATATTTCGGTGACCGGAGCGGACGGATAGAGTAGAAATTCTGGCCACTTTTCCGCGCGTGACGGCACGAGGCATTTGTACCCTTGCACACCAGGCGCGGCGTGCGTGCATGATGCTTGCGTTGCGTCCTACTATCTGCTGTGCTGCTGCTGCTGCTTTCTTTCCTCACCCTCCCAGCACGCTCAGGCACAGCACTGCACTCCATTGAATTAATGAATGAAAGCATGCATACATGAGCGGTTCATCTGGCATCGATCCACGATCGCCTTTGAGCGCGAGAGGTGTTCTTGGTTTCTAAGCAAGCAATCGCCTTTATTTGCCTTCTTTTCTTTGCGTACGTGCCTTGCCAAACTACAGGTCCGCCGGCCGTCCGTCCGGCCATCTTCTTGCTCCGTCATCCATCCGGTCCTGTGTCTTTGTTACACGGAAAAGGGTGGAGGAGGTTAGCTAGGTAGCTAGCTATAGGCCAGGGTGCCTGCTTGACGACAGTACTTGACTCGTCATATATATACCAAACTGCCTAGGATCATGTTTGTTTCAGCTTCGTCGTGTGAGCTGCTTTTCACAGGCCTAAGCTCTTATTAGACCTTCCAGAAGTCAAAAAGCTCACATGAGCTGATGAGCCAAAAACTCATTTTTTTTTAAGAACTACTCCTGGCTTTTGACTTCTAAGAGGTTTTTTTTTTGGCTTTTGAAACGTCCCAAAAGCTGAGGTCCAAAACATCTCCGGAAGCCCAAAACAAACATGGCAAGCATGGGTTCGTTCACAAGTACTTTTATGGAAGGGCAAAAAGATCACCTTGTGTTTATTAGTTGTCACCTGGGGCGGATCTAAAGTGGGGCTAGGGGAGCCTCCATCCCCTTCTACGTCCATGAAACTCTATTGGAGAAAGAAGCGAAGGGTAGAAGAGAATGGAGGAAGAAGAAGAAGAGAGAGAGACATATTAGTAGCCCTGGGATTTACCACATGGTATACCATCGTATAAACGTTTTTATACAATTTAATTTGGTAAAACCATTTCAAAACGGTAAAATCCCATGCATATTAGTAGCCCTTAAATGCAAAGATTAACCTAGAATAGTTTGGAAGTATAGAGATAAAAGAGATTTACAATATTACTTGTCTACTTGTTTACTCGTGGAAGTATAGAGACAAAAGAGACTTACAATATTACTTGTCTAACTTGTTTACTCGTTAACTACTTAATGAATTACATGATGGTGTTCCAACTTGGTATACAGTGTCACTTAGGTCCTCTTGAACTCTCAAAACAAGGAAAACGAGTATTGGAACTTGATCGGTCCATCTAAAATCGGGTTTGGTCTATCCAAATACCACCGACGTGGATGCTCAAAACCAGTTTTAGATGAACCAGCCAAGTTTCAGTACCCACTACAACCCACTACAGGAAACTTGTTGAAGATTAAATCACAGAACGTGGATGAAAAAAACCGAAAACCCCGTCAACTAAATCTAATAAGCCGACAGATTGAAGCTAAGTTCGTCGGTTTAGCAACGAATATAGTCGAGACGACGTTTTTTACGAACTTAACCGACGAACATAGTCGAGGCGGCGTTGTTTACAAACGACTATTTCCAGCAACGTTCTCTAAATTTCATCCTCTAAAGGAATATTCTTTGTCCTTTACAGTTTACTCTAAAAAAATTCGTCCTCTATATCTTCACCATCTCCAACAACGTACTCTAAATTTTATCCTCTATATAATATACCAACTACATTAACAGACTATATTCTCTTAATAAATAATAGCTAAACAAGAATCGTATCGTTGCATGCACGTTTTAAAGCACGGTCGTACCGGTGCTGTCAGTTTTTACAGTATGCAGCACCTGCCAAATCGTGTCTTCACGTCAGATAGCGGAGCAACAGAAAGTCTCCACGGATAGTGGATGCGCTGCTCGTACTCTACTTTAGCGTGCATTTTACCGGCTCTTTTGCTGGACACAAAAAGGAGGCTGTAAGTCTGCCTCCAACAAAGATCTGTATATAGTTATGTCCTCTATATTTAGAGTTTTCACTCATCCTGAAGGCGTCCAACAACGACCGCTATTTCATCCGCTAAAATATAGAGGGTGTCCTTTGGCCGCTACATTTAGCGTCTTCCTGTGCATCCGCTATCACACGCGGTCACCTACGAGAAGAAGGAGACAAAGAGTGTGCAGGTGCCAGCGTGGAGGAGGAGTGCGCATGGCTGCCGGCGAGGAACCTAAGCGCGCGCAGCCATCAATGAGATGAAGCAGAGCGAGCAACAGATCGCCCAACAGGATGAGCATGCACACCGTCTGTAGCGTTGGGAAAGGAGAAAAGGGGAAAATGCATTTTTTTTTCCTTTTTTTTATTTTAGTTAGAAATACATTGAAAATAACTGGGTAGAAATTTGTGGTTAATAATATTAGTGAAAATATGGAAAATAGAATATAAAGGACGAAATTTAGAGGACATTGCTGGAGAAAGTGGACGGAATCTTTTAGAGAGCGCTGTAAAGGACAGAGAATATTTTTCTAGAGAACGAAATTTAGAGTACGTTGCTGGAAACAGCCTAAACCGCTATATTTGAGGTTCAGAACCATATAGCGATTCTTGCTGGAGTCGGCCATAGGTTAAGTCCCGTGGAGGCCTACTAACTTAATTAATAGGTTAACGAAGCTAGGATCGGAGGTGGTTGGCCACCAAGCTAGCTAGTAGTCCATCATCATCAATTAACCATGCGTGCATTGTAAATATACTCTAGCTAGCTTTCACAGCACAATTAGCCATGCATGCGCGTGCGCGCGGGAGACGGAAAATGGGGCGCGCGATGCATCATCATGCATGCATGAAATATCAATCAGGGGTTGGTGTCGCTGTCATTTAACTAGTCAAAAGTGGAGGGTTGGGAGTGCACTCACGCCCCAATCCACTGATCATGAGCACGGCTCCTCTCCGGGCCACCAACGCCAACGAAAAAACTAACCGATGACCTCCTAATCAGCTCTCGCTCGCTACAAAACTAAACACGTCTTGTCCTTCATATCCTGTCGTACTACTGTCTACACAGACTGTCTTGTTACCACGTCATCACTCCTAATAAATAATTTTATGCTTGTGTGCCACGTTTGTCTTGTCTCTCCTGATTTTAATAGGTTTGCCTTTATTAAGAAACAAAAACCTAGTTTACAAACGACGAGCAAACCCTAATAAAGCCAGCCTCAGCCCTCTTTTCTCAATCACACCCCACTCATTAGCGGACAAAATCAGACACTCGGCAAATACCATTTACACTCGGCAAAAAATACTTAGCAAATATTTTATTACCAAAGAGTTCTTTGCCCGAGTACTTTTTTCGGACACTCGGCAATGATAGGGCGATGAGTAGGCAATGATAGTGGTTGGTGAGTTGTTCCCATAATTAATAAATGTTTTACTGTTTTTTTGGGTTTTTTGTGATTCTTAATTTGTCGAGTGCTTTTCTTTGCCGAGTGTTTTTCGAGTGCCTAAAAAAACACTCGGCAAAGAAGTCTTTGTCTAGTGTTAAAAAAACACTCGGCAAACAATCTCTTTGTCCGAGTGTCAAAAAAACACTCGGCAAATAGTTTCTTTGCCGAGTGTTTTTTTTACCGAGTGTTTTTGGCTTGGCACTCGACAAAAAGATTCTTTGTCGATGTGCCCGAAATAAAAAACTCGTCAATCATTTGGGCACTCGACAAAGAGCCGAATTTCGGTAGTGACTACTTAAGACATGTTTCTTTGAGTTTATAAGCTGTCAAAATTATATAACCGGCTTAAATAATCTAGATAGAAACAAACAACCAAATTATTATGATTACCATAATCTCATAGTCTGCTCGAGAGATGCTTATTTCAGATTATTTTTGGTAAAAGCTCACTACCCCCATGGCAACTTAAGGAAAAACTACTCACTATTACCACTCCATACACAAAAATACATTTCATCTATTTTTTTCTTGCTCCCGCCACGCAACACATGACTAAAAACAATAATCAAAGGTTCCAATAAGCTATAGGCCTGCCAAACAAATGTATTTAGATTATTTATCTAGATTATATAATTTATAAGCTAAAATAAACAGACACTTATCCATGGTCTCTAGTTTTTTATCTTGGAGATCCTGAGGGCTCCATCCACCTCTCTCACACAACCTCCTAGGCTACCTACCGTGGGCCATGAGTCACCACCCATTGCCTCAACTTCACCACTCTAGCTCCCCCTACCCTCGGTCGTTAACCACTGGTAGTGCGCCTAGACGCCATTGCCCTCCTTAGAGAGGATCTAGCTTACACAAAAACATTGTCCTCTAGTCATCATGCAGTTTAGTAGCTACTCGTTCTCTTACCCTTTCTAGATTCAACATATGACCGATATCGGAGGAGGATATATAGTTCAGCTCGATCTATATATGGTTGGCACGGTACCCTTCCCCTAGATTAGTCGAATCCATGACAAGGTTAGGGTAGTGGGGGATACATGACAAGTTAGAGTGCCAACATTGGTCGCTCTTCTATGTTTATCGGTAGTTGCAATGCATGTAGGTGAGCCCCTGATATCTCTCCATATTCCTTAACTTCATCGTGATTGACATCACGGCTAGGTTTCTGCACACAGTGTGTGACAACTTTCACGAAACAATTTCAAAATTTTATCAGGGTCTCTCTCTCTCTCTCTCTCTCTATATATATATATATAATTATATATAGTATATATATATATATATATATATATATGAAGTCATGACATCTCTCGACAAGTTTCATGATTTTCTGACTTTTGTTTATGTTTATACAATTTTAAACAGCTAGATCGCAAGTTCACGATCTTGTTTCATGAGCATGGTGCTCGAAAAGTCTGGTCTGTTCCTGAAATAGGCCATAACTTGTGCTAAATAACATGAATATCATTTTTGCATTCAATGTTTTTCATTTTTCGAGTGACTTGTAGTTCAAATCTGAATTAACCGAAGAAATTCATTTCAACGAACTAAATCTAACAGGTATAGCAACCACTTTGATAATTATGCCAAAATTGAACTTGTAGGTATATATACTATAGAAAAGACAGTAGAAAAAGTTTGGGGAGAGAAAAATAAAAATATACTCTCTTTGCGGAGTGCCCACTCACTTGCAAAGGGGTAATTTTTGCCCGAGTGTCGACTACGGACACTCGGTATAGATAACGACCTTCAGTTATTGCCCGGCTGCTGACGTCCCTTTGTCGGGCGTCCTCATATCGCTGTGAGCTTGACACTCGACAAAGACTCCTTTTGCCGAGGGTCATTACGTGTCGAGTGTTTCGCACTCGCTAAAAGAAGGTTTGTGTCGAGTGTCCGTTATTCGCCGAGATTGGAGTGACACTCGGTAAAGACTATTTTGTCGAGTTGACCGATATATTTGTCGGCGTTTCGACCTTGGGGGGTCCCTGGACCGACGAGTAAATTGTCGCCCGCGTGTCCCAGCCCAGATGGTCGGCGCGAGAACGGAGCACGAAGGGGGGAGAAACAGCAAAAGGGGAAGCCCGCGGCCTTCGTGTTGCCCTGCGCCCAGGTCGGGTGCGCTTGCAGTAGGGGGGGTTACAAGCGTCCGCGTGGGAGAGAGAGAGACTGTCCGCCAGCCCGTTCTCCCCGCGCGGCCAACCTTCTCGTACGAGAGCCCTGGACCTTCCTTTTATAGGCGTAAGGAGAGGGCCCAGTGTACAATAGGGGTGTAGCAGTGTGCTAACGTGTCCTAGCAGAGACGAGCTAGAGCCCTAAGTACATGTCGTCGTGGCAGCCGGAGAGGGTTTGGCGCCCTGTTCATGTGATGTCGTGACCGTCGGAGGAGTGCTTGAGCCTTGTGGAAGTACAGCTATCGGGGCTGTCGGGTCCTTGCTGACGTCTCCTTGCTTCCGTAAGGGGCTGAGAGCCGTCGTCGTCATGGAGCGCGCGGGGTGCCATCATTACATGTTTACCGAGGCGAGCCAGATGGGACGCCGGTCTTGTTCCCCGTAGCCTGAGCTAGCTAGGGGTAGGGTAATGATGGCCTTCCCTGTGACCGTGGCGGGTCCGAGCCCGAGGTCGGGCGAGGCAGAGGCTCCTCCGAGGTCGAGGTCGAGTCTGGGCCCTGGGGTCGGGCGAGGCGGGGAGTTCGTCTTCCGATGTCGAGGCTGAGTCCGAGCCCTGGGTCGGGCGAGGCGGAGACCGTCTTCCGAGCTGAGGCTGAGTCTGAGGCCCTGGGGTCGGGCGAGGCGGAGTCCGTCTTCCAGGGGTCGAGGCTGAGTCCGAGCCCTGGGTCGGGCGAGGCGGAGACCGTCTTCCGAGGCCGAGGGCTGAGTCCGAGCCCTGGGTCGGGCGAGGCGGAGACCGTCTTTCCGAGGCCGAGGCTGAGTCCGAGCCCTGGGGTCAGGCGAGGCGGAGTCCGTCTTCCGGCATCGAGGTTGAGCTCGAGCCCTGGGTCGGGCGAGGCGGAGCTTCCTATGGCGCCCAAGGCTGGACTTAGCTGCTGTCAGCCTCACTCTGTCGAGTGCACAGCAGTCGGAGCAGGGCAGGCGGCGCTGTTTTTCCCTGTCTGGTCGGTCAGTGGAGCGGCGAAGTGACTGCGGTCACTTCGGCTCTGTCGACTGAGGAGCGCGTGTCAGGATAAGGTGTCAGTCGATCCTTGCATTAAATGCTCCTGCGATACGATCGGTTGGCGTGGCGATCTGGCCAAGGTTGCTTCTCCGCGAAGACTGGGCCTCGGACGAGCCGAAGGTGTGTCCGTCGCTTGAGGGGGCCCTCGGGCGAGACGTGAATCCTCCGGGGTCGGCTGCCTTTGCCCGAGGCTGGGCTCGGGCGAGGCGAGATCGTGTCCCTTGAGTGGACTGAGCCTTGACCTTAATCGCGCCCATCAGGCCTTTGCAGCTTTGTGTTGATGGGGGTTACCAGCTGAGATTAGGAGTCTTGGGGGTACCCCTAATTATGGTCCCCGATAGTAGCCCCGAGCCTCGAAGGGAGTGTTGATACTCGCTTGGAGGCTTTTGTCGCACTTTTTTGCAAGGGGACCAGCCTATCTCAGTTGCGTTTTGTTCCGGTGGGTGCGCGCGAGCGCACCCGCCGGGTGTAGCCCCCGAGGCCTCGGAGGAGTGGTTTGACTCCTTCGATGTCTTAGCGCGTTTCATGATGCTTCGGCCGGTCTGGTTGTTCCCTCATGCGAACTGGCCGTAGCCCGGGTGCATAGTCAGGTTCCAAGTTCTCGGGTTGGTATGTTGACGCTGTCAACGGTTTGGCCGGAGCCAGGTTTGCGAGAGCAGCCCCCGAGCCTCTGCACAGAGCGAGAGGACGGTCAAGGACAGACTCGGCTTTTTTCATACGCCCATGTGTCGCCTTTCCGCAAAGAGGAGGGGGGGAAGCGCCATGTTGCCCTCGGAGGGCGCCGAACATGGTGTCTTCAGTGAGTTGCTAGCGTGTGATCCGAGTGGACGCCCGTGCCCCATTCGATAAGGGTCGACTAGTGGCCCAGAGGCGCGCTCCAAAAGTACCTGCAGGTGATTTGCCGGACCCAATCCCGTTTTGATAGGGTCCGAGGGCTTGATGCCTCCCTCTGATGGGATTCCGTTACAGAATCGCTCCTGCTGGTCTCGGAAATGTCCTAGGGTGCCTCGGAAGCATAGCCCGAGCCTCGGCCATGTATCGGTGAAAGGGAAATGTGCCCTTGGGCCATTTCTAAGTGTTTTGGTGATTTAGTGTCCAACACAAGTGCCTAAGTGACAAATGGTGGACAAAGTACAAATCAAGTATAAGGTATGTTTCTCAGACTTAGTACATTGTTTTAGAGACTAATGTATTGTGTCTAAGTGCTGGAAACAGGAGAAATCGAATTGGAGAAGAGATGGCCTTGTTCAGCAAAAGCCAGCTCTGTCTGGGTGCACCGGACAGTGTCCGGTGGTGCACCGGACAGTGTCTGGTGCCCCATGCTGGCTCAGGCGAACTTGCTGCTCTCGGGAAGGTGATTAACGGCGTACGGCTAAATAATTCACCGGACTGTCCGGTGTGCACCGGACTGTCCGGTGAGCCAACGGTCGGCCGGGCCAACGGTCCGGCCGCGCGATCCGCGCGGGACACGTGGCCGAGCCAACGGCTAGTAGGGGGCACCAGACTGTCCGGTGTGCACCGGACAGTGTCCGGTGCGCCAACGGCTCCAAGGCTGCCAACGGTCGGCTTCGCCAAATAAGGAAGGAAATCCGCACCGGACAGTGTCCGGTGGTGCACCGGACTGTCTGGTGCGCCAAGCGACAGAAGGCAAGAATTGCCTTCCTGGATTGCTCTCAACGGCTCCTAGCTGCCTTGGGGCTATAAAAGGGACCCCTAGGTGCATGGAGGAGAATACCAAGCATCCTTTGAGCATTGTTGATCACTCACACTCCATTCTTGCGCACTTGTTCGACATTCTTAGTGATTTGAGCTCCGTTCTAGTGTGAAACTTGTGATAGTCTCTTGAGCTCAAGTCTGGGTCTTGTGTGTGCGTATTTGCTGTGATCTTTGTGTCTTGTGTGAGTTGCTCATCCCTCCCTTACTCTGTGCTTCTTTGTGAACATCAAAGTGTAAGTGCGAGAGGCTCCAAGTTGTGGAGATTCCTCGCGAACGGGATATAGTAAAGCAAGGAAAAACACCGTGGTATTCAAGTGGGTCTTTGGACCGCTTGAGAGGGGTTGATTGCAACCCTCGTCCGTTGGGACGCCACAACATGGAGTAGGCAAGTGTTGGTCTTGGCCGAACCACGGGATAAACCACTGTGCCATCCCTGTGATTGATCTCTTGTGGTTATTGTGTTTTGTTGAGACTCCTCTCTAGCCACTTGGCATTATTGTGCTAACGCCTAATCAAGTTTTTGTTGATTAAGTTTCAAGTTTCACAGGATCACCTATTCACCCCCCCCCTCTAGGTGCTCTCAATTGGTATCGGAGCCATTCTCTTCACAAAGGGACTAATCGCCCGAAGAGATGGATCCTAAGGGGAAGGGAATTGTGATCAACGATAAGGAGAAGGAGTCCTTCGTCAACGAGCCGAAGGATGACAAGCCTACCGACTCGGGCTCGGGCCACAAACGCAAAGATGAGAAGAAGAAGAAGACAAGACGCATCAAGGAGATCGTCTACTACGACGACAACGATGAGTCCACTTCTTCCCAAAAGGACAACGACGACAACGACTACGACAAAGAAAGACGGTTAATTCGAACTTTTCTTTCGATTACTCTCGTATTCCGCATAGCTCAAATGCACATTTGCTTTCCATCCCTCTTGGCAAACCTCCACACTTTGATGGGGAGGACTACGGATTTTGGAGTCACAAAATGCGTAGTCACTTATTCTCTCTCTCCATCCAAGTATATGGGAGATTGTTGAGAATGGAATGAAATTTGATAGCTCGGATAGTCCTATATTTATTAATGAACAGATTCATAAAAATGCACAAGCTACTACTGTGTTGTTAGCCTCTTTGTGCAGGGACGAGTATCATAAGGTGAGCGGCTTGGACAATGCCAAGCAGATCTGGGACACCCTCAAGATCTCTCATGAGGGGAACGACGTCACCTTGCTCACCAAGATGGAGTTGGTAGAGGGCGAGCTCGGGAGATTTGCAATGATAAGGGGTGAGGAGCCAACCCAAACATACACCGGCTCAAGACCCTCATCAACAAAATAAGGAGCTATGGAAGCACGCGATGGACGGACCACGACGTCGTTCGCCTAATGCTAAGGTCCTTTACTGTACTTGATCCACATCTGGTGAACAATATTCGTGAAAATCCTAGGTACACCAAGATGTCGCCCAAAGAAGTTCTTGGGAAGTTCGTGAGCGGGCGAATGATGATCAAGGAGGCGAGATACGTGGACAACGCATTGAATGGTCCAATCAATGAGCCTCAACCCTTTGCACTCAAGGCAACAAGAAGCAAGGAGGCGCTACCTAGCAAGGTGGCACAGGTTGAGGCGGCAGGGCTAAATGATGAAGAGATGGCTCTCATCATCAAGCGCTTCAAGACGGCGCTAAAGGGTCACAAGGGGCAGCCAAGCAAGACCAAGACAAAGGGGAAGCGCTCATGCTTCAAGTGTGGTAAGATGGTCATTTTATCGCTAACTGCCCCGATAATGATAGTGACCAGGAACAGGGGAACAAGAGGGAGAAGAAGAAGGCATACAAAAAGGCTAAGGGCGAGGCACACCTTGGAAAGGAGTGGGACTCGGATTGTTCGTCATCCGACTCCGACAATGAAGGACTCGCCGCCACCGCCTTCAACAAGTCATCCCTCTTCCCAACGAGCGTCACACATGTCTCATGGCGAAGGAGAAGAAGGTATGTACTCGAAACAATGTCACTTATGATTCTTCTAGTGACGATGAGTCCAGTGATGAAGAAATAGATTACTCTAGTTTGTTCAAGGGATTGGATAGAACTAAAATAGATAAGATTAATGAATTGATTGATGCCTTGAATGAAAAGGATAGACTTTTAGAGAAACAAGAGGACCTTTTATATGAAGAGCATGACAAATTTGTAGAAGCACAAAAATCTCATGCTTTAGAAGTTAAAAGAAAGGAAATGCTTTCTTGTGAACTATCTTCTTGTCATGAGACAATTTCTAGCTTAAGGAACATAAATGATGATTTGAATGCTAAGCTAGAAATAGCTAGTAAATCTAACTCTTGTGTAGGACATGTTATAATTTGCAATAGGTGTAAAGATTTTGACATTGATGCCTGTAGTGAACACCTAGTTTCAATTTCCAAATTGAATGATGAATTGGCTAGTCTTAATGCCCAACTTAAGACTAGCAAAAATGAATTTGACAAGCTAAAATTTGCAAGGGATGCCTACACGATTGGTAGACACCCCTCAATTAAGGATGGACTTGGCTTCAAGAGGGAAGCCAAGGACTTAATAAGCCATAAGGCTCCCATCTCCGCCAAGGAGAAAGGGAAGGCCCCTATGGCTAGTAGTGCTAAAAAGAACCATGCTTTTATGTACCATGATAGAAGACAGTCTTATAGGAGTTGTAATGCTTATGATGCTTTTGATTCTCATGCCATGTTTGCTTCTAGTTCTTCCTATATGCATGATAGAGATATGTCTAGGAGATATGTTGTTCATATGCCTAGGAGAAATGTTGTTAATGTTCCTAGGAAAGTTAATGAACCTTCTACAATATATCATGCTTGCAATGCTTCATTTGCCATTTGTAGAAAGAATAAGAAGGTGATTGCTAGGAAGTTAGGGGCAAGATGCAAGGGAGATAAAACTTGCATTTGGGTCCCTAAGACAATTGTGACTAACCTTGTAGGACCCAACAAGAGTTGGGTACCTAAGACCCAAGCCTAAATTTGCCTTGCAGGTTTATGCATCCGGGGGTTCAAGCTGGATTATCGACAGCGGATGCACAAACCATATGACGGGGGAGAAGAAGATGTTCACCTCCTACGTCAAAAACAAGGATTCCCAAGATTCAATAATATTCGGTGATGGGAATCAAGGCAAGGTAAAAGGGTTAGGTAAAATTGCTATTTCATCCGAGCACTTTATATCTAATGTGTTTTTAGTTGAGTCTCTTGGATATAATTTGTTATCTGTTAGTCAATTATGCAATATGGGATATAATTGTCTATTCACAAATGTAGATGTGTCTGTCTTTAGAAGAAGTGATGGTTCATTAGCTTTTAAGGGTGTATTAGACGGCAAACTTTATTTAGTTGATTTTGCAAAAG
Organism: Zea luxurians; assembly: GCA_029449295.1. NCBI lineage: Eukaryota > Viridiplantae > Streptophyta > Magnoliopsida > Poales > Poaceae > Zea > Zea luxurians. The sequence goes on from JAOPSE010000377.1 coordinate 41,038, forward strand.
AGGAGGCCGGTCTAGATGCATGCTAAATTGCTAAGACTAGCATGGGCTGGCTGTGGCATCACCGCTTAGCACATGTGGGGATGAAGAACCTTCACAAGCTTCTAAAGGGAGAACACGTGATAGGTCTAACCAATGTTACTTTCGAAAAAGATAGACCTTGTGCAGCTTGTCAAGCAGGTAAACAAGTGGGAGGAGCACATCACAGCAAGAATGTGATGACCACATCAAGACCTCTGGAGCTGCTACATATGGATCTCTTCGGACCCGTCGCCTATCTAAGCATAGGAGGAAGTAAGTATGGACTAGTTATTGCAGATGACTTTTCCCTCTTCACTTGGGTATTCTTTTTGCAGGATAAATCTGAAACCCAAGGGACCCTCAAGCGCTTCCTAAGGAGAGCTCAAAACGAGTTTGAGCTCAAGGTGAATAAGATAAGGAGCGACAATGGGTCCGAGTTCAAGAACCTTCAAGTGGAGGAGTACCTTGAGGAGGAAGGGATCAAGCACGAGTTCTCCGCTCCCTACACACCACAGCAAAATGGTGTGGTAGAGAGGAAGAACAGGACGCTTATAGACATGGCGAGGACGATGCTTGGAGAGTTCAAGACCCCCGAGTGCTTTTGGTCGGAAGCCGTGAACACGGCTTGCCACGCCATCAACAGGGTCTACCTTCATCGCCTCCTCAAGAAGACGTCGTATGAGCTACTAATCGGTAACAAACCCAATGTTTCGTATTTTCGAGTTTTTGGAAGTAAATGCTACATTCTAGTGAAGAAGGGTAGGAATTCCAAATTTGCTCCCAAAGCCGTAGGAGGGTTTTTGTTAGGTTATGACTCAAATACAAAGGCGTATAGAGTCTTCAACAAATCATCGGGTTTGGTTGAAGTCTCTAGCGACGTTGTATTTGATGAGACTAATGGCTCTCCAAGAGAGCAAGTTGTTGATTTTGATGATGTAGATGAAGAAGAAGTTCCAACGGCCGCAATACGCACCATGGCTATTGGAGATGTGCGGCCACAGGAACAAGATGAACGAGATCAACCTTCTTCCTCAACAATGGTGCATCCCCCAACTCAAGATGATGAACAGGAGGCGTGTGATCAAGGGGGAGCACAAGATGATCATGTAATGGAGGAAGAAGCGCAACCGGCACCTCCAACCCAAGTTCGAGTGACGATTCAAAGGGATCATCCCGTCGACCAAATTTTGGGTGATATTAGCAAGGGAGTAACTACTCGATCTCGATTAGTTAATTTTTGTGAGCATTACTCTTTTGTCTCCTCTATTGAGCCTTTCAGGGTAGAAGAGGCCTTGCTAGATCCGGACTGGGTGTTGGCCATGTAGGAGGAGCTCAACAACTTCAAGAGAAATGAAGTTTGGACACTTGTGCCTCGTCCCAAGCAAAATGTTGTGGGAACCAAGTGGGTGTTCCGCAACAAACAAGACGAGCACAGGGTGGTGACAAGGAACAAGGCACGACTTGTGGCAAAAGGTTATGCCCAAGTCGCAGGTTTGGACTTTGAGGAGACTTTTGCTCCTGTGGCTAGGCTAGAATCCATTCGCATTTTGCTAGCATATGTCGCTCACCATTCTTTCAGGTTGTTCCAAATGGATGTGAAGAGCGCTTTCCTCAACGGGCCAATCAAGGAGGAGGTGTACGTGGAGCAACCCCCTGGCTTCAAGGATGAACGGCACCCCGACCACGTGTGTAAGCTCTCTAAGGCGCTCTATGGACTTAAGCAAGCCCCAAGAGCATGGTATGAATGCCTTAGAGACTTTTTAATTGCTAATGCTTTCAAGGTTGGGAAAGCCGATCCAACTCTTTTCACTAAGACTTGTGATGGTGATCTTTTTGTGTGCCAAATTTATGTCGATGACATAATATTTGGTTCTACTAACCAAAAGTCTTGTGAAGAGTTTAGCAGGGTGATGACTCAAAAGTTTGAGATGTCGGTGATGGGCGAGTTAAGCTATTTCCTTGGGTTCCAAGTGAGGCAACTCAAGGATGGGACCTTCATCTCCCAAACGAAGTACACACAAGACTTGATCAAGCGGTTTGGGATGAAGGACACCAAGCCCGCAAAGACTCCAATGGGAACTGACGGACACACTGACCTCAACAAAGGAGGTAAGTCCGTTGATCAAAAGGCATACCGGTCTATGATAGGGTCTTTACTTTATTTATGTGCTAGTAGACCGGATATTATGCTTAGTGTATGCATGTGTGCTAGATTTCAATCCGATCCAAGGGAGTGTCACTTAGTGGCTGTGAAGCGGATTCTTAGATATTTAGTCGCTACGCCTTGCTTCGGGATCTGGTATCCAAAGGGGTCTACATTTGACTTAATTGGATATTCAGACTCCGACTATGCTGGATGTAAGGTCGATAGGAAGAGTACATCGGGGACGTGCCAATTCTTAGGAAGGTCCCTGGTGTCATGGAGTTCTAAGAAACAAACCTCCGTTGCCCTATCCACCGCTGAGGCCGAGTATGTTGCCGCAGGACAGTGTTGCGCGCAACTACTTTGGATGAGGCAAACCCTCAGGGACTTTGGCTACAATCTGAGCAAAGTCCCACTACTATGTGATAATGAGAGTGCTATCCGCATGGCGGATAATCCTGTTGAACACAGCCGTACAAAGCACATAGACATCCGGCATCACTTTTTGAGAGACCATCAGCAAAAGGGAGATATCGAAGTGTTTCATGTTAGCTCCGAGAACCAGCTAGCCGATATCTTTACCAAGCCTTTAGATGAGCAGACCTTTTGCAAGTTGCGTAGTGAGCTAAATGTCTTAGATTCGTAGAACTTGGATTGATTCATAGCATACATGTGTTTCATGCTTTGATCATGTTCCTTATGCATTTTGTTGTTTATTTATGGTGATCAAGTTGTACAAACTCTCCCCAGACCTTACAAGTCCATTTGCAAGTGATGCACAAATTTAGGGGGAGATGTGCTACAACTTGACCCTTTGAGACTAACTGTGTGCTTGAGTTTGCTTAATTTAGTCTCAAAGGTGGGTTGAAAGGGAAAAGGTGGACTTGGACCATGCAAGACTTCCACTGCACTCCGATGAAAGAGTAACTTTTCCAAGTTCATCTTCGTACTCTTATTGCCTTTTTACTCTTAGTTGAAGATTTTGGTGAGGCAATGGGGTTAAAGGGCCAAGAGTGATCCCGTTTTGGTGCTTGATGCCAAAGGGGGAGAAAATAAGGCCAAAGCAATAAATGGGTCAGCTACCACTTGAGAATTTTGAAAAAATAGAGCTAGAATTTTGAGTTGGAGTTTTTGTTTGTCAAAATACTCTTGATTGCCTCTTATTGTCAAAAGTTGGTCTCTTGTGGGGAGAAGGCTTAATTATGGGAAAAAGGGGGAGTTTTTGAAATCTTTGATCAATTTCTCTTGGAACAACTCTTGTTATGTCTCAACAAGTGTTTTTGACTTAGAGATAGGAATTTGAGGTTGATTTGCAAAAACAAACCAAGTGGTGGCAAAGGATGATCCATATATGCCAAATTTGAGTTCTTATTTGAATTGATTTTGTACTTGTTCTACTTGCTTTATGTTGTGTTGGCATAAATCACCAAAAAGGGGGAGATTGAAAGGGAAATGTGCCCTTGGGCCATTTCTAAGTGTTTTGGTGATTTAGTGTCCAACACAAGTGCCTAAGTGACAAATGGTGGACAAAGTACAAATCAAGTATAAAGGTATGTTTCTCAGACTTAGTACATTGTTTTAGAGACTAATGTATTGTGTCTAAGTGCTGGAAACAGGAGAAATCGAATTGGATGAGAGATGGCCTTGTTCAGCCAAAGCCAGCTCTGTCTGGGTGCACCGGACTGTGTCCGGTGGTGCACCGGACAGTGTCCGGTGCCCCATGCTGGCTCAGGCGAACTTGCTGCTCTCGGGAAGTGATTAACGGCGTACGGCTAAAATTCACCGAACTGTCCGGTGTGCACCGGACTGTCCGGTGAGCCAACGGTCGGCCGGGCCAACGGTCGGCCGCGCGATCCGCGTGGGACACGTGGCCGAGCCAACGGCTAGTAGGGGGCACCGGACTGTCTGGTGTGCACCGGACAGTGTCCGGTGCGCCAACGGCTCCAAGGCTGCCAACGGTCGGCTTCGCCAAATAAGGAAGGAAATCCGCACCGGACAGTGTCCGGTGGTGCACCGGACTGTCCGGTGCGCCAAGCGACAGAAGGCAAGAATTGCCTTCCTGGATTGCTCTCAACGGCTCCTAGCTGCCTTGGGGCTATAAAAGGGACCCCTAGGCGCATGGAGGAGAATACCAAGCATCCTTTGAGCATTGTTGATCACTCACACTCCATTCTTGCGCACTTGTTCGACATTCTTAGTGATTTGAGCTCCGTTCTAGTGTGAAACTTGTGATAGTCTCTTGAGCTCAAGTCTGGGTCTTGTGTGTGCGTATTTGCTGTGATCTTTGTGTCTTGTGTGAGTTGCTCATCCCTCCCTTACTCCGTGCTTCTTTGTGAACATCAAAGTGTAAGGACGAGAGGCTCCAAGTTGTGGAGATTCCTCGCAAACGGGATATAGTAAAGCAAGCAAAACACCGTGGTATTCAAGTGAGTCTTTGGACCTCTTGAGAGGGGTTGATTGCAACCCTCGTCCATTGGGACGCCACAACGTGGAGTAGGCAAGCGTTGGTCTTGGCTGAACCACGGGATAAACCACTGTGCCATCCCTGTGATTGATCTCTTGTGGTTATTGTGTTTTGTTGAGACTCCTCTCTAGCCACTTGGCATTATTGTGCTAACGCCTAATCAAGTTTTTGTGGATTAAGTTTCAAGTTTCACAGGATCACCTATTCACCCCCCCCCTCTAGGTGCTCTCAATCGAATGTACCCAGAGTCATCCCTCGCTCTGCGTGCTCTGAGGCGGCTGTCGGACCCTTCGGGGGCCAGCCTACGAACCCCTGATCAGTAGTGGGCGTGGAGCCCGAGTGGCTTGAGGCGGCTGTCGAACCCCTCCGAGGGGCCAGCCTTCGAACCTCTAACAAGTGGTGGGCGCGGAGCCCGAGTGCTCTAAGGCGGCTGTCGAACCCTTCCGAGGGGCCAGCCTTCGAACCTCTGATCAGTAGGGGGCTCAGGGCCCGCCTCCTTCGCGGAGAAGGATCTTTTTCGGAGTATCCCCTTTCCCGGTCCCTGTAGCAAGAGAGAGAAAGAGGAAGAGGAAAAGGATACGAATTTGAACGACGTGGCGCACCTTTTTTGACGCGGTCATTATGGTGGAGGTGAAGCGTCGCCTGCTTCACCTGCCGAAGGTGCCGCTCGTCCTGCCGCAGAGTTAATGCGACGGGACGAGTGGTTTGCGGGGCAGCCGTTGTGCGTGCGCGGGCCGTTCGAGGAACGGAACACGGGCGCATCGTCTTCATGCCGTGGGAGAAGGCTCTTTCGCTGTCCCAGGAGGGGACGTGAGCCTACAGACGTCTTGACCGCTGCTTCCGCCCGCCTGCCGCCGCCATTACTGTCGGTCCACTTTTGGCCATATTGACCGTCGCGCCTTCTCCCGCGGCTGACTGACCCGTGATCGATGTGCTCGGTTGGCACAGTTGGGTCATGCGCTGGGTCGCCTCGAGTCGCGGCACTGGTTCCACAGTCGAGAAGGCGCGGTACTGGCGCAAGTGGCGGTGCAGCTTCTCGCACGTAGTAACCGGTGCGCCGGTTACATGACATGTGGGCCTGGGCCTCCACGCTGGATGCGTCGGAGTCGAAAGGGTGCGCCCCCTTAGTGTGGTTGCATGCCGCCTGCATGGCGGTCCGCCCTTTCACCCGCTGGTCTGGGCGAAAGTGGAGGAGAGCTTGTAACCGCTGGGCAGTTACGCGCACCGCGCGCGGCGGTTTGGCTTCTTCTGCCCTGAGCCAGCTTGCATGACGCGTGGGACCCAGCCCCCGTGTCGTAGGGGGAGGACCTTGGAGCGTGTTGGTGCAGACTCAGTCCGCAACGGCTGAGGACGCAAGTGGGGAGAGTCGCCTTTAAAAGGAGGGTGACCCCCTTGGATGGCAACCCTGTCTTCGCACTCCCTTTATGCATCGTGTCCTTCCACCTTCCGAGCCCCCGGATGGGGAGCGCTCGCGGTTCTTCCGTCTTGTCGTCATTGGAGGAACGCAACTTCGCGGAAGTTGGTACCTTTCAGCCATCGCTCGGCTTCAAGGATTTTCATCAGGTAGCCCGGCTGCATCCCCTCGCTGGTGGTCACCCAAGACGGTGACCACCAGTTTGATGGTGGGGAGAAGCAAACCGGGCTGCGACCTGTGCCCCGCCCTCAGCTTCAAGGATCTTCATCATCCTTGCTGGGGCGGAGAGCGAGGCGAGCCAGAGCTCTACCTCCCGCACGGATCGGCGGGCCACCTCTTCTCCCAGCTTCTAGGGGTGGAAAACCATCCTCTAGTTCTGTGGAGGAGGCGCCCTCCAGCCATGCCGGGGAAGGCGAACTGTTGCTGCCCAGCCAGGGTGCAACATTCCGTCCTCTGTCCTCGCTTTCGTGGCGAGGACGGGAGTGCGGACCTGCCGGTGCGCTTTAGGGTGGCCGGCGCTCGCTGGTGCGGTGTTGGCAGACAGGTGGTCGCCGCCTTCGGTGCTGAGGTGGTGGCAGCTGGAGAAAGCTTGCACACCGTCTAGACCGTCAGCGCCACCTGCGGACCGGCCTCTAGCTCTTTGGCTTTGATATCTGGTTCTCGTCCCTTGAGTGGGGACGCGAACGAGAGCCTTCCGGCAGCAGCGTCCGTCCTGGGACCATTGCTGCTGCTGTAGAGGTCGCTGGCGAGTCACCAGGAGTTTGTCGCCCCGCAGGCTCTCCGGGAGGTTGTTCGTACCCGCGGGGGTGGAACCGGAGTTCCGTTTGTAATGGCACCTTGAGTGCCGGTGTCTGTTCATTGTGGTTGTCGGGGCCTGAACATGTATGTATTCTTGGCGTGAAGCCGTGTTTCGTCCTCATTTCGAGCACTAGGACTCGCCTGTCGGCTAGCTGAACCGCTTAGCCAAGTGTGAGTTGCCTCGTGCGAAGGTGATGAGTGAGGTATCTGTATCCCGGAGGCGTAGGAGTCCCTCGGCTCGGTCGGCCTTGCCGCCCGAGGCTTCTCTTGCTTAGTTAAAGGAACCTTCGGCCGCTCTGCGATGAGCTGGAGCCGGAGGCAGCGGTGCCAGCCCGGACAGAGGCAGAGTTGGATCGAAAAGAAGCTTCGTCGGCCGGAGCCTGGCTAGGCCGTCCACTGGCGGGATCGACGCCGGAGTCGGGTTGCCGAGGCCACGAGTCGGGCTGATGTCCTCGGGGGACAGCTGGTTGAGGCTACAGAGTGGCCGGTCGAGCCGTCTGCTCGGGCCAGGTTCCCGGAGGAGACCCTAGCGGCGATGGCCCAGGCGTGGTGCCAACAGGTTCCTTCGAGGTGGAGATCCTCCGACCATGTTGCCGTTCGAGGCCGGGTCGGATTCCGCCGAAGGTGGAGTCGACGCCGAGGGTGCTGCTGCTCCCCCACTGATGTCTGACCCTGCAGGAATAATTTATCTTGTAGTGTGCGTATGTTTTTTGCGGCCGCCGAGGCCCAAACATATCGTCGTCGTGTTGTAAAGCTGTGTTTCTTTTCCCCTTGTTTCGAGTATCTGGACTTATTTGTCGGTAACAGAATTGTTTGTCCGAGCGAGAGTTACTTTTCGCGGAAGGTGATGAGTGAGGTATCCGTATCCCAGAGGCGTAGGAGTCCCTCGGCTTGGTCGGCCTTGCCGCTTACGTGTGCTCTTACTCGTCCGTAGGATTCTGTTATCGATATAGTCGAGAAGGCACAAAAAATCGTCTCGGCAGAAAAGTTTTCGAGCAATAAGACTTGTTCGGTCAGCGGAATCGCTTATCCGAGCGTGAGTTACTTATCGCAGAAGGTGATGAGTGAGGTATCCGTATCCTGGAGGCGTAGGAGTCCCTCGGCTCAGTCGGCCTTGCCTGCTTACGTGTACTCCGTCGTTTTCAAGATCCCACTTTCGAAGTAGTCGAAAAGCACGAAAGACGTTCTGGCAGAAAGACTTTTTCCGAGGAAAATTTTGATGCAGAGGGGGTTCGCCCCTTCTAGCCCCCGAGGGAGGGTCAGGCTTTGCCGAGGCAAGGCTGACCCTTCCTTGATGGTTAGACTTTATTGGTGTATGTAAACGAAGTGTATGAATGACTTGAAAACATCTTAAGGGTAGAAGCGAAGTAGCTGTCGGATGTTCCAAGCGTTGTTGTAGACCTCGCCTTGACTGTTGGCCAGCTTGTATGTTCCGGGCTACAAAATCTTGGCGATGATGAATGGCCCTTCCCAGGGAGGCGTGAGCTTGTGGCGCCCTCGAGCGTCTTGTCGCAGCCGAAGCACCAAGTCGCCCACCTGGAGGTCTCGGGACCGAACCCCTCGGGCGTGGTAGCGTCGCAGGGACTGCTGATACCGCGCCGAGTGTAGTAAGGCCATGTCCCGAGCCTCTTCCAGCTGGTCCAGTGAGTCTTCTCGGTCGGTTTGATTGCTTTGGTCGTCGTACGCCCTCGTCCTCGGGGAACCGTATTCTAAGTCTGTGGGCAAGATGGCTTCGGCCCCATAGACTAGAAAGAACAGCGTGAAGCCCGTGGCTCGGCTTGGCGTTGTCCTCAGACTCCAGACCACCGAGGGGAGTTCCTTCATCCATCGCTTGCCGAACTTGTTGAGGTCGTTGTAGATCCGTGGCTTGAGTCCTTGCAGAATCATGTCGTTGGCACGCTCTACTTTCCATTTGTCATGGGGTGAGCTACGGCGGCCCAGTCCACCCGGATGTGGTGATCCTCGCAGAAGTCCAGGAACTTTCTGCCGGTGAACTGGGTGTCGTTGTCGGTGATGATGGAGTTCGGGACCCTAAAGCGATGGATGATGTTGGTGAAGAACGCCACCGCCTGTTCGGACCTGATGCTGTTTAGGGGTCAGACCTCGATCCACTTGGAGAATTTGTCGATGGCGACCAGCAGGTGCGTGTAGCCCCCGGGTGCCTTCTGCAAGGGACCAACGAGGTCCAGACCCCACACAGCAAACGACCAGGTGATGGGTATTGTCTACAGAGCCTGAGCGGACAGGTGGGTCTACTTCGCGTAGAATTGACACCCTTGGCAGGTGCGTACAATCCTAGTGGCGTCGGCCACCGCGGTTGGCCAGTAGAAACCCTGTCAGAAGGCATTCCCAACGAGTGTGTTTCTTGTGTAACACCCTAATATCCCACGGTTGGTATTTGGGGGAAAATCTTTATGTAAAAAAATTTAAATAGATAAGACCCTCTTAAAAATATATATTATTAAATATAATATTATTGAAGATACTTTTAAACAAGGAACTTAAGTTAAGATACCTTTCAATAAAGATTATATATTAGGGATTATCTTCTTAAAGTAAATAAGTAACTAATAAATAGATAAGGTAAGGTTGACCCCTTAATGCTAATTTTGGTGAAGCATTTTATGGAGATCATAAACTCGACCTCCAATTCTAAATAAAACATGAAATAGTAAATGGGGAGGGGAATATTTATGAAATCATTTATCCCTCCCATAAATAGATGGCAATGAAAAATAATAATAAATAAAAATATTTTAAACAGTAGATGTTATAATCACATTAGTATTAACTTCGACACGTGGGAATTTGATTTGAATAGAGAAAAGAGAATAAAAAGAAAAGAATAAAGGAGGAGTTATATATATATATATATAAACACGTCTTCAAAAATTGGTATTTCTAGTTGTGCAATAATATGTGAGAAGTCTGCAAATTCAAACTTGAGTTCAAATATCATGTTTGAAATTACCAAAGGAAATTCAAAATAAAACAAAAGAAAAAAAGGAAAATAAGAAAGGAACTCCAACTTACCGGGCCGGCTGCATCACTTCTGGCCCAATACCTCGCCACTTCTCCTCGGCCCATTTCCTTTTTCCCTCCCACGCGCGTGCGGCCCAGGCTCCATCTCCTGTGCACGTGATCCTCTGACGGTGGGCCATCGGTGGCAGCGAGACCCGCTCGTCTGCCGCTCACTCCGCGCCCGCGCATCTGGCCGGATGCTTTCCCCTCGCTAGCGAATGGGCCCCACGTAACCAGCCTCCCCTTCTTCCTCGAGTCTATTGCGTGAGCTCCGCCTGGCCGTGCAGATCTCCGGGATAGACGACCCCGCTCGAGCTGCCCGCCGACCTTCACGCCAGCTGGGTTCCGTAACCCGCCTCTACACTGCGCCAGAGACCCACACCCCTGCGGTCGGCTCCTCAGTTGGACTCGCCGCGCGACGCGGACCTCCACGAAGCTAGGATTTTGGAAATCCTAACAAACTCGGACCTCGGTGTATATATGTGGCCACCGCAACACCCCTCGATCATACTTATGCGCGGGGAAGCCAAGCCGTCCAGAAACCAAAAACGCAGAGAAAGAGAAAAGGTCAGAGAGAGAGAGAAAGCTCTGCGCCGCCCTTGACTTCGCGCCTGAGCATCGGTCGGCACCCTCTGGTGGGTTGGGGAGCATCGCCAGACACTAGAGAATCTCGCCGTGGACCAAATCATGTGGGAAATCGGCTGAACCACCGGCAATCTCTCACCAGCGCTCTGTTTCCGCCGTGGAAACCTGCATCACCGTGGCCAGACGCTCTCCGCGCCGAGACGACCGGTAAGACCCCCCCAGCGTACTCGCCATCAATTTCTTATCGCGTAGATCGTCTCAGATTAGGGGATTGGTGCTCTTGTGCGCGGATTCTGTACCTCGCCGGCGGGAGCCGCCGCGCGGGCTACGGGCGCCGCCGTGCTTAGCCAGCAGGGTAGGAGAAGGCCTCCTGGCCGTGGATTAACTAATGAACGGTGCAGATTAGAGTAGCCGCGTACCGCTCCGTGCTTGACTCTGGGCCGTTAGATCTTGAAACGGAGGGCCAGATCGATCGTTTCCGTATTCTCTCCCACACATTAAATCTGAGCCGTTGATCTCGGGATCGATGGCTCGAGTGAGTTGGTGGGTTGGATCTAATCACGTGCGTCCATCTTAGATCGTACGGCCCATAAGTAAGCATACCCCTTCGGCCATGACCTTTTGTTAAAGAACCCCTGCTCTTTTTCGTATTTAACCCGCCATCCACTCCAGCTATTCATCGAGTCTTAGAATACTTGCGTCGTAGCCCCTGTACTTACCAGTAATTGAGGCCTAGTCCAGACAGTTAGAAAAACTTATAAAATAATTTAGAAAAGGGATTTTTTTTAATGTGAAAACAATTCCTAGAACTTGTATAGTTCCTAGAAAATTCATAGGGAGCCCAAATTTATTCATTCCAATTCCTATAATTTTGTAATAATGTTGTTTATCATATAGTGTCTCTATTTTGACATGGAAGTCACATTAAAAATTATTTCTTAATTAATCGGATGTCAAGCACATGAAACCTTAGGAAATTCGTATCTTCTTCGTTTTAACTCCGATTTGATCCGTTCAAGTTGCGTTAGTCTCGTAGTAACGCATAGATCATTATTATTCAGTTGTACTTATGTTTGGTGTGATATTAATTTTGTCTATACCATGTTTGTTTGTATTTCTACGGCTAGCACGAGGTTTCAAGTCATCTGAAGAATCACCCTTGTAACTGAAATCTCAAGTGCCAGGCAAGTTGTGCCCTTGACCACTTCTTTTTACCCATTCATGTTCTGATTAATCATAATGATCTGCATAGGTTAATTTTGATGGGACCCAATAGGCTACCCTAGTTTGTCTATCTTTATACCTTGTTTACCACTGAACTTTTTGGGTAGTACTTGCTAGTGCTTTATGTGGTTTTGGGTATGAAGATACATTATTCATGATCACACTTTTATTATCTGTTTATTATCAATGTTCATGATAAGATCATTATGTTAATTGGAACATGGAGCGACCACCCGGGAAAACAGTGCTACCACAAGGGTTTATGGACGCCCTTGGCTGATTAATTAGGAAAGCTAGTGGAGGACTACCTTACCCGAAAGGGGCAAGGGCAGTAGGGGAGTGGTCAGTGTAGGGAGGTCCTTGGTTGATTTTGCTGCGATGGCGGTCAGGCAAGAACCCTGCATTGGAGCTTCCTATAAACTGTAGCGGGTTTTCTGAAGCTAGTGGAACTTTGTAAAGGCCTCGTAGTGTTACCCTGCCTCGCCTCCTCGGTAGAGGTGTATGGGAAGTCGCGATCCCTTGGCAGATGGGTAACATGACTTGTGGGTAAAGATGTGCAACCTCTGCAGAGTGTAAAACTGGTATACTAGCCGTGCTCACGGTCATGAGCAGCTCGGACCCTCACATGATTAATTTATGGAACTAAATTCAATTTGTCATATGCATTGCATCGCAGGTGATGTTGTTATTTTTGTTCTACTACTTAATTGGGTTGGTATTTACTTATACTTAGTAATTGCTAATAAAATTTTGACCAACTTTAAAAGCAATGCTCAGCTCTAACCATCCTCTTTGGTAAGCCTTACACTTCACGTGAGCTCCCACCTTTGGCGAGTTCATGCACATTATTCCCCACAACTTGTTGAGCGATGAACGTATGTGAGCTCACTCTTGCTGTCTCACACCCCCCACAGGTCAAGAACAGGTACCACAGGATGAGGCGCATGGAGGATGCTGTGATGAGTTCGTGAGTTGTCTAGGTCGTCGTCTCCCAGTCAACTTTGGGTTGCTGGACCGTTGTCTCCTTATAATGTAATTATTTATTTATTTTTGTATAGAACTCCTGTTATGTAGTAAAGATGTGACATTCGATCCTGTGCCATGATTCATCATATGTGTGAGACTTGGTCCCAGCACACCTGGTGATTATGTTCGTGTCCGGGTCTTGGTGCCCCTAAAATCCGGGTGTGACATAATAACTCCTGACCTTCGGCGATGGATATGCATCGCTGGAGGATGCCTGAGGGGCTGTGGTGGTAGAGCGCCTTCCCATCCCCCAGCAAGACGAACGACTTGGCGCGCCGCGCCAGTCACCGAGCTTTGGCTCGGTCGAGGGGCAGCTCTCCTCGGTGGAGATATTGCAGGTACAAGGTCTGCCAGTCTCGATTGGGCGGGACCCTGTTCCGCTCTTCCTCGACGCGCAGTGCCTCACCCTTGGGGGCCGAGGGTGCCTCGGGCTGAGCCGAGGGCGCCTCGGGCAGGGCCGAGACCTTCTCGGGCTCGGGCGTGTCGTCGGTCTTGACTGAGGGTTGATGTAGGTCTCGGGAGAAGACGTCCGGGGGAACCGTTGTCCGCCCGAGGCTATCTTAGCCAGCTCGTCCGCAGTCTTGTTGTATCGTCGGGCGATGTGGTTGAGCTCGAGCCCGTAGAACTTGTCCTCCAGGCGCCGAACCTCATCGCAGTAGACTTCCATCTTCAGGTCGCGGCAATGGGAGTTCTTCATGACTTGGTCGATGATAAGCTGCAAGTCGCCACGAGCATCGAGGCATCGGACCCCTAGCTCGATGGCGATGCGCAACCCGTTAACCAGAGCCTCGTACTCAGCCACATTGTTGGACGTCGGGAAATGGAGGCGCAGCACGTAGCGGAGGTGCTTCCCGAGGGGTGAGATGAAGAGCAGGCCTGCGCCCGCTCCTGTTTTCATCAGCGACCTGTCAAAAACATGGTCTAGAGTTCCGGCTGGATCGGAGCCGCTGGAAGCTGGGTGTCGACCCATTCAGCCACAAAGTCCGCCAAGACTTGGGACTTGATGGCCTTCCGAGGGGCGAACGAGATTGTCTCGCCCATGATCTCCACCGCCCACTTTGCAATCCTACCCGAGGCCTCTCGGCACTGGATGATCTCCCCCAGGGGGAAGGATGACACCACAGTCACCGGATGAGACTCGAAGTAGTGTCGCAACTTTCGCCGCGTCAGAATTACTGCGTACAGTAGCTTCTGGATTTGTGGGTAGCGGATTTTGGTCTCGGACAGTACTTCACTGATGAAGTAGACCGGCCTCTGGACGGGCAATGCATGCCCCTCTTCTCATCTCTCAACCACGATCGCGGTGCTGGCCACATGAGTGGTAGCGGCGACGTAGATCAAGAGGGCTTCTCCGACAACGGGGGGCACCAAGATGGGCACGCTGGTAAGGAGCGCTTTTAGGTTCCCGAGGGCTTCCTCGGCCTCAGGGGTCCAAGTGAAATGCTCGGTCTTCCTCAAGAGGCGGTACAGAGGTAGGCCTCTTTCGCCGAGGCGCGAGATGAAACGGCTCAGGGTCGCAAGACATCCCATGACCCTCTGTACTCCTTTCAAGTCCTTGATGGGGCCCATGTTGGTGATGGCCGCGATTTTCTCCGGGTTGGCCTCGATGCCCCGCTCGGAGACGATGAACCCCAGGAGCATGCCTCGGGGGACTCCGAAGACACACTTCTCGGGATTGAGTTTTACGCCTTTCGCCTTGAGACACCGGAATGTCGTTTCAAGGTCAGAAAGGAGGTCGGAGGCTTTCCTCGTCTTGACTACGATGTCATCGACGTAAGCCTCGACCGTTCGACCAATGTGCCCTCCGAACACGTGGTTCATGCACCTTTGGTATGTCGCACCCGCATTCCTCAAACCGAATGGCATAGTAACGTAGCAGTACATGGCAAAGGGTGTGATGAAAGAAGTCGCGAGCTGGTCGGACTCTTTCATCCTGATTTGGTGATACCCTGAGTAGGCATCGAGGAAAGACAGGGTTTCGCACCCAGCAGTGGAATCCACGATTTGATCGATGCGAGACAGAGGGTAGGAAACCTTCGTACATGCTTTGTTTAGACCAGTGTAGTCTACACACATTCGCCATTTCCCTCCTTTCTTTCTCACAAGCACAGGGTTGGCAAGCCATTCGGGATGGAATACCTCTTTGATGAACCCTGCAGCCATCAGCTTGTGGATCTCCTCGCCTATGGCTCTGCGCTTTTCTTCGTCGAATCGGCGTAGAGGCTGCTTCACGGGTCGGGCTCCAGCTCGGATATCCAGCGAGTGCTCGGCGACATCCCTCGGTATGCTAGGCATGTCCGAGGGACTCCACGCAAAAACTTCGGCGTTCGCGCGGAGAAAGTCGACGAGCACTGCTTACTATTTGGGGTCGAGCTCGGAGCCGATCTGTATCTGATTGGAGGCGTCGTTGCTGGGGTCGAGAGGGACGGACTTGACCATCTCAGCTGGCTCGAAGTTGCCGGCGTGGCGCTTCGCATCTGGCGCCTCCTTGGAGAGGCTCTCCAGGTCGGCGATGAGGGCCTCGGATTCGGCGAGGGCCTCGGCGTACTCCACGCACTCCACGTCGCATTCGTACGCGTGTCGGTACGTGGAGCCGACGGTGATGACCTCGTTGGGGCCCGGCATCTTGAGCTTGAGGTAGGTGTAGTTGGGGACGACCATGAACTTGGCGTAGCATGGCCTCCATAGCACTGCGTGGTAGGTTCCTCAGAACCCGACCACCTCGAACGTGAGGGTTTCCTTTCGGAAGTTGGAGGGAGTCCCGAAGCAGACGAGCAGATCGAGTTGCCTAAGGGGTTGGACGCATTTCCCGGGGATGATCCCATGAAAAGGCGTCGCGCCGGCCCGGATCGAGGATAGATCGATCTGCAAGAGCCCGAGGGTCTCGGCGTAGATGATGTTGAGGCTGCTGCCTCCGTCCATGAGGACCTTGGTAAGCCTGATGTTGCCAATGACAGGATTGACAACGAGCGGGTACTTCCCTGGGCTCGGCACGCGGTCGGGGTGGTCGCCCTGGTCGAAGGTGATAGGCTTGTCGGACCAGTCTAGGTAGATTGGCGCCGCCACCTTTACCGAGCAGACCTCCCGGCGCTCTTGCTTGCGGTGCCGAGGCGAGGCATTCGCCACATGCCCACCGTAGATCATGAAGCAGTCATGGACCTCGGGGAACTCCTCTGCCTTGTGATCCTCCTTCTTGTCGTTGTTGTGGGCTCGGCCACCTTCCGCCGGTGGCCCGGCCCTGTGGAAGTGGCGCCGAAGCATGACGCACTCCTCAAGGGTGTGCTTGACGGGACCCTGATGATAGGGGAACGGCTCCTTGAGCATCTTGTCGAACGGGTTGGCGCCTCCGGGAGGCTTCCGAGGGTTCCTGTGTTCGGCGGCGGCAACGAGGTCCGCGTCGGCGACATCGCGTTTCGCTTGCGACTTCTTCTTGCCCTTCTTCCTCGCGCTGCGCTGAGCGGACACCTCGGGGACGTCCTCCGGCTGGCGCCCCTGAGGCTGCTTGTCCTTCCGAAAGATGGCCTCGACCGCCTCCTGGCCAGAGGTGAACTTGGTGGCGATGTCCATCAGCTTGCTCGCCCTGGTGGGAGTCTTGCGACCCAGCTTGCTCACCAGGTCGCAGCAAGTGGTGCCGGCGAGGAACGTGCCGATGACATCCGAGTCGGTGATGTTGGGCAGCTCGGTCCGCTGCTTCGAAAATCGCCGGATGTAGTCCCGGAGGGATTCTCCTGGCTACCGGCGGCAGCTTCGGAGATCCCAGGAGTTCCCAGGGCGCACGTATGTGCCCTGGAAGTTGCCGGCGAAGGCTTTGACCAGGTCGTCCCAGTTGGAGATTTGCGCAGGGGGCAGATGCTCTAGCCAGGCTCGGGCAGCGTCGGAGAGGAACAGGGGAAGGTTGCGGATGATGAGGTTGTCATCGTCTGTCCCACCCAGCTGGCAGGCCAGCCGGTAGTCCGCGAGCCACAGTTCCGGTTTTGACTCCCCCAAGTACTTGGTGATGGTAGTCAGGGTTCGGAACCGGGTCGGGAACGGCGCCCGTCGTATGGCCCGACTGAAAGCTCGCGGACCGGGTGGTTCGGGCGAGGGGCTCTGATCCTCCCCGCTGTCGTAGCGTCCCCCACGCCTGGGGTGGTAGCCTCGGCGCACCTTCTCGTCGAGGTGGGCTCGACGGTCGCGGCGGCGGTGCTCGTTGCCGAGACGACCCGGGGCCGCAGGCGCTGAGTTCCGTGTTCGCCCGGTGTGGATCGAGGCTTCCCGCATAAATCGGGAAGTCGCGACTCGATGCTCCGGGGGGTACTCCTGCCTTCGGGAGGCAGAGCTTTCGGCCCGTCGGACCGCGACATCTTCCAGGAGATTCTTGAGCTCTCCCTGGATACGCCGCCCCTCGGTGGTGGATGGTTCCGACATCGCTCGGAGTAGTATCGCTACTGCAGCCAGGTTCTAGCCGACCCCACTGGAAGCCGGAGGCAGCCTTGCCCTGGCATCGTCGGTGATGCGGTGCTGGACATCCTGGGCCAGGTGACGCGCTTCTCCGGCCGGTGCTCGGCCTGTCCACTCCTGCCCGATATTTTGCCGAAGCTGCACAAGTTGTCCTGCTTCCTCGTCGAGCCTGGCCTGTACCTCGTGGATTTGCTCGAGCTGTGCGTCCTGACCCCCCGCAGGGACTGGGACCACAGCTAGCTCCCGAAGGATGTCAACGCGAGGCGCAGGCCTAGGGGATCACCGTCCTCAGGCATACCAAGATGGTTGCCTTCGTCGAGACCCCCTAGATCGACGTGGAAGCATTCACGACTTGGGCCACAGTCCTCGTCGCCGAGGCTGTGGCTGCTATCGGAGCAATCAGAGAGGCAGTAGTCACATGCGGTCATGAAGTCCCGCATGGCACTAGGGTTCTCGTGTAGGGTTACAGGGAGGCTACGCTAGCGCAAAACAAAATTTTCAACCCCATAATACCAAGAACTACTGCGGTTATAGGTCATGGAATTACCACTAGACGCGCAGAGCAGCGGAAGATGTCTCGATGTAGACGAACGCGTCGAGCAGTGCCGTGCAGTCGCCGGCGTCCTTCACGTCCTCGCACGGTTCGTCCAAGTGCTCCAGATGCAGCACCTCCAAGGTATCCACACGTACAGGGAGGAAGCGCCGCGTACCGAACTGCTAGGTTCGCGACGGCGGCTTGGCGAGGGCGAGAGGTGAGCGGCGGCTGCTGGTTTGCAGGTGGTGAATTAGGTTATTTCTTAACCGCGCCCCCGCCCCTCATTATATAGGCGTTATGGTGGGCTTCTGACGCCGAGGCCCATCATTAACCCTAAAGCCCAGTCTAATTTCGGATCTAATCCGAATTAGGCTTCCTTCCCCTTAAGTGTGTGACCCTATAGGTTCACGTACAAATAGACATAGCCCGAGTACTCTTACTTGGCCCAATAATTGACAGCGGCCTCTAGCAAGACATGTCAACTCCTATGTGTACGTAAAGATCATATCAGACGAACCATTGCGACATTAAGTACATGTTGTTCCCTTTGTCTCACGATATTTGGTCTGGCTCTAAGCTGACCTCTCTTTCTCGATACTGTGAATTGGAATCCTTTCAATGGTTAACTCTTAACCCTAGCACGGCCATGCATTTCTTGATCCAATCACTCGAGGGGCCCAGAGATATCTCTCTCACAAAGAGAGGGACAAATTCCATCTTGACTGACCATGCCTCATAGCATGCTTCCTGACAAACCCAAAACTACCTTTATAACTACCCAGTTACGGGATAGCGTTTGATAGTCCCTAAGTAAGTCAATTCACATCTTGAGAACATGCGACAATCTCAGGTCTAAGGATACAGTATTCATGTTGCAAGAAGAGAACTATATTACAATATCTCACGTTGGGTCGGTCCAGCCTCATGTCATACATGCGCCCACATTATTAATTTAACATCTCCATGTTCATGACTTGTGAAATGTAGTCATCAACTAATACATGTGCTAGTCATCGACTCTGACTAGGGACATCATTTAGAATAACCATATAAGTAAAGAATCTCACAAACAATTCACATAATTGCTAATCAATACAAGGTGCCTTCCATGGATATTCAATTAAGCAATATATATATCATGGATACAAAGAAATATGCTCATCTCTATGATTATCTCTAGGGCATATTTCTAACAGTCTCCCACTTGCACTAGAGTTAATCTAGAAGATATCTAATACCCATAGATCTCACGTGTGCCTCATGCTTAGGTTGTGGAAGAGGTTTTGTCAAAGGATCAGCAACATTCAAATCCGTATGTATTTTGCATATCTTTATCTCACCCCGCCTAATGAATTCCCGTATGAGGTGAAACTTCTGCAGTACGTGTTTGATTTTCTGGTGGTTCCTTGGCTCCTTAGCTTGCGCAATAGCCCCATTGTTGTCACAGTAGAGGTTCAATGGGCTAGATGCATTAGGAAACACACCAAGCTCGATGAGGAACTTTCTTATCCAAACACCTTCCTTCGCAGATTCAGAAGCTGCAATGTACTCGGCTTCTGCTGTAGAATCAGTCACAGTCTCCTGTTTGGAACTCTTCCAACTAACAGCACCACCATTTATTGTGAACACAAAACCTGATTGCGATTTTAACTCGTCTGGGTCAGTTTGGAAGCTAGCATCGGTGTAACCAGTTACAACGAGCTCCTCCTTACCCCCATATACCAGGAACATATCTTTAGTCCTTCTTAAGTACTTAAGAATGCCTTTTACCGCTGTCCAGTGATCCTCACCTGGATCAGCCTGGTATCTACTCCTAGCACTTATAGCGTATGAAACATCTGGGCGTGTACTTATCATGGCATACATGATTGAACCAATTGCTGAGGCGTATGGTACCTTACTCATGCGCTCCCGCTCATTAGCCGTTGCAGGACATTGCATCTGGCTAAGGTGTTTACCATGTGACATAGGTATGAACCCTTTCTTGGACTGTTCCATGTTGAACCGTTTCAAAACCTTGTCAATGTACGTATCTTGACTTAATCCTATAAGCCTCTTCGACCTATCTCTATAGATCCTTATGCCCAAAATATATGCTGCTTCCCCTAAGTCCTTCATAGAAAAACTCTTTTTCAGTGAAGCCTTGACGGACTCCAGCATAGGAATGTCATTCCCAATCAATAATATGTCATCCACATACAAGATTAGAAATACAACAGCGCTCCCACTTTCCTTCTTGTAAACACAAGCTTCTTCTTCATTCTGATGAAAACCAAGCCCTTTGATCACTTCATCAAAACGAATGTTCCAACTCCGAGATGCTTGCTTCAACCCATAAATGGATTTCTGAAGTTTGCATATCTTTCCAGCATTGATCGGATCGACAAAACCCTCGGGCTGTATCATATACACGTCCTCATCTAGGTTTCCATTAAGGAAAGCTGTTTTGACATCCATCTGCCAAATCTCATAATCGAAATATGCGGCAATAGCTAGAATGATCCGAATAGATTTAAGCATCGCTACTGGCGAGAATGTCTCGTCATAGTCAACTCCTTGAACTTGTCGAAAACCCTTTGCAACAAGTCGAGCCTTATAGATGTGAACATTTCCATCCATGTCTTTCTTCTTCTTATAGATCCATTTGCATTCTATAGGTCTAACACCATCAGGCGGGTCAACCAAGTTCCAAACTTGATTTTCTCCCATGGAATCTATCTCGGATCTCATGGCGACATGCCATTTCTCGGAATCTGGGTCCATCATCGCTTCTGAATATGTTGCAGGTTCATCGTTGTCTAACAACAACACTTCCCCATTGCCCAACAATAGCACTTCTCCTCGTGCCTCGCGAAGCCTTGCTGACCTTCGTGGTTGTGGTGGTGATTCTCTTGCCATAGACGTCTCAACTTGTTCTGCTACATTAGCATCACTTGTTGAATCTTGTCCCACTGGCTCATCCTGAACTTCTTCAAGATACACCTTTTGTTTACTTTTCTCACTTTTGAGAAACTCTTTCTCTAAGAACACACCGTTCCGGGCGACAAACACTTTGCCCTCTGACCGGTGGTAAAAGTAATATCCTAAAGTTTCCTTTGGATATCCCACGAACATGCACTTGTCCGATTTTGGAGTGAGTTTATCCGACTGTAGTCGCTTGACGTAAACCTCACAACCCCAAATCTTCAGAAAAGACAAACTGGGAGTCTTCCCAGTCCACATCTCATATGGTGTCTTAACTACGGACTTAGACGGTACCCTATTTAGTGTGAAAGCTGCTGTTTCTAGAGCGTATCCCCAAAACGACAAAGGTAGGTCCGACTGGCTCATCATTGATCGAACCATATCCAATAAAGTCCGATTACGTCGCTCAGACACGCCATTCCTCTGAGGCGTTCCAGGCGGCGTAAGCTGTGGAACAATTCCACAACTCTTTAGATGATTGCTAAACTCATGACTCAAATATTCACCACCACGATCTGATCGCAGTGCTTTAATTTTCTTGCCACGCTGATTTTCTACTTCATTCTGAAACTCTTTGAACTTTTCTAAGGATTCAGACTTGTGTTTCATTAAGTAGACATACTGTAAGGAAAATGGATCCCGGGCCATTTGGCTAATTGAGTTTTGGTGTTTGATGATTAACACAACCTATGGACTAATATGTTTGCTAGTGTTTATGATTATAGTTCATAGGATGCAAAGAGAATTGGACCAAGGCAATGAGGATGCAACACCTCAAAAGAAGACATAAAAAGATGCATAGGAGTCCATACTCAAGAACAAAAGAAGCCCGAAGAAATCAGCGAAGAAATCCAAGATGAGGGCTGTCAGCCAGCGCCTGGTGGTGCACCGGACATTGATGTCCGGTGTGCACCGGACTGTCTGCGCAGAGAGGCCACAGACAGGCGCTCTCTGGCTGTAGCACCGGACTGTCCGGTGTGCCAACGGGCAGACGGCAACGGTCGGATCAACGGTCGACTGCTACAGGCGCCAACGGTCGGCTGACGTGGCGTGCACCGGACACTGCACAGTAGATGTCCGGTGGTGCACCGGACTGTCCGGTGCACCCGACGACAGAAAGCTGCTGCTTTCTGTCCAACGACTAGTTGGGGGTGTGGAGGCTATAAATACCACCCCAACCGGCCATTCTCAAGTGTGAGAGCCCAAGCAACATACCAAGACACATAGTGCATATTTCCAAGAGCTCAAACACCCAAGTGCTTAATAGAATCACTCGGTGATTAACGTAGGTGCTTTGCGAAGTGCTTAGGTTAGTTAGACCGCTTTAGCGCTTGCTCTAGGTGAACCCTAGTTAGTTGAGTGAGTTTTGTAAAACCACACAACCCCTCGGTCTTGCGTGAGTCGTTGTAATTGTACCGAGTGGGGCGAGAGTCTTGCGAGACCGTGACAACCGCGTTTGTGTCACGGTCGCCACCGTGTACCGGAGGGAACGAGGCCCGCGGCGTTTCGGCCGGAAGCTCGATAGTGGAGACGGCGAGGAGCGTCCGAGAGGAGCCGGAAGCGGAGCACCACTTGCACGTGGAGAAGGCCCGCGGCTCTCTACGGAGTTACTCGACCGTGGTGCTTGGCCCTCGCGTGGGCTTCCCTTTGCGTAGGGGCACCAACGAGGATTAGTCGGGACCTTGCATGGTTCCGGATACCTCGGTAAAAATACTGGCGTCATCCACGAGAGTTTGCTTCTCTACTTTGCTCTTTAAGTTTCCGCATTTATATTAAGCATTTAAGTTTCAATCTTGTATGCATACTTATTTAGTGTAGATTGAAACTTAGCCATTGCGGTAGAGATAGCAACACTTAGACAAAACCTAGATTGCACTTTCTAGTTTGATTATTTGTATAGGTTTTGCTCTAGGGATTTATTTGTGGCCTAGTTTAGTAAAAGTTTTAGAAGTCCTAATTCACCCCCCCCCCTCTTAGGCGTCACCCGTTTCCTACAAGTGGTATCAGAGACCGGTTTGGCTCATTTGAAACGTTTTTAGCTTCACCGCTAAAAGAGCTGACGCTTCTTAGAGGAAGGGATGGATACTCATAGGCCACCACATTTCGACGGCACTAACTTCTCATATTATAGTGCTAGAATGGCTTGTTACCTAGAGGCCGTCGATCTAGGTGTTTGGAGAGTCACTCGTTGAAAGGGAAATGTGCCCTTGGGCCATTTCTAAGTATTTTGGTGATTGAGTGCCAACACATGTGTTTGATTATGAATTTGTGTACATGGATGAACAAGGTGCAAATCATGAGATAAAGGTATGTTTCTAAGCCTTAGTACATTGGTTTTGTGGACTAACATAGTTGTCTAAGTGTTAGAAACAGGAAGAGAGAAGAGGAGAAATGACTTGGCTGTGTGCAGCCAAGTCCCAGCTCGGTCTGGAGCACCGGACTGTCCGGTGTGCACCGGACAGTGTCCGGTGCGCCAGGCCAACTCGACTCGAACTGGCCGCTCTCGGGTTTTTGGCCGGCGGCGTACGGCTAAAATTCACCGGACTGTCCGGTGTGCACCGGACTGTCCGGTGAGCCAACGGTCGGCCAGGGCCAACGGTCGGCCGCGCAATCCGCGCGGGACACGTGGCCGAGCCAACGGTCGGAAGACGGCACCGGACTGTCCGGTGTGCACCGGACTGTCCGGTGCGCCAACGGCTCGCAGATCCACGGCAGTTTGCAACGGTCGGGAAGCGCTGGTTAAGGAAAGAAATCGGTCACCGGACATGTCCGGTGTGCACCGGACTGTCCGGTGCCCCCGACGACAGAAGGCAAGGATGACCTTCCAGAATTGCTCTCAACGGCTCCTAGCTGCCTTGGGGCTATAAAAGGAGCCCCTAGGCGCATGGAGGAGACACACAAGCAACTCCTAAGCATTCTTGATCATCCACACAAGTTCTTTGCGCATTCGTTTGTGATTCTAAGCGATTCGAGCTCTGTTCTAGTGTGAACTCTGAGATAGTCATTCGAGCTCGAGTCTTGGCTGTGTGTGTGCGCTTTTGTTGTGGATTTGTGTGTGTTGCTTCCCTCCCTTACTCTGTGCTTTCTTTGTGATCATACACTTGTAAGGGCAAGAGACTCCAATTTGTGGAGATTCCTTGCAAACGGGATAGTGAAAGGAACAACAAAACACCGTGGTATTCAAGTGGGTCTTTGGACCGCTTGAGAGGGGTTGATTGCAACCCTCGTCCGTTGGGACGCCACAACGTGGAAGTAGGCAAGCATTGGCTTGGCCGAACCACGGGATAAACCACCGTGTCCCTCTGTGCTTGATTCTTGTGGTATTGTGTTTTGTTGAAGACTTCACCTTAGCCACTTGGCATTAACTGTGCTAACGCTTAACAAGTTTTTTTGTGGCTTAAGTTTGAAGTTTTTACAGGATCACCTATTCACCCCCCCCCCCCTCTAGGTGCTCTCAATTGGTATCGGAGCCGTTCTATTCACAAAGGGACTAACCGCCCGAATAGATGGATCCTAAGGGGAAGGGTATAGTGATCAACGACAAAGAGAAGGAGACCTTCGTCAACGAGCCGAAGGACGACAAGCCTACCGACTCCGGCTCGGGTCAAAGACGGAAGGAAGGGAAGAAGAAGAAGACCAGGCGCATCAAGGAGATAATCTACTACGACAGCGACGAGTCTACTTCTTCCCAAAAGGATGAGGACCACAACGACTACGAGAGGAGAAAACCGGTTAACTCGAACTTTTCCTTTGATTACTCTCGTATTCCGCAAAGTTCACATTCTCATTTGCTCTCCATTCCACTTGGCAAGCCCCCACACTTTGATGGAGAGGACTACGGATTTTGGAGTCACAAAATGCGTAGTCACCTATTCTCTCTCCATCCTAGTATATGGGAGATTGTAGAGAGTGGAATGCACTTTGATAGTTCGGATAGTCCCATGTTCATTAATGAACAAATTCATAAAAATGCACAAGCTACTACTGTTCTTCTAGCTTCCTTGTGCAGGGATGAATACCATAAGGTGAGCGGCTTGGACAACGCCAAGCAAATCTGGGACACCCTCAAGATTTCTCATGAGGGGAACGACGTCACTTTGCTCACCAAGATGGAGTTGGTGGAGGGCGAGCTTGGACGGTTCGCGATGATAAGGGGCGAGGAGCCAACACAAACGTACAACCGGCTCAAGACCCTCATCAACAAGATAAGAAGCTACGGGAGCACGCGATGGACGGACCACGACGTCGTCCGCCTAATGCTCAGGTCCTTTACCGTACTTGATCCTCATCTCGTGAACAATATTCGTGAGAATCCCAGGTACACGATGATGACACCCGAGGAAGTACTTGGAAAATTCGTGAGCGGGCGGATGATGATCAAGGAGGCAAGATACGTCGACGACGCGTTGAACGGACCACTCCACGAGCCTCAACCCATTGCTCTAAAGGCAACAAGGAGCAAGGAGTCGCTACCTAGCAAGGTGGCGCAAGTTGAGGCGGCTGGCCTTAATGATGAAGAGATGGCTCTCATCATTAAAAGATTCAAGACGGCGCTAAATGGTCGCAAGGGGCAGCCAAGCAAGACCAAGACCAAGGGAAAGCGCTCGTGCTTCAAATGTGGTAAGCTTGGTCATTTTATTGCTAACTGTCCCGATAATGAAAGTGACCAGGAAAAGGGAAACAAGAGAGAGAAGAAGAAGGCATACAAGAAGGCAAAGGGCGAGGCGCATCTAGGAAAGGAGTGGGACTCGGATTGCTCCTCCTCCGACTCCGACAATGAAGGACTCGCCGCCACTGCCTTCAACAAATCGGCTCTCTTCCCCAACGAGCGTCTCACTTGCCTTATGGCAAGGGAGAAGAAGGTGAGTATTCAAGACTCCACTTATGCTTCTTCTAGTGATAGTGAGTCTAGTGATGATGACATAGATTATTCTTGCTTGTTCAAGGGCTTAGATAGATCTAAGATAGAGAAAATCAATGAATTGATTGATGCATTGAATGAAAAGGATAGGCTTTTAGAAAAGCAAGAAGATTTATTGTATGATGAACATGATAAATTTGTAGAGGCACAAAAATCATATGCTTTAGAAGTGAAAAGAAATGAAATGCTTTCTAGTGAAATATCTTCCTGTCATGAAACCATTTCTACCTTAAGAAGTGTTAATATTGATTTAAGTGCTAAACTAGAAGTAGCCAGTAAATCAAATTCTTGTGTTGAACATGTTGAAATTTGTACTAGGTGTAAGGATTTTGATGTTAATGCTTGTAGTGAACACCTAGTTCTAATTTCCAAATTAAATGATGAAGTGGCTAGTCTTAATGCCCAACTTAAGACTAGCAAGAATGAAGTTGATAAAATAAAATTTGCAAGGGATGCCTACACGGTTGGTAGACACCCCTCAATTAAGGATGGGCTTGGCTTCAAGAGGGAAGCCAAGAACTTAACAAGCCATAAGGCTCCCATCTTCGTCAAGGAGAAAGGGAAGGCCCCTATGGCTAGTAATACTAAAAAGAACCATGCTTTTATGTATTATGATAGGAGAAATGCTAGAAATGCCTATAATGATTTTGATTCACATGTTTATGATTCTCATGCCATGTTTGCCTCTAGTTCATCTTATAAGCATGATAGGAGGAATGTTGTATATATGCCTAGGAGAAATATTGCTCATATGCCTAGAAAGAATGCTATTCATGCTCCTAGGAAAATAGTGAATGAACTTTCTACCATTTATTATGCTTGTAATGCTCCTTTTGCTATTTGTAGAAAGGGTAAGAAGGTTGTTGCTAGGAAATTAGGGGCTAGATGCAAGGGAGATAAATCTTGCATTTGGGTCCCTAAAGATATTTGTGCTAACCTTGCAGGACCCAACATGAGTTGGGTACCTAAGACCCAAGCCTAAATTTGCCTTGCAGGTTTATGCATCCGGGGGTTCAAGCTGGATTATCGACAGCGGATGCACAAACCATATGACGGGGGAGAAGAAGATGTTCACCTCCTACGTCAAGAATAAGGATTCCCAAGATTCAATTATATTCGGTGATGGGAATCAAGGCAAGGTAAAAGGGCTAGGTAAAATTGCAATATCTAATGAGCATTCTATCTCAAATGTATTCTTAGTGGAGAGTCTTGGATATAATTTGCTATCTGTTAGTCAATTATGTCAAATGGGATACAATTGCCTTTTTTCAAATGTAGATGTGACTGTCTTTAGAAGATGTGATGGTTCACTAGCTTTTAAGGGTGTACTAGACGGCAAGCTTTATTTAGTTGATTTTGCAAAAGAAGAGGCCGGTCTAGATGCATGCTTAATGGCTAAGACTTGCATGGGCTGGCTGTGGCATCGCCGCTTAGCACATGTGGGGATGAAGAACCTCCACAAGCTTCTAAAGGGAGAACACGTGATAGGTCTAACAAATGTTTATTTCGAAAAAGATAGACCTTGTGCAGCTTGTCAGGCAGGTAAACAAGTGGGAGGAGCACATCACAGCAAGAACGTGATGACCACGTCGAGACCCCTGGAGCTGCTGCATATGGACCTCTTCGGACCCGTCGCCTATCTGAGCATAGGAGGAAGTAAGTATGGTTTAGTTATTGTTGATGACTTTTCCCGCTTCACTTGGGTATTCTTTTTGCAGGATAAGTCTGAAACCCAAGGGACCCTCAAGCGCTTCCTCAGGAGAGCTCAAAATGAGTTTGAGCTCAAGGTGAAGAAGATAAGGAGCGACAACGGGTCCGAGTTCAAGAACCTTCAAGTGGAGGAGTTTCTTGAGGAGGAAGGGATCAAGCACGAGTTCTCCGCTCCCTACACACCACAGCAAAATGGTGTGGTAGAGAGGAAGAACAGAACGCTAATCGATATGGCGAGGACGATGCTTGGAGAGTTCAAGACCCCCGAGTGCTTTTGGTCGGAAGCCGTGAACACGGCTTGCCACGCCATCAACAGGGTCTACCTTCATCGACTCCTCAAGAAGACTTCGTATGAGCTACTAACCGGTAACAAACCCAATGTATCTTACTTTCGTGTTTTTGGGAGCAAGTGCTACATTCTAGTGAAGAAGGGTAGAAATTCTAAGTTTGCTCCCAAAGCTGTAGAAGGGTTTTTATTAGGTTATGATTCAAATACAAAGGCGTATAGGGTCTTCAACAAATCATCGGGTTTGGTTGAAGTCTCTAGCGACGTTGTATTTGATGAGACTAATGGCTCTCCAAGAGAGCAAGTTGTTGATTGTGATGATGTAGATGAAGAAGATGTTCCGGCGGCCGCTATACGAACCATGGCGATTGGAGACATTCGGCCACAGGAACAGGATGAACGTGATCAACCTTCTTCCTCAACTACGGTGCATCCCCCACCTCAAGACGATGAACAGGTTCATCAAAAGGAGGCGTGTGATCAAGGGGGAGCACAACACGATCAAGTGATGGAGGAAGAAGCGCAACCGGCACCTCCAACCCAAGTTCGAGCGATGATTCAAAGGGATCATCCCGTCGACCAAATTCTGGGTGACATTAGCAAGGGAGTAACTACTCGGTCTCGATTAGTTAATTTTTGTGAACATTACTCTTTTGTCTCCTCTATTGAGCCTTTCAGGGTAGAGGAGGCCTTGCGAGATCCGGACTGGGTGTTGGCCATGCAGGAGGAACTTAATAACTTCAAGCGCAACGAAGTTTGGACGCTGGTGCCTCGTCCCAAGCAAAATGTTGTGGGAACCAAGTGGGTGTTCCGCAACAAACAAGACGAGCACGGAGTGGTGACAAGGAACAAGGCTCGACTTGTGGCAAAAGGTTATGCCCAAGTCGCAGGTTTGGACTTTGAGGAGACTTTTGCTCCTGTGGCTAGGCTAGAGTCTATTCGTATCTTGCTAGCATATGCCGCTCACCATTCTTTCAGGTTGTACCAAATGGATGTGAAGAGCGCATTCCTCAACGGGCCAATAAAGGAAGAGGTGTACGTGGAGCAACCCCCTGGCTTCGAGGATGAGCGGTACCCCGACCATGTGTGTAAGCTCTCTAAGGCGCTCTATGGACTTAAACAAGCCCCAAGAGCATGGTATGAATGCCTTAGAGATTTCTTACTTGCTAATGCTTTCAAGGTTGGGAAAGCCGATCCAACTCTCTTTACAAAGACATGTGATGGTGATTTGTTTGTATGCCAAATTTATGTCGATGACATAATATTTGGTTCTACTAATCAAAAGTCTTGTGAAGAGTTTAGCAGGGTGATGACGCAGAAATTCGAGATGTCAATGATGGGCGAGTTGAACTACTTCCTTGGGTTCCAAGTGAAGCAACTCAAGGACGGCACCTTCATCTCCCAAACGAAGTACACGCAAGATCTGCTGAAACGGTTTGGGATGAAGGACGCCAAGCCCGCAAAGACTCCGATGGGAACCGACGGACACACCGACCTCAACAAAGGAGGTAAGTCCGTTGATCAAAAAGCATACCGGTCAATGATAGGGTCTTTACTTTATTTATGTGCTAGTAGACCGGATATTATGCTTAGCGTATGCATGTGTGCTAGATTTCAATCCGATCCTAAGGAGTGTCACTTGGTGGCTGTGAAGCGAATTCTTAGATATTTAGTCGCTACGCCTTGCTTCGGGATCTGGTATCCAAAGGGGTCTAACTTTGACTTAATTGGGTACTCAGATTCCGACTATGCTGGATGTAAGGTCGATAGGAAGAGTACATCGGGGACGTGCCAATTCTTAGGAAGGTCCCTGGTGTCATGGAACTCTAAGAAACAAACCTCCGTTGCCCTATCCACCGCTGAGGCCGAGTACGTTGCCGCAGGTCAGTGTTGCGCGCAACTACTTTGGATGAGGCAAACCCTCAGGGACTTTGGCTACAATCTGAGCAAAGTCCCACTCCTATGTGATAATGAGAGTGCTATCCGAATAGCGGAAAATCCTGTTGAGCACAGCCGCACAAAGCACATTGACATCCGGCATCACTTTTTGAGAGACCACCAGCAAAAGGGAGATATCGAAGTGTTTTATGTTAGCACCGAGAACCAGCTAGCCGATATCTTTACCAAGCCTTTAGATGAGAAGACCTTTTGCAGGCTGCGTAGTGAGCTAAATGTTTTAGATTCGCGGAACTTGGATTGAATCGTAGCATACATGTATCTATGCCTTTGATCATGTTCATTCTGCATTTTGTTGCTTATTATGGTGCTCAAGTTGTACAAACACTCCCTGGACCTCACAAGTCCGTTGCAATGTGATGCACATGTTTAGGGGGAGATGTGTTACAACTTGACCCTTTGAGACTAACCATATGTTTGAGTTTGCTTGTGTTAGTCACAAAGGAGAATTGAAAGGGAAAAGGTGGACTTGGACCATGAAAGACTTCCACTGCACTCCGATGAGGGGTAACTTATTCCAAGTCCATCTCATGAACTCTTATTGCCATTTGCTCTTAATTGAATATTTTGGTGAGGCAATGGGGTTATAGGGCCAAGATTGATCCCGTTTTGGTGCTTGATGCCAAAGGGGGAGAAAATAAAGGCCAAAGTGATAAATGGATCAGCTACCACTTGAGAGATTTTGAAAATAGTAGAATAGAGTTTTTGATTTGTCAAAATTCTTAAGTTGTCTCTCTTGTCAAAAGTTGGCTTCTTGTGGGGAGAAGTATTGATTATGGGAAAAAGGGGGAGTTTTTGAAATCCTTGATCAATCTTTTTTTTGAATGACTCTCTTTATGCTTAAACATGTGTGTTTAACTTAGAGATAGAGATTTGTGTTTGATTTGCAAAAACAAACCAAGTGGTGGCAAAGGATGATCCATATATGCCAAAATTGATTAACACTTAAATTTATGTTATTTGAATTGAGTTTGCACTTGTTCTAGTGGCTTTATGTTGTGTTGGCATAAGTCACCAAAAAGGGGGAGATTGAAAGGGAAATGTGCCCTTGGGCCATTTCTAAGTATTTTGGTGATTGAGTGCCAACACATGTGTTTGATTATGAATTTGTGTACATGGATGAACAAGGTGCAAATCATGAGATAAAGGTATGTTTCTAAGCCTTAGTACATTGGTTTTGTGGACTAACATAGTTGTCTAAGTGTTAGAAACAGGAAGAGAGAAGAGGAGAAATGACTTGGCTGTGTGCAGCCAAGTCCCAGCTCGGTCTGGAGCACCGGACTGTCCGGTGTGCACCGGACAGTGTCCGGTGCGCCAGGCCAACTCGACTCGAACTGGCCGCTCTCGGGTTTTTGGCCGGCGGCGTACGGCTAAAATTCACCGGACTGTCCGGTGTGCACCGGACTGTCCGGTGAGCCAACGGTCGGCCAGGGCCAACGGTCGGCCGCGCAATCCGCGCGGGACACGTGGCCGAGCCAACGGTCGGAAGACGGCACCGGACTGTCCGGTGTGCACCGGACTGTCCGGTGCGCCAACGGCTCGCAGATCCACGGCAGTTTGCAACGGTCGGGAAGCGCTGGTTAAGGAAAGAAATCGGTCACCGGACATGTCCGGTGTGCACCGGACTGTCCGGTGCCCCCGACGACAGAAGGCAAGGATGACCTTCCAGAATTGCTCTCAACGGCTCCTAGCTGCCTTGGGGCTATAAAAGGAGCCCCTAGGCGCATGGAGGAGACACACAAGCAACTCCTAAGCATTCTTGATCATCCACACAAGTTCTTTGCGCATTCGTTTGTGATTCTAAGCGATTCGAGCTCTGTTCTAGTGTGAACTCTGAGATAGTCATTCGAGCTCGAGTCTTGGCTGTGTGTGTGCGCTTTTGTTGTGGATTTGTGTGTGTTGCTTCCCTCCCTTACTCTGTGCTTTCTTTGTGATCATACACTTGTAAGGGCAAGAGACTCCAATTTGTGGAGATTCCTTGCAAACGGGATAGTGAAAGGAACAACAAAACACCGTGGTATTCAAGTGGGTCTTTGGACCGCTTGAGAGGGGTTGATTGCAACCCTCGTCCGTTGGGACGCCACAACGTGGAAGTAGGCAAGCATTGGCTTGGCCGAACCACGGGATAAACCACCGTGTCCCTCTGTGCTTGATTCTTGTGGTATTGTGTTTTGTTGAAGACTTCACCTTAGCCACTTGGCATTAACTGTGCTAACGCTTAACAAGTTTTTTTGTGGCTTAAGTTTGAAGTTTTTACAGGATCACCTATTCACCCCCCCCCCCTCTAGGTGCTCTCACTCGTGACGGGATGAAACCCCTCAAGAATCCCGAGAAACCCACCACGAGTGAGGAAAAGGAAATTCATTTAAATGCTAGAGCCAAAAATTGCTTGTATGAATCTCTTAGCATGGATATTTTTAATCAAGTATTTACCTTGAAAACTGCTAATGAGATTTGGCTAAAATTGCATGAGCTCCATGACGGCACATCCAATGTCCGTGAGCAAAAACATTGCCCAGTCTTAAATGAGTATAATTCTTTTGCTATAAAAGATGATGAGCTTGTTAGAGACATGTATTCTCGTTTGAATCTAATTATCAATGAGCTCAACTCTATTGGTATTAATAAGCTAGGTGATGCGGACATTGTGAGAAAAATTATCTCCCTGCTACCACAACAAAGATATGGGAGCATCATCACCATCCTACACAACATGGAGGACTTGAGCAACATGACCCCGACCATTGTGATTGGGAAAATTGCGGCTTTTGAGATGTCGCAAAAAATGAGTCGGGGAGAGGAGCCAACTTCCTCAAGACCATATGCTTTTGCATGTGATGAAAGGAAGGGCAAAAAGAAGGCTCCCACTCCAAGTTCCTCAAGTGAAGAAGAGGAAGAAGAAGAAAGTGATGATGATGAAGATAATCAACCATGCACATCATCCTCCGAGGATGAAGAAACAATTCGACGCGTCGGAAAGGTAATGAGGATGATCCGCAAGATTAATCTAATGGGTGTGCCCCTGCAGGTCGAGGATCTTCTTTTTAACATTGACAGGAAAAAGCAAAGGAAGAGAGGATGCTTCGCATGTGGGGAGAAGGGCCACTTCAGGGACAACTGTCCAAATATGGCCAAACCCAAAAAGGAGAGGAGCAAAGGCAAGGCGCTAACAAGTGTTAGAACTTGGGATGATTCTTCAAGTGAAGATGAACCTCTAAGGACGCGCAGCCACCGGTCCTCGTCACGCTCATCACGGTCATCACACAAATGCCTTATGGCAAGAGGTAACAAAAGCATTCCATCCTCTAGTGATGAAAGTAGTAGTGATGATGAAGGTGAGGGAAAGCCCTCTCTAGATGAGCTTGCGGAAGCCGTAGAATTTTTCCAGGATGTTTGCACTAAGCAAAAAGCTCAACTTAAAACTTTGAAAAATAAGTTGGTTAGCTCTCAAAATGATTACAAAGGTTTGCTAGAAAAATTTGAAACTTTTGCAAACCTAAATAGTGAGCTATCAACTAAAATTGAGCTATTAGAATCTTGTGCTCCATCCACTGCTACCGATGATAGCCTTATTAAAAAGAATGAAAAACTTAAGGCTAAGTTAGCTAGCTCCCAAGAAGCTATTGAAAATTTGCTAGAGAAAATGGAAATTCTTAGCATACATAATAATGAGCTAACTACTAAGCTAGAAAACATTGGTAGCACCCCAGCAGCATCTTTAGTTGAAATACCTGAAATAATTAAGAAAGATGCTTCTACTTCCTGCTTTGATTTAATTGATGATTCTAACCCCTGCAACCAAGTCGTTGTTGAGAATATTGTTGTAGAGACATGTTCGGATGAGGTTGCAAAGGAAAATGAACAATTAAAGCAAGAAGTGGCTCGCCTTGGCAAGGCTTTGTATGACAAGAAAGGCAAAGCCAAACAAATCCGACCTCCACAGGATAACACCACTGTGGGAGTGAACAAGCCTATGGAGGTAGAAACTGTGATTTGTAGGCTATGCCACATGGAAGGCCACAAGTCTTTCCAATGCAAGGCGATGACCGGGGATAAACAAAGGCAAAAGCTCAAGCAAAAGCCATCAAGCAAAATCTCCAACACCTACATAAAAAAGGTGAACAAAAAGGATGCTACACCATATTTGATCAAGAAGAAAAAGAATGGAAAGGTGATAGCAATCAAGGCAAACAAGCAAGCCAACGGAGGAAAAGGGGCCAAACGCATCTGGGTGCCAAAGGAAATAATTTCAACCATGAAAAGCACCAAGAAGGTTTGGATCCCGAAAGGGAAGTGAGTGGACCGAAGGTTTTCAGGAAATTTGGAGACTTGGCAAAATTGGGATGTATATCATGGGATACATCATGTTGGATCAAGTTTATTGCCAAGTGGGTTAGTGAATATTTTGGACCCAAATTTTCCCACCCATGACTAAGGTAACTAGATTTATTGTATTTCTTGTTTTTAGATATGCGTATCTACTTACCTTGTATCTAGTTTACCTTTCTTGCCTAGTATTACATTTGTTATGTACTTTTGTTTAAAATCATGCATACTAGGTAAATCATATGGTAGGATTGCTTGTTTTCAATTCATATACTTAAGCAAACCTACATGGCTTAAAATGTTTATTTAAGCACGGCACATAGCTTTTATATCGCTCCATAGTAAATGATGCATCAATTGAAAATTTTGATTTCTACAAGTTGTATCATTTAACCTATATGTGCCAAAGTTTGGATTGTAGATCATTTGCCCCTCTTGATATCAAATCAAAGTGCATGTCTCCTACAAGTATTAAAAACTTGTATGCAGACCTTCAGGGGGAGGTTATTCTATAATCTAACACTTTGAGACTAACACCTTTTCAAGTCTATTTCATGTGATAGTCTCATTGTAAGGAAAATGAAGTCCCCGGAGAAAGACAACAATCTTCCACTGCAAAATCTCCAAGAACTCCCATGTCTCTCAAGCTCGCCATTGACCTTCAATTGGTATCTTTTGAGACTACATCTAGTATCATTTACATGTCTTCTCCAATGTTTGATTAGACTATATTTCATATCACATGCTTCCTTGTTGCTAAAAATGCATAAGTAGTTAACTCATATTCTGTTACCTATGCATAAGGGAAGTTAGTCTTTTCAAATCATGTCTTGCACCTCTAATTTTCACATGTTTTTCCTAAGTAGAGGATCTCTGTTAGGGGAATATTTCTTCATCTCTAAAAAGGGGGAGAAAATTCTTTCTAAAGGGAACACTCGTTTAGGGGGAGTAATCCTTTCAACTGATATCATTCATGTAATTTAATTTAATATCCTTCAAGTGGTATCATCTGATAAAATTCTTAATGAGGGCAAGCTTTTATTTACTTCCTACATGCTTTTAATGTCTTCCTTTTCGGTGGTTGATGCCAAAGGGGGAGAAGTTTAGGGACCAAAGCAATGAAAACTATATCAAACACCAAACACCACCAATTTAAAATTTTATGGCTTTTCAAATGGTTTTGGTTATTTGGTCCAAAAATAGGAAGTAAGTGAATTATGGAGTTAGGGGGAGGCTTAAGTCCATAATATCACATTGTGGGGAAAATCATGCATCTTACCAAGTAGATTGCATATTTTAATTCAAAAACTTGTATTATTTGCTTGCTTTGGTTGTGTTGTCATCAATCACCAAAAAGGGGGAGATTGTAAGGAAAATGGATCCCGGGCCATTTGGCTAATTGAGTTTTGGTGTTTGATGATTAACACAACCTGTGGACTAATATGTTTGCTAGTGTTTATGATTATAGTTCACAGGATGCAAAGAGAATTGGACCAAGGCAATGAGGATGCAACACCTCAAAAGAAGACATAAAAAGATGCATAGGAGTCCAATACTCAAGAACAAAAGAAGCCCGAAGAAATCAGCGAAGAAATCCAAGATGAGGGCTGTCAGCCAGCGCCTGGTGGTGCACCGGACATTGATGTCCGGTGTGCACCGGACTGTCCGGTGAGGCACCGGACAGTCTGCGCAGAGAGGCCACAGATAGGCGCTCTCTGGCTGTAGCACCGGACTGTCCGGTGTGCCAACGGGCAGACGGCAACGGTCGGATCAACGGTCGACTGCTACAGGCGCCAACGGTCGGCTGACGTGGCGTGCACCGGACACTGCACAGTAGATGTCCGGTGGTGCACCGGACTGTCCGGTGCACCCGACGACAGAAAGCTGCTGCTTTCTGTCCAACGACTAGTTGGGGGTGTGGAGGCTATAAATACCACCCCAACCGGCCATTCTCAAGTGTGAGAGCCCAAGCAACATACCAAGACACATAGTGCATATTTCCAAGAGCTCAAACACCCAAGTGCTTAATAGAATCACTCGGTGATTAACGTAGGTGCTTTGCGAAGTGCTTAGGTTAGTTAGACCGCTTTAGCGCTTGCTCTAGGTGAACCCTAGTTAGTTGAGTGAGTTTTGTAAAACCACACAACCCCTCGGCTCTTGCTTGAGTCGTTGTAATTGTACCGAGTGGGGCGAGAGTCTTGCGAGACCGTGACAACCGCGTTTGTGTCACGGTCGCCACCGTGTACCGGAGGGAACGAGGCCCGCGGCGTTTCGGCCGGAAGCTCGATAGTGGAGACGGCGAGGAGCGTCCGAGAGGAGCCGGAAGCGGAGCACCACTTGCACGTGGAGAAGGCCCGTGGCTCTCTACGGAGTTACTCGACCGTGGTGCTTGGCCCTCGCGTGGGCTTCCCTTTGCGTAGGGGCACCAACGAGGATTAGTCGGGACCTTGCGTGGTTCCGGATACCTCGGTAAAAATACCGGCGTCATCCACGAGAGTTTGCTTCTCTACTTTGCTCTTTAAGTTTCCGCATTTATATTAAGCATTTAAGTTTCAATCTTGTATGCATACTTATTTAGTGTAGATTGAAACTTAGTCATTGCGGTAGAGATAGCAACACTTAGACAAAACCTAGATTGCACTTTCTAGTTTGATTATTTGTATAGGTTTTGCTCTAGGGATTTATTTGTGGCCTAGTTTAGTAAAAGTTTTAGAAGTCCTAATTCACCCCCCCCCTCTTAGGCGTCACCCGTTTCCTACACATACCCATATCTACTAAAATCATCAGTGAAGGTTATGAAGTATTGGAATCCTCCCCTAGCTGTCGTACTCATTGGTCCGCACACATCAGTATGTATGAGTTCCAATAAATCTAACGTCCTCTCCGGTAAACCCGTGAAGGGCGCCTTGGTCATCTTACCAAGTAAGCAAGCTTCACATGTCTCGTATGATTCAAAATCAAACGAAGTTAAAAGCCCATCAGAATGAAGCTTCTTCATGCGATTCTCACTTATATGACCCAAACGACAGTGCCACATGTAGGTAGGACTTAAATCATTAGGCCGAGGCCTTTTAGCACTAATATTACAGATAGGTGCATCATCAAGATTTAAAATGAATAACCCATTCATAATGGATGCAAAAGCCACAAACATGCCATTCTTAGAGATCACACAACCATTGTTTTCACTCGCAAATGAATAACCATCCTTCATCAAACATGAAGGAGACATAATGTTTCGACTCATACTAGGAACTAGATAACAATTATTTAACTCCAAAATAAATCCTGATGGGAGGTGGAGTTGCATCGTCCCGACGGTCAACGCAGCAACTCTTGCATTATTGCCTACCCGGAAATCAACTTCTCCTCTTTTCACGCTTCTACTTCTTATCATTCCCTGCATCGAATTGCAAATATGGGCAACCGATCCGGTATCAAATACCCAAGAATTAATATAAGAATCAGCAAGAAAAATTTCTGTAATGTGAATAGCAAGTGTACCTGCTGCGGCTGTACCCTTACCGCCACGATCCTTAATAGAGGCCAAGTACTGCTTGCAATTCCTTTTCCAGTGACCAAGTTCTTTGCAATAAAAGCACTCTGCATCTGCAGCTGGTCCAGCCTTGGGCTTTTGATTTGGCTTGGATATTGTATCCTTTGCCTTGCCCTTCTTCTTTTGAGTTTTACCCTTCTTCTTAAAGTTGGGTTTGTTTTGGACCGCCATCACATGGCCGCTGCTGCCAGCGCTTTTCTTTATGTCCCCTTCTGCAGTTTTCAGCATGCCACATAGTTCATTGAGGCCCCTCTCCGCCCCATGCATATGGTAGTTCGTGATGAAGTTTCCATAGCTGGGCGGAAGAGATGCCAAAATGAAGTCAGTGGCCAACTCTTGGCTTATTGGGAAGCCTAGCTTCTCCAACCTCTGACTGTAACCAACCATTTTGATTACGTGTGGCCCAACTGCTGCGCCTTCTGCTAGCTTGCATTCCAGAAAGGCTTTGGACACATTGAACCTTTCAGTCCTAGCCTGAGTCTGGAACATATCCTTGAGCGCCACGATCATATCGTGTACCTCATGGTTTGTCTCAAACTGCATCTGCAGCTCAGGCTCCATGCAAGCAAGCATTAGGCAACTCACTTCAAGATTAGTATCCATTGCTTTCTTGTAAGCGGTTTTAGCTGCAGCAGTTGCATTTTCACCAGGATCCTCTGGTAGTGGGGTGTCTAGAACGTCTTCCTTTTTTTCAGCCCTGAGAACAATTCTCAGGTTACGGATCCAATCCGTATAGTTTGTTCCATTTAACTTATCCTTTTCAAGAATTGATCGCAAAGTAAATGTTGGTGTGCTAGGGGCCATTTATCTACAACAAAATAATGCAAAATACTAAGACAAAAATATCCATGACAGAGTAAATCATATTAAACATTTAATAGTCTACTCCCACTAAAATCAATATCCCTCGATTGATACTTAGTGATTCAGAACCCACAACTAACAAGTCTACTAGTGAGCTTTAGCATCACCGCTAGAAGACAAGGTAGATCGGTAAGCAACTCCTTGCTAATCAAATCATATATATGACTCCTGTTGTTGGGTGACATCTCTATGTCTCGGCTCCCAACCTTATGCCTCAAAGTCCTTAACCATTAAGCTGACTTTGTTTAAGTTAACCAACCCTTTCTGCAGTTCGTATCCGATACAAACCTATCTAGTCAAGGAAAACTGGTGGCACCCTAATTTCATAGACCCACCACCAATTGTACAAGACTTATGATAGTGCAAGGTTTGGAGAGGCATTAAAGCTTAAACATTTATGAGGGATCGTCCTACTTATAACATCGCACGCAAGGACATATATGCAATATAAACAAGTAGAACAATAAGAATGGCATTCACACAACAGTTGTGATTCGGTATGGCTTGTTGTCACATGGTGATCCCCATCTCCAATAATCTGTCCATCACGATGATCTCCATCTCCATGATATAGGTATGCCATCCTCCAGGTGATGAGTCCTTCAAGACCTATCTAACGTATGCTGGTAAACAAATTACATATACGCTTTGGATCATCACATGTTGACACGCAGGTCATTACATTAAATTTGGACAATACATGTGGCTCCAGCCGTATTGCCCTGGTCACGACACGCAGGTCATGAATAATTTATTAACATGCATCATATACACAATAGCCATACCGATCACAAGATGTCCTGCAAAAACAGGTTAGACAAACACGTTTCTATACGTTTGCCACTTCAGCAGATAGCCACGGCGGTCTCAGGGCAGCGCCCTGAAAACCTCACAGGATTCCATGCATCGTATGTATGGAAATTCCACTGGAAATCTCATGCGGTTGATCAAATCAACCCAAATCCGAGACTTTCGACCCGAAGAAGATTACACTCATGACGTTGATCTGTTACGTCAATCTGCTGGTTGTGTACGCAGTTAGCCCCGATGGTGATTCCAGCCGGTAGGGGCAAGTCGCGCATACAACAGAGAAGGACGAACTGATCTCTCCAGTCATATCCGATGTAATCTACTTCAACCCTTTATTACCAATTGATCTAATCAAACCGTGCATCAAGTAGATCCATCTCATGAACCTAGATCCAGACCTAAAACTACGCAGAACCTGCCTCTAATACCACTGTAGGATTACGGGGAGGCTACGCTAGCGCAAAACAAAATTTTCAACCCCATAATACCAAGAACTACTGCGGTTATAGGTCATGGAATTACCACTAGACGCGCAGAGCAGCGGAAGACGTCTCGATGTAGACGAACGCGTCGAGCAGTGCCGTGCAGTCGCCGGCGTCCTTCACGTCCTCGCACGGTTCGTCCAAGTGCTCCAGATGCAGCACCTCCGAGGTATCCACACGTACAGGGAGGAAGCGTCGCGTACCGAACTGCTAGGTTCGCGACGGCGGCTTGGCGAGGGCGAGAGGTGAGCGGCGGCTGCTGGTTTGCATGTGGCGAATTAGGTTATTTCTTAACCGCGCCCCCGCCCCTCATTATATAGGCGTTATGGTGGGCTTCTGACGCTGAGGCCCATCATTAACCCTAAAGCCCAGTCTAATTTTGGATCTAATCCGAATTAGGCTTCCTTCCCCTTAAGTGTGTGACCCTATAGGTTCACGTACAAATAGACATAGCCCGAGTACTCTTACTTGGCCCAATAATTGACAGCGGCCTCTAGCAAGACATGTCAACTCCTATGTGTACGTAAAGATCATATCAGACGAACCATTGCGACATTAAGTACATGCTGTTCCCTTTGTCTCACGATATTTGGTCTGGCTCTAAGCTGACCTCTCTTTCTCGATACTGTGAATTGGAATCCTTTCAATGGTTAACTCTTAACCCTAGCACGGCCATGCATTTCTTGATCCAATCACTCGAGGGGCCCAGAGATATCTCTCTCACAAAGAGAGGGACAAATTCCATCTTGACTGACCATGCCTCATAGCATGCTTCCTGACAAACCCAAAACTACCTTTATAACTACCCAGTTACGGGATAGCGTTTGATAGTCCCTAAGTAAGTCAATTCACATCTTGAGAACATGCGACAATCTCAGGTCTAAGGATACAGTATTCATGTTGCAAGAAGAGAACTATATTACAATATCTCACGTTGGGTCGGTCCAGCCTCATGTCATACATGCGCCCACATTATTAATTTAACATCTCCATGTTCATGACTTGTGAAATGTAGTCATCAACTAATACATGTGCTAGTCATCGACTCTAACTAGGGACATCATTTAGAATAACCATATAAGTAAAGAATCTCACAAACAATTCACATAATTGCTAATCAATACAAGGTGCCTTCCATGGATATTCAATTAAGCAATATATATATCATGGATACAAAGAAATATGCTCATCTCTATGATTATCTCTAGGGCATATTTCTAACATCTCGAGCCCGGAGAAATCCCAACCAGAGTCGGGCTCGTCATCTTCCTCGGAACCCAGAGGCCCGTAGGCCGAGACGACCGTCAGCCGGTCCTAGGGTGACCGCATATGATACCCCAGAGGGTTTGGACACGCCTTTACGAAAGCGTCCACCGAAGCGGGGTCGCTTGGTGGGTGCTGGATCTAAAAGGCATGGAACGGGAAACGGACGGTACCTCTTGATCGACGGGTGGTGAAGAAGTCGCGTCAGGGACGGACTGCACCGTTGTCTTAGGTACGAGGCTAGCGCCCAGCATGTCCTTCGCGAGCGTGCTGGCGTCGTCCGTCTGCTTGGAGTTGGCGTGTTGTGGGGAAACGGCGCTCGTCTTCGTCTCAGACGCGAGGTCGACGCCCGACGTGTCCCCCGCTGGGGCACCAGCGCCGTCGACTCGCTCGACAGCCGACGAGGTGCCGCCTCCTGCTTGGCCATGCCTGCCCCGCCTCCTCCTCCGTCGGCGGGGAAGGTGACAGGACAGACCCGGATGTTGCTCTTCCGCCACGAGGGGAAGACGTCGTCGATTCCGCCACCGGCGGGCGGGCTGACGGCCGCCATTGTCGTTGTCGCGCGGCGGAGGAAGGAGTATCATGTCGTAGCTGCCGTCGAGGGACATGAACTCTAGACTCCCGAAATGAAGCATCGTCCTGGGTTGAAGAGGTTGCTGGAGACTACCCATCTGGAGCTTGACGGGAAGCTGTTCGTCAACACGCAGCAGGCCCCTACCTGGCGCGCCAACTGTCGGCGTTTCGACCCCGGGGGGTCCCTAGACCGACGAGTAAATTGCCGCCACGTGTCCCAGCCCAGATGGGTCGGCGCGAGATGGAGCACGAAGGGGGAGAAACAGCAAAAGGGAAGCCCGCGGCCTTCGTGTTGCCCTGCGCCCAGGTCGGGTGCGCTTGCAGTAGGGGGGTTACAAGCGTCCGCGTGGGAGAGAGAGAGAGACTGTCCGCCAGCCCGTTCTCCCGCGCGGCCAACCTTCTCGTACGAGAGCCCTGGAACTTCCTTTTATAGGCGTAAGGAGAGGGCCCAGGTGTACAATGGGGGGTGTAGCAGTGTGCTAACGTGTCTAGCAGAGAGGAGCTAGAGCCCTAAGTACATGCCGTCGTGGCAGCCGGAGAGGTTTTGGCACCCTGTTCATGTGATGTCGTGGCCGTCGGAGGAGTGCTTGACCCTTGTGGAAGTACAGCTGTCGGGGCTGTCGGGTCCTTGCTGACGTCTCCTTGCTTCCGTAAGGGGCTGAGAGTCGCCGTCGTCATGGAGCGCGCGGGGTGCCATCATTACTTGTTTACCGGGGCGAGCCAGATGGGACGCCGGTCTTGTTCCTCATAGCCTGAGCTAGCTAGGGGTAGGGTAATGATGGTCTTCCCTGTGACGTGGCGGGTCCGAGCCCGAGGTCGGGCGAGGCGGAGGCTCCTCCGAGGTCGAGGTCGAGTCTGGGCCCTGGGGTCGGGCGAGGCGGAGTTCGTCTTCCGATGTCGAGGCTGAGTTCGAGCCCTGGGTCGGGCGAGGCGGAGACCGTCTTCCGAGGCCGAGGCTGAGTCCGAGCCCTGGGGTCGGGCGAGGCGGAGTCCGTCTTCCGGGGTCGAGGCTGAGTCCGAGCCCTGGGTCGGGCGAGGCGGAGACCGTCTTCCGAGGCCGAGGCTGAGTCCGAGCCCTGGGGTCGGGCGAGGCGGAGTCCGTCTTCCGGGGTCGAGGCTGAGTCCGAGCCCTGGGTCGGGCGAGGCGGAGTTCGTCTTCCGTCGTCGAGGTTGAGCTCGAGCCCTGGGGTCGGGCGAGGCGGAGCTTCCTATGGCGCCCGAGGCTGGACTTAGCTGCTGTCAGCCTCACTCTGTCGAGTGGCACAACAGTCGGAGCGGGGCAGACGGCGCTGTTTTCCTGTCAGGTCGGTCAGTGGAGCGGCGAAGTGACTGCGGTCACTTTGGCTCTGTCGACTGAGGAGCGCGCGTCAGGATAAGGTGTCAGTCGATCCTTGCATTAAATGCTCCTGCGATACGGTCGGTTGGCGTGGCGATCTGGCCAAGGTTGCTTCTCCGCGAAGACTGGGCCTCGGACGAGCCGAAGGTGTGTCCGTCGCTTGAGGGGGCCCTCGGGCGAGACGTGAATCCTCCGGGGTCGACTGCCTTTGCCCGAGGCTGGGCTCGGGCGAGGCGAGATCGTGTCCCTTGAGTGGACTGAGCCTTGACCTTAATCGCGTCCATCAGGCCTTTGCAGCTTTATGCTGATGGGGTTACCAGCTGAGATAATTAGGAGTCTTGGAGGTACCCCTAATTATGGTCCCCGACAATATTGCACTCGTCAAAGCGTCTGTGACTCGGTAAAGATTTGGTTGGGATGAAGCTAAAGTGAACAGTAAAATTTGATGGAAGGGGTAAATATCCCAAACTAGCTAGCTAACTGAAAAAGAAAGCCCTAGGTAATTAAGTGAGTGAGTAGTGAGTACTGCGTGCAGGCCTACTAGTGACAGATCGACTGGTGCGTGAGCGTGACACTGGGACGCGCGCGGTGGTGACCGTGGGTGGCCAGGTCAGTAGAGAGAGACGAGTTTGGTGACGCTGATCGTCCAACAAATACGTACAATGTTTGTTGCCTTGCAAAGAGCTCGCAATCCGATGTGATGGCGGCCGTGGAAAGCGAGGCCCGGCCGGCCTACATGGGCAATTAATCATTGTGTTTCGGCGGCGGCGGCGGCGGCCGGAGTGTGACCGGCTGACTGACGGATCGTACATCGGACGGAGAGCTACCGTTGCCGATGCTGTTGATGGAGACGGCACGTACACTCGTTTTTAGATGATAGATGGACAGGTATTACGGCTGTGCTTTGTGCCAGCATATATGCATGTTCTAGACTCACACACACTGCACACACGTACAAGTGCATGGATGGATAAGTTCTTAGTTAACCACCAATCTATCCATCTGTTTATTATAACAAATATTTGCTGGTGATGAATCGGACGTCACTTCCATTGCCCCTGCACTGTGTATG
The DNA here is from genome assembly GCA_029449295.1 of Zea luxurians. NCBI lineage: Eukaryota > Viridiplantae > Streptophyta > Magnoliopsida > Poales > Poaceae > Zea > Zea luxurians. Next base: position 84,825 of record JAOPSE010000377.1, read on the forward strand.
ATGGGTGATATGATTGCTTAGGACTTTTCTGTGCCGCGCAGCCTAGCTTTACCGATCGCTTGACTATTATGTCAGAACGTGTTCTTGACGGTTTCCTCATCCTCCGGATTTGTACGCGATCCCAAAACTATCAACACTCCTTTCCATTAGGGCTTGTTTGGGAGGAAATGTAACGTAAGGACTTGAGAGGGCTAAAATTCATTATTATTTAAATTTGTACTTCTTCCGTTTCGTTTTAGTTGTCGCTAGATAAGGACTATCCAGCGACAACTAAAAAGAAACGGAGGGAGTACCATATAGTGTGTATATAAATATCATAGCAAGAATCAGACAAAACTCCGACGACCAACTTATATCCGAGTATCCGACGGTCTGTCCTAGCAGCCGTCGGACATAATCTTATTTTCTAGGGTCTTCAGCGGTCGTCAGATATAAGCTTATGTCCGACGACAGTCAAAGCAGGCAATCAGATCTAAATTTATGTCCGACAGCCTAACCCTGACAGCCATCAGAAGTGACTGGATATATGGAATGACGTGCCCATGACTAGGAATGAAAACGCTTTCGGAATTTTTCGGAATTCCAGAAACCGATTTCAAAATTTTTCGATCAGGTTCACCGGTAACGGTATTTTTCGAAAACGGAATCGGTTTTTGGAATTTTCTATCGGAATCGGTATCAGAATCGGCGTGGTGTTTTACCAACCGTTTCCTTTGGTTACCGGTTTTTATCGGAAATTACCGGATTTGTGTCTCGAAATTTTCCGGAATTGTGTCTCGGAATTTTTCAGCATGTGATTTTTTCGAATCGCCTGTACGTCTCTGGATAAGGATTACTTATTTTTGTATTTTTTTTGGACGTTTTAAGATTTTTTTGGGAATAGATGGTGTTGGAAGGCCATTGAGATTAACGATTTGGTCTCTCGAACGAATCCACCATTTTCTATGCACATGTTATGTATTAGTAATATATAATGATAGAGAGCCGACAGTTTGTCTTTTCCACACACTAGATTTTAGGGTTTTCATGTGAGGCTGTGAAAAAATCCTTTATGTGAGGAAAAAATATTTTATGAGTAAGCATGCCATGTCAACTAAATCGAGTGGATATTGTGAATTGTGAACTTTGAGTCTGTGAATTTGTGATCTTTATAAACTTGTTATACTGTGAACTTGTTATATTATGAATTTGTGATCTTTGTAAACTTTTTATATTATAAATTTGGGATCCTTGTGAACTTGTTATATCATGAATTGTGAACTTGTGGTCTTTGTGATCTTTTGTCAATTTTGTTTTATTGTGAAGTTTGATATGTTTACCGATTGTATTTTAGATTTCGACCATTACCGGTGTATTTTCCGCACCGAACTTTCATTACCAGTGTATTTTCCGCACCGAACATAGTTCCAACGACCAACTTATATCTGAGTATCCGACAACCTGTCCTAGCAGCCGTCGGACATAACCTTATTTTCTAGGGTCTTTAGCGGTCGTCAGATATAAGCTTATATCTAACGGCAGTCAAAGCAGGCAATCAGATCTAAATTTATGTCCGACGGCCTAACTCTGACAACCATCGGAAGTGATTGGATATATGGAATGACGCGCCCATGACATTCCATTCTATCCGCTCACTCACACTCACGCCCCAAGACACATGGATACGCTCGTGCTTGCGCCGTCGCCCCTAACCCTACCCGCCGCTGGCCCCTCGACGTCGGCTGCTCCGTCACCGCCCGACGCTGGCCGCCCAATCCCCGCCCATGGCCCCACTCGACACCAGCCGCCGTGACCCCACCCATGGTCGACTACCCTCGCACCACCCAACGCTGGCAGCCCTATCCCCCCGGTGGCCTCGCTCGACATCGGCCACCCTGGCCCTACCCGACGCTGCTGCCTTGTCCTCACCCATAGCCCCGTCTGTCGCCGGCTTCCTGTGAGTTCACTGGGCAGTGCTCTCTGCTCTCTATTGTTCTTATGACCAACGAAGTCAAACATGATATATATGCTCATTATACGTTGCCTAATGATGTAAGTTTTAGGGTTTATTTTTTAGTTTCTTATTAGATTATATATGAAAACATGTGCACAGATCTTAAGTTTGTTCTAGATACAATAGTAAGCTAGCTAAGGATAAAATTCTGTTTTTTATATTGTTATTGTCTCTAGACATGATTGTGCAAAATGATTGAGAATTCGATGATACGATAAATCAATACAATAAGGAAAAATTATAATACTTACATCATTTTAATGATGTGTTACTTCAAATCCTCTAAAACTCTGGTTCAACTTTAGTTAGGGGAAATGGTATGCTAATTATTATTTTGGATTTTAACCAGATGTTTATTGTGTAGCTACTCTTTATTTTTTGTTTACTGTAATATATTTCTTTATTTTTAGCTTGTAGGGTTCATCTCTAGTTAATGCCAGTCAGGGTTTTAAGTTTAATGTTTAAAGTACTTGGAGTATAAACATTAACTTTTCTTCTACACTTTTGTTTCCTTTTAAATCACATAATCACCTATAACATTTATTTAAAGCAGTATTTAGTCCATGTTCTATTAATAGTTTGACTATGGCATGCTCTATTGTTGACATATCATATCTAATTGAAAATCATTTCTTATGCTCATGCTCACCACCTATATATGTTTTGCACTGTAGTTATTTTTTTGAATGATGAACTACGAATTGATGCTTCCTAACTAATGTGATTATTTCTTTGTTTGAAGGCTTGACCACAACTTTCAAGATATCAGAAAAGAGAACCAAAGCTAAAAGAAAGATATGTAATATATGGAACTATGTGAATGTGGGTCGACGCCATTCAATGTGTAAATGTGTGGAACTATGTGATATATGAATGAGATATGTAATATATGGACCTATGTGAATGAATTTCCGTTTGTGGTTATGAATGTCTTTGTGGTTGTGAATGTCGCTTTGTTGATTCAAATGTGATTTGATTTGTATGCGAATGTGGAAGTATTATGATGTGTATAAACTGTGATATGTTTTGGACGATAGTGGGAATAAACAAAAAGCATGAAAGAATCTAACCTCCCTGCTATTATTTGTTTCCAACCGCTAGCTTATTTTCGACGGCCTCCTTAGAAGCCCTCGAAATTAACTGTGTTATTTCTGACGGCCTGCTTATTAGCCCTCGGAAATAAGTTTGTGGGCCCACTGTACGCCGTCAAGACCGTAAACCAATTTTAACGTTGACAGTCACTAACGACCGTCAGGCGTTAGCTATTTCCGACCGTTTAAAACTGACAGACTCATGCCATCAGATTTTTTAATTTACTCATGCTTGAAATATGTCTCACATCAATCGAAGTTTTGATAATGCCATTATGCATATCCTAATTTGGACATATCCAGTTTCAACAATATCACGAGGACTACCATCAACCAACCAATCTAATAGGTTCTCCATATTCTCAAAAAAAGAAAAAGGAAAAGAAAAAAAAACCTGTTTCTAATACGTTGCGCGATTAATTGGCCAATGCAATTGTTTGTTTTGTAAGAATAATAAGGGGGTGTTTGGTTGCCCCTGCTAAAGTTTAGCCCGGGTCACATCAAGCGTTTGACTTTTAAATAGGAGTATGAAATATAGACCCAACCAACTGGACTAGATTCGTCTCGTCTTTTAATCTTCGGCTGACAAATTAGTTTTATAATCCGACTACATTTAATATCCGGAACGGAGGTTCAAACATTCGATGTGATAGGGGCTAAAGTTTAGTTTGGGGTAACCAAACACCCCTAAGTATATAGTAACAAGCAGCGCGCTGCGCCCACACGGTACGCTAGCTAGATTCCACTTCCATATCTCGGCATGTGGAAAGCAAGGTGCCCAGCTATTTTGGCAACCTTTCTCGCACAGATCGAATCGAAGCACAGTCAAATGCAACCGTACCCGCTATAGCTAGCTAGCTAGCTAGAGGACTTGTTCAAATGGCTAAACCGCTGTTAATTTGACGGCCCGTTTAAACAAAGACAAGACGCATGTTGTCTTGGTTTAACAATACAATCGGCGGCCGTCTATATATATCTCGTTTCAAATAAACAACATCTGGTTTCTTTTACTTTTTTTCGGTTTAAATACAATACAATACAATACAATGGTCTCTTTATTTAACGAATAATAATGATATAGCTATAGATATTGCTATAGCTACATATATGCATGTGGATAAAGCTATAGATAGATAGATAGATAGATATTGCTCTCTACAATGGATCGATGGAGCTGGTTTCGTTGCCCTCCGTCCGTCCGTCCGTCCGGGTCTACAGTAGTGAGATGGATGGGGGGTCAACGAACCCCACTTTATTTCACGCATGCCATGCATGATGTGGATCGGCGAGGAGAGCAGCTAGCATCTAATGCTATAGCTATCTCTTACAGTGATGGAGGATAGATGTGATGCGATGTGATGGATGTCGATGCATATATGCATGCCTCTTTGCATTGCATTGCATGGTGTTCAGTTCTTCCGTCCAAAGTTTTATTCGGTTTTTAATTTCTACTTTTTTTCCCCACCCCTGGCGGACTTGCTTCCTTTAATTTCTTTGCGCAATGGCTAGCTAGCTTATTGGTCTCTTTTAGCACGTGACCACGGCAGTGCATGCGTTTGGAAGAACGTACTGTGACGAGCTGGCTTTTGGTCTCTATTTTTTGTTTGGTTAAAGAGTAAAATAGAGCGGAGCCGCCGCTTCGTTCTCTATTTGGTTGGAGGGCTATATGAGTGCAGATGATAGGAGAAGGAAAAAAATCGCTCGCATCCGGTTGTTTTTTATGGAGCGGAAGCATTCCAACTATTTATGGTAAAATTTCTATATGAAGACTACATGAGACATTCAGCTCCTCTTTTGTTAGAAACCAAACATCTACAAAAATGATATTGAAGCCACTATATTTTTCTCCACTCCTCAACCAAACACACCCTAACTAAATCTATGAGGCTTATTATTACTACATGCATGGCCAGAATTCAAAGATGCTATTCTCATATACAAGCACTTAAAAAAGCATTATTGGGGTTCTATCAAATCTTCCATGATGTACATGTTATTTCTATATATATACTTATGTACACATAGGAAGACTATTCACAACTATTATTAGTAGTAGTAAAGCCTCTAGCTCATGCTGCATGACTTGAGAAAGACGTGCGTACAGTAGAGAGACCCTATATATGGTATATAGAGACACATCTCTACTACTCATTATGTTTGTATCGTAGGCATCCACATTTGACGATGGTGCACGGTTATGTCGTCGCACTCCCTCCACCTCCCCATGCCCCCCGCAGCCCCGCTCCCGCGATGCCCGCGCGTGCCCTCGCCTCCGCCGCCGCGATGCCCGTGCCTCTGCCCCTACCTCCTCCGCCCTCGCGACGCTGCGCCCTCCCCCGCAATGCCCGCGCCTCCGTCCGCCGCGAGATCCCCGCCCTTCCCCCCAAACCCTGTCCTGCACCTTGTGCCCCCGCCTCTCCGCCCTTCGCGACGCTGCGCCCTCCCCTGCGATGCCCGCGCTTCCGTCCGCCGCGAGATCCCCGCCCTTCCCCCCAAACCCTGTCCTGCACCTCGTGCCCCCGCCTCCGCTCGCGATGCTCCTGCCCGCCCCACCGCCATGACAGCCGCCTTCGTGTCCTCCGCCAGATCCCCGCCCTTCCCCCAAACCCTGCCCCGCACCCCTCCATGAGCTCTGTCGCGTCATCCCTGCCCTTAGGGATGAAAGTAGGATGGGAAAATCCCGAACCGACCGTTATCGTATAACCGATTTTGTTAGTTCTGTCCCGATCGATTTCGATCCCGGTGTAAAAAACGAAAACGGAACGAAAACGGGACATACAAAACGGTAAACGGAAACGGAAACGGTAGAGTGGTTTTTCCGACCGTTTAACCGGGATCCCGTTTTTAATCGGGATGATCCCGTTTTATTACCGTATTTTATAATTCGGGATCACTTGAATATAGCCTACTCCAAATCTCCAATCAAGACATCACTTTGAGGCCCAGCCCATCTAAGAAAACCTAGCGCTGTCTTGCTCTCTCCCAGCCTCCCAGGCTCCCAGCCGTTACATGTCTACACCACGCCGCCGCCCGTCGTCCCAGCCTCCCAGGCTCCCAGCCGTACTACACGTCTACACCACGCGCCGCCTGTCCCTAGTGCGAGCGCGGAGCACCCTTCTGCAGTCCTGCTAGCTGCTATCTCCCAGTCCGGCAGTCCCAGGCTCCCAGCTCGGCAGCTCGCCAGACGCCAGCACGGATTGGCCTCGCCGCGGCACTGTGCCGTAGCCAGCTCGCCCAGCCTCAACAGCTCCTCAACGGATTGGCCTCGCCGCGGCACCGGTGAGCGGTCCAGCTAGGCCACGGCTCGGCTCTCGGCAGACGGCAGCTACCTCCCAGCCGGCCAGCCGCCCAGCCTCAACAACTCCTCCACCACACGCCGCCGTGACGACCGTCCCTCCCCAGCCGGCCAACCTCGACAGTATTTATTTATCCAAAACTAACTTATTTTTGTGCATTAACATGATAAAGACGTACTAGAATTTTCTAAGAATAATGAAGATATAGCAAGTGACTCCTCTTCATGAGCAATGTGTCTTATGTTTGCTGACATATGTGAGCAGATGAGCCTTGTTGTAATAGTCTATGCATGCTAAGTGATCCAGTTGTGAGCAAGTGATTATGGATATGTGTTTTAAACTTTATATTGTGTCACGTGTGCTAGTAGACGTATATGGCTTCTTATGTTAGCCAAGACCAAGACTTATCACTTATGTGCTACATTAAACTATGTGTGCTCCGGATTTATATGACTTTTATCTATGTTTAATTAAGACCTATGTTTACAATTTTTTATATTTGTTGTTAAGTTTTGAATATATGGTTTCCTGGTGTGATTTTACCGAACAAAAATATCGGTTCCCGTCCGATTTCGGCTTTAACCCGACCGGATCGTATCGGTTTTCGATTCCCGTATTTATCCCGTTCGTTTTCGTTACCGATATATCCCGTTTTCGTTTTCGTCCCACAAGTTAAATATGAAAATGAAAACGGTAGAGGTATTTTACCGACCGTTCCCGACCGTTTTCATCCCTACCTGCCCTGCCCCCCGGAACCTCATTCCCCCAACCCTCCCCTCGTCCCCGCCGCTACAACCGCCGGGTTGGCCTGCGGAGAGGCGCCGCCCCCAACAAGGTAGGATGTCGTGCCCCCGCCCGACACCCCGTTTAGTGCTCTCGTCCGCCAACTCTCTGCGCACCAGACCCACTACCCCCATCGTCTCTGCAGATCCGGGGTTCGCTCGGGTCTCCTTGCCTCGCCGAGGTCCCACCGCGACGGTCGAGGAGCATGGTGGGCAGGGGAGGCGGGAATGAGCGGTGGAGGAGGTGAAGCTCGACACCAGCAACGTGCTCATGGTTCTCGAGTCCCTCAAGAAGAAGAAGGGCGACAAGGATAGAGCGATCGGGTCGTCCTCTAGGAAGAAGCATGCAGAGGCCGCGCAGCAGCAAGAGCCGCCACAGAAGGAGGTATTCTGGGCTCCCGCATCGCTCACCGCCAAGTCCTGTGCAGATGTCGAGTACGATGATGAGGACTCGATGCGTCCCGCCGCTGAGCCCACCAAGGAGGAGGAGGACATCGAGGGAGCTGTGTGCAGCGCCCCCCGTCGTCGTGCCGTCATGAATACTACCCCCTCCCCCTCGCGCGACATGGTGGATGCACGGGCCAGTACCGGTGCCGAGGATCCCACGACCGTGGATGTCGTCGTGACGCAACTGATGCCGGAAGAGGAGGCGCTCCAGCTCTGCACCGGCTGCGTCCACCTCTAGACTTTCTTGCATCGCCTATCGCCCTACAGAAAGGTAAACCCGCGTCATCCCCACCCCTCCAGTGTCCCTTTGCTAGGAATCCCCATCCCCTCACCTATACAATGCCGCAACGATGCCTGCCTTAGAAGAATTTGGGGATGAGTAGCCCACATCGCAATGTTCCAGATAGCGAACGAATCAGGGCAAAAGAGAGGGAAAACAGGTTCTGCAAGGTTTGGGTTACACCGTGTCTTCACCTGCGGCCTCACCTCTAGCGCCTAAGGCCGGTTAGGGTTCTTGACATTGGCCAAGGCTGAGGATGTGACAAAATGTCATGAATTTGTTTCATTTGCTTACCTCCCTCCCATCTTGTTTAAGTAACCAAATCCACCGCATTTGCTGCAAGATTTTAATGTTGGAGATCACATAGACGTCAAGCTTATTGATTGAAGTTGGTGCAGATGGTGGCTGCATGCCCTTGTATTTCAGCCTCGCTAGGTGCTTCATTGAAATGAGCACCCACGAGGCCACGACTAGCAGCAATTTCGTGTCACTTCCTTCTCCTATCGATTCAGGGTTTAATTCTAGACAACCGATGTGGTCTCAAAATTTTCGTCTGCAGCATGTTCATGATGTGTGTCTTGGCTTTCTGATTTTTGGTGTTGGGATTTGGGACTGGTATATAATCATCAAGTGTGTAGGATCTATACATAGCTCATTTACAATGTTGTTTACTTGTGGATTTATTGGGTTCAGTCGTTAGGAATTCGTAGACTCAACTCAAAAAAGCATTTGAGTTGGTGTTTTTAGGTCCTACTACTTCGCATCGAGAGTTTGAGTTTATTTTTAAAAAAGTACCTGTATGGGGGAATCTATTTGTTCCTAGCGTTATGTGGACTTAAATCAATTGAACTTTCCAGTCCTTATTTAGCTTGTCATCAAGATTTAATCCTACTTCATTTATGGTTGCATGTAAAATCTGTCTATCTCTGTAGGGACTGATGCTATTTATAGAATTATATTAGCTATATTTCTCCCTCAGTCACTGGATTGTATGCTTATAAGGAACAGACTGCTGGCTCCAAAGAAACGGAGATGAGTCGTCCAACGAAGCTTGCTGGAGAGCCTGCGCACAGTGGTGCCGACGAGGGGGCGACAGGTCAACCGGAAAGCCTTGGAATATTGACGGTGGTCCTATGCAATGGATAGAAATATCGACCAAATGTTCCAAATGATATAGTTGGCAATCAATCAATGGTGAGTAGTTCTGCTTTTTAGTTATGTTAGTTAATTCATACATGTAGCAATATTTTTTGAACTTTGTGTATAGGTCAAACAACTTCATGATTGCTTAAAAAGATGGGATGCACTATTTATTCATCCTGGTCAAAAGAGTAAGACAAAGAAACAAGCTGACGGTGCAGCCATAGAGGTTGTGTTGCTAAGTGGGCTCTACAACTGCTAAAGTTGTTAGTTACATACTTGGATTGCAGGCCACTGAGGTATTTTTTAGTCTTTCCACTATTTATTATTTCTCACTGTTACTTGGCAGACATGAATTCACCAATATTTTTTGTATGATAGGTAAATACAAGTGATAGCCGTGTTGAAGTGGACTCCAAGATCTAGAAGGGCGTTGGGGGGAGCACAACGCAAATTCTATCAAAGAGCTTATCAACAACGCGACTCTAAATTATAATGACAATCGGTTGGTGTTGCAGCATGAGTCATGAACTTTTTTATTCTATATTTAGATTATTATATATTAAGTGGGCATATGGTAATTTTGTTTTATTATTCACTGACTTGTTCCTCTCTCTGAACTTACCATTTGCAATTACTAAGACAAATATGATGTTCTTTGTAGTTTCTTTGGGCAATTCAGATAGTAAACAGAAAGTGGCTACTTCTTCAGAAGCGCAAGGTTGCTTTACAATTGTATTATGAGAAAATAGTTGATGATGAGAAATGGAGGATCTGGCGAATGACTTCATGAGTATAGGTTCGTCTCGTCGCCGAAATCTACTTGTGCACCTTATTCATCTGGTCGTTGTGTGCTCTTCGATTCATGCTCCAGGCGCTCTTTCGCTACACTAGCTTGAGTATCCTAGAGGAAATAGTTTGCCTTTGTGATAGAGATCTACACCTGAAGAACTCGCTAACATTAGGAATTACAAATAATGGATGCAATAATGTGATATTTGTAAACTAATTGTTCCTCAAAAATTGTAACATGCATCAGCCAAATATGAGAAACTAGCATTTGTTGATGTTTGAAGTATATTTATGTGGATTTGTGACTTCCTTGCATCTCCTCTTTCAAACAATTGGTTCATTATTGTTATGGGTATTTCAATTTTTATTTGCACTTCCAAATGAACTTTTTCAATGTTCCACAACTATGGTGTAGGATACCATTTTGCTTCTACTTTGTTCCATTTCTGTATTCTACGATTATATACTGACTGAAATTAACATGAACACCACCTTTTTGGTCAGGCTGGTTTAATGCATTGGGTTGTTGATAAAGTCCCTGATCAATCTGTATCGAACACATCTAATAGAAACAATTAATTCCAAGCAGTTTTCAGAAGACTTCATTAGCACATAAATAGGTTTAATTACTTAATGGTGCATATTTGACGTGGTACAATCAAATTCAATCTGTTGTACATTGGTAATATTAACGAGCATTAGTAATGTACTATGTTGAATATGGATTCTTTTCTACTTCATGTTTATCTAACAGTGGTGAAGATATTGGTGTGGTTAGTTTTGTGCCATTATTTGATCTCTTTTAGAAAGATGGTAACTTGAGTACGTATGTTTGGAACCAAGAGCTGCTTGTTTCAGTATTCCTATAGTTAAGGTCAATAAGTCTACAACAAAATTGGTGTGCGTTCTTTTATTTTTATCTGCAAATTTTAATATGGATCAGTATGCCATGCACAAGAGTTTCCTAAGCTGTAATTGTTGGTATTTTCTTTTTTTTCTTGTCACTATTTGTACTACCAGTAAGAGTGGGTACAAATATAAATTCTGAAGTTTGTGAGTAACTACACAGCTAATTTGTTGAGTCTCTATGCTTCAATAATGCCTCCATACCGAATCATGCATTAGATTGTACTTTATTCTACTATAAGGAAATAATTATTGAGCACAGTAGCACAGTAAACATTGTTATTTCTTTGTTTCATTTTGTTACGAATCTCTTAGTTACACTTTTGTGTGTGTAAGCTTCCTTTCTTTTCTTTTACTAGGTTTCAAAATTCATGGCATGCTAATGTCTATTTTTAGTGTCACATACTTGATAAGTTGTTTGTGTTGCATACCTGAATGACTCATGCTCGGAAATGTTTGTTAATACTATTATGCTTATCATTTCTCTTCCCTCAATTCAGTTGCAAATAGAAAAGACAACACTGACGATCAAATGGAACCATCGATTTTGGCACTTGATCGCAACAACACATGTGTAAGCCCTATTTATTATGGACTCTCAATTTAGTCTGAAGGCATGTACATATCTTAGAAGATAAACGAAGGAATGGTACAAGTGCCGCACAGAACAGCTATGACCAGCCAGCTGCCACCCTGATGCTGCCACACCATGGCATGCTGGATCTCAGCATGCCCTTGGAGACATGTTGTGTCAGCATCTTGTGACTCTCAATTTGGTAAGAAACACCTTTCAGATGTGTGCCATATATATAATATAGATCAGTGGCATATTGATTTTTTCAGGAAGGATACCCGTATACTACACATTCTGTGAAGGATTCTGGAATTATTTTAGCTTGGTAAGAGTTCTCTGTAGTCTGCTTATTCTACCACTTTGAACCATAATTGTTTTTCCTAAGGAATGTTTGATGGTGTATGGACACTATAGTAGATGCAAACATTTGACATTTCTAATAGAGAATTATGATGTCCCAGTGAATCCTTATGAATTCCTGCTTGAAGTACATATCGTTAAAGGTTAGTAACCATGATAGCCATAATTTGAACATACTACAGGAATGGATGCACAAGTATCTTATGAAGAGAAATCCACAGAAGTTCAGACATCTGCTAAAAAATCAAATATATTTTGTTTTTATGTTTGTTTTGAATACTACTCTTTTCTCACTGACCTCGACTTATCATTAGGATTTTCAAACCTTGCCAGCATGGTTATTGTAATGCATTTCTTTGATGCGGGGTGCATATGCTAAGCTTGTATTTAAACATTCCCTAAACCATCTTTCATCAAGGTACTTTGTCACTAATGCAACCTATAACTCTTCTGATCTTTCATCAAGGTGCTTATAATGCTTTGTCTGTCTTTTCCTTGCAGGAGCATATTTTTTTGCTGATAATCTGATGTCAAAAGCAAAATCATGAAATTATGATGGTCATAATGTTCTATTTCTGAAGTTTATTGTTAGACAGTAAGTTTTCGGTGCAATCAAATAGTTTATTGTTACTATTTTCAAACAGTTTATTGTCATCTATGGTTGAGGCGTCCACAGTCATTTTGCTGCTCCCAGATATAATGTTTGTCAATAGTTGCTTGTAGCTTGGGTTGCTTCTAGCGCATACAGGTGTATTGCATGATTGCCTTGTAGTCTGTGACTTCTATTTGATCATTTTTGCTCCTTGTCAGTCGTAGTTCCTAGCGATCTCTTTTAGCATCAATCATCGTGACAAAAAAAGTTTTGGCTAATACAAGTAATGCTAGGACGCAAGGCCCACACATCAAAATCACATGAACCCTAGATGACTAGAGTGAACGAAAAGATTGATGAGTTGAAGGTTGGGATTCTGCTGCAAGTTATTAGCTCAAGCTTCTACCATAGCTTTTGGGAATTCTTGAATTGTCTAACATAGTTACCTATTCCCCTCCAGTCCCGGATGGAGGAGCTAAAAGCAGACTTGATCAAAGCAAAAAAAGGGAAGCCCCTAGGCTTTGATACAGAGGGGAAGCCAAAGAGGAACTTGGCTCCTGAAGCGCAACACACCTCAACCATACATTTTGTTGTATTTTGTTTTTATGTGTTAACAAAAACTAGGGTAGGCAACCTGAGAAAACCTACTTGTGGGATTGAAAAGAAGATTGCAACGCTTGAAGGCAAGATAGAGAAGATGGAGATGAATAAGAAGATAAAAGAGGATTTGAAGGCAGTTGCACTTGGAACGTCAAAGATCAACTACCTTGATTCTAGAATAACAATGGCATGGTGCAAACGCCATGAAGTCCCTATTGAGAAGGTATGCAATTTTTGGTTCTGACAATATTTGTTTTTCTCCAAATTCCCCTATTGCAAAAGCCTACGTTATTGAACATGTTGTTCTGCTTTTCAATAAATCTCTTCTCAGGAAATTTGTATGGGCAATGGACATTGACTCGGAATTCAGATTCTAGGAGAGCATTGGCTACCATGTGCCAGCCAGTTTGGTCCAATTTCTAGCCCTTCTCGTCGGACACTAATTGCAGCTAGGAAGGAAAGTTCGAAGCCCCCTGCTCCTAGAACGAAGGAAAGCACCCGACATTTTCTTTGTGGACCCTTCTTTTTTTTCTTTCGGTTCGACTGCGTTAAGTTCAGTATGTATTATGCTGAGAAATTTGAGCTCGTTTACGGACGAGTGAGTTTGAATGCACTAGAGCTAATGATTAGTTAGCTAAAAAATATTAGTGAAATTAGCTAGCTAACAAATATTCTCTCGGTTCTTTTTTATTTGTCGTGTTTTAGTTCAAAAATGAACCAACAAACAACAAATATTCGAGAACAATGATAGTAGCTAGCTAATTTGCTAAAAATAGCTAATAGTTGAACTATTAAATAGATTGTTTGGATGGCTTCAACTAATTTTAGTAGCTAAGTATTAGCTTTGTGTTTTGGCCATAGATGACTTGTTGAGGGATGATCCCATGGTCATTTGTATGTTTCCAATTTGTGTTTTTATTAAATCATTGTCTAATTGGTGCCAGGTCTTCTTCCATGGGCGGACCATTGTCGACTGGTGGTGTCAGGTCTTCTTCCATGGGCGGTTCCGTGGAGCACCTGATTGTCTCACGTATTTGACCATCAACAAGGGACGAAGATTGGAGCTGTGTGAATTGTGTGGAGGCGACACGGGTCAAGAGCATTTCATCTGGTGAATACTGAGTACATCCCAATCCTTCTTTTTTCTGTGAAAATGTAGCTGTGTTAGTTGTAGGCTATACTAAATAAAGTTCCAATAATAAATTTATGTGTTGTTGTTTTTTAGGGTTTAGGGTTTAGAGTTTTGGGTGTGAGTTGCAGGCTGTCGATGCCATGAATCATGAAATGTGATCCCATGTGTACTTATGATCTTATTTGAGTCAGGTTGTATTACATGTCACCTTGTCAGGTAATTGGCTGAATTCTAAACATTGAGTCTGTCCGGCTGCAGAGTGTACTTATGAAGGTCAAGTGTTCTGAATTCTGAACACTGGCTGTTCGAATCAGCTGGGTGTGCCTTAATTTCGGGTTGTGGTTGTTAGTTACTTTGTGTGTATGTCCGGCTGCAGAGTTTATGTCTTTCTAAAAATTGATATGCCTGCTATATTATTGGCCTGTCTTTTGGGCAGATTTACAGAGAAGTAAAGAGACTATGTTTCTACCTTGTCTTTCTCATGGTTCTTAGCCTATGGCCGAAGCTTCCATGCTTGATTCTTCAAACATCAAATGCAGATCCCTTTTCTCTGATGGATATGCTGATATTCAAGGCTATGGAAGAGCAGGTCAAGAAGAGAGTAGAGAATAAGGCAAGGATCTTCGAACAGAATGCCACTGATAGTGAGTGCAAGGTCGATCCTAAAGTGCTCTCCAAGCTATATGATCAGTGGGTGATGCCACATACCAAGGATGTCGAAGTTGAGTACCTCCTACGCTGCCTTGACTAATCACCGAGATTAGCTGTAGCTGTAAATTTTATGTATACATGGTTTCAGTTGCGCTCGAACCAATTGTCTTGACCTTGAATGGACATTTTGATGTTTATTTCATGAATGTTCAGGTCAACGGCAAGAGAAACCAATTGCGTTGTATGAGTTTTAGATCATAACTCAAGTTTTTTGTAGATCTTGGTGCTATTTCATCTGATGCGTCATGTTTCAGTGATGATTTATAGTGAACCTGTAAGATGTAAAATGACATTTATGACAGAACTAGTTGCAAGAACAGAGTATTCTGAGGAACCTTTGTTGAAGTAAATGTAATCGAGTTTCCTAGCAATCTTGTTCCTGCTGGTATCATATTTCTTTGAGCTAATCTTGTTGATCAGCTTTAAATGGCTCTTGACAGAAGCTATGCACTTGTCCAGATTTTTGTATATTATAGTGATGTTTGCACTCTCCATTCGTTTTCAGTTCCATTGTTACTTCCGTCGCAACGCACGGGCACTCACCTAGTAGTTTTTTTAAGTTAACTACTTCAATTAATCCATACTCAATAACGCTACATATTTAAAGTTTGAGAGCCAGAGGAAAATTCCACGTGCTAGTATGAAACTTACACTACAGGAATCCACTTAATTCCCATCGGCTAAGAATCAACGGGAATAAGCTCTAAACCGACGGGGATTACTAATTCCCGTTGGCCCTAAGCCGACGGGTATCAGATGTCAGGGATACCCTTATTCCGGCCGGGTGCGGACGGGAATAAGTAATCCCCGTCGGCCACTTACAAGCCGACGACCATTATTGTTAATTCCCGTCGGCCACCACGGACCGACGAGAATTAACATTTAATGCCCGTTGGCCCAGTAACTCCCGTCAGCCACGGCGGACCGACGGGGATTAACAATTAATTCTCGTCGGTCCGCCGTGGCAGACGGGAGTTACTAGGCCGACGAACATTAAATGTTAATTCCCGTTGGTTTGACCATAGCCGACGGGGATTAACCTATGCTGCTGCAAAACTAGCACCAAATGAGGTCATTATTTCTCCACAATTGCACACATAATTTAAATCATCTACAAGTTTCTTACATCTATCCTTGTCAAAATTATTTACACTAGGTTTGGAAGTTAGGGGGGACGATATGACTATTATATACAAGAATCGTCGGAACAAATCAGTGTCCAGAATATGTTAGAGTATTGCATCACTGTCTTTTGGTCGATTGGGTCGTATATTGTCTTAGAGCCTATTGCAGGGTGCGTCCAAGGCATGTGACGATCCTTAGACTTTATATTCAATAGTCATTGTCAAGCTTAGGTTTTGGGTTTCGCTTTACATCAATTTGTCAATGGAGAATTATTATTATCAGCTGTGAAACCCTAGTTTCAAGTCATTAACCATACATTTATAGTTGTCTCTTTCGTTGAGCTGCATACCTTTTGAGTTATTGCATGTATGCTTTGTTTCATAGGCTAAGATTATTCTTCTTGGCAGGGTCAACTAGATTAGTGACATAGTTGATAACTAGAGTCATGGTGCTATGGTTGTAAGGTTTTGGTCTTTTGATTTAAAGTTGGATATTTGTGGTGTTCCACCAAAATGAGAGTTATCGTAACTTGATGGAAGATTGGGAACTCCAACCCATTAGTAATGGTGAAGCCATGTTGTATATCCATGCAAATGGGACTCACATTGATTTATGTGTTGCTACTGCATACCGCTCCCCTAGGCCACCTAAAACTATTTGCTCTTTGAAAGTTTAAGGATGAGATAGGGTCTCAAGGGAGTGGATAATCCACAACCTTAAGTCCTACACCCCTCAAGAGAATCTACTAAGATAACTCATTTAAAAGGAACTATGGATGGCTAGAGAGAGGGATTGAATAGCCTAATAAAATTTCTATAAACTCAAAGACACTAGGCAAAGCGTGTTAGTAAAAGAGATAATCTTAACATCCATTAATTGCCTAGCATAGTCGATACAAATCAAGGCCCATACCTAATTCTAGTTGCAAGAACAAGTGATTACGTACTCAACCAAACAACCAACTAGAAGATTCACCTAGAAACTTGTGAGCCTAATAAGAAAGGAAGTAAGTAACACTACGCAGTAGGGATAAGCTAAGCAAGCAACTAAACAAACTATATAAGTAGAGCTACCAAGCATAACACAAGCATAATATAAATCAAATAATTGCAAAGTTGAAAGTGGAAACCAATGAGGGCAAGTGACACAAGGAACTTTTTTCCTAAGGATCGAGTGCTTGTTAACAACCTATATTATGTCCTTATTGAGGTGGGTCCTTAGATCACCACTTCGCTAAGAATATGGTAGATATATCAACAAGGACCTCTACAAACCTCGATTGATTTCACTATGGTTACTCTTTATGAACCCCACACAAGAATGAGCATAAAGCCTAACACAATAGCCAATGATTAGATACAACAACAATCACCAAAAGTCCCTCAATGGTCCTCCACAAACACCAAGTTAACTAGGCGACAATTGTCAAGAGCAACAAGAAATATTATGTCACAAAGGCCACCTAGTGCCACCATGCAATATCTCAGATGCCATGCACTAGATTACTCTAAATCTCACACAAATGTGATCACTAAGTTTGCAAGTGAGTTGGAGATGTTTCTCAATCTCCAAAGGGTGTAGTTATAAACAATGAGGACCAAGAAAACATTCAAGGTTTGCCAACACCTTTATTTATGAGCCCATAATCTCAACTAGCAGTTGGAAGATTCTGCCCAAAAAAATGGAGGCACCAAATATGTTCGATGGAGCACTAGAGCTCACATCATACGACAAATAGTTCCCCTCGAATAGTAACTTGAAAATAGTCATTTTAATAGTAAGACATCCAATGGAGAAGTTCGGTGCTCACATGATAGCCCTAGTAAGTGTCAACAACTAACTTCCTACAGAGCAGCCTCTCTTGTAGAATGGTGTTGTGCACCATCCCGTGCCTGCACTGGACATGTCATGTGCACAATCTCAAACAAGCCATCAATGCAAATTGCACTCTAGTGTTCTACCATAGGGAGCATCGGACACGTCTCATGCAGAGAGTTCATAGGAACCTTAGTCAATAAGCACAACACATGTCTTGTGTCTCATCTAGGAAACCACGGACGAGTCCAGTATCTATTGAGGCACACCAACATCTCCTTTTAAACACCTTTTTCAAATGTGCTAGCTCCTAAAGTATTTCAATAACTTGCGCAACTGAGTTAGCATTTCACAAGCATTTTAAAGGGTTAACTCACACTTAGTGACACTAGATAGCCCTTGCAACTAAAGATTGCTCTCTTTATAATATAGCTATCTATCCTAAACCTAACCATACACTCTATTGCAGCATTGTTGGCAAAAGCAAAGCTTTATCATGTATCTATGCCTTATGATTTGACTTTTCTCCATCTCTTCTCTATTTTATGAACATTTGCAAGTATGATATCTTGATATTGATCTTCATCACCTCATATGTCTTGTCTATCACAATCAATTGGACCCTAACTGATCGTATTCAACGAAAGCATTAGTCCATATGGTGTGCACTCAATTACCAAAACCAAACTAGGGCTTTCACCATCACACTATCATGGATGGTATATTAATCCTCCAAATCATGTTATGTAGTTCTTTATTATTTTATTATTCTAGCTTTTCTTCCTTTTCATGTGCTATAATTCAAATTAATTCCCCATGCATTGTCTACTCTATCTTTGACTACAATTTTACATATTTACTTTCACCTGAAGCTATCACAAACCTATTTGCCCCATCTTTCTAGAATAATTAAATCATCTCACAACATAACATCATTTGAAGAAAAGTAAATATGTTGGATGCATCCAATACACATCATCTGTTATAAAAGTTGTTGTAGCTAGCATGGTATTATGTCATTGATTTGGAGCATTATAATACACATATGAACTTGATCATTTTCGATCCCAAATTAAAACCATAAGACTATAACCATTTGCATCATGTAATGGTAAACAGTTTCATTTGTTAACAAAATAGGTTTCTATTATAGAAAGGTTCAATATGAACATGCATATATCTTTATTTATCCATACATCGATATCCATGATTTAGTTGAATGGATACATACTATTTGATCTTCAATAGTAAAAGAAAAGTATGGAAACATTAAACCTTTATATACACTATATAAGTGGTGTTTGAATGCACTAGAGCTAATAGTTAGTTGGCTAAAAATTAATAATAGAATTAGCTAACTAACAAATAACTAGCTAACCAATAGCTAATTTACTAAAAGTAGCTAATAGCTAAACTATTAGTTAGACTGTTTGGATGCCTCAGCTAATTTTAGAAGCTAACTACTAGTTCTAGTGCATTAAAACACCCACAAAATATATGTAACTCTTATTTCACCATAAATTATAGCTTAAAGGTGCCATTTACCATAGAAACATGAAATCATACTCATGCACATCCAACATATATTACCATATCCATATATATGACTACATAATGTTTGGGGTCACCACTTGAAAAGTATTGATATATCATGGCATAACCACATCAACAACTCTTGTTTGGGGCAAATGAGTCAAATCATTTTGTCCATTTATTTTTGGAAAACAGAATAAAACCAAAACCTAGCTTCACTAGGATCGTAGCCCTAACACAAGGGCTAGATTGTGGCATATCCACGAGTAAGCAAAAACACCAACACACCCTAGCACAAGTGTGAACAGCAGCACTACCACAAATATAGCACAAGAAATTGTTGGTGTGCATCGTCATTGTAGTTCCACCAATTATTACTCACCATTCTAGCTCCAATAATGAATTTTCAATATAGCTCCAAGCTCTAACAAATAAATCCAAAGATTATTGTTTTTGAGAATGTAAACAAAGCTGAAGATATAACTAGATCTCTCTTGTGCACATTATGATATGATTCAATTTTAGCAAAAGGTTAAAGTCTAATAGTGTGATACCCAATTTTCAGAAAAGAAGTTAAATTTATTTTTCCCTTGGGGTTAGATTTTTTTAGAAAGCATTCACCAGTAAAACAGTAGAATACTTGTTGGATTTGTGCGCTGGGATCGAGAGCGAAATTGGGTCGTGGATCTCGATCCGGCGGTGGGGAGCCCATTAGTTTCCCCCCCCCTAACCCTAGCCGCCCCCTCCCTCTCACTCCCCCACCCCTTTGGCCGCCCCCCCTCTCTCTTCCTCTCTTCCACTCTTGCAGCCGCCCCAATCCCTCTCCTTCTTCCCCAAGTGATTGCAGCGCCACCCCTCAACCCTAGCCGCCCCCACCCCTTCCTCTCCAAGGTGGAGCCTCCCCGCTTGGTGTCCGTCGTGTGGGTGCGAGTCTTCCATGGGAGTTTGGAGGGAGGAAGAAGGAAGAAAAGAAGGAGGAACCCAAGGTGATTTTCGTGATCATTTTGTTGTATTTGTGCTGCAATCCAACTGGTTACAAGTTAACCTATGCGATTTGGTAGAGGTGCTGTCCAGAAATTTAGTGGGTGGACGAACAGCAGTAGTTTTAGGGAATTCTGAGAATTTTTCGTGGGCAATTAGTGGGGATCAGTTGGAGAATTATGTAGAGCTTTGTCATACCTTTCCAACGAGTACTTATGCGCTTGATTCGGAGTTATAATTTAGGAGATATCGTTGTTTGAATCCGGTTATGTTGCTGTCCAAAAAAAACAGATTTTTCAGGTGGGTGAACAGCAGTAGTATTAGCAGTTTCTGGGAATTTTTCGTGGGTAATTAGTGTTAACCAGTATGATAATCATGTAGGGCTTTGTCTTATCTTTCCAATGAGTACTTATGCGCTTGATTTGGAATTATATTTTAAAAGATATCGCTGTTTGAATCCGGGTATGTCGCTGTCCAAAAGACAAAAAAAAACAGATTACAGGGTTCATCTTGTGGACTGTTTTGGGCTAATTAGATGTTGGAATTTAATTATAAATTATATACAAAACCTGTGGAGAATTTTATGTAGATGCCTCTGGAGTTTTTGTTTGTTACCACTGCTGTCATAATTTTAAAGTTATGAAATTATTAAGCAGCGCCGCTGCAGTTTGGTGGGTGTGGGGAGAGATGTAACCCGCGGCGGGGTTTGAGTTTGTGCGTAGGTGCGGCGTCGCTTATGAGCCTGATTATGTGAAATTGGTGCACTAAGTTGTCTGTCAAAAACAGGTGGTGGACTTCCAGATCGTACTTAGGGATTTGCCCGAACTTCCGGTAAAGGCAAGTAAATACAGTGGTGGTTGCTACCGTTTGGTTTGCATCCTATTCCCTATCATTGAGTATGCATAAGTTTTAATTATGTTAATCATTAAATTCTATGATGAAGTTTATTTGTTTGGAAGTATTAATTCTCAATTTTCTAATATTGTGGATGATCATAATTTGGTAATGATATATGTGGTTGATTCCTATCTTGGATGAAGTTGAAGTATCTTTTTGAATCACGTTATATGAAGTGTTGTAGGCATGACATGCACATCGCATCATCCATCTTGCATTTTGAAGTTATGTCGTGATCTTATGGTCCGACCGTACCGGTACATTTTTAGCATCGTACGTTGCCCGATGAGGGGTACGATGCGGCTTCATATCCTTAGAGGTATGAAGGCAGAAGTCATCCTTGCATTTGCAGACATTTGCACTCATGAGGTATATATATATATATATGAAGTGTGACATTACTATGTTACTATTGTGGTTTCTACCTGCGAGGTGTGGTGACTAGGTGTGTTGTACGTTGTATACGTGCTGCACCTTCGTAATAAGAAGGTTGTGGAATCAAGTGGTGGTAAAACAATGTTCTTATGTGGTTAAACAATTTGATATTATTTTACTTGTTGAGATGTGTCATCTCACTCTTGCATTACTCAATGCAGGTACTTGATACATGTTGAAAATGAGGGGAGTAGCAGCACATCCACTTTCACTCTCACAATAGCGTTGCCCAGGCGCAGCCATGATTTAATTAGAAATTTATTGTCAAAGGAAGTTTGTTTTTTAACTAGTCGTGCGCACTAGTTAATTCAGTTCATGTCGTATGTTTAACTTCTCTTTGCTAGCCGATTAATAATACTTAGTATGTTTTTGTCATGATATATGTTTATACACTGTTGCCCCTCATTTATGCAATTTTGCAAAGGGAATGCTGCCGAAATTATATATATATGTCAGAAGTGTTGTTTAGTAGCATTCCGGGGTGTTTGTGGACCCTCGGGGTGTTACAGTTGGTATTAGAGGATAGGCTTTAGATTCTACGCAATTTGAAGATAAATTTGACACACTTGCACATATAGGAAGGGTATGGGTTCGTATATCTTTCATATTAGTATTTTATTGTATAGATGACTAGAACTTCATTACTCCAAATCCCTTTATGGTTTGATGGGGTATGTCGTTAACGACGTAATGCTTGATATGATATGTTACTTCTATTTAATATTGGTTTGTTGATGTGGTTGTTATTGAAGATATTATGCAAGTGAAGCTACTAATGTACTTGTTTTATATACATATCGTCATGATGTTTTTCTGGAATGCAATGTTTTCAAATCTCTGAGCTATTACCATCATATATTTCTATATGCTTGACTGTGGATGTTTTTCCCAAAAGGATTCTTGGGTCCTTGTACTTATAGGGCTGATTGTTTATTGAGCTTGTGTATAGTGGGTCTAATCCGACTTGGTGTAGTGTGAAAACACTATATAATGTAGTTTTATGGTGTTGTTGAGTTTGATTGACTGTTGGGTTACAACCCAACTTATCAATGTAATATTTCCATGGGTGCAATGCTTTGCGCCTCACTTTTTTTAAGCTAGTGTGACTACTTGCTAACTTGATCTTAGTATAAAATTGGTTTGTCTCTATAGAGCAGAGGCAACGTTGTAATGTCTATGAAATCTTTAGACTGGTAGAACTCGAGTGAATTTGTGAGATGACGTAGATTGATAAGTCCAACCATGTCTACCTGATAGATTTTCTTATTATGTGCAACCTTATTTTTAACAATAAATAGGGTGGTTTCAAGTGGATTTTATGTCGTGCATGTTTTCCTTCTATGGCTTGTTTCAATAGCCATAAAGGCTATGCATAATTTTTAGTTGTTGCAGGCTAGTCATGTGGGCGCTATTGACAACCCGTTTTATATATTTTTTTATTTGCCAACATTGTATGGCAGTTTGATTTTTTTATGAGCAGTTTCTCTATGCATGCTTGTTGAATCATTATTTGGACCGCTTTATCTTAAACGAAGTCAATGCTTAACTGGGAGTTGCTTATGTTTGTTAGTCATCTATCTCTTTAATGATGGGGTTGTTGCATCGGATTGAGATTTTTCTTATATGAATGATGGTCTGATAGATCATGTATGTCTACTACTTTGAATGCATCCTGTGATATCACGAGGTACAAATTGTTCAAGTGCAGTAATAGTAGGTTTTGTTGTATGTGAGGTTAATCAAGGTAGTTTGGTTATGTGGATTGTCTTATTGACGTCCAATTACTCCTGTTGAGCATAGTATCGTGTTATTATTTTAGTATTGAAAGTAATATTTATGAAGCTTTTGCATGAGTCTGTGTCAAGAAGTACATTAGTTTTTCTTGTTGTTATCCCTACATTGCTTTATGAGTATTGCAAATTTTATCTCTTTTGAGAGGAGGAAAAGACGTTACATGACATGAGCACCATTTGCTTCACGTCAACAAAATAGTTGTGGAGAGCTCTAATAGTTGGATTCTAGTGTAATAACAACCATGTTTTATAGTGCTAGAGACGGGTATGTCAGGTGTTTCATACATTGTCGATACATGGATGTTTGACCTTAGTGGCATTAACAAATGAGGTTGTTGAATTCGTTGATTGATGTGCTTAGTGTTCTAACCTATTAGGTAAAGTGTTGCTTAAAGGCTTTGGGGAGTTACATCCCCATTTGGTAGTGGAAAATCCTAGTGTTGATCGCACCTGCCAATGCCTTGGGTTTTATTTTATATTGTTTTTTTATTATGGGTAAGGTGTTGTTTTGTTTTGGGAGTCATTTTAAATTAGTTGGAGGCTGAATCAGGCTTCACTTATCTAGAATGTTTTGTAGTAGGTTTCTTCATCTTTGCATAGGATGCTCAATCACCCAGTTTGGTCTAAACATTTGAGAGTTATGGGTTTCCTATAGCAGCCTTAATTTTGTACGGAAGTATAGACATTGAATACGGTAAATTTTGGGTTTTGTTGGATTATGAAAGTTTTAGTAATTTCATGATCTTCCCAAGAGTATTGGTTTGTAATTTTCATTGCATATAATTGGAGTTAGGCTACTCTGAAGTTGTTGCACCGTTGTGTCTGAACTTTAGGTGTCGTTAAAACCACTAATAAATCGACCGCGTTTTGATAGTTTCAGAGCCCAAATTTGGGAATTCTCTTTAAGAAAAAACTTTTAGTTTTTCTTAGTACCTTTTAATGGGTATTTACTTGTAATTGTCTGTTAAATAGATTGGGAGAGGTGGTTGTCCGGATATAAGTCGAATCTCTGATGTGCAGTATCTCAGGCTGAGTTTTAGCTGTAGGTCATGAAGAGTTGAGGGCTATAAAGATAAATTTGGGTGCAACTTTATTGCAAAAGTCGTGGACAATTTCCAAACTTTTCCAACGCGTGTTCGTTGTAGTTTTAAGTTGAGTATAGCAGGAGTTATAGTATTTTGAATTTTAGTTGTCCATTGTTTCTAACCTATCAGTTTTGCAACAAAGCAGTTGCATTGTTTTATCAGTTTGGAAACCAATTCTAAGACACTCATTATAATAAAAGTTTTAGGGAATGTTATAATCTTTTCAATGAGTTTATATTTGTAAAATTTTGTTAGATGCAGAGAGTTATGAGGTTTTGAATTTATGGGTCATGTTCCGTCAGGTTCTGGTGGCAGATCATGTATGTCGCCTTACAAGCCAAATTAAAAAAATGGAGATAAAATAAAACTTTGTTTATCCTTTGAATACAAAAGTTCTAGGTCATGAAGTTTAGATGATTTTACAATATTTCTTTGTTATCATTGCTTTTATAGTGAAAGAGGTAGAAGCAGAATGAGCATTTGTGCTGTTGATTGTCAATTTTCTATTTATGGATATTTCTTTGGGAGTTTGGTTTAGTTATGGTGAGCTCTTTCGCAATCCATGTTAATTATGTTGTATGGTGGGAGGGAATAGATGTAGTGGTTGTGATAGTTATCTTGTTATTGTATATGCGGAGTGTGGGCTGAAACAGAGAGATAGCGAGGGATATTTGAATAGGCCAGTATGTATTGTTGTGAAGCCATGTTTTCTGGTCTTGGCGTGTTTGCGTAAGTATGAAATAGTTACTTCGTGTGAAGTCTAGGTGGAGATGCAGATTGTGTGAGTTATTGGATGGATATATATGTGCATAGTATAATTAAAAAAAGAGAGAGTTCTTCGATAGGATGATATAATGTATAGAATGTGCTTGGATGGATATATGGGCAGGCATAGTATGCTTAAATCGATTCTTGCTTGCATGATGTGAGATCAGGCTTAAAATGATTTAAAAAGTAAGCATATTGCTTCTACCCTTATGTTGGCTCTAAGTGTCTCGTAATGAAGAACCTAAAGTTATTAGTCCTTCGATGAACGCTTAATCTTAGAAGAGTATAGAACCTGAATAAATCTATTGCTTGATGTTTGGGACTACATGACCAGTTTTGGTTATGCCGCTAGTTCAATGAATTACACCATGTTTTCGGTAGAGGTGTTGTATATAAAAGTTGTAGCCAACTTCTTCATCTTACTTGTGTAAAATTTCATGACCAAAGGTCTAGTAGTTTGGGAGTTATGATTTTCTCAAGTCTAGTCTTGGAATCTGTCCAGATTCTGTACAGATTTCGAAACTGACCTTGTTTGCCCAAGTTAAACTTCGAATCAGTTCTTATAAATTATAAAGAAGTGGTAGTACTTTCCGTAAGCTTTCCAACAAATTTTGGATCACCCTTTTTGGTGACCTATAAGTTAAGCTACAACTGTTTTAATTGGAATCTTTGAATCTGTCTAAATTTGGACAGCAAAGTCTTTCTTATGTCTTTTGATCTTGATATGCATTGAATTAACCTGATAGATTTATAAATGAAATATAGACAATTTTACTGGCTTTCTAAAAAGTCTAGGAGCGCCTGAATTGGATGACTGAGACTCCAATTATGGATTTTTGAAGTGAGTAGTTGAATTCTGTCCAAGTCTGGATAAAATTTACGTTTCGCATTGTTTGGCCTTTCTAAGTGTCAAATCTTGTGGTGATGATAATACCAAGGGTATAGTGGACTTTGTAAGCTTTCCATAAAGTCCTAGTTTACTTCTATTGGATGCATATTTTGTGAGTTATGAGGAAAACAAATAACCGTTGTGCTGCTGTCTAGAAATATGCAAGCATTAAATTGATCTTTCGAAGTTACTTTGTTTGGATAGGTTTGGTTTAGGCTATTTGAGCATAGTATGTATTGCATTCATATATATATTCATTGAAATACTTGCATGTGTCAATGTTGATTTGGTGTCAGGAAAGCTTTGTCCGAGTTATATAGGGTCGTCTACTATCTTAGCCCGAGTTGGCAGCTTGGCTTAGCACCTGCAATTGTCGGAGTCTATGATCAGAGTATACCATGTATTCCATGTCTTTATGTTGAGGAAGTATTTGCGGAATCCAGACCATCAAATCGAGCTAGAGCCGATTCCTGTGTAGCAAGACCAGACTCTAGAGTGTCGTCTGCTGCGTATCTTAGAATCCTAGGTGCTTGAGGAGCTGGTGCGGCAGAAGTACCCGAACCTTTCTTTATGTGTGTGTCGGCGTTTTGAGACCGGGGGGTCCCTCGGGCCGACGAGTGAGTGTCGCCGCGTGCCCCAGCCTAGATGGGTCGAGCGCGTGGGCGA
The DNA here is from genome assembly GCA_029449295.1 of Zea luxurians. Lineage (NCBI taxonomy): Eukaryota > Viridiplantae > Streptophyta > Magnoliopsida > Poales > Poaceae > Zea > Zea luxurians. The sequence goes on from JAOPSE010000377.1 coordinate 111,508, forward strand.
GCGCGAAGGGGGGAAAGGAGCGAGGCGGCCGGAGACCGGCGTGAGAGAGGTGGGAATCCCGCGGCCTTCGTGTTTGTCCCGCGCCCAGGTCGGGTGCGCTTGCAGTAGGGGGTTACAAGCGTCCACGCGGGAGAGGGAAGCGAGCGGCCCCAAGAGAGCGCCTGCCCCGTCCTCGTCCCCGCGCGGCCAACCTTCTCTAAGAGGGCCCTGGTCCTTCCTTTTATAGGCGTAAGGAGAGGATCCAGGTGTACAATGGGGGTGTAGCAGAGTGCTACGTGTCTAGCGGGGGAGAGCTAGCGCCCTAAGTACATGCCGATGTGGCAGCCGGAGAGATTTTGGCACCCAGCTGGTGTGATGTCGTGGCCGTCGGAGGAGTGACGGAGCCTGGCGGAGGGACAGCTGTCGGAGCGGTTGAGTCCTTGCTGACGTCCTCCTGCTTCCGTAAGAGAGCTGAGAGCCGCCGTCGTCACAGAGCATGCGGGGCGCCATCATTGCCTATCTGGCGGAGCTAGCCAGATGGGACACCGGTCTTGTTTTCTGCGGCCCGAGTCAGCTCGGGGTAGGGTGATGATGGCGCTTCCTGTTGACGTGGCTGGCCTGCGCCCTAGGTTGGGCGACGTGGAGGCTCCTCCGAAGCCGAGGTCGAGTCTGTCTTCCATGGCCGAGGCCGAGTCCGAGCCCCTGGGTCGGGTGAGGCGGAGGTCGTTCGGCAGAGGCCGGGGCAGAGTCCGAGCCCTGGGGTCGGGCGAAGCGGAGTTCGTCGTCTTCTGGGGCTGAGCCCGAGTCCGAGCCCTGGGGTCGGGCGGAGCGGAGTTCGCCGTCTTCCAGGACTTAGCCCGAGTCCGAGCCCTGGGTCGGGCGGAGCGGAGTTCGCCGTCTTCCGGGACTTAGCCCGAGTCCGAGCCCTGGGTCGGGCGGAGCGGAGTTCGCCGTCTTCCGGGACTTAGCCCGAGTCCGAGCCCTGGGTCGGGCGGAGCGGAGTTCGCCGTCTTCCGGAACTTAGCCCGAGTCCGAGCCCTGGGTCGGGCGGAGCAGAGTTCGCCGTCTTCCGGGACTTAGCCCGAGTCCGAGCCCTGGGTCGGGCGGAGCTTCCTATGGTGCCTTTGGCAGGGCCTGACTGCCTGTCAGTCTCACTCTGTCAAGTGGCACTGCGGTCGGAGTGGCGCAGGCGGCGCTGTCCTTCTGTCAGACCGGTCAGTGGAGCGGTGAAGTGACGGCAGTCACTTCGGCTCTGCCGGGGGGCACGCGTCAGGATAAAGGTGTCAGGTCACCTTTGCATTAAATGCTCCTGCGACTTGGTCAGTCGGTGCGGCGATTTAGTCAGGGTTGCTTCTTAGCGAAGGCAGGGCCTCGGGCGAGCCGGAGATATGTCCGCCGTTGGAGGGGGGCCTCGGGCGAGACGGAAATTCTCCGGGGTTGGCTGCCCTTGTCCGAGGCTAGGCTCGGACGAGGCATGATCGAGTCGCTCGAATGGACTGATCCCTGACTTAATCGCACCCATCAGGCCTTAGCAGCTTTATGCTGATGGGGGTTACCAGCTGAGAATTAGGAGTCTTGAGGGTACCCCTAATTATGGTCCCCGACAGTAGCCCCCGAGCCTCGAAGGGAGTGTTAGCACTCGCTTGGAGGCTTTAGTCGCACTTTTTTGCAAGGGGACCAGCCTTTCTCGGTTGCATTTTGTTCCGGTGGGTGCACGCGAGCGCACCCGCCGGGTGTAGCCCCCGAGGCCTCGGAGGAGTGGTTTCACTCCTTCGAGGTCTTAATGCCTCGCGTAATGCTTCGGCTGGTCTGGTTGTTCCCTCATACGAACTGGTCGTAGCCCGGGTGTACGGTCGGGGCCCAAGTTCTCGGGCTGGTATGTTGACGCTGTCAATGGTTTGGCCGGAGCCGGGTTTGCGAGAGCAGCCCCCGAGCCTCTGCACAGGGCGAGAGGGCGATCAGGGACAGACTCGGCTTTTTTACATACGCCCCTGCATCGCCTTTCCGCAAGGAGGAGGGGGGAAAGCACCATGTTACCCTCGATGGGCGCCGAACATGGTGTCTCCGGTGAGCTGCAAGCGGGTAATCCGAGCGGACGTCCGTGCCCCGTTCGTTAGGGGTCGGCTAGGGGCCCAGAGGCACGCCCAAAAGTACCTGCGGGTGATCTGCCGGACCCGGTCCCCTGGCGACGGGGTCCGAGGGCTCGATGCCTCCCTCCGATGGGATTCCGTTACAAGATCGCTCCCGCTGGTCTCGGAAATGTCCTAGGGTACCTCGGGAGCGCAGCCCGAGCCTTGGTTATGTATCGAACGTACCCCTGGTCATCCCTCGCTCGGCGTCTGAGGCGGCTGTGAACCCTTTGGGGGCCAGCCTTCGAACCCCTGATCAGTAATGGGCGCGGAGCCCGAGTAGCTTGAGGCGGCCGTGGAACCCTTCGGGGGGCCGGCCTTCGAACCTCTGACCAGTAGTGGGTGTAGGGCCCACGCGATTTGAGGCGGCTGTTGAACCCTTCGGGGGGCCAGCCTTCGAACCTCTGATCAGTAAGGAGGCTCGGAGCCTGGTTCCTTCACGGGGAAGGATCCTTTTCGGGGTATCCCCCTTTCCCGGTCCCTGCTGCAAGAGATAGAGAAAGAGGAAAAAAGGAAAAGGATACGAAATCGAACGTCGCGGCGTACCTTTTTTTTGACGCGGTTATTTTGGCGAAGGTGAAGCGTCGCCCGCTTTTCCTGCCAGAAGCGCCGCCTGTCCCGCCGCGGAGTTAATGCGACGGGGCGAGTGGTTGGCGGGGCGGCCGCTGCGCGTGCGCGAGCCGTTCGAGGAACGGATCACGGGCGCGTTGTCTTCACGCCGTGAGAGGGGGTTCTCTTGCTGCCCCCGGATGGGACGTGAGATTGGCTGACGACGTGACCGCTGCTCCCGCCCGCCTGCCACCGTCATTACTGCCGGCCCACTTTTGGCCGCATTGACCGCCGCGTCAGGCTGGCGCTGCTGGGTCGTGCGCTAGGTCGCCTCGAGTCGCGGTATTGGTCCCGCAATCGAGGAGGCATGGTGGTGGCGCAAGTGGCGGTGCAGTTGCTTGCATGCAGCATCCGGCGTGCCGGTTGCATGACGCGTGGGCCTGGGCCTCCATGCTGGCGTGTCGGGAGTCGGAGAAGCGCGTCCACTTGGTGCGGTTGCATGCCGCCTGCATGGCTGCCCGCCTCTTTCGCCCGTTGGTCTGGGCAAAAGTGGAGGGTCACTTGTAACCGCTGGGCAGTCGTGTGCACCACGCGCGGCGGTTTGGCTTCTTCTGCTCTGAGTCGGTTTGCATGACATGCGGGACCCAGCCCCCGCGCCGCAGGGGAGGGCCTTGGAGCGTGTTGGAGAAGACTCAACCCGTGATGGTTGGGGGTGCAAGTAGGGAGAGTTGCCTTTAAAAGGAGGGCGACCCCTTTCGGAAGGCAACCATGTCTTCTCGCTCACTTATGCATCGCGTCCTTCCACCTTACAAGCCCCCGGATGGGGGATACCCGCCGTCTTTTTGCCTCATCATTGGAGGAACGCAACCCCGTGGGAGTTGGTACCTTTCAGCCATCGTTCGGCTTCAAGGATTTTCATCATGCAGCCCGGCTGCACCCCTCCACCGGCGGTCACCCAAGATGGTGACCTCCAGCTTGATGGTGGGGGAAAGCGAGCCGGGCCGCGGCCTCTGCCCCTCCCTCAGCCTCAAGGATTTTCATCACCAGGGCTGGGGAGGGGAGTGTGCCGAGTTGGGGTCGGCCCCTGTGTGGGCGGCGGCCTGCTCCTTCACTCAGTGACCGGAGGGAAGGGCGGTCGTCGTCCGTGGTGCCGGCAGCTGCACCGTGCCTGGCTCTCGGACGCGAGTGGCTTCAGAGCCGCTCGCGGCGCCGGCGTCTGCCACGGCAGCTGGAAGAGGTTCTCCCGCCGGCGAGATAGCCAAGGCCGGCCACAGACCGACCTCCAACTCTACGGCCTTCTGCCCGTCCTTGCCTCACGAGTTTGGGCATGGGCGGGGGCCTCCTGGCAGCAGCATCCGCCCTGAGGTCAGTGTTGCCGCTGTTCGGCCCCCCGGAGCAAAAGTCGTCGTCGTCGCCGCTGCTGGAGCGGGTGACGGCGCGCTGTTCGTCGGTTTTCTGTTGCTCCGCAGGCCCACCCCTATCGAGTGGGGTTGTTCATACCTGCGGAGGGGGAACCGGAGTTCCGTTCGTAATGGCACTTCGAATGCCAGGGTTTTTTGTTCATTGCGGCTGTCGAGGCCTGAACATGTATGTAATTTTGGCACGGAGCCGTGTTTTTTCCTCATTTTCGAGCACTAAGACTCGCCTGTTGATTGTCTGAACCGCTTCACCAAGCATGAGTTGCCCCGTGTCAAGGTGACGAGTGAGGTATCCGTATCCCGGAGGCATAGGAGTCCCTCGGCTCGGTCGGCCTTGTTGTCTGAGGCTCCTCTAGCTTAGTTAAAGGGACCCCTTGGCCGCTCTTCGACGAGCCGAGGCCAGGGGTAGCGATATCAGCATGAACAGAGGCGGAGTTGGCTCGAAAATGAAACCTGGTTGGCCGGAGCCTAGCCGGGTTGTCCGTTAGCGGGACCGACGCCGGAGTCGATCAGCCGAGGCCTCGGGTCGGGCTGGCGCCCTTGGAAGATGGTTAGCCGAGGCCCCAGGGGTAACCGGCTGAGCCGCCTGCTCGGGCCGGATTCCCGGAGAAGTCCCTGGCAGCGATTGTCCGGGCGTGACGATGACGTCATCCTCCAGAGTGGGGATCCTTGGACCGCGTCGCCGTCCGAGGCTAGGTCGGACCTTGCTGAAGGTGTCGTCGATGCCGAGGGTGTTACTGCCCCCTTCCAGCGTCAAGACCCGAGCCTGCAGGATCAGAGTGTCTCGTAGCGTGTGCCTTCTGCGGCCGCCGAGGCCAGAAGGCTCGAAGGATCACTTCGGCAGAAGAGCTTCCGAACGTGAAGACTTGTTCGGTCCGCGGAATCACTTTATCCGAACACGAGTTACTTATCACAGAAGGAGATGAGTGAGGTATCCGTATCCCGGAGGCGTGGGAGTCCCTCGGCTCGGTCAGCCTTGGCTGCTTACGTGTACTCCATCGTTTTCAGGATCCACTTTTCGAAGTAGTCAGAAAGCGCGAAAGATATTCTGGCAGAAGAGATCTTTTTTCGAGGAAAATTTCAGCGTAGAGGGGGTTCCCCCCCTTTTAGCCCCCGAGGGAGGGTCGGGCTTTGCCGAGGCGAGGCCGACCCTTCCTTGATGACTAAACTTTGCGCGGGTGCGAGGTATATGAACAACTTGAAAACATCTTAACGGTAGAAGCGACGTAGCTGTTGGATGTTCCAAGCATTGCCGTAGACCTCGCCTTGACTGTTGGCCAGCTTGTACGTTCCGGGCTTCAGAACTTTGGCGATGACGAATGGCCCCTCCCAGGGGGGCGTGAGCTTGTGCCTCCCTCGGGCGTCTTGCCACAGCCGAAGCACCAGGTCGCCCACCTGGAGGTCTCGGGGCCGGACCCCTCGGGCGTGGTAGCGTCACAGGGACTGCTGGTACCGCGCCGAGTGTAGTAAGGCCTTGTCCCGAGCCTCTTCCAGCTGGTCCAGCGAGTCTTCTCGGCTAGCTTGGTTGCTTTGATCGCTGTAGGCCCTCGTCCTCGGGGAGCCGTATTCCAGGTCAGTGGGCAAGACGGCCTCGGCCCCGTAGACCAGGAAGAACGGCATGAAACCCGTGGCCCGGCTCGGCGTTGTCCTCAGGCTCCAGACCACCGAGGGGAGTTCCTTCATCCATCGCTTGCCGAACTTGTTGAGGTCGTTGTAAATCCGAGGCTTGAGCCCTTGTAGAATCATGCCGTTGGCACGCTCTACTTGCCCATTCGACATGGGATGAGCCACGGCGGCCCAGTCCACCCGAATGTGGTGATCCTCGCAGAAGTCCAAGAATTTTCTGCCGGTGAACTGGGTACCGTTGTCGGTGATGATGGAGTTCGGGACCCCGAAGCGATGGATGATGTTGGTGAAGAACGTCACCGCCTGCTCGGACCTGATGCAGTTCAGAGGTCGGACCTCAACCCACTTGGAGAATTTGTCTATGGCGACCAGCAGGTGCGTGTAGCCCCCGGGCGCCTTCTGCAAGGGGCCGACGAGGTCCAGCCCCCACACAGCAAAGGGCCAGGTTATGGGTATCGTCTGCAGAGCCTGAGCGGGCAGGTGGGTTTGCTTCGCATAGAATTGACACCCTTCGCAGGTGCGGACAATTCTAGTGGCGTCAGCCACCGCCGTTGGCCAGTAGAAGCCTTGCCGGAAAGCATTCCCGACAAGGGCTCGAGGCGCTGCGTGATGGCCGCAAGCCCCCGAGTGTATCTCTTGCAGGAGTTCCTAACCTTCGGCGACGGAGATGCATCGCTGGAGGATGCCCGAGGGGCTGTGGTGGTAGAGCTCCTTTTCATCGCCCAGCAAGACGAACGACTTGGCGCGTCGCGCTACCCGCCGAGCCTCGGCTCGGTCGAGGGGTAGCTCTCCTTGGCGGAGGTATTGCAGGTACGGGGTCTACCAATTTTGATCAGGCGTGGCCCCGCTCCGCTCCTCCTCGATGCGCAATGCCTCACCCTTGGAGGCCGAGGGTACCTCGGGTTGAACTGAGGCCGCCTCGGGCCGAGCTGAGGGTGCCTCGGGCTGTGCTGAGGGTGCCTCGGGCTGTGCCGAGCGTACCTCGGGCTGGGCCGAGGGCGCCTCAGGCTCGGGCGAGTCGTCGATCTTGGCGGAGGGTTGATGCAGATCCCTGGAGAAGACATCCGGGGGAACCGTTGTTCGCCCCGAGGCTATTTTTGCCAGCTCGTCCGCAGTCTCGTTGTAGCGCCGAGCGATGTGGTTGAGCTCGAGCCCGTAGAACTTGTCTTCCAGGCGCCGAACCTCATCGCAGTAGGCCTCCATCTTCGGGTCGCGGCAGTGGGAGTTCTTCATGACTTGGTCGATGACGAGCTGCGAGTCACCGCGGGCGTCGAGGCGCCTGACCCCTAGCTCGATGGCGATCCGCAACCCGTTGACCAGAGCCTCGTACTCAGCCACATTGTTGGACGCCGGGAAGTGGAGGCGTAGCACATAGCGTAGGTGTTTCCCGAGGGGCGAGATGAAGAGGAGGCCCGCGCCGGCTCCCGTCTTCATCAGCGACCTGTCGAAGAACATGGTCCAGAGCTCCAGTTGGATCGGAGCCGTCGGTAGCTGGGTGTCGACCCATTCGACTACGAAGTCCGCCAAGACCTGGGACTTGATGGCCTTCCGAGGGGCGAACGAGATTGTCTCGCCCATGATTTCCACCGCCCACTTTGCAATCCTGCCCGAGGCCTCTCGGCACTGGATGATCCCCCCCAGGGGGAAGGATGACACCATAGTTACCGGATGAGACTCGAAGTAGTGTCGCAACTTCCGCCGCGTCAGGATCACTGCATACAGCAGCTTCTGAACTTGTGGGTAGCGGATCTTGGTTTCGGACAGTACCTCGCTGACGAAGTAAACTGGCCTCTGAACGGGCAATGCATGCCCCTCTTCTTGCCTCTCGACCACAATCGCGGCGCTAACCACCTGGGTGGTCGCGGCGACGTAGACCAAGAGGGCTTCTCCGTCAGCTGGGGGCACCAAGATAGGCGCCTTTGTGAGGAGCGCCTTCAGGTTCCCGAGAGCTTCCTCGGCCTCAGGGGTCCAAGTGAAGCGCTCGGCCTTCCTTAAGAGGCGGTACAGAAGCAGGCCTCTTTCGCCGAGGCGTGAGATGAAGCGGCTCAGAGCCGCGAGACATCCCATGACCCTCTGTACGCCCTTTAAGTCCTTGATGGGACCCATGCTGGTGATGGCTGCGATCTTCTCCGGGTTGGCTTCGATGCCCCGCTCGGAGACGATGAACCCCAAGAGCATGCCCCCGGGGCACCCCGAAGACACACTTCTCGGGATTGAGCTTGACGCCTTTCGCCTTGAGACATCGGAATGTCACTTCAAGGTCGGAGAGGAACAGGGGGAGGTTGCGGATGATGAGGTTGTCGTCGTCCGTTCCACCCAGCTGGCAAGCCAGGCAGTAGTCCGCGAGCCACAATTCCGGTCTCGTTTCCCCCGAGTACTTTGTGATGGTAGTCGGGGGTCGGAACCGGGTCGGGAACGGTGCCCGCCGGATGGTCCGGCTGAAGGCCTGCGGACCGGGTGGTTCGGGTGAGGGACTCCGATCCTCCCCGCTGTCGTAGCGTCCCCCACGCCTGGGGTGATAGCCTCGGCGCACCCTCTCGTCGAGGTGGGCCCGACGGTCGCGATGATGGTGCTCGTTGCCGAGGTGGCCCGGGGCCGCAGGCGCGGTGTTGCGCGTGCGCCCGGTGTAGACCGAGGCTTCCCGCATGAATCGGGAAGTCGCGGCATGAGGTTCCGAGGGGTATCCCTGCCTTCGGGAGGCAGAGCTCTCGGCCCATCGGACCGCAGCGCCTTCCAGGAGATTCTTGAGCTCCCCTTGGATTCGCCGACCCTCGGTGGTTGATGGCTCCGGCATCGCGCGGAGAAGCATCGCTGCTGCAGCCAGGTTCTGACCGACCCCACTGGATGCGGGTGGCGGCCTGATCCTGACGTCGTTGGCAACGCGGAGCTGGAGACCCTGGGGCAGGTGACGTATTTCTCCGGCCGGGGGTTGGCCCGCCCATGCCTGCCCGACGTCCCGGCGGATCGACTCAAGCGCTCCTGCTCCCTCGTCGAGCCTGGCCTGCGCCCCGCGGACTTGCTCGAGCTGTGAGTCGTGACCCCCCGCCGGAACGGGGACCACAGCTAGCTCCCATGGGATGTCAGCGCGAGGCACCGGCCTAGGGAGATCACCGTCCTCCGGTATGCCGAGATGATTGCCTTCGGAGGGACCCCCTAGATCGACGTGGAAACATTCGCGGCTTGGGCCGCAGTCCTCGTCGTTGAGGCTGCGGCTACCGTCGGAACAGTCAGAGAGGCAGTAGTCACATGCGGTCATGAAGTCCCGCATGGCACTAGGGTTGCCAAGTCCAGAGAAATCCCAACAGATGCTGGGGTCGTCGTCTCCCTCGGGCCCGGAGGGCCCATAGGTCGAGACGTCTGTCAGCCGGTCCCAAGGCGACCACGTGCGAAACCCCAGAGGGTTTGAACTCGCCTCTACGAGAGCGCCCGCCAAAGCGAGGTCGCTAGGCGGGTTGAGGCTGAGTCTAAATGATGTAGGATGGGAATCGGTCGGTACCTTTTGGTCGACGAACGGCGATGAAGTCACGTCGGGGACTGACTGCACCGTCATCTCAGGTACGAGGGTGACGCCCAGCAAGCCTTCCGCGAGCGTGCTGGCGTCGTCCGCTTGCTCGGGATTGGCGTGTCGCGGGGAGACGGCGCTCGCCTTCGTCTCAAACGCGAGGTCGACGCCCGACGCGCCCCCCGTTGGGGCGCTAGGGACGTCGACTCGCTCGACAGCCGACGAGGCACGGCCTCCCGCTTGGCCTTGGTTGCCCCGCCTCCTCCTCCGTTGGCGGGGGAGAGGACGGGGCGAGCTCGAATGTTGTTCTTCCACCACGCGGGGAAGACGTCGTCGATTCCGCCGCCGGCGGGCGGGCTGTCGGCCGCCATTGTCGTCGTCGCGCGGCGGTGGAAGGAGTATCATGTCGTAGCTGCCATCGAAGGACATGAACTCAAGACTCCCAAAACGGAGCACCGTCCTGGGTCGGAGAGGATGCTGGAGACTACCCATCTGGAGCTTGACGGGAAGCTGTTCGTCAACACGCAGCAGGCCCCTACCTGGCGCGCCAACTGTCGGCGTTTCGAGACCGGGGGGTCCCTCGGGCCGACGAGTGAGTGTCGCCGCGTGCCCCAGCCCAGATGGGTCGAGCGCGTGGGCGAGCGCGAAGGGGGGAAAGGAGCGAGGCGGCCGGAGACCAGCGTGAGAGAGGTGGGAATCCTGCGGCCTTCGTGTTCGTCCCGCGCCCAGGTCGGGTGCGCTTGCAGTAGGGGGTTACAAGCGTCCACGCGGGAGAGGGAAGCGAGCGGCCCCAAGAGAGCGCCTGCCCCGTCCTCGTCCCCGCACGGCCAACCTTCTCTAAGAGGGCCCTGGTCCTTCCTTTTATAGGCGTAAGGAGAGGATCCAGGTGTACAATGGGGGTGTAGCAGAGTGCTACGTGTCTAGCGGGGGAGAGCTAGCGCCCTAAGTACATGCCGATGTGGCAGCCGGAGAGATTTTGGCACCCAGCTGGTGTGATGTCGTGGCCGTCGGAGGAGCGACGGAGCCTGGCGGAGGGACAGCTGTCGGAGCGGTTGAGTCCTTGCTGACGTCCTCCTGCTTCCGTAAGAGAGCTGAGAGCCGCCGTCGTCACAGAGCATGCGGGGCGCCATCATTGCCTATCTGGCGGAGCTAGCCAGATGGGACACCGGTCTTGTTTTCTGCGGCCCGAGTCAGCTCGGGGTAGGGTGATGATGGCGCTTCCTGTTGACGTGGCTGGCCTGCGCCCTAGGTTGGGCGACGTGGAGGCTCCTCCGAAGCCGAGGTCGAGTCTATCTTCCATGGCCGAGGCCGAGTCCGAGCCCCTGGGTCGGGCGAGGCGGAGGTCGTTCGGCAGAGGCCGGGGCGGAGTCCGAGCCCTGGGGTCGGGCGAAGCGGAGTTCGTCGTCTTCTAGGGCTGAGCCCGAGTCCGAGCCCTGGGGTCGGGCGGAGCGGAGTTCGCCGTCTTCCGGGACTTAGCCCGAGTCCGAGCCCTGGGTCGGGCGGAGCGGAGTTCGCCGTCTTCCGGGACTTAGCCCGAGTCCGAGCCCTGGGTCGGGCGGAGCGGAGTTCGCCGTCTTCCGGGACTTAGCCCGAGTCCGAGCCCTGGGTCAGGCGGAGCGGAGTTCGCCGTCTTCCGGGACTTAGCCCGAGTCCGAGCCCTGGGTCGGGCGGAGCTTCCTATGGTGCCTTTGGCAGGGCCTGACTGCCTGTCAGTCTCACTCTGTCAAGTGGCACTGCGGTCGGAGTGGCGCAGGCGGCGCTGTCCTTCTGTCAGACCGGTCAGTGGAGCGGTGAAGTGACGGCGGTCACTTCGGCTCTGCCGGGGGGCGTGCGTCAGAATAAAGGTGTCAGGTCACCTTTGCATTAAATGCTCCTGCGACTTGGTCAGTCGGTGCGGCGATTTAGTCAGGGTTGCTTCTTAGCGAAGGCAGGGCCTCGGGCGAGCCGGAGATATGTCCGCCGTTGGAGGGGGGCCTCGGGCGAGACGGAAATTCTCCGAGGTCGGCTGCCCTTGTCCGAGGCTAGGCTCGGACGAGGCGTGATCGAGTCGCTCGAATGGACTGATCCCTGACTTAATCGCACCCATCAGGCCTTAGCAGCTTTATGCTGATGGGGGTTACCAGCTGAGAATTAGGAGTCTTGAGGGTACCCCTAATTATGGTCCCCGACAGTGTGAGTTTTGTTGATTCGTTGATCTTTCCTTGTCGTTTCGATAGAAGCGTAGGAATTCGAGGTCGAATTCTTTTTAAGGGGGGTAGAGTGTGATACCCAATTTTCTGAAAAGAAGTTAAATTTATTTTTCCCTTGGGGTTGGATTTTTTTAGGAAGCATTCACCAGTAAAACAGTAGAATACTTGTTGGATTTGTGCGCTGGGGTCGGGAGCAGACGTGAGAGCGAGTTTGGGCCGTGGATCTCGATCCGGCGGTGGGGAGCCCATTAGTTCCCCCCTTAACCCTAGCCGCCCCCTCCCTCTCACTCCCCCACCCCTTTGGCCCCCCCTCTCTCTTTCTCTCTTCCACTCTTGCAGCCGCCCCAATCCCTCTCCTTCTTCCCCAAGTGATTGCAGCGCCACCCCTCAACCCTAGCCGCCCCCACCCCTTCCTCTCCAAGGTGGAGCCTCCCCGCTTGGTGTCCGTCGTGTGGGTGTGAGTCTTCCATGGGAGTTTGGAGGGAGGAAGAAGGAAGAAAAGAAGGAGGAAAGGAGGAACCCATGGTGATTTTAGTGATCATTTTGTTGTATTTGTGCTGCAATCCAACTGGTTACAAGTTAACCTATGCGATTTGGTAGAGGTGCTGTCCAGAAATTTAGTGGGTGGACGAACAGCAGTAGTTTTAGGGAATTCTGAGAATTTTTCGTGGGCAATTAGTGGTGATCAGTTGGAGAATTATGTAGAGCTTTGTCATACCTTTACAACGAGTACTTATGCGCTTGATTCGGAGTTATAATTTAGGAGATATCGTTGTTTGAATCCGGTTATGTTGCTGTCCAAAAAAAACAGATTTTTCATGTGGGTGAACAGCAGTAGTATTAGCAGTTTTTGAGAATTTTTCGTGGGTAACTAGTGTTAACCAGTATGATAATCATGTAGGGCTTTGTCTTATCTTTCCAATGAGTACTTATGCGCTTGATTTGGAATTATATTTTAAAAGATATCGCTGTTTGAATCCGGGTATGTCGCTGTCCAAAAGACAAAAAAAAACAGATTACAGGGTTCATCTTGTGGACTGTTTTGGGCTAATTAGATGTTGGAATTTAACTATAAATTGTATACAAAACCTGTGGGGAATTTTATGTAGATGCCTCTGGAGTTTTTGTTTGTTACCACTGCTGTCATAATTTTAAAGTTATGAAATTATTAAGCAGCGCCGCTGCAGTTTGGTGGGTGTGGGGAGAGATGTAACCCGCGGCGGGGTTTGAGTTTGTGCGTAGGTGCGGCGTCGCTTATGAGCCTGATTATGTGAAATTGGTGCACTAAGTTGTCTGTCAAAAACAGGTGGTGGACTTCCAGATCGTACTTAGGGATTTGCCCGAACTTCCGGTAAAGGCAAGTAAATACAGTGGTGGTTGCTACCGTTTGGTTTGCATCCTATTCCCTGTCATTGAGTATGCATAAGTTTTAATTATGTTAATCATTAAATTTTATGATGAAGTTTATTTGTTTGGAAGTATTAATTCTCAATTGTCTAATATTGTGGATGATCATAATTTGGTAATGATATATGTGGTTGATTCCCATCTTGGATGAAGTTGAAGTATCTTTTTGAATCACGTTATATGAAGTGTTGTAGGCATGACATGCACATCGCATCATCCATCTTGCATTTTGAAGTTATGTCGTGATCTTATGGTCCGACCGTATCGGTACATTTTTAGCATCGTACTTTGCCCGAGGAGGGGGTACGATGCGGCTTCATATCCTTAGAGGTATGAAGGCAGAAGTCATCCTTGCATTTGCAGACATTTGCACTCATGAGGTATATATATGAAGTGTGACATTACTATGTTACTATTGTGGTTTCCACCTGCGAGGTGTGGTGACTAGGTGTGTTGTACGTTGTATACGTGCTGCACCTTCGTAATAAGAAGGTTGTGGAATCAAGTGGTGGTAAAACAATGTTCTTATGTGGTTAAACAATTTGCTATTATTTTACTTGTTGAGATGTGTCATCTCACTCTTGCATTACTCAATGCAGGTACTTGATACATGTTGGGAATGAGGGGAGTAGCAGCACGTCCACTTTCACTCTCACAATAGCGCTGCCCAGGCGCAACCATGATTTAATGAGAAATTTATTGTCAAAGGAAGTTTGTTTTTTAACTAGTCGTGCGCACTAGTTAATTCAGTTCATGTCGTATGTTTAACTTCTCTTTGCTAGCCGATTAATAATACTTAGTATGTTTTTGTCATGATATATGTTTATACACTGTTGCCCCCTCATTTATGCAATTTTGCAAAGGGGATGCTGCCGAAATTTTATATATAGATGTCAAAAGTGTTGTTTAGTAGCATTCTGGGGTGTTTGTGGACCCTCGGGGTGTTACAAATCTATACTACTCTATTAAGTTAGTAACGTCAGCGTCCACACTATCGTGCCCCCGCCTGCCCTCGCCCCATCCGCGCGCCCTTCACCCCTCCGCGACCGCCCCTCCCCACGCCGCCGCCCCCGCCCCTGAGATTGCCGCACGCCGTGGCTGGAGTTCCGCGCCCCCTACACCCTCCCGCACGATATCACCGCCGATCTGTCCTGCCAGGAGGTCCTGACCCCGCCACCCAGATGCCTGCGTGCACGCCACCGATTTCGCCTGCCTGAACTCCCCACTGCCCCTATTTCTTCTCCCCCCGCTCTCGATCTCAATCGCGGCCCCCATACCGCAGTCGACCTCCAGATCCTCTGCCATCGATTCGTGTCTGCCAACACGCTGAGGGGGCGGGGAGGGTGGGCATGGACAAAAACTGGCTCAGCGGCGGTGCGTTGCTCAGCGCGTCTAGGAGCTCTCGACGGCAGGCCTCTAGGATGGTGGCCATGATGCATGGGCTCAGGAGGATGTTCGTGGCGCACAACAGCAAGAGCTGGGCACACAGGGATGAGCAGAGCACTGCCTTTGCCTCTACATCTACATCTGTTAGCCCAAACATACGAGCTGCTAGGTGTCATGTTCTTTTTTCCATGTCTATCTATCCCTCACCCATGTGGATATTATGCCAGTGTTTTGATGGCGCCTTACAATCTTGTTGAAGTAGCAGTTCTGGATTCCCTCCTTTCAAAAGCAAATCTTGAGAATAACAGGTATAAGAAGACCCAAAGAGGAGCAAAATCATTGATTGGATGTGATCTGATCCTGAGGCGCCAAGGTGATGTCAGATTTATGTTGGTTCAGTAAATTTATGTTGGTTTGCCTGTTCTCCTTGGTCAGTTTCCCCCGACCGAAGGAATGGCATGATGTTTTGTAGTTTATAAAATGGAATATATTTATGTGGATAAACTACTTTGTTTGTGCACTGTTGGTAATTTTCATTCATTTTCTAGCAGAGAAGTCGGACCAAACCAACACTATAAACCTCTAGGTATATTAAATATACAGTTTGGATTAGGATTATGGATTCCTATAATATTTCTTTATGCTAGAATTTTACTCTGTCTTTCTTTAGCATGATAAATTCCTATGATTGACCGAGAGCTTAATAATGTTTTGGTCTAAAAAACTCACAATCAATGACTTTGATCGGATTGGTAATAGTAAGCAATATTATCAGGTTTCACCTTTTTACAAGGAGAACAAGGACACATAAGAGGGCTAGATGGCAGGGGCGTCTTCATGTTTTATTTCATCAAAAACACTTCACATGTTTTCTTTTGAGTTGCTCAATTTTCTCAAGTTAATCCGCACCTTCCTAGCCCAACTTGCCCAGATCCGAGCGGTGGTGGCAGCCGCCTTCCTCGCCTCGCCCTCTGCCACCGTGGTCATCGACGACAAGGGCAGTGACGACGGGAGTATCCTGCAGCTTTCCTCCATCGCCAACTTCATAGTCTCCCACTGCTCAAGGTAGTGTCTTCATCTGACGCAAATATACTCTGCTAGCGGTTGTCTATAGAAGTTAGATGTGAGATATTCACTTATTATTCAAAGAATAAGCACGAATGCTTTTTGTGATCGTGATTAGTGTGTTTACCATGTCGCATTAGAACTATGCCTCAACGCAGCAGATTGGTGTTGTCCCCAAACTCGATTGGTACTAGAAGTATAGAATTAAAGTACAGAGAAACCCATAGAGCTATTGCTGGAAAATATAGATCAATCTCAACATTTTGCTAGCCTGAGCATTTAATTGGTATATTTGTCCTGTGCCAAGGCTTATTCTTCCTACCAATTAGTGAAAGCATTAAGTTTGGGCATGTTGTGAGCGGAGGTGGCAAAGTGCATAAAGTGGGTACAATTAGATCAACTTAATCTGAATTCATTTTTTAAAGTTGCCAAGTTCACACTAAATTTCAGCATGGAGCTTTGATATTGATTTTCCACACAATTGTTATGAGGCTAATACATATTCAAGATACCTTTTAAAGTATTGCTGCCATAAAGCTCTTCATAAAGTTACAGCATGTCCAGATTATTTGGCCGATAAGAATCTTCGCCGCTTGATGTTTGATATCATGCTTGCATGGGAAACTCCATATTGTTGTTTTGACTAGCTTTTCAAGAGATGGATGTGAGTACCTGACCAAAATTCGGAACGTTGCCTTCATGATCATAGATTTAAATGATGACAAATTAGAGAAATCCACTTTTTGGTAGAATCATTGAATGCACAATATGCATGTTGCTTTTCTGACTTCTATCAATACATAGAGATGGCTAACTCAGTCTCTTCTCTGACTATTGATTTTCCACACCGCGCTCATCTTCAGTGGACTGGACAGTGATACCCAGCGACGGTGGTGTAGTGGGAGTGGGACGACGAGGAGGTTAAGGGCGGCGACGGCGAGGTGCAGAGCTCCTACGGGCTCCGCCATCAACACCATGGATACACTCCAAGAGGCCCCTTCAGGTGAGCTTCAGTTTCTCCACGGGCAACGGATCTTGATCGGCCTTAGCAGCTTAGGCTAACTACAGCGGCCCCTCCCCTTCCCCCTCAGCTCCATTGGAGGCTACAGCTGCCCTCTGCACTATACAGTTTGCAGTATATTTCTTCTTCTCGGAGGAGGATGAACGGATTTCCAGCACCCTGTTTTCAACATCGAGGAGGATGAACATTCTACGAAATCAAAAGGACCCCTTAAGTTCTACAACTCAGAGGTGTGTATTTTTGCTGATTTCACTCCTTTGCATTAGAACTCAAGCTGTTTCTTGATTCTATTCTATTTCTATATTTTTAGATCCACACGGCATCATTCTGTTTGCCCTCTTTTGCAAAGAGGGTAATTGAGTCAACCCAAACTAGACGTGAGGATACTTCACCAAGTCCAGTCGATTGGGTTAAGTACCTTAGGCGCAACACAAAATTAGTCCTTTTGCTTACAAAATTATGAATAGGACATTGTGGTACCTAGCAATGCTCATAACTTTCTTCAGCATAAAGAAATGAATAAACCTTCTTTTGCTACTGGTTTACTATAATGTTCCTAAGAACTCACCAATATTACACAAAGTCTGAATTATATAAGCATACCACTGTTACCAAAAAACTACAATCAGAACCCATAAGTACATATGACACTATCTGTGGACCTAGCTGGCAGCTGCAAATTTCAGATACTTCAGAACAAAAACAACCCAGCATTTAAGTCCATACTTGTATTATTACATTTTTTATAAGCAAAAGGAAAATAGAAAGGGGAAGTCATGAACCAAAAAATTACAACGGCCAGTCCATTGTAGTGGTTCAAATGATGTTTTTCATGGCCCATGGAAAATCAGTCATACCTCTGTTATTTCCTAATAATGTTACATGATTTATCATCCAACATCCAGTGAATAAAGCAATATCATCATTATAATTTTGGCAATGAATAAGCACATGAGATGAGATGAGATGCAACGGTTATCAGAGTTGTCAGTCTATACGATTCTGTCTGTTGTATGTGTCAGCTGCCAGGTGCAGCTATGAAAACGTTTTGCAATAGCTGTTTTCGGCAGTGCTCTGATCAGGTTGAGTTTTGGACATCATTTATTATGTTCCTGCATCCATACCTGATACTCCCTCCGTTCTTTTTTATTTGTCGCGGTTTAGTTTAAAAATGAACTAGCGGGTGACAAATATTTGAGAACGGAGCTCTGTATACTTACTTGGATTTAATCCTGTAGGCTGCACTTGGGGAATCAAAGAAAAGTGAAAGTGCCATGTCAAAGTTGATGACCAGAAGCTTGCTATTGGAACCCTCTCTATTGAAAAATACCCCTAGATAGAAATTGATTTGGTTTTCAATAAAGAGTGTGAGTTGTCACACACATCGAAAACTACCCGTGTATTTTTCTTTGGTTACAAGGTTGAGGAAGATGAATATCCTTTTTAACATTGATTTTTTATTAGTTTTATTTCATGTAAGACTGATCTAAACAATTTCTTTGTGGAGTATTTTGTTTCCTTGACCTCATTTTTGCTTCTTGCCTCTTACATAATGGATCTTGATTCTGAAGATGAAGAGAAGGAGCTAAACATTCCAGTAATCAAGGAAAATGGTATATAATTTGACAATAAATATTTTTTCTTCAGTGAATTCCGTGATGTATTGATACTATGTCTTCCTTGCGACGGCAACGCCACCAGCTAACTGGGAGGTGTTGCGGCTCCTCTGCAACTGCACGTACCTTGGTTAGCCTTACTCAACCTCTTGCATCCCCTCTTGCTTGCTTTCTCTAACTGTAGGGATTTCTCGAGTTAGGATTCTGTTTGCTTCTCACGGTGGGCTTAATCATTAGTTAGAGAGATCTAGCAATAGCTCCAACATATTGCCACGGGAAAACATGCACAACAAGGTTATTAATTTCTTACAAACATCCATGATACTCCTGATATCTCTGTCCTTTTGTGTGGATCCACAATATCAACCATTTTTCTTGGTGCAAGTGGATCAGGTTAGGGAAAATCTACTAACACACGAAACAGAATGTCAATATGGTTTAATTTTTTTAATTAGATTGTCTAATTTGCAATTTCTTCACTCCAAAAGTTCCGATCTGTAGGTTTCTGTACAAAAATGCACTCCAAAAGTGTTTTTGGATCAACAAATGTTTTTATAATTCATGGCGGGAGGATAAACTGAAAAACAAGTATTCCAACGAATGAGAAGTACAAGTCCATGGAGTTCACCACATGAAGGTAATTGATGCATAGGAGCTTCCGATCCGCTCCTGTAGAAACTATTATTTTTAAGGTTGATGATGCAGTGGTATGCCTTATGCTTAATTCGCCATTGAAGTTGAAAGGGAAATGTGCCCTTGGGCCATTTCTAAGTATTTTGGTGATTGAGTGCCAACACATGTGCTTAATTGTGAATTTATGTACATGGATGAACAAGGTGCAAATCATGAAGTAAAGGTATGTTTCTAAGCCTTAGTACATTGGTTTTATGTACTAATATATTTGTCTAAGTGTTAGAAACAGAAAGAAGAAGAAAAGAGAAGAGGAGAAAAGACTTGGCTATGTGCTGCCAAGAGCCAGCTCGGTCTGGAGCACCGGACTGTCCGGTGTGCACCGGACATGTCCGGTACGCCAGGCTGCCTCGGCGCGAACTGGCCGCTCTCGGGAAATTGGCCGACGGCGTACGGCTAAAATTCACCGGACTGTCCGGTGTGCACCGGACTGTCCGGTGAGCCAACGGTCGGCCGGGCCAACGGTCGGCCGCGCAATCCGCGCGGGACACGTGGCGGAGCCAACGGTCGGAAGAAGGCACCGGACTGTCCGGTGTGCACCGGACATGTCCGGTGCGCCAACGGCTCCAGATCTTCCAACGGTCGGCAACGGTCGGAAGCGCCTGTTATGGAAACAAATTGGGCACCGGACACTGTCCGGTGTGCACCGGACTGTCCGGTGCCCCCGACGACAGAAGGCAAGGATGGCCTTCCGTATTTGCTCTCAACGGCTCCTAGCTGCCTTGGGGCTATAAAAGGAGCCCCTAGGCGCATGGAGGAGACACACAAGCAACCTTTGAGCATCCTTGATCATCCACACTTAGTCTTTGCGCTTTCATTTGTGATTCTAAGTGATTCGAGCTCGTTCTAGTGAGAACTTTGTGATACTCTTGTGAGCTCGAGTCTTGGCCGTGTGTGTGCGCATTTTGCTGTGGATTTGTGTGTGTTGCTTCCCTCCCTTACTCTGTGTTTCATTTGTGATCATATACTTGTAAGGGCAAGAGACTCCAATTTGTGGAGATTCCTTGCAAACGGGATAGTGAAAGGAACAACAAAACACCGTGGTATTCAAGTGGGTCTTTGGACCGCTTGAGAGGGGTTGATTGCAACCCTCGTCCGTTGGGACGCCACAACATGGAGTAGGCAAGCGTTGGTCTTGGCCGAACCACGGGATAAAACCACTGTGTCACCTCTGTGCTTGATTTTCTTGTGGTACTGTGTTTTGTTGAGACTTCACCTTAGCCACTTGGCAATAATCGTGCTAACACTTAACAAGTCTTTGTGGCTTAAGTTTAAAGTTTTTACAGGATCACCTATTCACCCCCCCCCTCTAGGTGCTCTCAATTGGTATCGGAGCCGTTCTCTTCACAAAGGGACTAACCGCCCGAAGAGATGGATCCTAAGGGGAAGGGTATTGTGATCAATGACAAAGAGAAGGAATCCTTCGTCAACGAGCCGAAGGACGATAAGCCTACCGAC
This sequence comes from Zea luxurians, assembly GCA_029449295.1. NCBI lineage: Eukaryota > Viridiplantae > Streptophyta > Magnoliopsida > Poales > Poaceae > Zea > Zea luxurians. The sequence goes on from JAOPSE010000377.1 coordinate 131,543, forward strand.
TCCGGCTCGGGCCAAAGACGGAAGGAAGGGAAGAAGAAGAAGACAAGGCGCATCAAGGAGATCGTCTACTACGACAGCGACGAGTCTACTTCTTCCCAAAAGGACGAGGACCACAACGACTACGAGAGAAGGAAACCGGTTAATTCGAACTTTTCCTTTGATTACTCTCGTATTCCGCAAAGTTCACATTCTCATTTGCTCTCCATTCCACTTGGCAAGCCCCCACACTTTGATGGAGAGGACTACGGATTTTGGAGCCACAAAATGCGTAGTCACCTATTCTCTCTCCATCCTAGTATATGGGAGATTGTAGAAAGTGGAATGCACTTTGATAGTTCGGATAGTCCCATGTTCATTAATGAACAAATTCATAAGAATGCACAAGCTACTACTGTTCTTCTAGCTTCTTTGTGCAGGGATGAATATCATAAAGTGAGCGGCTTGGATAACGCCAAGCAAATCTGGGACACCCTCAAGATTTCTCATGAGGGGAACGACGTCACCTTGCTCACCAAGATGGAGTTGGTGGAGGGTGAGCTTGGACGGTTCGCAATGATAAGGGGCGAGGAGCCGACGCAAACCTACAACCGGCTCAAGACCCTTATCAACAAGATAAGGAGCTACGGAACCACACGATGGACGGACCACGACGTCGTCCGCCTAATGCTCAGGTCATTTACCATTCTTGATCCTCATTTGGTGAACAATATACGTGAAAATCCCAGGTACACCAAGATGTCGCCCGAAGAAGTTCTTGGGAAATTCGTCAGCGGGCGGATGATGATCAAGGAGGCGAGGTATGTGGACGACGCCTTGAATGGTCCGATCAACGAACCGCAACCTCTTGCTCTCAAGGCAACACGAAGCAAGGAGGCGCTACCTAGCAAGGTGGCACAGATTGAGGCGGCTGGACTCAATGATGAAGAGATGGCTCTCATCATCAAGAGATTCAAGATGGCGCTAAATGGTCGCAAGGGGCAGCCAAGCAAGACCAAGACAAAGGGGAAGCGCTCATGCTTCAAGTGCGGTAAGCTTGGTCATTTTATCGCTAACTGTCCCGATAATGAAAGTGACTAGGAAAAGGGGAACAAAAGAGAGAAGAAGAAGCAATACAAGAAGGCAAAGGGCGAGGCGCATCTAGGAAAGGAGTGGGACTCGGATTGCTCCTCCTCCGACTCCGACAATGAAGGACTCGCTGCTACTGCCTTCAACAAGTCTTCCCTCTTCCCCAACGAGCGTCTCACATGCCTTATGGCAAGGGAGAAGAAGGTGAGTACTCAAGACTCCACTTATGCTTCTTCTAGTGATAATGAATCTAGTGATGATGATGACATAGATTATTCATGCTTGTTCAAGGGCTTAGATAGATCTAAGATAGATAAAATCAATGAATTGATTAATGCATTGAATGAAAAGGATAGGCTTTTAGAAAAGCAGGAGGATTTATTGTATGATGAACATGATAAATTTGTAGAGGCACAAAAATCATATGCTTTAGAAGTGAAAAGAAATGAAATGCTTTCTTATGAACTATCTACCTGTCATGAAACCATTTCTACTTTACAAGGTGTTAACAATGATTTAAATGCTAAGTTAGAAGTAGCAAATAAATCTAATTCTTGTGTAGAACATGTTATGATTTGCACTAGGTGTAAGGATTTTGATGTTAATGCCTGTAGTGAACACCTGGTTTTAATTTCCAAATTAAATGAGGAATTGGCTAGTCTTAATGCCCAACTTAAGACTAGCAAAAGTGAAGTTGATAAGATAAAATTTGCAAGGGATGCCTACACGGTTGGTAGACACCCCTCAATTAAGGATGGTCTTGGCTTCAAGAGAGAGGCCAAGAACTTAACAAGCCATAAGGCTCCCATCTTCGTCAAGGAGAAAGGGAAGGCCCCTATGGCTAGTAGTGCTAAAAAGAACCATGCTTTTTTGTATCATGATAGGAGACAAACTAGAAACGCTTATAGGAGTTATAATGCTTATGATGATTTTGACTCTCATGCCATGTATGGTAGAAATATGTCTAGGAGAAATGTTGTTCATCATGTGCCTAGAAAGAACATTTATCATGCTCCTAAGAAAGTAGTGAATGAATCTTCTACAATTTATTGTGCTTTAAATGCTTCATTTGCAATTTGTAGAAAGGATAGAAAGGTAATTGCTAGGAAGTTAGGGGCTAAATGCAAGGGTGATAAAACTTGCATTTGGGTCCCTAAGGACATTTGTGCTAACCTTGTAGGACCCAACATGAGTTGGGTACCTAAAACCCAAGCCTAAATTGCCTTGCAGGTTTATGCATCCGGGGGTTCAAGCTGGATTATCGACAGCGGATGCACAAACCACATGACGGGGGAAAAGAGGATGTTCTCTTCCTACGTCAAGAACAAGGATTCCCAAGATTCAATCATATTCGGTGATGGGAATCAAGGCAAGGTAAAAGGGTTAGGTAAAATTGCAATTTCTAATGAGCATTCTATCTCAAATGTATTCTTAGTGGAAAGTCTTGGATATAATTTGCTATCTGTTAGTCAATTATGTCAAATGGGATATAATTGTTTATTTACAAATGTAGATGTGTCTGTCTTTAGAAGATGTGATGGTTCACTAGCTTTTAAGGGTGTACTAGACGGCAAGCTTTATTTAGTTGATTTTGCAAAAGAGGAGGCCGGTCTAGATGCATGCTTAATGGCTAAGACTTGCATGGGCTGGCTGTGGCATCGCCGCTTAGCACATGTTGGGATGAAGAACCTCCACAAGCTTCTAAAGGGAGAACACGTGATAGGTCTAACCAATGTTCATTTCGAAAAAGATAGACCTTGTGCAGCTTGTCAAGCAGGGAAACAGGTGGGAGGCGCTCATCACACCAAGAATGTGATGACAACATCAAGACCCCTGGAGCTGCTACATATGGACCTCTTCGGACCCGTCGCCTATCTGAGCATAGGAGGAAGTAAGTATGGTCTAGTTATTGTTGATGACTTTTCCCGCTTCACTTGGGTGTTCTTTTTGCAGGACAAGTCTGAAACCCAAGGGACCCTAAAGCGCTTCCTCAGGAGAGCTCAAAATGAGTTTGAGCTCAAGGTGAAGAAGATAAGGAGCGACAATGGGTCCGAGTTCAAGAACCTTCAAGTGGAGGAGTTCCTTGAGGAGGAAGGGATCAAGCACGAGTTCTCCGCTCCCTACACACCACAGCAAAATGGTGTGGTAGAGAGGAAGAACAGGACGCTAAGCGACATGGCAAGGACAATGCTTGGAGAATTCAAGACCCCCGAGTGCTTTTGGTCGGAAGCCGTGAACACGGCTTGCCACGCCATCAACCGGGTCTACCTACATTGCCTCCTCAAGAAGACGTCGTATGAGCTGCTAACCGGTAACAAACCCAATGTATCCTACTTTCGTGTATTTGGGAGCAAATGTTACATTCTAGTGAAGAAAGGTAGAAATTCTAAGTTTGCTCCCAAAGCTGTAGAAGGGTTTTTGCTAGGTTATGATTCAAATACAAAGGCGTATAGGGTCTTCAACAAATCATCGGGTTTGATTGAAGTCTCTAGCGACGTTGTATTTGATGAGACTAATGGCTCTCCAAGAGAGCAAGTTGTTGATTGTGATGATGTAGAGGAAGAAGATGTTCCAACGGCCGCTATACGAACCATGGCGATTGGAGACGTTCGGCCACAGGAACAAGATGAACGAGATCAACCTTCTTCCTCAACGACGGTGCATCCCCCAACTCAAGACGATGAACAGGTTCATCAAAAGGAGGCGTGTGATCTAGGGGGAGCACAAGATGATCATGTGATGGAGGAAGAAGCGCAACCGGCACCTCCAACCCAAGTTCGAGCGATGATTCAAAGGGATCATCCCGTCGACCAAATTCTGGGTGACATTAGCAAGGGAGTAACTACTCGGTCTCGACTAGTTAATTTTTGTGAACATTACTCTTTTGTCTCCTCTATTGAGCCTTTCAGGGTAGAGGAGGCCTTGCTAGATCCGGACTGGGTGCTGGCCATGCAGGAGGAACTTAACAACTTCAAGCGCAATGAAGTTTGGACGCTAGTGCCTCGTCCCAAGCAAAATGTTGTGGGAACCAAGTGGGTGTTCCGCAACAAACAAGACGAGCACGGAGTGGTGACAAGGAACAAGGCTCGACTTGTGGCAAAAGGTTATGCCCAAGTCGCAGGTTTGGACTTTGAGGAGACTTTTGCTCCTGTGGCTAGGCTAGAATCAATTCGTATCTTGCTAGCATATGCCGCTCACCATTCTTTCAGGTTGTACCAAATGGATGTGAAGAGCGCGTTCCTCAACGGGCCAATAAAGGAGGAGGTGTACGTAGAGCAACCCCCTGGCTTCGAGGATGAACGGTACCCCGACCACGTGTGTAAGCTCTCTAAGGCGCTCTATGGACTTAAACAAGCCCCAAGAGCATGGTATGAATGCCTTAGAGATTTCTTAATTGCTAATGCTTTCAAGGTTGGGAAAGCCGATCCAACTCTTTTCACTAAGACTTGTGATGGTGATTTGTTTGTGTGCCAAATTTATGTCGATGACATAATATTTGGTTCTACTAATCAAAAGTCTTGTGAAGAGTTTAGCAGGGTGATGACGCAGAAATTCGAGATGTCGATGATGGGCGAGTTGAACTACTTCCTTGGGTTCCAAGTGAAGCAACTCAAGGACGGCACCTTCATCTCCCAAACGAAGTACACGCAAGATCTGCTAAAGCGGTTTGGAATGAAGGACGCCAAGCCCGCAAAGACGCCGATGGGAACCGACGGACACACCGACCTCAACAAAGGAGGTAAGTCCGTTGATCAAAAAGCATACCGGTCAATGATAGGGTCTTTACTTTATTTATGTGCTAGTAGACCGGATATTATGCTTAGCGTATGCATGTATGCTAGATTTCAATCCGATCCTAAGGAGTGTCACTTGGTGGCGGTGAAGCGAATTCTTAGATATTTAGTCGCTACGCCTTGCTTCGGGATCTGGTATCCAAAGGGGTCTAACTTTGACTTGATTGGGTACTCAGATTCCGACTATGCTGGATGTAAGGTCGATAGGAAGAGTACATCGGGGACGTGCCAATTCTTAGGAAGGTCCCTGGTGTCATGGAACTCTAAGAAACAAACATCCGTTGCCCTATCCACCGCTGAGGCCGAGTATGTTGCCGCAGGACAGTGTTGCGCGCAACTACTTTGGATGAGGCAAACCCTCAGGGACTTTGGCTACAATCTGAGCAAAGTCCCACTCCTATGTGACAATGAGAGTGCTATCCGAATAGCGGAAAATCCTGTTGAGCACAGCCGCACAAAGCACATTGACATCCGGCATCACTTTTTGAGAGACCACCAGCAAAAGGGAGATATCGAAGTGTTTTATGTTAGCACCGAGAACCAGCTAGCCGATATCTTTACCAAGCCTTTAGATGAGAAGACCTTTTGCAGGCTGCGTAGTGAGCTAAATGTCTTAGATTCGCGGAACTTGGATTGACTTGTAGCATACATGTATTTATGCTTTTGATCATGTTCCTTTTTGCATTTTGTTGCTTATCATGGTGCTCAAGTTGTACAAACACTCCCTGGACCTCACAAGTCCGTTGCAAAGTGATGCACATGTTTAGGGGGAGATGTGTTACAACTTGACTCTTTGAGACTAACCATATGTTTGAGTTTGCTTGTTTTAGTCCCAAAGAAGAATTGACAGGGAAAAGGTGGACTTGGACCATGAAAGACTTCCACTGCACTCCGATGAGGGGTAACTTATTCCAAGTTCATCTCATGAACTCTTATTGCCATTTGCTCTTAATTGAAGAGTTTTGTGAGGCAATGGGGTTAAAGGGCCAAAATTGATCCCGTTTTGGTGCTTGATGCCAAAGGGGGAGAAAATAAAGGCCAAAGCAATAAATGGATCAGCTACCACTTGAGATATTTGAAAAATAGTAGAGTAGAGTTTTTGGTTTGTCAAAACCCTGTTTATTGTCTCTTTTGGCTTCTTGTGGGGAGAAGTAGCAATTATGGGAAAAAGGGGGAGTTTTTGACATCATTGATCAATCTCTGTTGGAATGACTTTCTTTATGCTTCAACATGTGTGTTTAACTTAGAGATAGAGATTTGAGTTTGATTTGCAAAAACAAACCAAGTGGTGGCAAAGGATGATCCATATATGCCAAAATTGATTCAAAATAAATTTCAGTTTTATTTGAAGTGAGTTTGCACTTGTTCTAGTTGCTTTATGTTGTGTTGGCATAAATCACCAAAAAGGGGGAGATTGAAAGGGAAATGTGCCCTTGGGCCATTTCTAAGTATTTTGGTGATTGAGTGCCAACACATGTGCTTAATTGTGAATTTATGTACATGGATGAACAAGGTGCAAATCATGAAGTAAAGGTATGTTTCTAAGCCTTAGTACATTGGTTTTATGTACTAATATATTTGTCTAAGTGTTAGAAACAGAAAGAAGAAGAAAAGAGAAGAGGAGAAAAGACTTGGCTATGTGCTGCCAAGAGCCAGCTCGGTCTGGAGCACCGGACTGTCCGGTGTGCACCGGACATGTCCGGTACGCCAGGCTGCCTCGGCGCGAACTGGCCGCTCTCGGGAAATTGGCCGACGGCGTACGGCTAAAATTCACCGGACTGTCCGGTGTGCACCGGACTGTCCGGTGAGCCAACGGTCGGCCGGGCCAACGGTCGGCCGCGCAATCCGCGCGGGACACGTGGCGGAGCCAACGGTCGGAAGAAGGCACCGGACTGTCCGGTGTGCACCGGACATGTCCGGTGCGCCAACGGCTCCAGATCTTCCAACGGTCGGCAACGGTCGGAAGCGCCTGTTATGGAAACAAATCGGGCACCGGACACTGTCCGGTGTGCACCGGACTGTCCGGTGCCCCCGACGACAGAAGGCAAGGATGGCCTTCCGTATTTGCTCTCAACGGCTCCTAGCTGCCTTGGGGCTATAAAAGGAGCCCCTAGGCGCATGGAGGAGACACACAAGCAACCTTTGAGCATCCTTGATCATCCACACTTAGTCTTTGCGCTTTCATTTGTGATTCTAAGTGATTCGAGCTCATTCTAGTGAGAACTTTGTGATACTCTTGTGAGCTCGAGTCTTGGCCGTGTGTGTGCGCATTTTGCTGTGGATTTGTGTGTGTTGCTTCCCTCCCTTACTCTGTGTTTCATTTGTGATCATATACTTGTAAGGGCAAGAGACTCCAATTTGTGGAGATTCCTTGCAAACGGGATAGTGAAAGGAACAACAAAACACCGTGGTATTCAAGTGGGTCTTTGGACCGCTTGAGAGGGGTTGATTGCAACCCTCGTCCGTTGGGACGCCACAACGTGGAGTAGGCAAGCGTTGGTCTTGGCCGAACCACGGGATAAAACCACTGTGTCACCTCTGTGCTTGATTTTCTTGTGGTACTGTGTTTTGTTGAGACTTCACCTTAGCCACTTGGCAATAATCGTGCTAACACTTAACAAGTCTTTGTGGCTTAAGTTTAAAGTTTTTACAGGATCACCTATTCACCCCCCCCCCTCTAGGTGCTCTCAGAAGTACAGAACGATAATGGTAGAATAATAGTTTTGCAGTTTGATTTCAATACACTTATAGATTTTAGTGGTAGCTCGGTGGGGGCAGAATTTAATGAATTATTAGGCCCATGTTTGAACTAGAGAAGTTACTACTGATATTCATGTTCATTTTGTACTAAATATATTTTTACAATCGAAACCTATGCATACAAGAATGCATGTTCAATCTTATATAGTCTTGAGTAATGTGCAGTTTGAGTAGAAGATGATGGACGATAAATTGGTTACTTTGACACAATGGGTTTCACAATGCTTTGAAAGAGAGCATCTTTTTATTGTCTAGGTGGTTAGGATGCTTGCTATTCGATTCTCACCTAAGAGACTTGTCTATGAGTTTTGGCAAGGCGATGGCGTTATGTTTTTTCTTCCGCATTTGTTTCATACAACAACGTATATATCTATACTGCATAATCTAATTAGTATTTTGTTCATTGTCTCTGAATATCATATATAGTTGAACAGTGATTGCCGTGAAAAATAAATAATGTGGCAAATTCTTGACAACAAATGTCCAACTTTACAGGCTGTGGCTGTTTACAAAAGCAGTCCGTAGTGATTTACTCCACAAAATTTGCGAGAGTTCAAGCTGGACCAGTGGACTTCGACTTCACTGGCAGGCCTCTGGTTCTTGGACGCTTGTACAAGAGGCGAGTGATTACACATAGATGCATTTTCCCCATGTTCTGGGTCATCAAATTATTATTCATTAGCTTGTGATCAGAGCAGTTTTGACGCATGCCACTATTGAAGAAATCGAAGCAGAGAAGTCCCTCATGGAAGACCAAGTTGTATGTTTAATGTATCTACATTGGAAGGCCCAGTTGCAGTTCCTAGCAGACTGTTTCTTAACAGGGGCCTTTCCAGCAGCTCTTACTTGAGGGAAAAGAATGGGTGCATGTTTGGACAAAATCCAGCAGCAAAAGCACTCGGCCATTCTAGCAGCAACACTTATTTAGTAAGTGGAAAATATTCTTGAAGCAAATGGGTAAGGCTATTGTTTGAATTGCAGCTGTAAAACTTGCCAGAAGTTCAGCAAAACTGCCACATATATGTGAGGTTTCGGTTCCTGTCCAAAATTTGCAGTTTGCTGTCCGAAAATTTTAGAACTATTTCCTGTCCAAAATTATGGTTTGTTGTCCAAAATTTTCTCTCCATATATTAATGCAACAAAACTGCTGCTGTATCACGCAGAGTTTAGGGTTCGGCGGTGACGGGAGTTGACTGGGACAAATGGAGCAGAGACAGAACAGCCGCGTTTGCGAGAACGAAGAGGGAGAGGGAAGGGCATTTTCATCCTTCAAAGTCGCATCTGAAGTTAAACGACGTCTAAACCACTTAATGGGTGTTTGATTTCTAACGACTAATTTTTAGTTCCTTCATTTTATTCAATTTTAATACCTAAAATACCAAATACGGAAACTAAAATAGAGTTTTAATTTCCATATCTAACAATTTAGATACTAAAATGCAATAAAATGAAGGGATTAAAAATTAGTCCCTAGAAACAAGACACCCCCTTAGACAAGCTCCCGCTCTAACAATAGAGTTTTAGACATCCCAAAGTTGTAGCTGAATTCGAATTTCATATCTATTGTTCTATAATTTAAAAGCTTCAAATACTTTAGAAATAGCTTTGTGCTTCAAATGTGCAGGGACTCCGTGCGGAGCAAAGACTGAACATCACAATGCATCAAGACGATTGGGTCCCTGCATTTGAACGGAGGATGGTCCTTGAGACCTTTTTCTGTCAAATCATACGACATGCTGAATTATTTGCTAGGCTGTGATGACATTATGTATGGGCTAAAATAGACAATAAGTTTAAATGCGTTACAAGGGAAAAGGATTTTGTTGTATCTCATATTGAAATCTAAGCTGCACCTCTTGTGAGAATGGATTATGGATACTCTAGACCTAACTTGCACCTCTCGTAATATATAAAAACCGTAGCAACGCATAGACATTGTACTATATCACATATAGAAGTCTGCATGTAACTGATGGTTATTGGTGAAATAGTTAGATTAAAATAACAAAATTTATGTATGACTAGGATCACAAATGGATTACGAAACATTTTCTCATAACAATAGCACGCGTTTGTACATAAGTTATATGTTCTCGTAAAGATTGAAGCAATCATGTGTCATTTTGTTATTTGTCCACTGTTAGTTCAGAGATGGCTCCATGATTTATTTTACTAATTTATTATGCATCTAACAATTTTTTATGCATGTTGGCTTACTCTTTTAAATCGTCATTTATTTTTTTCACTAACATGGCACTGCATGGACACTAACCTATCTTACCTTATGAATGTAGACTTTTGTCCCACGAGAATGAAATCTCTATTTGTAGGCTTGTGTCATAACATGCCAAAAAAATCGGTGGCAACCGCAATAGTTACCTTATGAATATAGACTTTTGTCTCGCGAGAATGGAATCTCTATTTGTAGGCTTATGTCATAACATGTCAAAAAAATCGGTGGCAACCGCAATAGTTCCGGAAGGTATTATAATTTTTGTAGTTCTGTATGGATCAATTTGTATTTTTTTATGATAACTAATTTTAGTTTTATCTCACGATTGTTTGCTCTAGACTATATTTGCACGCAGGGTGATCTTGCCCTCATCGATTTTATTAAGGAAATTCCTTGTGAACCAAGGGTAGAAGTCGTGCTTATTGATGATGCCTTTGTTGAAAGGAAGTCGATGGAATGTTTATTTCAGCCGAATGCATATCTAGGTGACGAGGTAATCCATGCTTAGTTTTAAATTTAGCGACCTTGTTATGTATAAGTTTTTTTACTCACCCTGGTATTTTTAATCACAACTTACACACTTGCAGGTTATAGACTGTTACATAAATTTAATAAAAGCTCAAAAACATCTAAAGTGCCGATCTGGAGGTCGTGTCCACATAGAAAATGCTTTCCACTTCAATTTCCTGAAGCGAGATGGTGATGTTGAAATTAAAATAAAGGAGCTATATCTAATTAAAGACATGGCACAAATATGTAGCGCTGAACGAAAGGTTTTACTTTACCTAGATCATGACATGTTACATTTGAGTTTGCAATCTAAACAAAACAGTTAGTGTTTAATGTATTTTATTGTTATGTAGTATTTATAATTGTTTTGTAGATGTTTATTCCGATAAACATCCAAGAGACGCACTGGTATCTTGCCGTGATCAATGCAAGAAATATGGAGATACAAGTGCTCGATTCACTTGGTACTTCACAAGATCGCAAAGACCTCACTGACTCTGTGAGTATGCACAAGCTAATTACTAATTCACTATTAACTTATCCCAATCTCTGATTTTGTTTTACAATATATAAAGATTAAAGGACTCCAAAGACAAATTGATATGATATCTCAACTTAAGGAGTTAAAAGACCACAGGTAGCCAGACCTCCAAGTTGCTTCTCAGACGCTCAAAGAAATAGAAATGACATATGCAAAGCAGACAGATAGGTATAAGCACATGTCATATAAGAGGTTCACAGAAGCGATTATCATGGCCTCAAAGAAATATAAGATTGCCTACAACAAGAAACGTTATGTATGGGCGAAGGATATTTTTAAGTGGGAACATACAATTTGGAATGGTGTTCCAATTGACTTAAGAGGGTATTTTCTTCGTACCACCTTCTCAGCAGTTTAATTTTTTCTATGATAATCATCGTATATAACTTAGTTGGCCAAACATTCATCTATAGGCTTAATACCAGCTACCTCGTTCTACAAGTTATGACCATATGAGGGAATGACAAACGAATGGACTTTATTAGGGTGAGTGTAGTACGCTCGCTTCATGTTCAAACATACATTCCGGTTACATAATACAAATTTGACGTTTTGTTCTCTGCTGTCTTTGTGTGTAGGATGCAAAGATTATTCGAAGGAACTTTGTGATTGATCTGTTAAGTTATGAGAACAATTCGTGTCGATATGTCATCCCTGCAACATACAACAGCGACTTATCGATATCGCTAAAAAGGATTAGATTAGTGTATGGTTGTCGACACATTTGTCCATCATTACAAAAATCTAAATTAACTCTTTAGAAATAATGTGTGATATTGATAATGTTTACCACACGGAATTTTACATATCATAGTGATATTTGTCGTTCCGTTTATATGTTTCATACAAATTTTTTACTTCCGTCGCAACGCAAGGGCACTCACCTAGTAGGAACTAATATAAACACATGGTCAAAATGAAATATCCCACCTTCCACTCTCCCTTTTCACATTTGGAGTTGTTGATAAAATACAAAAACAAAAGAGGGAGAGAGATAGAGATGCAAAGAAAAACTAGTATGGTAGAGAAAAATAATGGCGAGGAGAAAGGAGGTGGGATAGATAAAACAATATCGAATACACAAACCATTGGCTTCTTGGATGATGGTTAAGATATAGCTCCAATTGGTTGCTCTGTGGTGCCAACATGAAAGGCTATAATGACACATTACTAATCGTTGAGTATTCTTTTGAGGTGTGTTTCTAATTTTTTTTTATTTTATGGTAAATTTCTTGGGTTGTTGAGTGGGTTCCCAAGAGACCTTTGTCCTTGATGGAAATGTTGGATCTTGATGATGCTTAGCATGTGCCAGCGGTGTTGAAGGTTAAACCTTGCTAGTGTAACACCAAGCGGTGAAGCAGAAATGCCACTTGCTTCTCCTAATTTGAGATAGCCCCATAATAATTGAATCTATTTAATTCTTGCATTTGGAGCATAAGTATCATCAATGGAAAAAAGAGCAATTTGAGCATCTCAATGTGCATACAATGAAAAAACAAAAGAACACTTTTACATTTTAGGAGTTCTCCAAATCACATATTTGAATAACTCATTGAAATGATAAAAAGTAGAGTTTTTCTTCACTCAATTTGAGTCTAAAAGCAAAATTTACATCATTTGGAAGATTGTGTAATTAGCTAATGGAAGAAGCAAATCAACCCACACCTTTGTCAAACTTCACAGAACTTACGGCAAGAGACACGGGGCATACATAAAGACTTACATACACTTGAGGTTGAAGCTTGCAATAATCCTAATGACCAAAAGGCTCTCGAGAGGCCCAATATATAGGCTTGTTGACCTCAAACTACTCCAAATGAAGTGCGACCAATACGAGTTCATCGACACCATTAACACTCAAAAGCTATCCAAGGGACGACTAGACTCTACAAGGCCAACCAACCCATCAACTGCCTTATACAACATGCATCTAACCTCTTGAGCTTAACCTTAAGTGTTGATTATAAGATCTTCAAATCTGATAGTTGAAGAGCTACATGAAGCCTGAGCGACTGGGACTTAGCAGTCACTCCAAGCCATCTTTAGCTATAAGTACCACTCACCATCTAGGGCTATAAGTAGGGTACTTGCCTCTGTTGTATTTATGGAGAAGTGACCTTAAGTGTTCTCTTCCTTTTACTTTGGCAATATTTTAGTTTATTTATTTGCTCATGAGTACCTTATTTGCAACATATAGCTTGTTCTATTGATTGTTTTTAAACTTTGCTTGGACTAGTTGGTAAATGTAGCAGTTAAGCATGTTGTTTAGGCTAAAGCTTAGTTGCCTTACTTTCTACCCATGGATTGCCATGGTAGACAGTAGGTGATAGTAGCAAATGTATGTCCTTCATATTCACTAGCTAACCCCCCTTCTCGCCCCTTTTCAAGACTAAGAAAGTGTTTATCACCCTAGAGCAAACACAGTTAGAGTTAATCTCTTCTAGCAGATTAGTAAAGCTTCTAACTCTTCATCCTCCTCCTCTCTCTCTCTTACCCTTGTCCACCGTACTCACTAAACTACATTCATATTTAGCCACTTTTCCTTTTTATGAGCTTGGACCTCACAAACTTTATATTTACGTGCACTTTTCTCGATCCCCAACCGAGATTTGGCGTCCTTATTTTTTCACTTACATAATTTTCTTTCACTCCTAATTGAGATTTTGTCGTCCATTTTTTTACTTGCATGATTTTTTTCACCATCTGATTCTTCTAACCATCGTAGTTGTCCTTGAACGTACCCAGCTAGATCAAAGGGGTGGCTATGGCTGGCTAGAAGATATTAGAACAACTCCAGCAATAGCTCTCAAATCAGGGCTCCTACGTACTTTTTGATTTGAGTGCTTCCACTCAATTTTAGGATACACTTTTTTGCATTTTCTCAAGCAGAACATCTCAAATTATTTTTTATAGAGACTAACATAGGGGTCCTGCTTGTCATTCTCTCTATATCTCTTCCTCTTCTCCATCGTTCTTGTGTAGATTCACACAATGACTGCATTTGCCTCTGCCTCCTTTTCCATCTCTCCATATCCCCATCACCACCATTTCCCGCGACCCATGTAGCCCACAGAGATGGGCAATTGTGGTCATGGCGTCCATAGTTTTCAGATCGCCTGATCGAAGCCACTGGGCGATTAAGCGATTAGTCACGATTAGGCATCGATCAGGGCGATTAGTCGCCCCTGATCGACCCTAATTGCCCCCTAGTCGTCCTGTGTATTCCAGGACATATATGATATATATAGACATATAGTAATATATAACACTATATATAGATATATACATATATAGTATAGAGGTTTACAACAGTATAAATACTTAAATAGTCCATAACAACACAACGACAACAAGTTTATATAAGACTATGAAACTGCAAGTCTACAACTTAATAGCAGCTCTGCCTTCAGAGTCCAGACCTTGCTGAATAAAGAGGAGTGAAGAACAGAGGGGGAGAGAGAGCAGAGAACAAAGAGAAGTGAAGAACAGGCAAAAGCAGCACGACATCCATACCTTCAGAAGAGCTGCTCATCTTCGATTGGACTGGTGGTAGAAGATAGGCCGGAGAAGAAAATGGAGGAGTGGAGGACTGGAGGTAGAACCGTAGAAGATAGGCTGCTGCTCAGCTGCTGTTAAGTCTAAAATAGTTTTTTGGCCTCCCCACACAACATTTAAAGGGATTGGCTGACTGCTCATCCTTGGTCTACCCAGGCTGTATCTGAAGGGACTGGCCGACTGGGCGTCCTTTGGCCTCCCCAGACAGCATTTAAGCCTAAAATGACTTTTAGACTGCTAGGCTTATCGTCTGATCGCCCAACACGACGATTAATTGTGATTAGGCGGATGATAAGGACGATCAGCTACCCTGATTTAATTGTTACCCCTAATCGAGCACTAACAACCGATCACACCGACTAATCGCGATTAGTCGGACGATATGTAATCAGTGATGGCGTTAGTAACGACGTCGACTCGCCTCACTCATAGAGGGCACTAGCCTCATTAGTAGTCGCATCAACTTCATTCCCACATCCACTTGAGAGGCCAAGGGGGATGGTCGTTGTCGGAAGGGCATGAGGGAGGCAACTAGGAGGGCTAGAAGAGGGTCTCGTCGGGCGCGATGCTAGAAGGCAACACGAGGTATTGGAGCCGAGCAAATGACTCGGATGGCTATGCTTGTGTGATGAAAAATGAATGCCAATGATTTAGCCTATAGCTCTAGGAATGAGGGTCGAAGAAGAAATTTAAGGGTATTCTTGAATTTGAGAGTTTTGATAGAAACTCCGGTGAATATCTTTTCGGCCTTTAAAAGTAAGACTAAGTAGTCAAGACTGAAGTTGCTAAGAACACCGATCCATGTGAAGAACCGAGCATAATTAGACAATCTCTATTTTTTTGCTTTTTAGATAGAAACAATTTATTAGGGAGGAGAAAAGGCACAGAATTAATTTGATGTTCTTTTGCCGTGTAGAATAGAATATAATTAATGATTCGGTAACTATTTTCTTTTTTGTGGAGTGCGCTTGCCGCTTAGCCCTAAACAAGCTGTAGGCGCATCTATAAATTTGGACGGGGTATAATCAAACGCATACACCCGGACCCCGGTCTGCGTTTGTCCCTGCGGGCTGCGGCCCTGCCTCTTCTCTTCTCCCGTTCCCCTCGCCGCGTGAGCGCTCTCTCTCTCCTGTGGCGACGACTGGGCGCCCGCACCCCCGGCAGCCGCCGCCGCCCAGTCCCCGTCGGGTCCTTCGGCAGGTCTTCTTCGGCCCCTTCGCCGGCGACGAGCCGCACTAGGTACGCCCACCCCACCCCTCCTCTCCCCTTCCTGCTGTGCGAAACTGGGCACTCAGGCCGTAAATTAAGCCTACCTGTGTTCGGATTTGATCTAATTGCAAGTGTATACATGCGTTATGTTATGCCTACTGACTTCGGTCTTTTCTCTGGCAAAAATTACCAGGCGTACATGTGTACACCCAGGCCCTTAACTGCGCCCGCCCCTGCGACTGGTTTCCTGCTGGTTTGTGTGGATTTTGGCTGCCGGAGGATTGGTGCAGCCTTTAGGATCACGGTAGATTCGCTGTGAAATCCGAAGGGTGCTCAGGTCATGTTGGGGGACCAGCGCATGATACTGGGCTTAGACTCGGCAACCTCATCAAGCACTGCCCCTGATTTGACCCGCGCTGAAGAGGTTCCTTCTGTGAGCAGGAGCTGCGTGATTGACCGCCTGCAGGTGGGGTGGGCGCAGAAGGGAGGACAGGTTGAGGGTCTGGTGAATTGTTATAGCAAGAAGAAGAGCAAGACCTGCAGTGGTTCGAGGAATCTTGCAGCCAGAGCCTGGTCCTCCGAGATGGAGGGTTCTGATGAGGGTGGTGAAGTCAACACGGGCGACCTCATCGGCGGGATCGGCAGGGAGTTGGCCATTTCATGCCTGCTCCGTCTTCCCCGGTCTTACTATTATGATGTGGCATGTGTTAATCGATCTTTCTACTCCCTTGTGAGGTTTGGGGAGCTTTACAGGTTGAGGCGGGAGGCTGGGATCGTCGAGCAGATGATCTACTGCTCATGCAATGTTCTCGAGTGGGAAGGTTTTGATCCTCGCCGCCAACGGTGGTTCAGCATCCCTTCCATGCCTCCCATAGAATGCTTCACACTTGCTGATAAAGAATCCCTGGCCGTGGGCACCAACATCCTCGTCTTTGGGAAGAGGGTGGAAGCCCATGTTGTGCTGAGGTATAGCCTTCTCACTAACTCTTGGACTACAGGAGAGATGATGAACACACCAAGGTGCTTGTTTGGCTCCGCAAGCTTCGGTGAGAAGGCTATTGTAGCTGGCGGTATTGGCCAGAATGGTACATTGGACTCTGCTGAGCTTTATGATTCTGAGATGCAGACATGGACCACTCTTCCAAGCATGAATAGGGCACGGCAGATGTGCTCTGGTTTCTTCATGGATGGCAAGTTCTATGTCATCGGTGGGAAATCTGAGAGACACAATGAGGTCCTTAGTTGTGCTGAGGAGTTTGACTTGGAGAGCAGCACCTGGCGCTTGATCCCAGATATGGCACAGGGCCTTAATGGTGGAAGTGGTGCTCCACCTCTTGTTGCTGTTGTGAATAATGAACTTTATGCTGCTGACTATGCAACGAAGGAGGTTAGGAAATATGACAAGGAAAATAATGCATGGATCACTCTTGGATTGTTACCTGGGAGGTATACATCAGTTCATGGCTGGGGCATTGCTTTCCGTAGTTGTGGAGATATGCTCATTGTAATTGGTGCAATGAGTGCTGGTGGTAGCGGGGTGATTGAAATTTGTTCCTGGGTACCCAATAATGAACTGCCAGATTGGAAGATCATTGGCACCCGCCGTTCCGGAAGCTTTGTGTACAATTGTGCTGTGATGAGTTGTTGACATACCAGGGCTATTACATTATCAACTGTACATCTTAACCAAAAGGAAGGATAAAGATGGCAAATTCTGCCGAGTCTGTTTACTCCTTGATGGGTAACTTCTGCCCACGGGCATTTTAGGCTAAGCTGAAGGTCCGATAGAACTTCTCATGTAGCTTCTTACATGCCTATGTCTAATCTCTTCATTTTAATTCCATTTGGAGGGCCTGCAATTGATTCTGGAACGTGGGACATGCAGTGCAGTATTTTAGATTAATAATTTGGTGCAACCTCAAAAATTTTGATCTTCCCTGTGTATCTTGATCAAAGTTTTTTTAGCTCCAGAGAATAGCCTTACATTGGCAAATCATTTGCCCATAGATTGTAAGAAATAAAGAAAAAAGAAATATCTTTGTTGACAATTGTTGCCTTTTCCCTTTGTCTTCTCTTGGTTAATAGTGACTGGAGGCAACTGTGAATCATTACCTTCTGTTTTATGCAATGTTTTTTTTGCAAGATTTGTAGAGTATGAGTACTCATCAATTGTGCCTTGTTATCCTACCCTACCTATGGTGTCTGATAATGTTAATTCTGTCTCAATTTGGCTTCTTCAGCGTGGAAAGCTGCTTTTGGTCATCTGTGAACTTTGAGGTTTTCTAAATAATTAACAGCAACATTAATATAATACTGATGTGATGCATTCCATTATGTTTCGAACATGGTGTATTGTAGTCAGTCTAAATTGTATGGATACAATGTTGAAATAATTCTATATTGGCTTGAAAGTAGATGCTTTAAGTGGTGAGCAGAAACGACAATTGTTTACTGTAATGAGTGTGTACGTTTTTGCCTGTTTGTTCTGTCAACAATGACTTTATATTCTTCTGTTCATTAAAAAAAGGGATGCTGATTGCTTTGCATCACCGATGAGTGAAGCATAGTAGTACCTAAGCATAGTAGGGGGGACCATTCTGTTGATGATCTGAATTGATAGCATGCCATGGTTTTTGAGGCGTCACCTAGGAGTCCAGGTGTGTCCCCAACACCACAGGACAGCACAAGATCCTGGTTGCGTCTAGGCGTTAAGGCACGTTCCTAATGTCACAGGACACCACAATAACTCCAAACCATGTCCTTTGCTTTCCTTTTTTTTGACCTGTTCATATGTACCTTGGGAATTGTGGTAATGTGGGGGAGGGATTCTTTTTTAATAACATTTCTAGGGAATAATAAGTCTTCCTTATCTATGTGACTATTTTGGTAGTTATCCTTTTATTTCTAGTGCTCACTAAGAGAATTGATGATATCAAATGATTAATTTTTAACATTTTACACTTGTGCATCGCTCTGGTTATACAAGGTGACTATGTTCTTTTTAATAGTGCATTTCATGCTTATTGAAGAATCTCTTTAATGCTTAAAAGCGTATGTTCTTCCTGCTCCAACAGGTAAGCTATCTACTATCTATGAAGGCACAAGTTGGATGATAACACATTGTCTTCATGAGCTTATAAGTGTGGTGATTAGTCATGTATATGTTTAGCATATAATAGGTGATTGTGTAATTCAGTTTGTGTAATGGTCCATTCAAACGTAACAAAATCGATAGGAGGATGAACAGAAGATTGATGTCTGTGTTCTGGGCCCGCTCTCTGATGAGGGACACACATCGGGCATGCATATGTGAGCCCTTCGGCGGATATCATATGTTTGTATGGTTTTCTGTCAGCTGAATTGAACTTAATAGCCATTGCTTTTAAGTCTGACTATTTGGATCATTCTTATTAGTGGTTCGGAGATATGTCGTGAGTTCAGATCATTAAATCTTTCTTGAATTGTGAAGATTATACACTTAAAATTATGGAACCTTATAGTTTCATTAGACAGTTATGACATTTATAATTTTTTAGTAAGATGTAAAACATTTCCTATCAATAAGTACCACTAATTCAATGGCATAGTTTATCTGAACCTCAGGTTCATTTTGCTATAAATGCAACATGTAAGTAAATGACTCAATGTGAACTTATCCTGGGCCAGTTTGTTTTTCTTTTCTGCACTGTCGTATACTGGAATGTAATAAGTTTGGTGCAAAGTATGGTTAAAATGGACTGCGGTTAATTCACCATTTTGGCTCCTAGGATAGAAAGTACTAGAACATTTTTCCGTACTATTTCTTTACAAATGCTACAAAGCATTTTGACATATAATTATGAAAATAATATTTGGTTAAGCTCATTCATTTGGAATATAATTCAGAGTGAAAAGAATATAGTCCTGTTTGTTTCCATTAGTTCTGAGTTCTGACTATGCCAAAACAGGAGAGGTTTGTGGCACTAGAATTTGCTTTGGCAATGATGATTCACATGTTTATTATAGCATTCTGGTCCTGTATCTTGGTTGTGGCAAATTGTTCTAATGTGCACAGAAGTAAATATGCGGATTAGAAGTAGAGGTAAATTATCTGCGTTGGAACGACCTTTTGTTCGAGAATAAAAGGTAAATTACCTGCTGTGTTTCAAAGCAGAATCAATATGGTACAGTTTTACCTATATTATTGTTTACCTGAACTAAGTTACTTATTATTCCCTCGGTCTGAAAAAGAATGCGATTCTAGGTTTGGAACAAGTCAAACTTTCATTTAAGTTTGACTAAGTTTATATAAAATAACATTAAAATTTTTGTCTTTAAATAGGTTTACTATGAAAACATATTCCAAGATCATTATGATATGTATTCGGTATCACAAATATTAGTACTTATTGTATAGGTTTTCGTCAAAATTGAATTATTTGACTGCCCACGAAGCTAGAATTTCATTCTTTTAGGGACGGAGGGAGTGACTGTTTTCAGTTCATGCTATCATATTGAGTTTAAGTGCTCTATTAGAGCTATTAATTGTTGACAATTTGATTAACCAAATTGTCAAGATCCCATTAACAAAGCTGTGGCATTTGAGTTTGCTGACATGCTTGCTCCTTTACCTTTTATTGCCTTCTCAACATAAATTGCAGTTTTTTGGTACATATTTTGTTGCATGCTTCCAGTTTCTATTGGTTTGACCTTGACATGAAATAGCAACTTTCCAATTTTGTCTCCCTTTCTCTGAACACAATATTAACAAAGTGGCTGCCTTTCATCTAGTCATCTCTACTCTCAAAGCAACTTGTAGACTGCCAAGTTGATGCTTTTGTTCTTTGAATGGGGCAACATATTTATGGTTCCATGTTCCTGCTAATGAAGAGGAAGTGCCTCCTTTTCTAGCAATAATTTCAGTGCAGAACAAACTAAAGAACAGAACAAGGATATGGCATTGTGCTTCACCTGGAGAACCAAGAAAAGGCAGAAGCAGAAAGGACAAGCAATCAAACAAATAGTGTTACTAACTAGTGCGACAAGCCTCTGAAAAAGAATCAGATCCATCGCTACATTTGATGGAGATGTTCTTTAAATTACATGCCGTCGATTTTTTTTCCACTAATTGTTTAACCACAGATTCCTCATTCATCCATATGCGCTGCAGGATTCAAGTTGGGTAGAATCTCCAACGTAACATCTCCATTAGCTGTGTCTGTCTCAGTGGCTACATGCCTACATGATGATGAAGGTTTCTATGGTTATTATTATCAATACTTCAGCATTATGAATAATCTTTTGCAGGGGAAATCATTGGTGGTTGTGTAAAAGCTTCTTGTTTACACACAACTGAAAGCCAATTTAGTCGCAGTTGGTATGACGCAAATCTGCTGTTTTGGCATTTTAGAAATTCCCCTGCAAAGCAAGATGGGGCATAAAGCTATCGCTAAGGAATTTGTCCTGCCCTAGATTGTTCTTGATGCACCAACTTTGGTGCATAAAGTTGCTAATGTCACTGCTTTATGGTCATGATGTGTCTATATTTTGTTGGCTTGCAGTCCCTTGATGCGTTCGCCCTTATTAATTTTGGTCAGGTCACGATCTACAATGTTGGATTAGATGCATGCACTCACCAGGCTGAAGGATGTAGTACCCAATTACTCAATTATTTCGTGTGGATGCTGCACTTGTCCTCGAGAAGATGAAGCATCACCAGACACATCGATTCCATCCGAGGCCAGATGCAAGTGAAGGCGGCCCAGCACTCATGTCTGTCTTGGTGTATCCCTTCACTTGCCATTCGTTGTCCTTCACTTGCCATTTACTGTACAAAGGGGAAAAATGCGATTCTGATAGAGACTTGGAAGTTTTGTCGCGAGCTTATTTACTTTGTTGGTGCTGTCAGGTCAGGAAATGGACGATTGCAGATTACCGAACACTACTGCCTGTTGGGGGAAAAAAATAGTGCTCTTGCATCGGACGCAATGGCAAGTTGGCAGTATCTTATGCCTTTGGCAATTCTCTTGTGGTCCATAGCGGAGTGCTCACTGCATCTAAAATGGTAAAAGTGAATGGGTGCTGTGGTGTGGCATCCAGGCGACCTTAATATTCTCCTGTAAAACGAAGAAGCTTGTCTTCAGAGACTGCAAAGTGCATTTGGACAGTTGAGTTGCCATCTCTCTTCCATTATTCGGACCACTTGTTTCTTCCCGTCTCCTGGAAATCTCTGAACTGCATGGATCCATCCATCTCATCAAGTGGCACACTTACTTCTCTTCGCCTATCTGAGAATTAATAACTCCTCGACACCCTTCAAAACCTGTTTGTTGTTCCTTGTACCTGAGTTTCTCTGCCTGTTGTTTATGTCCACCCAACACTCTTTTCTTATGGGAGATCATTAGTATCGTTAAATATATATATATTTTCCCCAAGGGCCCCATGGTCTCCCCTAGATGAGACACCCTTGCACTTTTATCCTTATTATAGTATGTGATAACATATTGCCCTCTACGCACTCATGAGAGGCTGAGACAACTGAAACATGCCATCCTAACCTACTGTACATCCATCCAGACATCTTTTAGCCAGAGCCACCTACAGGGCTCAGTGCCTATCCCCTATGGCGCCATTCACAATCATAGGCCTTTAGTTAGTTGATGGTGGTTAGAACACAATGATTGCTTTGATCACCAAGTGCTGCAACTGAACACTCTCAAGATTGTTTAAGTTCCATGTAAAGGTCTCCTGTGGATGTTGCACGGGGCACTTTTTCTCAGGAGCCCTATGCTACGGTAATTTTGTCCATTATCTTATTTATAATCGTAAATGTCCTAATTCTTTCTATGCTACTCCGATGTAATTTTTTTTATCCTTATATGTTATTGTCAGTGGTACAAAAGAGACTGACATGTAGTTTTTTTTTACCCTTCTATGTTGTTACCGATGACTTGAAAGGGATAGTTTGGGAGCCATAAAATCGAAGTGGATTGGAGGAGCTAGATTCTCTTTATTCAATTTTGAAAAAGAAGAGAAATCTAGCCTCTCTAATCACCTTCGATTTTCTCGCTCCCAAACTATATATATATATACGAGTGGTGTAGAAAGGGTTATGATATTAGCGATGACAAATAACATACCGAGAAAAAAAAATACAGTGGTATGTAGAGAATTTTTTTTTCCAAAGGTGAACAGCTCTCCACTACGGTTAGTTGTGCGCGCACAAAGTGGAAAAGAAAGAGAAGAAAAAGGAAAAAAAGATGGCGACGCTAGTTCTATGAGAGGTACAATCTCGCCTGTGGCGTCCAATCGGAACAACAAAAAAAAGGAGGACGATCGTGAGGAGCATGCCGTCCATGTCATGAGGATCACACCAAGCACCGGGCTCACCGAACTTCCCCTGTTGGAAAACGATGCTGCCTGCTGCGGCAACCAGGCCAGAAACGGTGGCGGCAAATAACACATAATTCCGGCCTCCGCGTCTGAATCACACAGCTGCGTTCCTCCTCTCTTCATGGATGGATCAGAAACTTTGGGTCTATTTGATTGGCTTCTCTGGGCAGCCTGGCTGTGTGAGCCAGGGCCGCTGGAGCGTGGCTCCGGAGATGTGACCAGTTTACTCGTATCCTGCCTCATGGTGCTTTAAGAATTGTGCGAGTTTAGATCCAAATCTGTGTGCAGGCAACCGAATACAGAGCTCGCACACGTAGAATCTAGCTCACAGCAACCAAACAGTAGCTACCTACATCCCTGATGCAAGCATGGGCAGATGCAGTCGCGCTCTTTGTGTTTAACAGCAGCCTACACCCGACGTGATTTTGTTTAGATTGTATCGAAGTGGCAGGCATGAACATCATCGCTGGCTAGTGAACCGTAAGTCAACCTGCCAATATTATATCACCACTTTTAAAACGACGTATGCTAGACCTGAACTGTACTAGAAAAAAAAATTATACAGCATAGCGCAACTACATTCCAACTTCCAAAAAAACAGCTCCAGGGACACCAAAGCTTAAGCTAGAAATGAAGAAAACATCATCTGAATGGCGGCCTGCTGAAACTGTGAAACCCAACCCAACACAGGCTGCACATCTTGGGCTACACCTGCCCACTCAAATCTTATTAGCCAGTCATCATCTTCTTCCTCACCACCGGCACAGCCACCGCACAACTTGCCCGGCTTCTGGTTCTTTCACCCTTAACAGGGGGTACTGCAACCGAACGGGCTTGCCAATGGCAGGTCAACTTGCTTCTCAGACTCGGGCCCCGCCAATCACCATACACAAGAGGATGGATGTTGACAACTTGCCTTCCAAATCAGCACAGTGATCCAAAAGCTACTATCAATGTTCATCAGAAAAAGAAAAAAAAGAGCAACATCATTTCTGCACCATGGTGTCGGTGGGTAAGGCCCTGTTCCAATCTCGCGAGATAAACTTTAGCAGCTTTTTTTAGCTACTTTTAGCAATTTGTAATCTAAACAGGAGAGCTAATGGTGGTAATTAAAGCTAAACTTTAGCACTTCAATTCATATAGCTAAAGTTTAGCAGGAAGCTAAAGTTTATCACGTGAAATTGAAACGGGACTAAATCTCCCAAACAGACATCTTTCGTTGGAGCTTAGCGTCAGAAAGCAATGCTTAGGTTTTCAGGAGGCCATCATGGGACATTTTGTAGGCGTTCTCATCATCTGCCTGCGCACTTGACAGTTGCAGTCCGACCTAACAAAATACTATGATCTGTAATCAGCCATTACTGGCAGTAATCCTATAGCCCTCAACCAAAGAAACTTGCATACATGGTGAGGCCAGAAAGGAAACATCATCCAACACTCGTCAAACAGAGATGATGTGAACCAGAATGGCGGACTGAAAAGCATAGGCATACGTGGACGACGACAACGGCCAGCCTAGAAGGGCCAATACGCAGTGCCAAACGAACCCACCTGGTAGAGATCATTTGTTGTGCAGAAACTACAATACCAAGTCAGAAATTAACAGTTGGTTATGATGCTACTGATCAAGATACAGAGCAACATTGCAAAGGATTTCGGATAGTTGGCGGATAGAGTTGGGCTTGGGCATACCTGCCTTCAGTACAAGATTTCTGAAGATACATTGACAGCCTTCAGTACAATACTGTGTGGCAAGTCTTTCCCCTATCGGCTAAGTTATCAATTAGCTAAGAAAGGAAAGTAACCAATCAACTAAGAAGGAAACTAAAAATCGGGCCACAATCTCACATAAGCCTGTCTTGGTTTATTTGACCTTGACGATGTCAATCTTGCCACGAATTTCAATGAACCATGCGCGTCCAAGTGACTTCGTCGTAATGTCCACAAGTTCTTCTTCTTCGGTGCTCACATGATCCACGTAGATCATCCCATTCTTCACACAATCACAAATGAAATAGAATTTAGTGTCCATCATGTGCTTACTTCGACCATAAAGAATAAGTATTTTGTTGAGGCAATTGTGGACTGAATGTTCGTCTTCAGCAACAGCGACTCAACTTTGATGCTAGTGATGTCCTCTAGCAGCCACATGAGCCACACAACCTGGCATGCTCGAGCGGTCTAGTCACACCCGCCATATACTCTACTTCACAAGTTGAGAGGACCATCGTCTTTTGTTTCTGATGCTGCCACGACACAAGCATGTCTCCTAGAAAGAAGATAATGTTGTTGGTGCTTCTCCTCTCATCAATATCTCCCCAAGTCATTGTTCGTGTACCAGATTAGCATGTAGCCTGCCAACCTGTTGTTAGTTTTGCAGCACTTTGGGTAGATAGGGTTGTAGTCGACTGTGACGACGATGTAGCGTAGGGTGAGCTTGATGGGGGCTAGATGCTCTTGTCGCGGTCTCTCCATGAAGTAGCTCACAAAACCCTCCACAAACGTAATGTCTGGCCAGGTATAAACTAGATAGCATAGACTCTCCACCAAATTTCTATACATAGTAGCATCGATCTCCAGTGTTGAGCACTTTGTCAAGAGCTTTAGCCAGACCTCCATTGGTGTGTGTCATGGGTAATAGGTCCCATGTCAGCCTTCTCCTATAGCGTACGGGTGTATGCCTCTTGCTCCAATGTGATGGAGTTGTGCCCTTGCTTGACCTCCAGATTAAAACAGAAGGACAAGAGACCAAGGTCGCTCATCCGGAATAAACGACACATGTACTGTCGGTACCCTGAAACAGGGGTACCCCTTACTACAGTGAGAAGACGCTATACCCGCGCGGCTACCTCTAGTCGCGTGGTGAACATCACCCTACTCCACCACGTGGACGGCTTTGGGGTCGTCACGTGGCCAGGGAAGACGATATACTCCAAGATGTCAACAGTGGGTCCGGACCCCCATAGGAAAGTGTCGGACCCCTGTACATGTAGACCGGACCTCCGGGCAAGGTTCAGGACCCCCGCGGGCGCGACCCGAACCTCTGGGACAGGTCCCGGGACTCTGGGACAGAGAATACCCATATCTTGCTCAGGCAGGGGTCTGGTGCCAACACGTGTCCCGGCCCAGCCTGGTGCGGACCTGTCCGCATAACGCTACTGCTCCCCGCCCAGGCGAAGACCCGATGCTGCCACGTGGCCTACCGCGCGTGACGTAAGCCAACGGGCGGAGCCTGACGTAAGGCCTCCGGGTTGCGCGGCCCCTGCATTTATTGCGTATAAGGCGCGCCGCCTGACAGACGATGTGCCGCCTCGGCATTTAATGAGGCTTACCCACTCTGCTGTCAGGTAGCGACCTGTCCACTCTACTGGCAAGCAGTGTGCCGCCTCAGCATTTAATGAGACCTGTCCATCTCGATGGCAGGCGACATGCCTGTCTATTCCACTGGCAGGCGGTACGCCCATGCTGCCGCGTGCACTGTGCTCATCATCACTCGTACGTTGCCAGGGAAGCTTCCGCTGCACGCCAATACTACGCAGACCGCAGATACCAGGACGCAGGAAGATTGCACTGGCGACTAGCATTAGTTGCTCCAAGTATTACATCTGTTATGTCCCTGGGCCCACATGTCGGGGCTCAGCACCCTTGTACGTGCCCCCCTTGGACTATAAAAGGGAGGACACACTACGTTACAAGGCACACTCACTTAGACTCTCAGACTCACAAGTTCATACAAGCTCTCAAGCTCAATACAACACACAGTGGAGTAGGGTATTAAGCTCCGGCGGCCCGAACCACTCTAAACCCTCGTGTGTTCTTGTGTGTTCATCCCGAATCCAACTAACAGGCAAAACGCTTAGGCCCCCTCCTCATCTTTGGATTTAGGGCGGGTGCATTCCGCCACCCGGCCGGAGATTTCCCCTCCGACATTTGGCGCTCCAGGTAGGGGGCTTGGCATTAGGTTTTTGCTTGTTTTCCTGCTCGACACCATGGTCCACATCGTTGAGCACCACGACTTCGTCCCCGAGGACTTCCCCATGGAAGAGGAAGCTGCCTCTTCCACACCACGGGCCTCCAACCGCCCTGCGCCCAGTGCAGCTGCTGCTCTGCGCGGCAGCACACTCCTGCGCAGTCGACCAGGGCGTCAAGGGCCGCCCCTGGTGCGCTGTCCGCAGTCAGGGAGTTGTTGCGCCACCCTCCTAGCTCCACGGCCTCGCCAGAGGCCATGAAGCAGTGGCGTGATGTCGTCGACCGGCTGCTCAGCATGGCGCACTCTGGCTAAGCCAGGCCTAGGCCCCGCTCGTCTCGACGTCGGCATGAGGCGTCGTCATCGGTGCGCTCGCCCTCTGTGAGGGTTGCGCCGACCGAGGACTTGCGGGCGGAGCTCAACCGCCGGCGTGCGGGAGAGGACGCTCCAGGCTCTCTGGAGGGACCAGACGACCTGCAGGCAGAACTCAACCGCAGGCGTGCGGGCAAGGATGCCCGTGTCTCTCTGGAAAGGGCGTGTGAGCGCTGACAAAACATCGAGGGTCGCAACCTCGACTACAACTTCGCTGCAGTTGCTCCGTAGACCCCGACGGGCGCCCGGATCCTGACGGGTGTCCCATTGGCCGGCGTGGGCTGCGCCGCGCTCGCGGATCATCTCCGCGCAGCGACGTGGCCATCCAAGTTCCGGCCACACCTACCGGAGAAATACGACGGTACATCCAATCCGTCAGAATTTTTGCAGGTTTACATCACCGCCATCACGGCAGCAGGTGGAGACACCACCGTGATGGCAACATACTTCCATGTAGCCTTGTCTGGGCCGGCCCAGACTTGGCTCATGAACCTTGCCCCAGGATCAATCTACTCCTGGGAAGAGCTCTGCGCGCGGTTCACAGCGAACTTCGCCAGCGCTTACCAACAGCATGGCGTGGAGGCACACCTCCATGCAGTGAGGCAGGAGCCCGGGGAAACTCTCCGGGCCTTCATCTCCCGCTTCATCAAGGTACGTGGGACTATACCCCGTATCTCTGATGCTTCCATCATCACCGCCTTCCGCTAGGGGGTGTGTGATGAGAAGATATTGGAGAAGTTGGCCA
Source organism: Zea luxurians (assembly GCA_029449295.1). Classification (NCBI taxonomy): domain Eukaryota; kingdom Viridiplantae; phylum Streptophyta; class Magnoliopsida; order Poales; family Poaceae; genus Zea; species Zea luxurians. The sequence continues at coordinate 159,665 of JAOPSE010000377.1, forward strand.
CGCACGACGTGGAAACTGTCACCACACTCTTCGCTCTGGCCGACAAGTGTGCCAGGGCCGCCGAGGGCCGTGCATGGCACTCGGCACCACAGACCGGGGTTGCTCAAACGGGTGGCTCCGGTGTTGTCGCCCAGGACGACAAGAAGAAGAAGAAGAACCGCGACCGTGAGAGGTCGCAGGCTGCTGCTCCAGTCGTCGCGGCTGCGGCTAGGGGCCGGACCGAGCGCAACAAGCGCCCGCGGCCACAGGGGAGCAACAGCGGCTCATGCCTTGTACACCCCAACGCTCGCCACAGCGCTGCGGAGTGCCACGAGATAATCAAGCTCGCAAAGCGCATTAGCGAGCGGCATGAACAATCCTCCAACGATGGCTCACCACCTCATCGCCGGCCTAGCAAGGAGAGGGCCGACGACGGTGAGGTGGCCGCCGGGGAGCGGGACCTCGGGTACCAGTCGCCTGAGGGGGTCCTAAAGGACGTCTTCACCGAGGGCTCCGACTTCGGTGACGAGAGCGACCGGTGCAACAAGCTGTACGTCATGTACGACGGTAGCTGGGAGATCATCTCCCGCAGGAACGTCAAGTCCCTGTGCCGCGAGGTCCTGTCAGTGACTCCAGGGGTCCCGAAGGCTGCTCCACACCAGCGGTGGAGGAGCACTACAATCTCCTTCGGGGCATCCGACTACCCCGACAACATGGCGGGGGCCGGTGTACTGCCACTCATCACCGCCCCTGTCATCGCCAACATGCGGCTGCACCATGTGTTGATCGACGGTGGGGCCGGCCTCAACGTCATCAGCCATGCTGCATTTAAGCAGCTGCAGATCCCAGGGTCCCGACTGGACCCTCGCGCCCGTTCTCCGGAGTGGGCCCACAATTGGTGTATCCCCTCTGGAGCATCACGCTCCCGGTTACATTCAGGACGGAGGAAAACTTCCGCACGGAGAACGTCCAGTTCGACGTAGCGGAGGTTAACCTCCCTTTCAATGCCATTATTGGCAGACCGGCCCTGTACCGGTTCATGGCCATTGCCCATTATAGGTATTTGGTTGTCAAGATGTCGTCCCCTGCCGGGGTCCTCATCGTGCGAGGCGACCGCGCCGCTGCAATGGCGGCTGTCGAGAAGCTGCACACCCTGGCGGTGGAGGCTGCTCGCCCCGACGACGGAGGGAGGGACCCCTCGACCTCCGGCACCAAGGCGCCGACCAAGGTGCCAAAGGTGCGTCCATCCGGAGCAGATGATGTCCTCATCAAGGCCGTCCGGCTCACCGCGGATTCCTCCCAGACCACTCGCATTGCGGGTGATCTGGACGAAAAATAGGAACTCGCACTCGTCGCCTTCCTCCAGGCAAATGCCGATGTGTTCACATGGGAGCCGTCGCAGATTCCTAGGATCCCTAGAGAGGTGATTGAGAACCATCTGAAGATCAACCCTGACGCCAGGCCGGTGAGTCAGAAGCCTCACAGACAGTCCATCGAGCGGCATGACTTCATCCGCAAGGAGGTCCGAAAGCTGCTTGACGCCGGCTTCATCGAAGAGGTCCATCACCCGGTGTGGCTAGCCAACCCGGTCATCGTCCCCAAGGCGAACGGGAAGCTTCGGATGTGCATCGACTACACCAGCCTGAATAAGGCCTGTCCCAAGGACCCGTATCCACTTCCACGTATAGATCAGATCGTGGATTCTACTTCCGGGTGCGACCTGTTGTCCTTCTTAGATGCTTACTCTGGTTTCCATCAAATCCAGATGTCTAGGGAAGATAGGAAGCATACCGCTTTTGTAATAGTGGATGGTCTTCACTGCTATGTTGTTATACCTTACGGTCTGAAAAACGCCTTGCCAACATTTGTGCGGGCGATGAGTAAGACTTTTGGGGACCTCATCAGGGACAAAGTGGAGGTGTACGTCGACGACATCGTAGTCAAGACTAAGGCAAGATTGACCCAAGTGGAAGACTTAACCCTGGTCTTCGACAAGCTGCGGGCAACCCGCACAAAGCTGAACCCGGACAAGTGTGTCTTTGGGGTCTCCGCAGGGAAGTTGCTAGGGTTCCTGGTTTCACACCGGGGCATTGAAGCAAACTCGGAGAAAATCAGGGCGATTGAGGCGATGAGGCCTCTGGCTCGAATCAAGAATGTTCAGAAGCTTACGGGGTCGTTAGCCGCTTCATTTCAAGGCTGGCTGAGAGGGCGCTACCCTTCTTCAAGCTCCTACGAAAATTCGGTCAATTCTCTTGGACCGAAGAGGCTGAGCAAGCCTTTCAAGAGTTGAAGCAGCACCTTGTGTCCCTGCCGATACTGGTAGCTCTGGAGCCAGGGGAGCCGTTGTACCTGTACATCACGGCGGCTGCAGAGGCGGTGAGCATGGTGCTGGTCGTCGAAAGGACGACACAAGAAGGCCAGGAACCTGAGGGCCCGGGACCAGCTACAGGGGTCCGGACCGTTCAGAAGTCGGTCTACTACGTCAGCGAGGTGCTCCATGAGGCGAAGACCAGGTACCTTGAGACACACAAGCTCCTCTATGTTGTACTTGTTGCGTCCAGGAAGCTGCGCCACTATTTCCAGGCACACTGGGTTGTGGTGGTGACCTCCTTTCTGTTAAGGGCCATCCTCCACAACTCTAACGCCACAGGCAACATCCCCAACTGGGCAGCGGAGCTCGCTGAGTTCCAGCTGGACTTCCAGCCTCACCATGCCATCAAGAGCCAGGTCCTGGCTGACTTCATCGTGGAATGGACGCCTCCCCCGAGCGCCCTTGGGGGTTCGGATCTCGATCGGACCCCACACCTGCGGAGCCCAGGGGTCCGCTCTTCACTGAGCCCCACTGGACGCTCTTCTTCGACGGGTCCGCTCGTCAGCAAGGTGGCGGAGCCGGTGTGGTCCTCATCGACCCAAGCGGAGATCAAGTGAAGTACATGGTGCACCTTGAGTTCAAGGCCACCAACAATATGGCAGAGTACGAGGCACTTATCTTCGGCTTGTCTGCGGCCCTATCCCTGGGAATCCGCCAGCTCCTCGTGAAGGGGGACTCCCAACTGATCATCAAGCAAGTCCGCGGGGAATGTAGCTACAACGAGCCCAGGCTTGCATCTTGCCTCCTCCACGTAAAGAAGCTAGAGAAGGACTTCACAGCCTTGGAACTGCAACATGTTCCTCGGGCTGACAACTCAACAGCAGTTGACCTCTCCGTGAGGGCATCAACTTGGCACCCGTGCCTGAGGGCGTCTTCGAAAGATGCCTGCTGAAACCCACCGCCCAGCCTGCCGAACTGGGCAAAGGGGGCGAGCCCAGCACCTCAAAGCTGGCGGTCCCGGTGGCGTTACATCTATAGAGCCCACCGAAGGTTGTGTGTGCAATAGGGGGTCCTGCCTATCCCTTAATGCCACAACCAGTATCTCAGAGTGGTCCCGATGCATGGATCTCCGAGATCCGGGACTACTTGAAGGAAAACATCCTTTCTGAAGACCATGTATCCACAGAACGCATAGTGCGGTTGGCTAAACGCTACACGGTGGTGGAAGGGGATCTCTACCGCCGCGGCTCCAACAACATTCTAATGTGGTGCATTACCCAGGAGGAGGGCCGTGAGTTGCTCACGGAGATCCTTGGAGGAGAGTGCGGAAGTCATTCATCATCCCGCACGCTGGTCGGTAAGGCCTTCCGGCATGGCTTTTAATGGCCAACCGCCCTCCAGGATGCAGCTGAGAGGGTAAAGTCCTGCAAGGCGTGCAAATTCCACGCAAAGCAGATACACACACCAGCTTAGGCTCTGCAGATGATTTTGCCCTCCTGGCCATTCGCCGTATGGGGGTGGATATCCTGGGACCGTTTCCCAGGGCCGTCGACGGGTACCGTTTCCTCTTCGTCGCCATCGACAAGTTCACCAAGTGGCCAGAGGCCACCCCTGTGATCAACATCACCCAGGGTGCTACCATCGCTTTCCTCAAGTCGATTGTCTATAGATTTGGGGTCCCAAGCTATATCATTATGGACAACGGGACCCAGTTTACAAGTCGGCTTTTTCAGGAGTATTGCGAGGGCATCGGCACCCAGCTCTGCTTCGCGTCTGTGGCTCATCCCAGGAGCAACGACCAAGTGGAGAGGGCAAATGCAGAAATCCTCAGGGGACTTAAGACACGCACCTACGACTGCTTGAAGAAGCACAGTGCAAATTGGGTCAGTGAGCTCCCGTCCGTGCTGTGAGGGAACCGGACCACACCCAGCCGAGCTACCGGGGAGACCCCGTTCTTCCTGGTCTACGGGGCCAAAGCCTGCCTTCCCCCGGAAATCATTATGGGCTCCCCACGGGTCGAGGCTTTCGATGAGTCTATGCAGGAACAGCTGCGACGTGATGATGTGGACTTCATTGACGAGCGTAGATGGCAAGCGGCGATCCAAAATGCACGGTACAACCAGGCGCTCAGGTGCTACCACCAACGGTTCGTGCATAGTAGGGAACTCCAGGTCGGGGACCTGGTCCTAAGGCGAGTACTGAACCGAGAAGGGCTCCATAAACTCTCCCCCGGTTGGGAAGGACCCTTCAAGGTGACGGAAATATGCCGACCCGGGTGTGTCCGCCTTGCTACAACTGAAGGAGAGTCTCTTCCCAATCCTTGGAACATAGAGCATCTCCGTAAGTTTTTCCCATAAAAGCAAACCTGGGGACCCAGTTTTTTCTTCCTTTGTAACTAGGTAGCGCATATATGTACGCCAGCCCGGTAAGGTCCGCCCTCGTAAACCCGGACTGTTGGCCTACACTCGTGTATATCAAGTTATAAAGAAAAGATGCACCCCCAGATTTGTTTTTGTGTTGGTCTTATTTTGCTTCAATTTACGAGCACCGTTTTTTTATCTAACCCACCCATATAGTTCCCACCATCGCTGGTATAATGACATCTGAATTGAGTAGCCAGGCTTGCAGTTCGGGACCCCTCGGCAGGGGGGTCTGGCAGCCTGGGGGCCAGTTCTAGAGAACGGGTACTTGTCTCCTAGGGTGGTACGGAGCCGTGCAGCCGCTTCGCTTGGTTTTGTACCCAAAATCGGTACGCTTCACCACTCTGTGATGGGTACCCTATTATTTGGAACTGTAGTCCTATGGGTTCGACATCCTGGGGTCCGGTTCTAAAGAATGGACACTTGTCTCCTGGGATGGTCCGGAGCCATGTAGCCGCTTAGCCTGGTCCTGTACCCTAAGCCTACACGCTCCACCACTCTGCGACGGGTGCCCTAGTATTTGGAGCTGTGGTCCAGGGGGTCCGGACACACAGATTAGCTTCCCAGTCTAAGTCCTGCAGGTCCCGTGGCATTAATCAAAGGATAGAAGGTACTAGCTGGCGAGCCCTATGGGTGCACTACTAAAACTTCCTAGCTAAGGCTATGTGCAGGTCTAGGTCCCAGTCGAGACTATCCCAGGGGGGACTAGGTCTCCAATTTTACTTAAGTACGCTGGCATCCAGCCTCGACACATCGAGCCTGCATCCCAGGGGGGCCAAGTACCAGGGAGAAGTTGGTGATGACGCACACAGCAAGGACAAAAAGCAAGCAGATAAGTGTTAGCACTGATTAGTACTTAAGAGTATCTTACAAAACCAAAAAATATTACAAGCCGCTTCCCAGCGGGACCCCTGCATTCTCTCTACAGATCTGCCTACTCGTCATCCCTAGGATCCCGCTGGAAATGTTCGGCCACCTGTTCCACAGCATCTTGTACGGCCTCCAGGGCGGCGTCTTCGGTGTGGCAACCGGACCTGCGAGCACCGGCTCCAAGGAGATGGCCGGGTCGTGGCTCCGGAAGCACGTCAGGACGTATTCTATCACCGCCCGGCAGAGCCTGCTACCTTCGGCCTCTAGGCGGGCGCCCAGAATCTGGTCCAGGCGACGGAGGCGGTCCACGGTGGAGTCCAGCACTAGGAGCGCATCGGAGATGGTCGCCGGCGGCCCCGACATCAGGATGGGGCTCACCCCCAGCAGAACCAGGGCCGTGCTCGCCTCACCGGCCCATGCAGCGATGCGCTGGATCCCAGCGTGGTGCTCCGTCTGAAGGTCTTCAAGCGTCTTCTTCATTGCCTCCACCACCTGGGGGCCCGGTGCTGCTTGCGCCGCCTAGAACCGGCGGACCCGCTCCTCCAGCGCCTGCTCCTTCTCCTCCAGCGCCTGCTCTTTTGCCTCAGCCTCGAGCTCATGCTTGGCCAGCGACTTCTCCCGCCCTTCGACCATTTCCTCCTTGAAGGTGAGGTCTGCCTCCCGCCTGGTAAGGACCACCTCCTGCCTTGTGAGGTCCGCCTCCCACCCGGCGAGGTCCGCCTCTCACCTGTCCAAGGATTCTCCTCTTGCTTTTAGCTTCTCCTTGATGAGGGCGACATCACGGGCCTTGCCATCGAGGTCCCACTGCAGCTTTTGCAGGCTCTCCATAGCCGCGGTCTGTTGAGTCCGCTGCTCCTCCAAAATTGTGTTCAAAGCGCTTGGCTTGGTACTTAGCTTGGTGATGACCTCCTCCCTCTGGTTCAAATGTTCCTCTTTCTTAGCCATCTTCTTCTCCTTCCAGCTCGCCTCCAACTCCCTGGCGAATACCCTCTGGAGGTCCTTCTTGTAGTCTTGGCGGTCCCGCGCCAGCTCGGACCGCTCGAAGGCAAACTAGCGGGACGCCGTCTTAGTGCGCTCCTCCAGTTGGGTATGCCAGTCGCTGAGGCGCTGGTGTTCGGCCTCCAGTGCCTCCCACTCCTGCCGGATCACCGCCTCGGTCTCTTGGAGGGCCTGATGTGCTCGAGACAGCACCCGAGGGAGGGGAACCGGCGCCGCTTCTGGCTCGGCGCCGGACCGGAGCTGCCGCCCAAAGATCACCTCCGTCTCCTCCAGAGTGGGCGGCGGGACGGAGCTGGATGCGCCCCCCGTGTCGACCTCGATGACGGGGGCGGACGCAGCAGGGCCTCCTCTGCCGCTACCAATGGAGCAGTGGGGACCCCCTCTGCCGTTGCGGCACCGCTGGTCGTTGGTGGCTCCGCTGCTCCCGAACCCCCGGCTGGAGCATGGGAGCCCGGTGATGCTTGCTGCTAGGCACCTGGCCCGCCGGCGGGCACGACCTTGGAGGCGGTCGGGGAGGAAGCCTAGCGGACAATGATGGGTTGAGACCCGCCCGCATGATGACTACACTCGCAAGAACAGGGATGAGACTACACTTACTTGGGGCCCTGGACCTTCCAGCGACCCTGAAAGCGGGACTTCCGCTGCTGTTGTTGTTGCTGCTGCTGTTGCTGCTACTGCTGCCCATGAGGTGGCGACGGCGGGCCCAATGACGATGGCGGTTGCGGGGATGGCGGACCCGATGGTGGTGGTGGCGAAGGACTGTCACGCCTCTACGCGCCATAGGCCTGGGGGCTAGCCTCCTCGGCCCCACCGGCGGTCCTATGTCGCTTCTGGGCGTCGACCTCCCCGACCCCGCTGGGAGGGTCCGAGACCAGCGACCCATCGGCGCAACACAGCCGGCGTCGCCTCTCTTCCTCCGTACCCCCGGTACCACCCGTGGCAGAGGAACTACTAGCAGCCCCTTTGCTCTTGTCCAAGGGACTGGGGGCCATAGGGGGAACTCCGGAGCCCACACCAGCGGGCTGGGAACCTCCAACTGGTACACCTGGGATCTAGATCCCGCGGTGGGGGTCCCGGCCGCCGGTCTGGCGAACCGCCACACCGCTCTCGTCGAGGGTGGGCAGCCAGGCCAAGATCGCCGCCCTCAACCCTGGGTCGTCGCAGAGTGGAGGGATGTCCTGAGGAGGGATTAGGGTCTCAGGAATGAAAGACTCACCAGTGATCCCCTTCACCAGGAGTTCCAGTTCCTCCCAGGACAAGTCAGAGCTCGGTCCACGCTGAATCCGACCAATGTTGTTCGAGCCAGTGAACCAGCAACACAGACGCGCCCTCTTCTGCAGCGGCATGACCCGGCGCTTTAGGAAGTCGCCGACCATGTGCATCGACGTTAGGCCACTGGTTGCCATGCTCTTGATCTTGTCCAGTATGGGCTCGAACTCCGGCGACAGCGATGGCTTGGCCCTCCATTGCTTCCGGTCGAGCCGTGGCCCATCGCTCGGCAGCGTCAGGCGGTCGTTGGCCTTCGTACTGGCGATCACCCAGTCGGCGCGCTAGTTTTCCCACCTCGCGCCACCAAGGGGAGAGATGTAAGAGCCGGCCAAGTCCGCCCTTATCTAGAAGTAGTAGGCACCGAGGTGATCCTTTGCCTTCCCCGACCTCACCAGCACAAAGAAATGGCGGAAGAGGGCGGTGTAGGGTGCCACCCCCACGAACATCTCGCATAGGTGGGCGAAGATGGCTGCTTGGAGGATAGAGTGGGGGTGAGGTGCTGAAGCTGGAGGCCGAGCTCCTCCAACAGCAACAGAAAGAAGGGTGAGATCGGCAGCGCCAACCCGTAGGAGAGGTAGGAGATGAAGAGCACGAACTCCTCGGCGACAAGATTGCCGAGGGGAATGGCGCCGGCGTGGACCCTCCCAGCAAACGCCTGCGCGCTCCATCCGAGCAGGTTGCGCACCAGGTTGAGTGCCACCTCAGACAGGTAATGCTTGGGACAAACCAGCGTGGCCGTGGCGACCGCGGCGGCGGAGAGCTGAAGAGCGCGAATGCAAAGGGGCGCAGAGGGCTCGGAGGAGAAAGCGCGCAGCAGTTGGAGAGAATGCGAAAGCGTAACGCTGCACGCGGGGAGAACCCCTTTTCAAGGAAGAACTCCCCTGCTCGTGCCCCGGGAAATTCCGTCCGACGCGCACCTAGCGTCCAGGCAACTCAGTCACTGACATGGGGGGCCAGGCCCACAAGTCATGCAGCTAGGGTGCTGGTCTCCGAGTGCGAAGCAGGCGAACCGCCGCGCACGATCCTGCGCCGCCTCGGGGCCACTGTGGGGAAATATTTTTAACCTAGGCGGAGGCAACGAGGCGCCCCACGCGCGTGGCCCGACGAAACCGCCATGCGTGGGGGCCACGCATCAGTCAGCCGCGAGGATAGACACGGCAGTTGGTGTGACCGATGGCAGACTGACAGCGCGTGCGCGCCGAGTTAATGCGACGCATGCTGAGGTGGCGCCCCAGTCACCAGTCATGCCGTGCTGACGCAAGAAACAAGTTTTGCCCCCACCTGCAGGCTCGCATCCTCCCTTGAGGTGGGCCCAGGGGCCACTGTCGGTACCCTGAAACAGGGGTACCCCTTACTACAGTGAGAAGACGCCATACCCGCGCGGCTACCCCTAGTCGCGTGGTTAACAGCACCCTACTCCACCACGTGGATGGCTCCGGGGTCGCCACGTGGCCAGGGAAGACGATATACTCTAAGATGTCAACAGTGGGTCCGGACCCCATGGGAAAGTGTCGGACCCCTGTACATGTAGACCGGACCTCCGGGCAAGGTCCAGGACCCCGCGGGCGCGACCCGGACCTTCGGGACAGGTCTCGGACCCCTTTATGTGGGGTCCGGACTACCCACAGCCGGGTCCCGGGACTCTGGGACAGAGAATACCTAGACCTTGCTCAGGCAGGGGTCCGGTGCCGACACGTGTCCTGGCCCAGCCTGGTGCGGACCTGTCCACATAACGCTACTGCTCCCCGCCCAGGCGGAGACCCGATGCTGCCACATGGCCTACCACGCGTGACGTAAGCCAGCAGGCGGAGCCTGGCGTAAGGCCTCCAGGTTGCGCGGCCCCTGCATTTATTGTGGATAAGGCGCGTTGCCTGACAGGCGATGTGCCGCCTCAGCATTTAATGAGGCCTACCCACTCTGCTGTCAGGAAGCGACCTGTCCACTCTTCTGGCAAGCAGTGTGCCGCCTCAGCATTTAATGAGACCTGTCCATCTCGATGGCAGGCGGCATGCCTGTCTATTCCACTGGTAGGCGGTACACCCATGTTGTCGCATGCACTGTGCTCATCATCACTCGTACGTTGCCAGGGAAGCTTCCGCTGCACGCCAATACTACGCAGACCGCAGATACCAGGACGCAGGAAGATTGCACTAGCGACTAGAATTAGTTGCTCCAAGTATTACACCCGTTATGTCCCTGGGCCCACATGCCGGAGCTCAGCACCCTTGTACGTGCCCCCCTTGGACTATAAAAGGGAGGCACACTACGTTACAAGGCACGCTCACTTAGACTCTCAGACTCACAAGTTCATACAAGCTCTCAAGCTCAATACAGCACACAGTGGAGTAGGGTATTACGCTCCGGCGGCCCGAACCACTCTAAACCCTCATGTGTTCTTGTGTGTTCGTCCCGAATCCAACTAATAGGCAAAACGCTTAGGCCCCCTCCTCATCTTTGGATTTAGGGCGGGTGCATTCCGCCACCCGGCCGAAGAATTCCCCTCCGACATGTACTCTTTGAAATCTGGAATAGATCAACATAGAAGGAAAGATAGAAGGTACCAAATAGAAGATTGCTAGGGAAGCGAGGAGTGAGTCCTAGCAGAATAGAGTATGTCTATCAGGTCATGACATTACGAGCCTAATACACAAGGATTTTTATAGAGGTTCAATCCATAGAGTGCATAAGACCCTCATCCCCTTGCTAATGGTAGATTATTGTATGGAGGGTGTAAACTACCTCCTACTAGTGCCATCGTAAACACATTTCTTTCAAGTCTCTTGGCTTGAGTTTGGTCTTGAGAACCTTAATTGAATGATGCTCTACCACCCTCTTTTATAGTCCAAAGGAGTGGTAGTATTACATGTATATAGTTCATATGGATCTAGTCTATCATAGAGCCAATCGTCTATCTTGTCACAGGATTGTATATCGTATCTTATGGTAGGATTGCTCCAATGTAATAATTTTGTTCTGCTCTTGATGTATTAATTGTTCCTTGTACCTTTTACTATAAGAACGATTCTCCATACTGTCCTATGTCGGCAACAAGGATCCTCCCAATCTTTGGACACACTAGATTTCATATCCAGATATTGCAATATGTTCTAAAGTATATCTACATAGTGGCTCTAGGTACACTTACCCGCCGTGCATGTTAGGATAGAGGCATGCTCGTAATATCATATTAAATGCAATCGTTATATAGGTTATCTCTCAGTAAGGCAACTACTATACTAGCCACCTAGATAAGCATTATGACCTACGACGTCAACCTTTGTGCATCGATCATGCTATCCGCAAGTGATTGGCCACTAACACTGCTCTTCATGTCCTATCGTACTTTGAGGCACATCATGGACGTGGTTTGGGGGTTATAGGGTCGACCTGTGTAGTACTTGGGGGCCTAAAGTGTCTCGCATGCTACATTGTGTACATGTACGTCATGTCAACTCCATAATGTCACACATTGCATATTAATGTGTTATCCAAGATTTATCCGCTAAGTTATCATATTAGGACAATCTTTAAGTCTTCTTAATGTAGGACCCATGTCTCAATTCTGTAGTGCCTTGGGTGGCCCCCGAAGTGTGAGGGGGCCCTAGAGGATTATATTGTTAGATGTCCCAGGGCACGAGAGGCTCTAGGGGCTTATATTGCTAGATGTTCAAGGCATGAGGGGTCCCTAAAGCTTATACTCCTAGATGTCTAGCGCATGAGAGTCCCTGAGACATATAGTGCTAGATCCCAAGACGCGAGGGCCTCTCGGGCTTATACTACTAGTTACCCCGGGACATGAGGGGCCTCGGGGGCTTATACTGTTAGATACTCTAAGGCGCGAGGGTCCAAGAGACTTACACTGCTAGATGTCCCATAGAGTGTGGGGTGCATTACATATACTTCCAAGTGTCTCAAGGGGCAAGTGGCCCCTAGGGCTTCATATGTAAGGTGCTCCAAGACATAGGGAGCATAGTGGGCTTAGGCTGGTAGGAAGCCCATGGCGCAAAAAGGCCCCAAGGTTTAATTTCGTATGCCATGTCATGTGATCTAGTAGGTTTAGCTAGGAGGACCTTTGTATGAGCAATAATGAGGGCCGAAGATCTTCATTTCCTAAGGTCGAGGATGCCCCTCGTCATAGGATGCAAATAGTGGTGATCCTTTCACCATTGGCCTAAAATCAGTCTTCTTGGTGGGTAGAGGAGGGTATGCTCATTCTTGGACGCTGATAGGCCTTATGTCGGATCATCCACCAAATAATCTTGAAAATCCTTTGGTGGTCTTCTTCTCTATCTCAATGAATAGTTGTATAGAATGGGGACAGAAACACCGTGTCTTTCTTTACCATTCGAGTATGTTTATACAATTCGAGCTGCTCACCAGATGAAATAGTCATCATCATCTTATGATGAACCATCTAATTATTTCTCTAGAAGTGATTCTCCTCGCTCATATCGACAGCTAGAATGTACTTGCTTATGAATGATGGTAGTTTGTTGTGGCCAACAGGGAGAGGTCCACATGTAGCCATGGCGAGTTGGGTGAGGCTATGGTTGTGCTTAAACATTGGATAATGTTCAGGTCAGGTTTTAGGTTGATTGGCACGGCTCGTATCTGACCCGTGCCTCATGTCGAGTTAGATCGAGTTGGCTCGTGCCTTTTTATTAAACGTGTCGGATCGAGTCGTGTTTTTTTGGTTTTGGGTCAGTTTTTTCGAATTGAGTCAATGGTTCGATAAAAAAATATGGCATGTACCTGGCTCATGAATTATTGTGGATAAGGAACTGTGGCTCGTACCTGCCCGTTGCATTGGTCGGATCGGTTTGGGCAGCCCATGCTCAAGTGTACTAGTCGACTAGATTTAGCACGATCTCCCGCAAAAAAGACTATGTCCATCAAGAAAGTTTTGAGTGGTCTATTTGTTTATTCTTTAGAGTGATTTTGAAAGTTGATGAGGAAACCCTTGTTTACTCTCTGGATACTTTTTGACGGCTTTGAAAAATAATAATTTTGAAAAAATTAGGTATTCTTGAAAATGCTCTTAGACTATTTTCAACAGATTACTCATCATCTTCTATTTCCAGCTAACTCAACTATATACACAATGCAATATATAATACAAAACAGTATTTTACACTCATATACACAATCTGTTGGTTATAGTATTAGATCCCTTTGAATTGCTGGAATTTTTTCACAAATATTGCAATATGTGAAATAAAATTAATTTCTATAACTTTTTTGCGATCCTGAGATTTCTGCGTTAGCAAAGCCCAAAGGGTACTTAGTTCAAAACACAAATATGTTTTCCTAGAATCATACAGTAATTAAAGTGCTTAATAAATTCCTAAAGATTCTGCTAGTTATTTTCAAGAAGGTTTCAGGTTCCAAAATGGCATTGGTAACGGCAAGTTGGCACGATTTTACGGATCTTTTCATCACGGTCAGACTTTTGTGGCACTTGTGCAGATACTGGAAACGCACCAGGGAGCACAGCAAGCAACACAACCAGAAACCAGATAAGGTTTAGCACCACATTGCTACTATCTCAATTCTCCTAACTAACAAGGTTCACCGCCTGAAACACAACATCACCGGTTCACCATCCACACTGCATAATTCTACACTACAACCTACAGGTATTCGTCGGACAAATATGTTACAGGACAGAGAGTCAGAGACATCAGGCGCAAGTCGCCATAATGCGAGTAAGACCCATCTCCTCGGCTGAAGATGAACTGGTGGGACCTTGCACTACTAGCGGACCAAAAAGTGTCCACCTCGATACATTTGATCTCAGCTACACAAAAAACACGGATGATCATCACAAACATGTGTGTAATGTGAAGACTATACAAAGATTCAGAAGTGTTGAGTGTTTACCAGTCTAGGGGTCCTCGGTTCCAGTAGCTGTTTTCATCCTCAAAGATCATGAAGCCGCTAGCCCATGGGTTCTGCTCAGGGTACGCCACGTGGAAATCAGAGGATGGGTGCCAGTCACTGTTCGAGGCTTTGAGCTCCTTCTCAGGCTCCACCTCGGCGAACGTCACACGCTTGCCGGCCTTCTTCGCTGTATGTTCCTTTGGGTCTTCCAATGATTCCTGTTCTTTCGGATCCTTCAGCGCTTTCTTCAGTCCTTTAGAATCCTTCGGTGCTTTCTTCGGATCTTTCAGCGCCGCCTTCTTCTGTTCTTTGGAGTCCTTGGGTGACGACTTTGAATCCTTTGGTGGCTTTGGCTCCTTTGTATCTTTTGATGGCTTTGGTTGCTTTGCATCTTTTGATGGCTTCGGTACTTTGGAATCCTTTGATGATTTTGTCTCTTTCTGATCCTTAGATGATTTCCCAGACTGTTTAAATGGCTTGCCAGCCTGCAATACAGTTCACAAGACATCAGAACAACAATAGCCTGATTGTCATTTGGAACCAAAGAAGGATCTCAGCTTGGCTTTATCGAAAGAGATAAGCAAATGGTCCACAGGAACCACTCAAATTTAAGAAAAACAACTACCTTCACCATATACAGCTGAACTAGCATGACAGCTATCAATGATTTTGCTACCTGAGGCCTGAGGCAGTACATAGTATGACCGTCAAAACTTTAGACTTAACGAAAAGGTAAGCATCACATATCAGTCAGCTGGGAACAAGCATGAACAACTGCCTCAAATCCATAGAATTTTGTGATGTTGTATAGTGCACGAAGTGGGGACAACTACATAAGGTTCATGTACCTTGTTCGCCAATTTCTTCAGCGCATCAGTCCCATTTTCTTCAATGAACTTATCAAGTGCTGTGAGGAAGTCATCAGATTTCCCAAGAAGGCCTTTTTTCTGAGGGACATACCAAATGTTGACCATCTGGTTCTTTATGAAGGCAGGTCTCACATAATTCTGGTATACATAGGCTGCACCATTGAAGTATGGCAAGACAAGCCAGCAAATAAAGATCAATTTCATTGAAGGCCAGAAAGGAAGCCTGTCAAAATGAAGCATGAGAAAGCCATGGAATTAGTGACAAATATGCCATTATGATCCTTAAATACATATGTTCTAGTTACAATTAAAAAATCATGTCATTAGATGCAAAATCCCATGCAACTACAGCTACAAAATCACCAACTCCTAGAATTTAAACAAGAGGTGGTAAACATTGCAACTTCTATCACACATCATGGATGCTTTGACATCAAAGAAGCAAAAGCATATCACCAGACAGGTGTTTGTCATTTGGATTGTCATGTGCGGCCGCACATACGCTAGGCGCAAACGCGCCCGTGACATACGCCACACGGCTGAGTGCACCGAGCAGGCGCTGCATGAGCCAGCGCCTAGCGGGCGCCCGTGACATACGCCGTGCAGCTGAGTGCACCGAGTAGTAAGTTGTTTTGGTAATTCCTAGAATTAAGGAGATCCTTCTCCATTCGGTTGAGCCATTGGCTATATATATTTGTAATCGTGTTACAGAAGGGGGAAGAAATCAGTTATCTTTAATCCTCTCTCTCTCTCTCTAATTAAGCCTGCGGTAGAGGGGTATAACCTCACCGGAGAAGACAACGGAGCGCGGCTACGAACTACGTAGCCGGGGTCCGGCTAGTCAGGGGTTCGGTGCCTTTGACATGGATCAAAATTAAAAATAAATATGTGAAGTTTCATGGTAACCCGGTCCGTATCACATGAAATAGAAGAGTCTGTAGTCTGACATTTTTTTTAGAAACAAAGCAAGGTTTACAAGAGTAAGATGTACAATTGCTTGATAGTGTAAATTACTTAATGTTTATATTTATATATACTCAAATTGTCTGAAAGTCCTAAGATATATAAACAACAAATAGGCCTTTAGAGAAGTATCTGCAACTTTCACACTGAATAGTGAACTGACACTAAAAACAATATAACCGACACAGCAGTACTCACCACTGAATAATTGATGCAAATGTGAGTTCAAACAATGTTATTAATGAGTACAGGACCCAATATGTGAGCCATTGTTGATCATCCACAGGAGATTTGGTCTCTATTGCCTTAATGGAAGCATACCTATAAGTTGTAGTAACAGTTACATTTGTGTTTGATTCGTTAAAATTGAGTTTGTTGCAATAAATACAAGTGATGAGCAACTTACAAAGGATAAGCCAATGCCACCAAAGGCCTGCAGAGGAAAACGTGCAAAGTTAAGTTAAAGCATGCATTTTCAATTCATAATGATTGCTTATGAAGTTATGATCCAGAAGAAATAAATTTTCAGAAAGAGGAAACGTTAAACACTTAAACTCAGAAACGAGTGGCACTAGTCCACCTCCTGTGATACATCTATCATTAGATTGTTAGTAGCAGCAAATCATCAGTGCACTCCAACAGGGAGGCAAATGAATACTCACAAGAAACTTATTCGCCACCTGCGACTGCTATACATCTACCATAGATTGTTTGCTTAGATAAGTTTTTACACGTTACAGCACAGTAACATCAAGAAGCGTCAAAACACGCTGGTCCAAACATAGCCACATGACCACAGTATCAGTACTGAACGTGACACTAGTTAGTCTTCATGAATAAATGAAGCTCGATGTACCTTGGTACAGCACACATCGATCCATGTTAAGGTTTAAATTTTAATACATCATGGTCCCAGAACCGTACAACCATTTTTTTAATGGTATGTCAGAGTCACTACGAGACATAATCCACGATCCACTAAACTATAAGAAACAGGACCAGATTGTGCCGAGCCACTCTCCACCATGTG
Organism: Zea luxurians; assembly: GCA_029449295.1. Lineage (NCBI taxonomy): Eukaryota > Viridiplantae > Streptophyta > Magnoliopsida > Poales > Poaceae > Zea > Zea luxurians. Next base: position 176,255 of record JAOPSE010000377.1, read on the forward strand.
ACCTAACTTGCTGCGTGGAAAGGAATGTGAAACGGCCAAAAAGATAAGACTAGACAGTAGACAAGGGAAGAGCAGAAACCATTCTGGAAAGTGGAATTGGGCGGGCCAACAAACCTACAATTACCAGGCACTAGCAAAACTACAAATCTAAAGCAGCCCCTTTTATAAAGGGCTGAAGTAAAGGTAGGAGGAACTGACAGAAGTCGGCAGCTGAATTCAGAATCCAATCTTGGTGACCTACATCAGAGGCGACTCGTGCATGACGGCCTAACTTTTCATTCTGGGCAAAGACCAAGGAGGGCTTGCATCCAGAAAAGTTGTGAATCGGATTGAAAGAGAAATTTGCTGATGCAGGTTAAAATGTAGACCGGGAGACATGAACACTGCAAAACCCAAACTCGGTACGGTACGCATTCAAGAACGTCAACAATCGAGTTCTTTTTTTTTGTACCAAAGAAACTCGAAAAGAAAAAAAAAATCCAATTTTCCTGCAAAATAATGCCGGCATCACTACAGAATGGCGATTCACATGGCTGATTGAGGCGGCGCAACAAGATTTTACAGGTGACAACTGAACCATACCAAGAAGGATTTCTTGTCAGGCGCCGCGCAAGAGTTCACGAAATCGAAACCTGACGCCGACTAAAACTTACGCCATTGTGCCGATATAAACTCCCGGTATGTCTGAGGAACAAAACGAGGGCTACTTCAACAATGCCGGACATCTAAAGCATCCGGATTCACCGACCAGACAAACGTTCTAACGACCGGATATAAAGAACTAAAAGATGGAGGAGGGGCGGGGAGAGAGAAGACGGTTCCTGGGAGAGCAGAGCCCTGACTGACCCTGCAAGGACGTCGAAGTTGTTGGCGAAGACCTTGAGCAGAGATCCGGAGCCCATCGCCGTCTCTGGAACTCCAAATCGGCGCCACTGAAGAGCTGGGAACGAGGGGGGTATCGAGAGAATCCTGGCTCCGGATGGCCGCGGCGTTCTTGAACCCCGCCGCTTTCTCTCTCTCCCTCCGCTCCTCCCCCTTTCGGTGCTTTGGGGGTCTCGAGGGGAGCGAAAACAGGGGAGGAGAGAGGAAAGTGCGGTGGGAGAGTGGAGTGGACAGTGGAGTGCAGCAGACGAGACGACGGCAGACCGGCGTGGCGGTGACGAGACCGAGACCCAGCAGAGCACCAGCACGGATACAGAGGACAAGGTTAGGCAAATAGGACCCTGGAAACTTATTTTATTATATGCCGTAGGATATACTAATTCTCTATCAATTAATTAGTACAACCAAATGTAGCACGAGCACATTTGCAGAGGAGGGGGTTTATTTATCTGAAGTTTAATTTAAGGGCCGGTCTAGGAACCCTAATTTCCAGGGGATTTCTATTTTCCAAGAGAAATTAGTTCATTTTCTCATAGAAAAATTGAAATCACTTAGAAAATTGAGGTTCCCAAACTAGTCCTAATTATGTTGTTTTTGGGAATGCCACTATGGGCATGTTTGGTTTGGCTTTTTCCTGACCAGCTTTTGTGAGAATCTGGCTGTAGGGAGAATCTGGCTGTGTAGAGAATCTGGATATCATTAGGATTACGTGCGGAGGAAGATAAAGGTATCTATAGGACTCAGGATCTAGAAAGTGACGGATTCCTACTATTGCAACGACTCAACCGATTATGTGTTTATGTTGATTTTGAATAGTTTTTACCCAAACGAATTTTATAGAAACTGACTGAAAAGCTAAGCGTTTGGCAGTCTGCAGCAGCTTTTGGTGGCCAGAAGCTCCAAAAAAGCTGAAACAAACAGAGGCTATATCACCCTGTCGTGTTTTGACTCGTGATGTCTTTTCTAATCTGTCGTCGTCTGTTTGATGTTGACATAATGTCTTTTTTATCATGAGGTGTTTACTAAAAATCATTGTTGTCCAAAAAAATGTCCATCAAGTTTGAGTGGTAAAAATTGACGGATATTTGGAAATGCATCCATCAAACAATTGCCTGGATATTAACATGACGTTTAGTACTTTAATTAGACCATCTATAGCAGTTTACCCATATTAAAATTATACTATATAAACATTACAATTTTCAATGCAAAATGATGCAAAACAGTGTTTTTATTGACCATATAGGTACAATGTACAGTCGTATAGGCGTGCAACAGTTCACTCACCAAAAACACCTTTTGCATTTTAGATTGTATTGTTTGTAGAGTTAAGTTTAAATTTGAGTATGAGTATAAGTAACCTGCTGGAGATGATATTATTGACTACAGCTATACAAAACACACTATATCAAATGTTTGGAACCAAATTGAGCCTTGCGGACGGTCCGGCCCTGAGGCCGGACGGTCCGCGATCCGGACAGTCCGCGCCTGGGGGTCGGACGGTCCGCGCGTGCGCAGAACAGATTAGGGTTCCGAGTTTTGTGCTACGGTTGTTAGCTAAAATCACGGGAAAAGCTCGGAAATTAGTTTGTAAAGAGTCCAGCCCCCTCCTCTATAAATAGAGAGGTATACGGCCGATTTATAGGAATCAGTCGAATCAATACAACTTCTATTTCGCATTTATTTCCTATACAATTAGGAGTAGTTCTAGTCTAGTTCTAGTTTAGCCACTCGATCCCCAAATTCTCCGCCTCTCCTCGACTCTACGTCGATTAGAGGAGTCTAGGTCGGCCTGCCCGAGCCTAAACACCACCTAGGATCTCTCCTCCCCGACGGGGTCCCTCCCGGGAGCGAGATCCAGGCACCGCCGGCGATCTTCCGCCGCCCCCGCGCACGCGCGGACCGTCCGGCCCTAGGGCGCGGACCGTTCGGCCGTCAGGCAGGGAACCTTAGCTCCTGCGCCAAGTCGCGGACCGTCCGCGCCTGACCAGAGAGCACCACCGTCTCGCGCCAGATCGCGGACCGTCCGGCTCTGTGCCGCGGACCGTCTGCGCCTGACCAGAGAGCACCGCCGCTAGTTCTTTTGAAGTGATTGGCGCATCCAAAAAGGCGTCAACACCAAATAAAGTAGTGTTGCTACTTTGTAAGCATGTTTCATTGAACTTACCAAAAATAAGCGTTAGGACAAATGGTGCAAAGTGTTTAACTAAAACCTATACGTAATTACTCCATTAGTGGCTTTAACCGTACAAAAATATAATTTCCAATAACTAGCTGCTGCTTTAAAGCGTTCCAAATAAGGACTGAAATGCAATTCCGTGAGAGTAGGTGGGTAGTAAAGAGGTGATGTGATAATTGCACGGCTGGGATTCCATTTCTTTGCCCTGGCCCACGCACCTGCCTGCCGCTAGGAGGCCCCAAGCAGGCGGCACAGCTCAGCCAATGGAGATAATTCGCCGCTCGTCGGTTTATTTTATTCATCCATACAGTATTTTTCCTGTGTTTATGCCTGTGTATCTCCCGAGATCTTGCCTGTTCTGGAATTTCGGTGTTCTTGTGAATGCATGGTTTCGATTATATTGTAGATTTAGAATATTGTTCGGTTAAGAGTTTGATCAAAATGTTGAAACTTTTTTCGGGCGCCAAACAATCAACAAGAACCGGCGGCGGTGCTCTCTACACAGACGCGGACGGTCCGCGGCTAGGGGCCGGACGGTCCGCGACCTAGTACAGGGGCTAGCGTTCCCTGCCTGACGGCCAGACGGTCCGCTCGTGCGCAGGGGCGGCGAAAGGTCGCCGGCGGCGCCTGGATCTCGCTCCCGAGAGGGACACCGTCGGGGAGGAGAGATCCTAGGGGTTGTCTAGGCTCGGCAGGCCGACCTAGACTACTCTAATCGACGTAGAGTCGAAGAGAAGCGGAAAATTTGGGGATTGGAATACTAAACTAGGGCTAAACTAGAACTAGACTAGAACTACTCCTAATGCATAAGGTAAAAATGAGTAATAGACTGGATTTGATCGATTGTTGGGGGTTCAATCAGCCGTAGCCCTTTATCTATATAAAGGGGGAGGTCTGGATCCGCTTCCAACTGATTTCCAAGTTAATCCCGCGGTTTTAGGTAACAAATCCCGCGAGAAACTAGGAACCCTAACTGACTCTGCGCACGCGCGGACCGTCCGCGCCACCACCGCGGACAGTCCGGACCGCGGACCGTCCGGCCTCAGGGCCGGACCGTCCGCACGGCTATTTTGGTTTCCAACATATGCCCCCCTGCCTTTTGGTGAAGGTTCACGAACCAAAAGCATATGAACTAAACCTGATGTAAGTCATCGGCTTTTCGGTATGGAGATTATTCAATAAAGCACCAATATAAAGGCCGTTTCGGATTGTATCTTTCTCGGCCATGACCATTTGATCAATGGATCAAAAGGAATAGAATGGAGGTGCCCCCTAGTCTGGATAGACGAAGGGACTATACATGTACCATGGATTCATCATCGTGTCATTCCATGTTTGAACAGGATAATATACCGACGATGAGTAAATAGGTAGAAAGTACCCTGGTCTCATAGAATGAATAGGCGATGCTTGTTGTGTCGCCTTTCAGGCCGTTTTGTTTAACCATTTTGTTTTAGCAGGTGACCGGGGTTTCTTTGTTGACCAATCACGTGGAACAGTCTTTTTGCTAGCATTTTTGGAGAGCAACTGATCAAAAGTAGGATCGGCTTTGATCAGCCAATTATATGTGCTTTGACCTTGCGTCTTTTTCCTTGCTTTGTGTAGAGGTTGACGCCTTTGGTCATAGGGGGACTGTCCGGCTGAGTTAGCCGGACCGTTTGTCTGAGCACCGGATCGTCCGCACGTAGGTGCCGGACCATCTACGATGCTCGGGCTAGGCTGATGTGTTTGGTTCATTAACTGTGCCTGCCCCCCGGCGTCTTCGGACTTTTTAGCCTTCTCGTCCGAAGCCTTTCGAGCAATCTCCTTTTGTGATATATCTGACATGCGGGGATCGCCAATGACGATGCCCTTGCCTTTGCCTTTATCGGCCATTTCGGGCCGAACCAAGACCTTTTTGCATGTGAGCTCTATTGTATTAACAGGAAAAGGTTGTGTGTCTACTTGCATCTCCTGAAAAGCCAATCGACCCTCATTTATGGCCGATTGTATCTGTCGACGAAAAACATTACAATCATTGGTGGCATGAGAAAAGGAATTATGCCACTTACAATAAGCATGCCTCTTTAATTCATCAGGAGGAATAGTATGAGTTAATTTAATGTTGCCGTTTTTCAGTAACTCGTCAAATATTTTATCGCATTTGGCAACATTAAAAGTAAACTTAACTTCTTCTTGTCGATTCTTTCGAATCGACTGTAAAGCAGAACACGCTAAAGGTTTAGCCTGTCCTGGCCAAACCAATTCGGCGGTGTAAACATCTATGGATTCATCGTCTGAATTATCGTATCCCACTAGATGCATCTTATGACTAGCCGATTTTGATGTTTCTTTACTTCGGCTTTCACAGGTCATAGCCCGCTGGTGCAAGTGCACTAGCGAAAAGAATTGGGTGCCATCTAATTTTTCTTTTAAGGAGGGTCGCAACCCATTGAAAACCAGCCCTGTTAGTTGTTTTTCTGCGACATGGATCTGAAAGCATCGATTTTTAGTGTCCCGGAATCTCCGGATATAGTCATTAACCGATTCTTCAGGCCTCTATCGGACTGAGGCTAAGTCAGCCAATTCTAATTCATGTTCTCCTGAGAAGAAGTGTTCATGAAATTTCTGCTCTAATTCTTCCCAAGAGTTAATAGAGTTTGGTGGCAAGGCTGCGTACCATGCGAATGCAGTGTCAGTAAGGGACAACGAGAACAAACGAACGCGGTAGGCTTCCCCATCAGCCAATTCTCCCAAGTGTGCTATGAATTGGCTTATATGTTCGTGTGTGCTTTTCCCACCTTCACCAGAAAACTTAGAGAAGTCTGGTATTCTAGTTCCCTGTGGATATGGCATGGTGTCGAATCGGTGGCTATAAGGCTTCCGATACGATTGCCCCGTACCTGACACACTAACACCGAGTTTGTCCCTGAACATCCCGGCTACCTCGTCTTTGATCCTCTCTGCCATACCTGGCGACCATCCATTGAGTTTGTGGGTGGAAATCTCAGGTTGCCTGACATCATTCTGTCGGCTTTCCTCCCAGGGATGTTTGAGGTGTGTGCTAGGTGTCCTATTAATGTCACCAGCTCCTGCCCTATACCTCTCAGGCTCTCTTGTGGCCGAACAGTATTCAGCCCTATGTCCATGAGGTGGTATGGTATGATTATAATGTGTTGCTGGTGGGGCACCATAATGTTGCTGCGATGAATGTGGGAACTGTGCGTATTGCGCAGCTCTCGGCTCTGTGTATGCATATCCGGACGGTCCGGCGTAAGAGGCCGGATGGTCCGCGACCTGGCCAAATGGTCCGAAGGTATATCCGGATTGTCCAGCCGTATATGGTGCTACGTGGGTAGTCTCGTACCCAGACCGTCTGTCGTAAAGAACTGGACGGTCCGCGATCGGGCCGAATGGTCCAGGGCTGTACCCGGACAGATCGGCCATATATGGCGCGACTTGGGCAGTCTGCGCATGGACTCGTGTAGAGTCAGATGGTCCAGCGTAATACGTCGGCCGGTTCATGCCATATCCAGACGGTTCGACGTAAGATGGCGGACGGTCCGCAACATATCCGGACGGTCCGGCGTGATGCACCGGACGGTCCGTGATGGGGCCGAAGTGTTCAGGGTTGTACCCTGATGGTCCGGCCATGTACGGTGCGACCTGAGTGTTTTGTGTGCGGGCCTGCATCTGGTCGGACGGTCCGGCGAAATACGCCGGACGGTCTGCGGTATAACCGGACTGTCTAAGATGATGCTCGGACGGTCCGGTCGCGTCCAGTACCTGCCGCGTGCCTAGTGGTTGCGGCTGTGATGGTGACACGAAAGCGTGCATCGACATACCATATGATGGCTGGGTCAAGGGTGACCCATTTATAGCCGATGTGTTTGACGGGGGTGGCACTGTATTAGACTCTCGCGATGGAAAGTTAGGAGCAGCTGATTTCTCGTATGCACGCAAATGCATTTTAATAGATTCATCTACATATTGCTTTAACTGATCTCCTCGTTGATCCATGAAAGTCGTAAGAGATAGATCTGGAGTACTTACAGCGGGACCCTGAAGTGGAGGTAGGAGAGATTCCATATCGATCTCGCCTTAACGGACGATCTTCTGGTGGCGATCTACCGTGAAGTGTGACAAGTACTTGTCCGCCGCCTCCTTGCGCCGTTCGGAGAGTTTATGCAGCAGTTCCGCCTCTTCCTTGTCGCGTTGTTCGTTCCATTGCCGCATCACCTCCTTCTCATCGCGCATTACGAGGTCTTCAAAGGGCCTTTGGTCATCAGCCGGGAGCGCCTCCATGGCCGGCTTGATGATGTTGGTAGTGGAGATCTTGGTGTGATCCTTAGAACCGGCCATTTATGGGCCGATTTTTAGCAGATCTAGACACCTATTCCCCAGCGGAGTCGCCAAAAAGTATGTTGACACCTTTTTCGGGCGCCAAACACTCAACAAGAACCGGCGGCGGTGCTCTCTGCACAGGCGCGGACGGTCCGCGGCTAGGGGCCGGACGATCCGCGACCTGGTACAAGGGCTGGCGTTCCCTGTCTGACGGCCGGACGGTCCGCGCCCTAGGGCTGGACAGTTCGCGCGTGCGCAGGGGCGGCGAAAGGTCGCCGGCGGCGCCTGGATCTCGCTCCCGGAAGGGACCCCGTCGGGGAGGAGAGATCCTAGGGGTTGTCTAGGCTCGGCAAGCCGACCTAGAATCCTCTAATCGACGTAGAGTCGAAGAGAAGCGGAAAATTTGGGGATTTGAATACTAAACTAGGGCTAAATTAGAACTAGACTAGAACTACTCCAAATGCATAAGGTAAAAATGAGTAATAGACTGGATTTGATCGATTGTTGGGGGGTTCAATCGGCCGTAGCCCTTTATCTATATAAAGGGGGAGGTCTGGATCCGCTTCCAACTGATTTCCGAGTTAATCCCGCGGTTTTAGGTAACAAATCCCGCGAGAAACTAGGAACTCTAACTGACTCTGCGCACGCGCGGACCGTCCGCGCCACCACCGCGGACAGTCCGGACCGTGGACCGTCCGGCCTCAGGGCCGGACCGTCCGCACGGCTATTTTGGTTTCCAACAAAAAGTAATTAAAAAGATTAAATTTTTTGCTAGTCAAATTTAAGTAGAAGAGGATTTAATCACTCCCGATTCTTCCCCTATTACAACCGAATAAGACCATGCATTATTACTCCGCTTACCACTATTGTGGGATTGTAAATGTATCTTAAAATATTTGGTGTTTTAGTTTATTCTAAGTTGAACCATCAAAATTATCGATTACTTACCCAAGTATTTTTTTTATTAATTATCATTAATTAGATAAAAAATTAATTGACCATCACATACACCACACACACATATATATTCTAAACTAACCTTCATCTAAAAGTATGCTGATAAAAAGAAATTAATACACAGGTAGATATACATCATATTAAATAAATATATTACATAAGGCTTACCTAATATGAATAAATGGGGGTATGCATTTGATTTTGCCTAAAGGCATCTCACGACTAGCGATTAGGCAAGCATAGCATGGTTCAATCAAATTGCAAGTAGATCTTGATCTTCCATGAGTCCTTGTCCCATCACTAATATGTATCTAGAAGTGTAGAACTTATAACATCATATTCAAGACTCTATAGAGGGGCATGTATTAACCCCACTAAAGACAAGGGATATCATCCATATGACCCACCCATACATAAGAGATATCTTTGATGCCTCAAATCCAAAGCCTATCCAAGAAGAATGCTCATGAATAGTTTGAATGGTGTTAAAGTATTGGCTTCTTTCACCTACTCCATCCCACACATCACGTCAAATCCATGGGAAACCTGATCGCAACGAAGTACATTGCTTTTCACACCCATATATGGCATGTGGTTTATATAAGGAAGTTCATTTCTTACCACCATGAATACATGGTAAAAGCCCTACGCTTGGTTGTTGTAAAGGAACTAGTGGACGAACCTCTTTGCTAAAGTACGTTTAGGCTAATGTTAGGTCCACACCATGATGGAGAGGAATGTTGGAGGTAGATGAAGAATGTTCACTTCAAAGGAGCAAGCTCTCGCGTGAAAAAAAAGAAGAAAGAGGGAAACAAAACCCAAGTTTTGAAGGCAAAGGTATAAATAAAGATTTTATTTTACTGGTCAAGACACAATAGAGTACATGGTCAGGTGTAGAATAGATAATCATACTATTAAGAGAGGAGCTCTAATTAGCAAATTCGGTCGTATAGTGTGCACTAGATGCTGGAACTACATGTATTTGCATTGAGGCCTAGCGACACATTAGAGAGCAAGTGAAAATATTTGTGAAAATACTTTTAAAGATACTAACTATCGCCTAACATGTTTGGGAAAGATTTTTAGAGTTGACACGCTTGCAAGGGCTTAAAGAAATGTTCTTGGTGCTGCTAATGATCATGCATCGCACATGTATGGTGTGGCACTGGACTGGTGCACCGAACATGGTGGCAAGGGGTCTTTCACTACACAAGGTTTTGTAGAGCATAGTTGAGTCTTAATGTGCACTAGATCTATGGTCAGTGGATGTGTCTGGTGTCGCATAGGACATGTCTGATGTGACCTAGCTAGAAGACCTGAGAGTGTAGACTTTGAAAAAATGCCTTGTAAAAACTACAATATGAGTTTAGTGTGACACCTAACGTTGCACCAAACGGGCATTCTATAGAGGTTGCAAAAATGGGTCTGAAGACACTTTCACCAAACAGGACCGGTGTGGCACCAAACGTCTAATATGTTGAACTACTAGTTTGGGGCCATTTGAAACTAGTCATTAGGGCATATGGTGTGGAGTATGCTATGTCATCGTACATGTCTAATGCCCCTGCAATAGATGTGTAAAAAGGTTAATAGTTGAATGGTTGAGTGGGGTTATAAATATACCTTATGGCTGGCCTTAGCCACGCTATTGGCACACTATACATTTATGCATATCCCTTGAGAGTTGAGAAACACACTATATTCATGAAAGTCGCCTAGAGGGGGTGAGTAGATGAAACCAGAAAATTATAAGAACACAAACTTTACTTGAGGTTAGTGTTAGAATGAGTAGTAATGAAATCGAAGTGCAAAAGATAGTTCTTCTTGCCACGAGTTGCTCAATCAATACCAATAACTTTGGGAGCTAACTCAAAACGATCTTAAGCAAGAGAACATAGAGAGAGAAGGGGGATGAAGAATCAAATCGCAATGCAAGACTAACACAAACACACGGGTGATTTGTTTCCCGAGGTTTGGTTCAAAGAACCTACTCCCCGTTGAGGAGGCCACATAGGTCGGGTCTTTTTCAACCCTTTCCTTCTCTCAAATGATCACATAGACTGTATGAGTGCTTATTCTTAATCTAGATGGTCACTTAGACACCGCAAGGATCACCACACACTTAGATGTCTCTTGCTAGCTTTACAAGTCAATGAGAATTTTGAAAGGGGGAAGAAAGAATGATCAAGAAACCAAGCAATAAGAGCAACAAGAAAATACAAGATCACACTCTCTCTAAAGTCTCTACAAGGTGCTAATCACTAGAGATTACAAATCACAATTATGGCACTTGGAGGAGTTTTGAGGTTTGTGAGTATGGCTTGGAGTGAGAACTTGCTCTTGCAATGAATGTGAAGGAATGAATGCTTGGATGCATACGAATGTGGGTGGTTGGGTGATATTTATAGCCCTCAACCACCACATAGTTGTTGCCTTCAATCTGTCACACACGGATGTTTCACGCCCTTCGTCGGGACGGTCCACCTTTACACATCAATGACTGGATTTGTAATGGTCAGTAGTAACAGCTACATCAACGATTATAATTGCATTAAATGTGTCATCAGATGTCAGATAAAGCTGACACGGACGGTCCAGTCGTGCATTTGGACGGTCCGCGTGGACGCTAAAATTAATTTTACCAAACCCAACACCTTCTGGTTTTTCTGGTCTTCAATGGGTGGACGGTCCGCAGATGGTGTCAGACGATCTTCACTTATCTTTCGGACGGTCCGTAGAGTAGAAATATGCATTTTGCACAGTTCCTATCCGAATTCATCGAGGAGTCGTGGACGGTCCGCCGGAATGGCCCGAACGGTTCGAGCTCCTAAGTAATTTCCAAAAAGAGCTCCTATTTGAAATAATCTACGTTATTCTAGACAGTTCACTTTAGAGGCTTGGACGGTCTGTGATGCGTTATTTTGAGGCTTGACCTTTCTTGAAGTGTTTTCTGAGCTCCTAAAATCATAATTTGGTAAACTAGTTAGCTCAATTAGTTGTGATGGTCATCAATTACCAAACAATTGTGGAAATGGTTTTTAGGCCTATTTCCTTTTCAATTCACTTGCATCCCTTGATTCATCAATTGGGTGAGATTGGAGAGCCTCTAATGCATTTTATTGTCATTTTTGTATCTCATGGCACTGGTTAGGCGTATCGTCTAGTGGAGCTCATGTTACTCTTGGTGATTGTCATCACCTAGCTAGCCTAGTGTTGGAGGGACTGTTGAACAGGGTGACTGTTGTTGGCTCCGACCAAGTGATTGTAAGGGGCTCTTAAGCTCCTCCTCACGGAGATCACAAAGAGCAACTCTAGTAGAACAATGTCTGCTTGGAGTGCACAATTTGAGTGGTTTTGCGGCATCCTGGTGTGTCTAGCTTGTAAGGCTAGTTAGCTTACAGACCATCTAGTGGGTACTCACTAGACCAGTTAGTTAGCAAGCAAGCAAAACTCAGGGATATATCTTGTGTCACCCCTTGGCATGTTTGGTTTGCACAGTACTCACTCTTGAAATTACTTTCATATCTTGTTAGTGTGGTAGTTTCTTGTAGTAGTATCTAGCTAGAGTAGTTTTAGTTCAAGGTGTAGCTGCTTTCTTTAGTAGCTCTTGCTAGTTGCAGCTCTCTAGCTTAGCTGGTAGCTTTATTTGCTTGTGTAACATAGATTAGAACAAGGCTACCAGAGTTATGTAGGAGGCTTGCCCAGATGAAAGTAGTGCTAGAGCAAGTAGAGGTCTATTAGGATTTGTTTATTTATTGATCCCCTTGCACTAATTTTTGTGAAGTTTGTAGAGATTTTTTATAGGTTATACATCCTCTCTAACCATCTAGGTTGTTACAAGTGGTATAGAAGCTAAGCCACCACCAATTTCAAGGTATAACAACCTACAATATAATGATGGCTCAAATTAATCATGTTGGCAAGCCACTACACTTTGGTGGAAATGATTATGATTATTGGAAGAAACATATGCGCTTAAATTTGAAGGCTATGAGATAAAGGTTTGGAACATAGAAGAAGAGGATGTTTTGTGCTTCACATAAAGGACCCAACACCAATAAAGGGGGGAGAATGTGGCGGAACCGCCCGAATTATTCCAACTTAAGTGCCTGAGTCCTGCCTTAGAGGCTAGACCACACTTAAATGGGAATAACCCGTCAATCCCTCGGATCTAGTCCGACGAGGCCACTGACAGGATCAAGTACCACAGTCTCACTCGATGGTGAGTCACAGAGCAAATACAATAAAGCATAAAACCATACATTAAGGAGTATTAAATTATTACATCATCATCAGAGTTTTTGCAAAAGTAGCCATTACTGTTCGAGGTGCAGCGGAATGAAACTAACGATAAATAAACAGAGAGATGGGGAAGCCTGTCCCATCACTCCTCATGCTCCTCCTCTGCCGAGGTGGGGCCCCACTCGACAGTCCAACCCGATGGCAAGATGGATGGCCAATTCACTCCAGCAACCATGTCCTCCAAAGAACCTGTAAAATTATGCCACAAGCAAGGCTGAGTATACTAATACTCAGCTAGACTTACCCGGTGTGAGGAGTCTACTCCTCTACCTCTAGACATGCAGTTGTTTGGCTGTGGGGTTTGGTTGCCAAAAAGCACTAGCTGAGTTTGTAAATCAAGTTTTAGTTTTGTCAAGTTTAAGTGTGACTCTCTTAAGGCTAAATGTGTACTATCTACTCATACATGGTATCAAACATATTTAGCAATCAACATCTTGTGTCAACTCATCACATTTCCACTTGTTACTCAATGCAGTACAATGGATCAAGCAGTCTCATTAGCTGCGAGAAGCAGACGATTCGAATCGAGTTTTTAAACCTTACAAGGTAAACCTAAACACACGACATGGCAAGGCACTCCGTCCCCACACACATCAACCGTCCCCATCGATTCCCTGGCAACAGAAAGGGGCTCACTGCCTTGGCGTACAATGCCTCACTGACCCCGACTGCCGTCGTGCAGTGGCCGCACTTGTACCCACCATAACCGGAATGGGAGACCACGTCTCAGGTCGCGTGAGGAGGGCAATCTGCGGGCAGGTTCACTCAGGTACTAGGCTTACCGATTTACCATATTTCTCGGTATGTGTTTAGTACGTTCAAACGCTTGACACAGGTATCTGCACGTTAATCCTTATTCCGATTTTCCATCTCGTAGACAACCAATCCCCATGGATTGTTGTCCATAGACCAGCATCATTATGATATGAAAGTGGGTACAACCAATTCCTGACCTCGCGCGAGTGCTAGAAAAATCACTCGACTTCTACCGAGATCCCTACTTAGCAAGCAGCTACTCGACCTAGCATACTAGTATCCATCTCAAAAAGGATTCCTGAGTTCATGCAACTAGGGTTTCAATCAACTCCTACACTTAAGTGCACAATACAAGCCTACAAACATTAAGTATAGTAAAATAATATATAGAACATGTTATGCATAAACTGGGGCTTGCCTTCCAAAGCTGGGGCAGGCAGATCCTCTGGGGCAAGCTCTGGTGCTGGATCCGGGGTCACCTCCTGAGCAACACCTTGCTCCGGCACGAGGACGTACTCTCCGTCAGCGAGGTTGCAGTCTATCGAATGCAATGAATAAGAATATGCATGTTATGATTATGCATGATTTAACAACATTATGCTAAAGGAAGAAGAACTGAGTTAGTTAGCAACTTAGGGTTTCTTGGTCATACGTGGCTTTTAGTGGTTTATGCTTATCACTCTAGGTTTAGGTGTTGTGGAGAATAAGCATAGTGGATTTGTATTTTTCCCTTACATATTTCAGTGGGCAAATTAAAAAGGGTTTTGCTAGTTGGGTTAGGGTGACACAAGTTTCCATTATCAATTTCCCCCTTTTTCATTTCTAATTATGAATTCTAGTGTGGGTTGAACTATAACAGTGGTTTAACTTCTTCCAAAAATCCTATAAAAATTACAGTGAGTTACTAGTTGTTACTGTAATTTGTCCTATAAATTTGAGGTGGTTATTGATTCAGATACTACTTGTGCAAAATTAACAAGGATAAGTTTTATAAGGGCACTTTATACTATAGCTATGATTTAATTGAGGTTTCTGGACCAAGTTTTATTTTTGTCTAGACTCATAGGTGATATCAGGCCTTTGTGTAAAAAATCATAGAAAAAGTCATACTGGATATTTAGTTGTGAATTTCTAAAGTTTTATGCCAAAAAGGTGCTTATAACTAACTTGTTATTTGAAAAATATCAAACAACAGATTTCATATTTTTCCTATGTTCATAACAACAAATCATTAATTATCCCAAGGTTTGGGGTGTTTTCTCCTTGGGGTTATTTTTCTAGGGTTTTTCTAAGTTTTCTTTGTTTTCTTAAAATAAAAGGTATCCCAACTATTTTGTACTAAACCAGAGTATAAGAAAATTTTCTAGTGAACTATACTGAGTAGGTAGACTAACAAAAATATGGGTGCTCCTTGGTACCTTATTTGAACCTTCATTAATATTTTCTTTAACTTTGGGCTAAAAAGGGTTTAAAGGGTAAACTCTGTCTTAACTGGGTGTACAGAGGGGTTTATTATTTTTAAACAGGTTAGGAAGTAATTAGGTACTTCTCCAATTTTTCTTAGCCTCAGTCTAATAGTGCAACTATTTTTCTTCCTATTATTTAGCTTTTGACCAAATTAATATTTAAATCAGAACCTTAAAGTTTTCTGTAACACTTAGGGGTTTTGTTATTTTTCTTAAGTAGTTTACATTATTGAAGATATGGCAAAATTGGTTTGACTTGATTTGGGTGAATAAAACAGAAGATATGAATTATTCAAGTTCTGTTTGAATTTAAATCAGGTTAAATAAAAGGTTTCTTGGAAAAACCATTTCGCACCGAAGTCCTTGGGTTCTTTCCAAACTAATCCTCTCAGTTATATCCCTGCGCTACTATTCCCCTGAGTCACTGACAATGCGCAAAACCCCCTAGCCTTTTCTTCTTCTCCCCCGCGGTCCCTCCCTAGGTTTAAACAGTACCCGCGGAAATGAAAAGGGCGACGCGGCTTACCGGCGGCGAGAGAGGTCCGGCGAGGGGCGGGGTTGGCTCCGGGAGGTCCTGGCGGTCACAGCGGTGTACGGCTCGACGGCGGAGGTGGCCGGAATCGTCCGGTCCACTTGCGCAGGCGGGGGATCTCGTCGGCGGCGGGTGTTCCGGCTAAACCACGGTGATCTAGTGCAATCAAATGACACGATGAGCTTCACGGGGTGACATAGAGGCTATGTGCACAAGGAATCGAAGAATGGAGCAGAGGATTACCCGGTCTACGTTTACCGGCGGTCGGGCGAAGTTCGGCGACCGTGGACTGGCTTCTCCGGCGAAGCAAACTCCAATTCCTTGCTCGGGGAGCTTCACCGAGGCGTGCACAGTCTATTCCAAGGGTTGGACGGGGTTGGGAAGGGCTCTGTTGGCCGGTCTACGGTGGCAGGGGCTCGGGTGGCCGCGGGCACGCCGTGCACGGGGCAAACGCCGGTGGTTTTGGGCTCCGGTGAGGTCGAGCGTGCGTGGAGGAGTACGGTCGATGCCTGAGGGTGATTTATAGGCGCGGGCGCAAGGAGGGGACGCGGGCGTGGCCTGGCATGGCGCGGGGCGCGCGGGGTCGGGCGCGGGCGTGCTTTGGCGCGCGCAGAGCGCGTCGAACACGTGGAAGTGTTCTTCTGCCCATGTTCAAAAGCTTGCTGAGATCGCATACGTGCGAATCTTGGCAAAAATCTGGCGCAGACCTCTTCCTGGCACCTATGGCTATCTCTTGTATGTGAGTTCCAAGGGAAGATAAGCCCTAGGTCAGAAGATATGCGGACGCCAAATCTGGCTTGTCTCCCTGTCCGCTGCGCGACAAAAATGATGCCAAGACATGTCAAACGTCAAGGGCTCGGTCTCAACTTTTTCCAGGGGGTGCCTTAGGTGGTATGCCACATTTTTGGTATAGAACTTAGGTGGTTTTGGTGCGTAGATTAAATATTGGGACCGCTTCAGGGGAACCAAATCAGGTGCGTAGATCTCAGATCGAACGGTTTGGAATGGATCTCGGGGTTTAAAATCCGAGCCGTCCACTCCAAATCCGGTGGCTGGATGTTCATACCGGACTATTTGTGTGTGATCTAATCTGTACCGCAAGGAGTGGATCTAACGGTCTAGAATGGCACGTACCCCGTCGTCCACCCTAGTTCATTTAAACATTATGGATTGATCCTTTTTCTTACGGTTTGGCCCCTGAGCTTTCAAGATTTTGTGGCCGTCGTCCATTAATCCAGAAAATTAAGGAAAAGATTTCTAACTAATGTTTTTAAGTGTAAATTAAATATAAAAATGCCTAGAAGCGTAGAAAAATCATAACTTCTTGGTGATACCTCCGATTTAACCCGTTCCAGTTGCATTAAGTCCGTATTATCACTACCTACAAGCTGGTAGATTTATTTTGTTATGAAACCTAGATTAAAATTTTGGTACTTAATTCCTGTTACACTCCACTCCTAAATCTTCAGAAATTCGTAACTTGGTAACTGTAACTCCAAATTTAGTAATTCTTGTTCCTACGATCTTGTTACGCAGCGTAGACTATTATTATGCAGTTTACTCATATGCTTGGTGTGATGTTAATTTTGCCTATACCATGTTTGTCTGTATTGCTACGTTTAGCAGTGAGGACACGTGTCTTCTGAAGAGCAAGTTGGTACCTGGAATCTCAAGTCCCAGGCAAGTTGTGCCCTTGATCACTTCTTTTTACCCAGTCATGTTATGATTAATCATAATGATCTACATAGGTTAATTTTGATGGGACCCAATAGGTTACCCTAGTTTGACTATCTTTATACCTTGTTTACCACTGAATTTTTGGGTAGTACCTGCTATTGCTTTATGTGGTTTTGGGTATAGAGATACACAATATTCATGATTATACTTTTATTGTCGGTTGTTATTTACTGTTCATGTTAAGATCATTATGTTAATTGGAACATGGAGAACCACCCGGGAAAACAGTGCTACCACAAGGGTGGTATGGGACGCCCTTGGCTGACTAATTAGGAAAGCTAGTGGAGGACTACCTTACTCGAAAGGGGCAAGGGCAGTAGGGGAGTGGTCAATGTAGGGAGGCCCTTGGGTTGATTTTGCTGCAATGGCGGTCAGGCGAGGGGTCCCTACATTGGAGCTTCCTATAAACTATAGCGGGTTTTCTAAAGCTAGTGGAACTTTGTAAAGGCCTTGTAGTGTTACCCTGCCTCGCCTCCTCAGTAGAGGTGTATGGGATTGGCCGTCTCTTAGTAGATGGGTAACATGACTTGTGGGTAAACATGTGCAACCTCTGCAGAGTGTAACACTGGTATACTAGTCGTGCTCACGATCATGAGCAGCTCGGACACTCACATGATTAATTTATGGAACTAAATTCAATTTGTCATATGCATTGCATCACAAGTGTTGTTATTACTTTTGTTCTACTATTTAATTGGGTTGGTATTTACTTATACTTAGTAATTGTTAATAAAATTTTGACCAACTTTAAAAGCAATGCTCAGCTCCAACCATCCTCTTTGGTAAGCCTTACACTTCACGTGAGCTCCCACCTTTGGCGAGTTCATGCACATTATTCCCCACAACTTGTTGAGCTATGAACGTATGTGAGCTCACTCTTGCTGTCTCACATCTCCCCCCACAAGTCAAGAACAGGTACCGCAGGATGAGGCGCATGGAGGATACTGTGGCGAGTTCAAGAGAGGTCTAGGCCATCGTCTCCCAGTCAACTTTGGGTTGCTGGATCGTTGTCTCCTTATAATGTAATATTTACTTATTTTGTACAGAACTCCTATTATATAGTAAAGATGTGACATTCGTTTCTGTACCACTATTCATCATATGTGTGAGACTTGGTCCCAGCACACCTAGTGATTATTTCGTGCCCGGGTTTTGGACCCCTAAAACCCGGGTGTGACAGAAGTGGTATCAGAGGAATGTTGATAGTAGGACGAAACCTAGATAGAACTGGACAACCATTGTCTACTTGCCTTTGCTACTCTGATTCTTTCTAAAACTTTCCTTAATCTTTTCTCATCCACTGTTGCTTTACTCTGATTACTCTTATCCTTTCCTTCTAAAGACAAATGTGGATTTCACACTTTGAAATCCTGTGCCTAAAGTGACTTTAGGAATATGAGACCTACTCTTAGGAACAAAAAACAAAACTATTTTTAAGTATCTATATGCTTGAATGTTTGTTCTTATGATACTTGTTTGATTTGGATCTTTGATTGAGTGTGATGAGTTGTGGAGTAATGTCCACAATTACATCTACATATACGTATAGGCATAAATATAATAAATAAAATTCGTGAGATAACAAGCCAACTTAGATTATCCCCACTGAAATATATTAAGCTTAATAGACCCATCTTATCTTAAAAGATCCTCTCTTACCTTAATAGATTCATCTTATCGAAAAGATTTTCATCTTATCCCAATAGATCTAACCAATCTTAAAAGATTCTATCTTGTTCTCAAAAGATTCATCTCATCCTAATAAGCATACTTATCCCAACCACTTGCTTATCTCATTATAGTGTAACAACCATGATCTAATCCAAAACTAACTAGATCCTATCTAAGATAGTCATACCAATCCAATCTAGATCCCATCTAAATTAATGCAATCTAATGTGATCCAAACTAATATGGTTAATCTGATCTAATCTAAAACGGCTTACTAAACATGTTAGATAATACTGATGAAATAGATTAGACTCTACTCCTATAGAACATGTTTTAACTTAGTTCACTCTGCACTAAGTTAAAAATGATCGACCAACTTGGCCATATGCAACTACCTTAACCATCCGATAGTTACATAACCCCTCTGTTTTAACCCATAAGAGATTCTGACTTACCTACACCATATAATCCATCCTATCTCAAAAGATTATAACATACCCTAATAATATTTATTCTACCCTAGTAGATCTATCCAACCTAAACTAGTCTACTCTAGTCATATCCAATCCTATCTAATCTATTATGATCAAACCTAATCTACATGATTGGTTGCTCGATTGATCGTGGCCAGGCTCTCCGTATGCTTTGATCTGGCGTAAGATCGTGATTGGTTGCTTGTACACAGGGACGCTAGCCTGCATACGCGCGTGCAACTTATGTCCTTTTTCCACTATGAGCCTACACGCGTGGAGAAACCCGGAGCGGCCTTCACTGGTGAGCCTAGCCAGCGTGAGGCGGGTGCGCGAGAGGGCAGCTACCAATCATGCTAAATGTGAGTCACTCCAACATGATTAGCTAATGCTGAGAAAATACATTAGACCCTGTTCCTATAAACAAGTTTGAGTTCTTAGATCAACTCGACCCTACCCAACAACTTGACCTACAAAATAGGTTACACAACTAATCCCATCTAGCATATAGCTACCTACTAAACCCTCTACCCATATGTTGCCTACAGATCTATCTTAACCTCTTGTCCCAAACCCGGATGAAGACACCAAAGCTCGAGAAAGGAAGGATCAACTGTGTTAAGGAAGGATAAGAGCCAAGCCAAATCTAGTCTTCAGCCCCAACTCAAGCCTTCAAAGATCAAGCTAGATCATCAGATGAATCAAGATCCACAAATCTTGGATGGAGTCTTTCCTTACCGCACTCTTTCCTACCCAAACCTATCTATACTTCAAAGACATCTTTTATCCTACATAATAAAGTGGATATACAGATATACCCATGCTTTCCTAATCGCCTGCTAATTTGTGTTATAAACTTGAACAAGAAAAAAATCTTTATTGTATTAAAACTACTTAGAAATTGAAACCTAGACTACAAACCAAACTTGTTGCATCCTCTTTGTACAAATCTCGAGGGTGAGATTTCTGTTAAGGGGGTAGGATTTGTAACACCATAAAGTTCAATCCTGTGAAAATGAGGATAGTTCTCTAGGGGTTTTAAATCAAAACACATTTCCTTGAGAATATTCATAAATTCAAAGTTACTACTCCCAAAATTGTCACACCCGGATTTAAGGGACAAAGTCGAGTGCATCTCATACATGCGCTAAAGAAGACAACATATATAATAATAGAGTGTATAGAGATAAATGTCACAATAACATCAGAGTACTTATTACACTGTAGAAGTATTAAAAATAAAAGATAAATATAAAGCGAACTAAAATCCATCTTTGGTGCCAATAAGTCAACTGGGAGAGGCCACCTAGATCAAATCAAAATCCTCGTTGGGTGGCTCCTCTTGAACCACCTGTTCTTCTCCACTGGGGTGTGAGACAGCAAGGGTGAGCTCACACATGATTATAGCTCAACAAGTTGTGGGGAAACTAGTGTGCATGAACTCACCAAAGGTGGGAGTTCATGTGATGTGTAAGGCTGATCAACAATAGAGGTTAAAGCTGAGCATTGCTTTTAATAAGTTGGTCAAATTTTGTTAGCAATTACTAAATGTAAGTAAATACCAAACCATAATAAAAATAATAGAACAAAATTAATAAATAATCCCATGCAATGCATATGACAAATTAAATTTAAGTTCCATAAATTAATCATGCGAGAGTCCTGAGCTGCTCATGACCGTGAGCTCGGCTAGTATACCAGTTTTACACTCTGTAGAGGTTGTACCCTATACCCACAAGTCGTGTATCCCATGTCGCCAGGGTTTGCAAGGCCCTTAGACACTACCGAGGTGAATGGCTAGGGATCCACCACGAGGCCTTTACAAAGTTCCACTAGCTTACAAAAACCCGCTACAGTTTATGGAAAGAGCACTTGCAAGAATCCCCCGTCTGACCGCCATCGCAGCAAAATCAACCCGAGAACCTCCCTGCATGCAACTCCCCTACTGCACTTGCCCCTTTTGGGTAAGGTAGTCTTCCACTAGCTTTCCTAATTAGTTAGCCAAGGGGTCTCATTCCTCCCTTGTGGTGGCACCTGTTTCTCAAGTTAAACTCCATGTTCCAATTAAAGATAATGATCTTGACATGAACATAAATAAAATAACAAAATAATTGGAACATGGACATAATGAAATATTAACCCAAAACCAATGTAAAGCAATAGCATAACTATCCAAATGATTCTGGGGTAACAAGGAAAAAGGACAAACAGACTAGGGTAGCCTATTGGGTCCCATCAAAATTAAACCTATGCATGAATAAATAACATTAAAGAACATTATTGGATATAAAAGTGGTCAAGGGCACAACTTGCCTTCAATGAGCTCCTGCTCAACAACTTCTATCTGCTGGGCACCAGGATCCTCAGCCACTGGCTCTTCTACTCGCCACAATACAAACAAGTAAAGTATAAAGGAGAAATTAACATCACACCAAACATATAAACAAAATATATAATAATAATCTACACATTAAAATAAGATCATAGGATTAATTTTGGAGTTATAGATTTTAAGTTATGAATTTCCCAAGGTTTTATGTATTGGATACAAGATTAATTAGGATATAAATTTTAATGTAGCTTTCATGTCAAAACAGAGACACTATATGATAAACAACATTATTACAAAATTATAGAAACTGGAATGGATTAATTTGGACTAAAAATAAATTTTATATGAATTAAACAAGTTCTAGGGATTTATTTTTACATTAAAAATCCTTTTCTAATTATTTTTCCTAATTTTATAACTCTCTGGACTGGGCGCATTAAAACAGAAAACAGCAGGGGCCTCGGTGTAAAAATCCCCGGACACAGTGAATAGTTCCTATGGATGGCTGGTTAGTTTCAAATAAGCGTAGGGGCCTGACTGCAAAATATCCTGGCTGAAAGGGTACTGGCCCCCGTGAGCCGCCCAATCCACGATGTGCGACTAGGATTTAATCATCTCACGAATGAACCGGTATGGAACCTTGTCTGCCAGATCAAAGATCGACGGTTGCGAGTTAATGTAAATAAGGCGCTCGACTGAGCGTCCCATCTATATCTAACAGCGCGGATTAAGCCATCGAATCGGTACACAAGCTCCTAATCGCAGCCGTCGAACCCAAAATCAATGGTCCAGCGCCATCGTCTACTCTTCTCTGGTAGGGCCGCGCGGCGGCGCTATTTCCCCACGGCGGCCGACCACCGGCGAGTGCCAACTGGCGAATCAGTGCTCCAAAGGTGCACCCGAGACTACCCTCATGTTCTCGATGATTTAGCGAATGCAATAGCAGTGTTAGTACCTTGAATCGAAATGCCGCAATCCCTGGCCACGGCCGCGCCCGAGTACGGCGGCTTTACCAACTCCGGCGAGGAATTCCCGAAATCCCAGGGCACCTCTCTCCGATTGCGCCCACGTATGACTTCCTCGTGACCTACCCAAGCCTCGGGTGACAAGATTAGGGCCCGAGTTGCGCTATTAGCGGCAATCCACGACGGCGGCACTCTCTCTCTCTCTCGCTCGATTCACTTTTCTCTGTGTGGCGTCAACTTGGTTCAAGCGCGAGGGATGACACAGGAGAGGAGGAGGTCGCGGAGGCACCCATGCTTTATCCACTACTCCCACAACGCCCCATCTCGGAATCTCCGGCCACACGCGAGCTGGAGGCAATGGCATGGCCGCACGACCAGGACGCACGTACTGACCTACCGGTCCCACACTCCAGTGACTTAATGCGCTTGCATGGTACCTGACTCTGGTTGGTGGGCCCCAACACACAGCGAGCCAGTATAGATGAAACGTGGTTGCGAATGTGCAGCTGACTGATCGGGCCCACATGTCGGTGAGATCGTAACGAACGCGCGTCTGAGGTTGCTGACGAACGGGTCCCGCCCGTTAGTGGACGTGGAAGCCACGGAGTCCCCGCGCGCACGGAGGATGGGCCAGCCGGCTGGTTTTTTTCGATTCTGGCCCATGTGCACAGTTCTATTCTTCTTTTTATTTTCTTTTGATTTCTTCTCTCTTTATTCAAAATTCAAATTTGAATCTAAACAATGTTGTGAACTTATACTCATTTTTTTGAATGTAACCTTTGATTAGGCCATTATGGGTATAATTTATTTATTTATGAATTTACTTTATATTTTATAGTATTTCTTTCTCCCTTCTTTTCTTTTCTTTGTTATTTTCCCACTCTTAGATATTCCAACTAGATATTAATTCTCTAATTTGGGACATTAATTTATGTCCTTACTGTGGTTATTATTTTTTTACTAGATGCTCATACAACAAAACCAACATGATGCACAATTTAGTGGTATGTCCTTTATTGATTACTTACTTTTAAATGAAGTGTTCACATGAGATGATACATATAGGTCACAAAATATTGAGCTCATCTCTATTTTAACTTTTACACTTTTGGGTATTACAAATCCTACCCCCCTTAACAAGAATCTCGTCCTCGAGATTTAGGAAGGACTAGGGAAAAGATGAGGAAAATCTATTCGAAACTCTTCTTATTTCTCCCATGTAGCTTCATCTTCTCCATGATGACTCCATTGCACTTTGCACATCTTTATAACTTTATTTCTTGTAACTTGAGCCAAAGTGTCAAGAATCTTGATAGGATATTCCGTATAAGTCAAATCACCCTGAACACTGAACTCTTTCATTGGTAACTATTCCTCAGGGACACGGAGACACTTCTTAAGTTGAGATACATGGAATATATTATGCACATCAGATAGATTATCCGGTAGCTCGAGTTGGTATGCCATCTCCCCAACTCGCCTAAAGATTCTGAATGGTCCAATAAAGCGAGGGGACAATTTGCCCTTAACTTTAAATCTTCTCATTCCACGAAGTGGTGACACCTTGAGGTACACATGATCCCCTTCCTCAAATTCTAGTGGTCTCCTTCTATTATCAGCATAGCTCTTTTGCCTGGTCTGAGCTACCCTCAAATTCTCCCAGATTATACGGACTTGTTCTTCTGCCTCTTGAATAAGTTCATGCCCAAGAACTGTCTTTCTCCAGTATGATCCCAGTATAAAGGAGTCCTGCACTTCCAGCCATACAAAGTTTCAAAAGGTGAAAGTTCCCTTTGGCCCGGGAACAGGATCTGGATGTCGCCTAGAGGGGGGGTGAATAGGCGAATAAAAAATATCACTTTAAAACTTAAACTCTTACTCTACTCGAAGACTAGATCGCAGTGGAGTGAGGAACCCTTCGAGTAGATTGCAGCGAAATTGAGATCCCTGTCTTAAGAATATCCTGCACTTCAAGAAAGCTAGTACCACAAGTACGTAGTGAAGTGCAGATGTAAGAACTGAATAAGACAGAGAATCAGAACACAACACAGAGCAGAGCACGTAGACACAGGAATTTATCTCGAGGTTCGGCCAAGCCTGAAATGCTTGCCTAGTCCTCGTTGGAGTTAGCCACACCTGGGCTTGGAGTCTATTTCAACTCCTTCCTCCGTTTGCTCAGATCTGTCAGTCAGACAGATAGAGCCTTCCACTATATTGAGTTGGTTACAACGAAACCGCGGCTGCTTACAATCTTCTTTGCAGCACTCTGGCAGAGTAACGATATGCTCAAGACTATGCTCTAGCTCTTAGCAACACTTCTCTACTCTCTAGAGGCTTACAGCTTTGCCTCTACACAAACTAGAGAGATATACACGAGAGGGAGAGAGACAATTGATCCGAGTGATGTCTACACTTGTTGGCTGCTCTTATGTTACTATTGGAGGCGCCTAGGAGTCCCTTTTATAGACCCAAGGGGCCTAGGAGCCGTTGAGAACAATCCAGGAAGGCAATTCTTGCTTCTGTCGGTTGGCGCACCGGACAGTCCGGTGCACCACCGGACACTGTCCGGTGCCCGATTTCCTTCCAAAAATGGCGCAAAAGACCGTTGCAGACTTGGAGCTGTTGGCGCACCGGACACTGTCCGGTGCACACCGGACACTGTCCGGTGCACACCGGACAGTCCGGTGCCCCATCTGACCGTTGGCTCGGCCACGCGTCACGCGCGGATTGCGCGGCCGACCGTTGGCTCACCGGACAGTCCGGTGCACCACCGGACAGTCCGGTGAATTATAGCCCAACGTCGCCAGACTTCTCCCGAGAGCGCCGACTTCGCCGCAGCCGACTCACCGGACACTGTCCGGTGCACCACCGGACAATCCGGTGATTTATAGCCGTACGTCGCTGACTTCTCCCGAGAACGGCCTGTTCACCAGAGTTCAGCCTGGCGCACCGGACACTGTCCGGTGCACCACCGGACAGTCCGGTGTGCCAGACTGAGCTGAGTCTTGGCTGTACACAGCCAAGTCTTTTGCATCTCTTTTCTTTTATTCTTCTCTCTGTTTCTACCACTTAGACAAATATGTTAGTACACAAAAACCAATGTACTAAGTCTAGAAACATACCTTCTCTTGGATTGTCACCTCTCTAGTATTTGACATGCTTAAGACTGATGTTGGACTCATAAATCATCAAGTCAGCTTAACTTGATCTACACTGACATTTCTGAGCTCCAACATCCTGCAAAGGTCACATAGAATATCTCCAAACATAGGAACAACCCAAACTAAAGGTCAGAGTGCACTTAGCTCTTTTAGGCTGCTTCCAGTTCTGTTTTTGACATTCGTTCTCGTTCTAGTGACCTTGATCTCCTTCTTAGAGCTTGATCTTGAGCCTTATGACTTACACCACATAACTATAGACATTTCCTCATTGGTTTTAAGTCACATCCTTATGTAGTGATCCTTGATGTGCCGTAGCTGTTCTCAACTCGATCACCCTTGACTTTGCAAGCCTTCTTCTTCACCCTTGACTTTGGGTTCCTCAGCCTCTTTGACCTTCTCCCGTGCACTTGGTACCTCAAAGCTCTTCTTGCCTCCGTCCTTGGCTTGATCAGTTGTCTCCGAGCTATGCACCCGAGTCTCACTTTATGCAATGTCCATCTTACTTGTGATGCCCATTATCTATTCATCATCTAGTCCTTGGACCATCACACTTGTTCACTTGTGTTGAACCCTGTTAGCTTTACATTAAGCACCTGTTCAACACTTAGCACACTTGTTAGTCCTTTAATTGAGTTGTCATCCAAACACCAAAACCCACAAGAGAGCTTTCAATCTCCCCCTTTTTGGTGATTGATGACAACACAATTAAAGCTTACATAAAAGTGAAATTTAAAGCACAAATTTTGAGTTCTAAGATTGTAGAATGCTTCCCCTAAATATGTGCTTACATTAAAATCTTAGCTTTGGCCTTAAATGCCAAAATGCACATACTTAGGCTAAATCGAAGCATTGCTACACCTTAGCACCTGTGGGATGCATTGTGTCAAGGATCAAACCATGATGCGTATAACACACAAATGCACAGAATCAGAGTTAAACACCATTCACTTAAGTGGATATATCACAGAATTAGAGCTAAACACCATTCACTTGAGTGGATATATCACAGGAATATCAACCTACCACTATTCACCATTAAGATACCAATTTCAACTAAGATACCAATTTAAAGCAATCTTAAAGCACCATTAATCTTAAAGCACCTTTAACCACATTAATATCTATTACAGAGATGCTAATTAGTTCATAGCAGCGGAAACACTAGTCCATATGATGCAACAAATAAAATACTGCAAAAGGCATATGATAAGAATTATCAATAACACAATAACACAATAACACACTAACACATCACCTCTTAGGATAAGCTTTCCTCTCAGGTTGAGATAAGCTTTAATGCACAAATTCTCCCCCTTTGACATCAAACAACAAAAACCATACTCAAGCAAGAACATAGGATGATGTCAAGGGACAGCAGGGTGTTAAGGAGGAAAAACACACTATCGAAACTCCCCCTTACTTATTGAACATATGCACTACCAACATTTAAGTAAGATACATATACGCAAAAAGATCAATACTTCCTTTTGTACCTTTACCATGATGTGGTGTACTTCCCATTTGTTGGGGACTTGTTCTCAAATGCTTCGGATTAAGAACAAGGCAACATAAAAAGTGTTAAATGATAAAGTCCTTCGTCCTCTGAAACATTATTTCCCTTCGGGATATAATGAATTTCGGACGAAGGTCCTGGCTAGCATACCTTCGTAAACACAAGAGATAATGATGAAGAATTCATACGGAATATGAAATTTAACATAAACATTATTATTAGATCATTTCTATTTTATTGATATAGAAAAATAGAAATGATTGCAGATTACAAATGTACCTTCGGCTTGAAGGACAGCAAAAGTACAAGTGTGACGCCAAAAGCATATGTCCAGTCAGCATGAACAGTACGGGAGTACTGTTCATCTATTTATAGGCGTGGGACGCAGCCCATGTAAAATTACATTCATGCCCATTACTTTTGCTAATGACTTATAAGAGTCTATCAAGGCCTAAGTAGTCTTTTCATCTTTAGGTCGGTTCCCCTTTTCTGCTATCACGACGAAGCTTTCCTGCGCATAGCTTCGGCTGTGCACCATCCTTCATACATCATGGTAATCCGCCCGTCCTTCATCTCAATCCCCCTTCGTATGGCTTAGGCTTCGTCCTGACCGTACTCCATGTTCATAATCTGAGTCCGAAAATACCTGTTCATATAATTCACTTGGAAAACATTGTCAAATCTTGTTTTTGAGGACCTTCGGAGGACAAAGGCCCCCAACAGTAGCCCCTCGCAATATTCATTTGTTAGTGATAAATTCAGATTGCGATATGGACGAAGGCCTTAAGCCGAAGGTCCGAAAAAACACCTTCCCTTTGCTAGAATAGCAACATTCACTGACAAGCGGGGTCTTTCAATTTTCAACGCACTGGGCGTATAAATAAGATCATAGCACAAACTCATTTGGTACGCTCTCTTGCCATCTGCTCCCGCTCACTGAATTTTTAGCTCTTGCGCACTAAGATTTGCTGATCTTTTAGTTTTGAAGCTTCGGCCTTGAAAACATTTTTTTAGTGTCTCCGAAGATGTCTGAAGATAAGAAGGCTGCTGCTGAGATGAAGCTGAGTCTCGACGAAGAGAAGAACTTAGGGTTTCTTATAGCGATGGCGAAGACCAATACGGAAAAAATCACCAAGGAGATTCTGGAAGGTTTGTCTGAAGATACTGGTGACAGCGACAGTTATGATGTGGACAGTGGTGGTGAAGACTCCGAAGATCGCCCCTGGCGACCGAGCCATTCAGTCTTTGGCAAGTCAGGTATCAAAGAAAATCATCTTGTCAACATGAGGGGAAGATACTTCCGGGATTTATCCATTGTGAGGGTCGACGAAGGAGAGAAAACTTGCCCGACCCCTGAAGAAAATGAAGTTGTAGTGTTCCGAAGCTTTTTGAAAGCTGGACTGCGATTTCCCCTGAGCAGCTTTGTCGTAGAAGTGCTGAAAATGTTTGAAATCTATCTTCATCAACTTACCCCCGAAGCAATTATAAGGCTGAATATCTTCGTGTGGGCCGTAAGAAGCCAAGGTCTGGAACCTGATGCGAAAAGTTTCTGCAACATACACGAGTTATCATACGAGACAAAACCCTGGGGTAAGGAACAGTATCACAATAATTTTGGCTACTACAGTTTCGTTTCTCGGTCTGGGTCAAGCTGTCCCGTGCCAACATTTCGGAAGAGATGGCCCGGCGACTGGATGACAGAATGGTTCTATGTGAAAAATGACCTGAAAGCACGAGAAGATATTAAAGGTATAATTATGCGCCCTATTTGGCAAAGTTTTGGCCTGCGAAAGCCGAAGGTTGAGATGAATGAAGCTGCCGAAGAATGCCAGAGAGCCTTCGGAGTTACTTGTTCTTTTATTGGAACGAGAGATTTGGTACAAGAACATATTGCCTTCAGAGTATGGCCGCTCGTGGAGAAATGGGAAATGCCGCAAGAAACCATGAAGGAGGCCGACGAAGGTAGACTTATCAGGTTGAAGTATACTTTCAAGTTCGGAGATAAATTCGTTGAGCTAGATGATGACTGGTTAAAGAGTATTGAAAATTTAAGTGATGAACTGCTTGGGGCTTATTCGAAGGCTGAAGATACTGCACTGTCAGCAGCCTTCGGAGGCCGAAAAAAGAAAAGGCTGAACCGGGTGTTTGATGCAATCGGGTTCGTCTACCCTGACTATCGTTATCCCATTCGAGGGCAGAAAAGAAAAAACACAACCTCTGCGAAAGAAGAAGCTGCAACTGCTCCTAGCGAGCCAGAACCGAAAAGAAAGAGGATAAAGGTCCTCACAGATCGGCCACGCTATATTGAACCAGCTTCGGTGCCTGAGTTCACCGGAGAAACTTCTTCGGCCACCGAAGCTGAAAAACCAACCAAACCAACCTTGCTGCCAGAAGTCGCAGAAATGGCTGAAGCGCCAACAAAGATGGAATTGGAAGAACCGAAGATTTTGTTACCAGAAACCAAAGAGATGGCCGAAGCGCCATCCACAGAAAAAATGGAAGAAGCGAAAAAACCAACTGAGGAAAAAACATCAGAAGTTTTGAGTCCTGCAGCAAATGTTGAGACAGTAAAAAATCAAAAGGTGTCAGCAGTGACTCCGAAAAGAAAGAGAATGGCTAATGTGCTAGATGTTCTGGAAACAATTAAGTCCTCAAGCACAACTCCGAGGAAAACTGTTGAAACCTCCGAAGCAAAAACTGAGATTTTTGATACTAAAGCTCCAGAGCAAGAAACTGAAGCTGAAGCTGGGCCTTCGGAGCCGACGAAGGTAAAATCCTTGGAAACCGAAGAAGAAAAAATGACAGAGCCAATTCTTGTTGAAGAAATCAGTGCTGTTGCCCCCGAAGCATCCCCCAAAGTCCTTGATTATATTGTTCGACATGCTTCGGGGAAAAGTTATCAGAAGAAGAAATTTTTGAAGCTAATCATTATGCTAAAGAATTGAAATATCCGAAGGGGGCACTAGTGTTCAATGGTACAAATGAAGAAGATTTCCTATACTGCCTCCCGGATAACAAAGAACTACTTGTCTGCCGGGAAATGGCCCGAAGCATGGGGTTTCCGAAGCTAGAGGCTGGCCTCTGCGCGATGACAAAGGACGATCTTGCAGACAGCCTTGCGTATAATAACCTGAAGGTACGAGAACTGCGCATTTGGAAACTTTATGATTTGAAATCTATTGTTTTATTCTTATACTAACTTTTTACATATAGGGTTTAATACTAAGCAACGCGCTGAGAGCGCAAAAGAATGCCGAAGACGAGAGCTATGAAATTGCCTTCAACAACCTTCGATCAGAGGTTATCAAACTAAGGAACGAAGCCATGGAAAAGGACAAAATTCTAGTTACATTGGTGGATAAAATAAAGGAGGACGAAGCTGCCTCTAAAGCACAAGCTACAGCTCAAAAACACGAGATTGCCGACCTTCGGAAGCAATTAGCCCGAGCTAAAGAAGAGCGCATACTTGAAGAAACGAGGCGGGAATGTAGCGACCAATGGGCCAATCATTTGGAAGGAACCGTTGAAGAGCTTCGGTCTTCTAAGAAAAGGTGTTACGAAAAATCCATGGAATGTGTAAAGAAGATAAAAACCAGCTTCGCCAGTGTTGGCGCATTTTCGAGTGAAGAAGATTTCGTGAGAGGTAACCCAGAAGGACCGATCGAATGGATCAGCCACGAAGCTGAAGCCTTCGAAGAAATTCTAAACAGTCGTGGAGACATTTGCGCCTTCTCGGGTGCCAGGGGGATTGCTACTATGCTGGAGAAAAAAGGCTGCGATCATGTCAAGGTTCTTGCACAATCCGAAGCCAGCTTATCCCCTGAAGATATTAAAGACCCCTCGGCCGAAGCTAGCCAGGCTGGTGGAAAATTTTTCACCGACGTCTGGGACAATGGTGGCCGAGAAATGGCCCGAGAAATTATTCAGAAAAGTGAGAAGGGCATTCACGACGCTAGAGAAGTAGCTAAGGCCGCTGACAAAAGCTCAGAGCCCGAAGGGCAAATAGGTATTAGCTAATGGTTTTTATTGTGTTGTAATTTTTGATTTTAAACTTCGTTCGCAATTTGTAATAGCAATGTGGCCGTATCCTGTCCTCCTTCAGATCCTACTAAAGCGTCTCCGGGCCCTCACCCGAAAGGAGACGAGGAAATTAAAAAGATGGCTGAAGCTATCATGGATGAAGTTGTTAACCGACTCCTGAACGAATCTGTAGAAGTTGTTTTAAGAGAAGATTAAGCACTATTGTAAAAACTTCTGAAATGAAATATGTGTAACATTTTGTAACCCTGTAATATATTTGCTTTTAATGATTCGATTCTTTACGATGCATGAAACTTTACATACGTACCGTTTTTGAGCCTTCGGCGAAAAAACACCTTCCCTTCTTTTCATGCTTCGTGAAGATAGAAAAACTTTTATGCATCACAACATCCATAGCGCTCTGATGAAGAATATCCAAACTTCGTGAAAACATTCTCCGAAGCTATATTCCGAAGATCACTATTGTACCCCCTTGTGACTTAGCACGATTTTCACTTTCTCAAAGCATCCTTCCGAAGGTCGATACTGTGTTCCCTTCTTTTGCCATATGCAACATGATGTATGATGCTTATGCTATGCAAAATGATGTGATGATGTTATGTTATGTAGATGACATTTGTTCCGAAGATACACACATATCCCCGTAAAACACACAATCTTTTTGTATCAGCGCTGACTTTTCGCTGTAAGCTCTGCATTCCCTTAGGAACGACTTTGGAGCTTCTTCACCTTTTACTTAGGCGGTATCAGCGTTGACTTTTCGCTGTAAGCTCTGCATTCCCTTAGGAATGACTTTGGAGCTTCTTCGCCTTTTACTTAGGCGGTATCAGCGTTGACTTTTCGCTGTATGCTCTGCATTCCCTTTGGAACGACTTTGGAGCAGAAAACTTACACTGCGTTCCCTTTGGAACGGCTTTTTGTGACTTCGAAGGATTTTTGATAATTCGAAGGTCCTCCTTGTTATCGCAAATCTTTAAGCTTCAGCAACTTAAGCCTGTGGAGAAAATACATTTTCCTTGTGGCAAACAACGAAACTATTACATGAAAACTAAAAGATGTCCTTTATTACACAGAAAATAGAACTGAATGGGAAAGACTGCTATCAAGGTAGGATATTTGTCAATAGATGTGCTTCGACTCTGGCACAGTGCTATTGACTGTGCGAGCTTCAGATTGTTCTCTGAAGTCCCTTTGGTGTGGAGCATATTGGCTCCCTTCTGGCTGTTGGCCTTGTTGCAGCGGTGGTGGAGGCAGAGGCTGTTGCCAGGAAGCTTGAGGTTGACTCGCCGAAGCAACAGAAACTGCAGGGTGGTTGCCTACGTATTCTGGGATGTAAGGCGGATGGTACGAAGCAGTATGCACGACCTGCTTCGGCTGAGCTTGTTGTGCTGCAGCTTCGGCTATCTCCTTTTGCTTCTGGATGGTAACATGGCACATCCTGGTGGTATGGCCCTTGTTTTCACCACAGAACAAGCAAAATATTCTCCTTGGTTGATCTCCAAATCTTCCGCCGAAGCCCCTGGCGCCTCTGCCTCTTGGAGCTGGTGGCCGGAAGAAGCTTTGCTGTTGCCCCGAAGCCTATGAGGAGCACTGCGGCCTGTGCTGCTGACTCCCCTTATCATCATTTTGAGTAGAGTTGTGGATTGACCTGACATGCCTCGGATAGAATCTTCCTCCGAAGCCCCTGGTCATTTCAGAAAACCTGAAAGCCTCCTCCCTTCTTTGGCGAAAATCATTGTCGGCACGAATATACTCGTCCATCTTCTGGAGCAGCTTCTCCAAAGTTTGAGGAGGCTTCCTAGCAAAGTACTGAGCTGAAGGTCCAGGCCGAAGTCCCTTGATCATGGCCTCAATGACAATTTCGTTGGGCACCGTTGGTGCCTGTGCCCTCAAACGCAAGAACCTTCTGACATACGCCTGAAGGTATTCTTCGTGATCCTGAGTGCACTGAAACAGGGCCTGAGCAGTGACCGGCTTCGTCTGAAACCCTTGGAAGCTGGTTAACAACATGTCCTTCAGTTTTTGCCATGAAGTGATCGTTCCTGGTCGAAGGGAGGAATACCAGGTTTGAGCAACACTCCTGACAGCCATAACAAAAGACTTTGCCATGACTGCAGCATTGCCACCATACGAAGATACTGTTGCTTCGTAGCTCATCAAAAACTGCTTCGGGTCTGAATGGCCATCGAATATGGGAAGCTGTGGCGGCTTGTAGGACGGAGGCCAAGGT
This sequence comes from Zea luxurians, assembly GCA_029449295.1. NCBI lineage: Eukaryota > Viridiplantae > Streptophyta > Magnoliopsida > Poales > Poaceae > Zea > Zea luxurians. The sequence continues at coordinate 209,772 of JAOPSE010000377.1, forward strand.
GTAGCCTGCAGCTCAGCGGACAGAGGAGAAGCATCATCGAAAACAAAATTTCCATGATGGAAATTGTCATACCAGTCATCTTCGTTGAAGAAACCCTCCTGATGAAGGTCTTTTTGTTGAGGCCTTCGGTTCTGCTCATCATGAGTAAGATGGCGAACCTCTTCAGAAGCTTCGTCTATCTGCCTTTGCAGTTCAGCTAGCCTGGCCATCTTTTCCTTCTTGCTCTGCACCTGTTGATGAAGCATCTCCATATCTCTGATCTCTTGGTCTAGCTCATCCTCTTGAGGCGTCGGGCTGACAGCCTTCCTCTTCTGGCTTCGGGCCTCCCGAAGAGAGAGAGTCTCCTGATTGGGGTCCAGCGGTTGCAGAGCTGCAGCCCCAGCTGCTGAAGCTTTCTTCGGCGCCATAGCGAAGGTTTATGGCTTCCGAAGGTCCTCAAAAACTCAAAGAGTGGAAGTGAGTTCACCGGAGGTGGGCGCCAATGTTGGGGACTTGTTCTCAAATGCTTCGGATTAAGAACAAGGCAACATAAAAAGTGTTAAATGATAAAGTCCTTCGTCCTCTGAAACATTATTTCCCTTCGGGATATAATGAATTTCGGACGAAGGTCCTGGCTAGCATACCTTCGTAAACACAAGAGATAATGATGAAGAATTCATACGGAATATGAAATTTAACATAAACATTATTATTAGATCATTTCTATTTTATTGATATAGAAAAATAGAAATGATTGCAGATTACAAATGTACCTTCGGCTTGAAGGACAACAAAAGTACAAGTGTGACGCCAAAAGCATATGTCCAGTCAGCGTGAACAGTACGGGAGTACTGTTCATCTATTTATAGGCGTGGGACGCAGCCCATGTAAAATTACATTCATGCCCATTACTTTTGCTAATGACTTATAGGAGTCTATCAAGGCCTAAGTAGTCTTTTCATCTTTAGGTCGGTTCCCCTTTCTGCTATCGCGACGAAGCTTTCCTGCGCATAGCTTCGGCTGTGCACCATCCTTCGTACAGCATGGTAATCCGCCCGTCCTTCATCTCAATCCCCCTTCGTCTGGCTTAGGCTTCGTCCTGACCGTACTCCATGTTCATAATCTGAGTCCGAAAATACCTGTTCATATAATTCACTTGGAAAACATTGTCAAATCTTGTTTTTGAGGACCTTCGGAGGACAAAGGCCCCCAACACCATCTTGAAAGTATTAATCTCTCGGTAGCTTCTCCACACTTGTGCCTGATTCTTCATCCTAACCTTTTCTTGTTGCTAAGTCACCAAGCTTAGAGCAAGTTATAGTATAGTGGCACAAGATGAAGCTTCTATTCTAGTGATTACCAAAAGAGGTCAATTAAAGCAAACTATCACGGCTACCAATTGAAAGGTCATTTATTATCATAGCTCCATGATATTTAAGGATAAGCATCTAGTAACACCAAATATTTATAGAGCATGAGCAATAAGCAAAATGTGATTACTCACAACTTAAGATACCAATTCCTTGACTTACAGAGGTACCAAGTCTTGATTGCTCCATTTCTTGCTCATCTTCTCTTTTCCACCTTGAGACTATACAAGATCGCTCAAGAAATAATTAGTCTCAAAAGACACAAGTTATGTGTGCTCCCCCTGAACTTGTGCATCAAGTATTTGAATAACTTGCGCTTTGCACATTCTAGCTTTCTCAGAACTAGAGGGGATCACAACATATCTTGGTCAAGGCGTACTCCCAATTTCATCACAAAGAGATACCAATTGAATACCAAATGAAAGGTTGACTTAATACAATATTGCATGCCTCAAGAAGTACAACATTTTACAAGCAACCTAGGCATGCTTCATACATGATAATCATTGCATCACCTATACCAATTGAAAACGACAAGATCATGCATATATAGCGCAATGTCTAAGCACATCATAATTAAGAAGGTTCCTTAGGTACACCAAAAGAAACAACATTTTAAAGTAAGGAGCACCTAAGCCAAGATACTACCAATTCAGAGGCAAGAACATAGCTGTGATCACCATTAATGAAACTTCAAGATATTCAATGAAATTGCATAGTTCCATTCTCCATACCTTTGCCTTTTCCTGAATTGCCTTGAGAGCACCAGTTGTCACTTATTGAGGGCTCCTTTTGCTCATGCACCTTATAGCTCAAAAGGGTGCATTAGAGGTACAACATGGAGTTGGTATTCACACAATACCAGACTAGAGTAATCATGTGAACATAAACTAAACAAAATATCATATTTGCATATAGGTTAATCATTAAAACCATATAGCATAACTCACAAAGGGATATAGGTTTATTCACGAACACAAAAAGAGTTAATCATGGTGGATATATCTAATGAAAAACTACCCATTAAATGATTCAAGAGACATAACCTCTAAAGCACACAATCATGATTAACATGATTACGATCTTGGAAATCATTAATCATTGATTGAAAGGTACTCAACACAGGCAATCAAAGAGCATAACTACTCCAAGGACAGGTAGCACAACAATCAGACTTAAGAGCAGTACTGATTATCAACAGAGTACTTAAGATACAAGGGTACCATCCTATGGAGAGCAAGTTACAGAATCTCATCAAGGTCCTTTGCTTGATTCACCAATAATGATTAAGGACCCATTCACCTTATTTCACTTGAGATGAACATGGGATTAGTGTCTCATAATAATTCAACCTTGGGTCAATGAATAAACACCAAAACAATTAACAGCTTAAGCATAGAGTTTGAGATAACCGTCTTAAGCTCTCCCATGGTCTCCAGTCCATCTCAAGGCACCTGCATGGTCTAGTTAGCACAATTTGGTACCCACCTCAGAATGGGTCCATGACATTCAACTAAAAGTGCCTTTGGTACCCAAATAGTCTTTATGCTAGTTCTAGGTGATCTCATGATTGATCTAGCACAAGGGTATGATTTGGGTCTCCTAGGCGAATAAGATTGAGACAACTTTACTTGCTTAGGAACCTCACCTTTATTACATACCTTGGATAGATGACCCTGCTCACCACACTTGTAGCAGAAGCGTCGCTCAACCTGACCTGGCGCTTGCTGTTTGTCATTTTCCTTGGTGAGAGTCATCTTGGAGAATGCACATGCTTGGTTCATCAATAGCGGACAAGAAGTGATCGTGTGGTTCTTGTCATTGCATCTGAAGCATCTCCTTATCCCTTCTCCCTTGTCGTTGTATGGACACGACACAATGAGGTGTCCTGCCTTATTGCACTTAAAGCACCCCCTTTTCCCTTTTCTCTTTTTGTTCTTTGATGACATGGAGAAATGGTCAGTGCAAACAACATGATTAATTGAATCTTTACCTTTTTCCAAGCTCATGTTGATTTCTTCATCTTTAGGAACATTCTTCTTATGGAGCTTAACACTTGCTGCAGTTTTTCCTTTCTAAAGCTTCTTCACCACGCGCCCGTGGATATCTTGAGAAAGTTGAGCAATGTGTCTTCTCCTTAGTTGTCTTTGCTTCTTGTTCCCACACAATTTCTTTTGTGTCCCTGCAACTTTTTGCTCATTTGAACACTCGCTTCCTTTTGAGTGACAGAGGTTAGCACATGGTGATAGATTATCCAAATGTGTACTTGTGCATGAATGAAGTTCACATGAATTTAAGTTCGTAATCACGACCTCATGAGCAACTTCAAGCATGATATGTCTATCCAAGAGATTATCATGATAACAGGACAATAAGTCATATTTTTCAGTTAGAGCAAGGTTATCATGACTTAACAATTATACTTGACTCCTAAGCATGAGATTTTCAGTTTTAAGTTGAGCAACATTAGATAATGCATCATGATTATTTCTTTGCTCAATTAAAACAGATTCATACCATTGGACCAAATCCTCATGAGAGCACTTTAGCTCCTCATGTTCTTTGGTCATTTTCTCCAGGCTGTTGTTGGTTTTGATGAGGGACTCCTCTAGCCTGAGAAGCATCTCGCATTGTTCCTTGTTCCTTCTCAACAGCTTAACCAAGAGTGCTTTGTCCTCTTTGTTGAGATGGGTGTAGAAACGGCGAATCTCCTCTTCTTCCACATCATCGGTTTCATTTTCCCTGTTATTATTATAAGTGGAAGCAAAACACGAAAATGTACCTTGTGATGATGTAGACTCCTCATCCTCATATTCTTCCTCATCATTGCTTTTGTCTCCACCATAATTGTTAGCAATAAGACATTTATTACTAGTGGAGGACAAACCTGTTGATGATGTGGATTCATCGTTTGGTGACCATCTTTCTTGTTCTTCTCCCTTGGACAAGTTAGTATCACTAGCAATAGAGGGAGCAGAGGAAGTGCATATGGACTTAAAAAATTTCAACTTAAGTTTAGTCCATAGATCATGAGCATCAACAAATAAGTCACTTTCACTACTCATGATAGCAAAATAGGCACCTCTAGAAAGAGAATCAACTAAGATGTTGCAAGCATGGTGATTTAGAGATAGACATCTTAGTTCATCATTAGAAGGTTTTTTACTAACATTAGAGGGAAAAATACTTCTAGTAAAGACCTGTCTCAAATCAGGATCAACACTCATGAAAGCATTATAAATAGAGACAGACCAAGACTTGTAATTAGAGTCATCGCCTAAAAGAAGTTCTACAGTTACCTCTTGTGACGACATCGTCATCCCCGGACAGTTAAGCCCACACTGGAGAGGCCTAGCTCTGATACCAATTGAAAGTTCCCTTTGGCCCGGGAACAGGATCTGGATGTCGCCTAGAGGGGGGGTGAATAGGCGAATAAAAAATATCACTTTAAAACTTAAACTCTTACTCTACTCGAAGACTAGATCGCAGTGGAGTGAGGAACCCTTCGAGTAGATTGCAGCGAAATTGAGATCCCTGTCTTAAGAATATCCTGCACTTCAAGAAAGCTAGTACCACAAGTGTCGGGGACCATAATTAGGGGTACCCTCAAAACGCCTAATTCTCAGCTGGTAACCCCCATCAGCATAAAGCTGCAGAGGCCTGATGGGTGCGATTAAGTCAGGGATCAGTCCATACGAGCGACTCGATCACGCCTCGCCCGAGCCTAGCCTCGGGCAAGGGCAGCCGACCTCAAGGGGTTTCCGTCTCGCCCGAGGCCCCCCTTTTTAACGGCGGACACATCTCCGGCTCGCCCGAGGCCTTGCCTTTGCTAAGAAGCAACCCTGACTAAATCGCCGCGCCGACCGACCGAGTCGCAGGAGCATTTAACGCAAAGGTAGCCTAACACCTTTATCCTGACGCGCGCCCCCCGGCAGAGCCGAAGTGACCGCCGTCACTTCGCCGCTCCACTGACCGGTCTGACAGAAGGACAGCGCCGCCTGCGCCACTCCGACTGCAGTGCCACTTGACAGAGTGAGACTGACAGGCAGTCAGGCCTTGCCAAAGGCGCCATAGGAAGCTCCGCCCGACCCAGGGCTCGGACTCGGGCTAAGGCCCCGGAAGACGGCGAACTCCGTTCCGCCCGACCCAGGGCTCGGACTCGGGCTAAGGCCCCGGAAGACGGCGAACTCCGTTCCGCCCGACCCAGGGCTCGGACTCGGGCTAAGCCGTCTTTCGGGGCCTTAGCCCGAGTCCGTGCCCTGGGTCGGGCGGAGCGGAGTTCGCCGTCTTCCGGGGCCTTAGCCCGAGTCCGAGCCCTGGGTCGGGCGGAGCGGAGTTCGCCGTCTTCTGGGGCCTTAGCCCGAGTCCGAGCCCTGGGTCGGGTGGAGCTTCCTATGGCGCCTTTGGCAAGGCCTGACTGCCTGTCAGTCTCACTCTGTCAAGTGGCACTGCAGTCGGAATGGCGCAGGCGACGCTGTCCTTCTGTCAGACCGGTCAGTGGAGCGGCAAAGTGACGGAGGTCACTTCGGCTCTGCCGGGGGGCGCGCGTCAGGATAAAGGTGTCAGACTACCTTTGCGTTAAATGCTCCTGCAACTCGGTCGGTCGGTGCGGCGATTTAGTCAGGGTTGCTTCTTAGCGAAGACAAGGCCTCGGGCGAGCCGGAGATGTGTCCGCCGTTAAAAAGGGGGGCCTCGGGCGAGACGGAAACCCCTCGAGGTCGGCTGCCCTTGCCCGAGGCTAGGCTCGGGCGAGGCGTGATCGAGTCGCTCATATGGACTGATCCCTGACTTAATCGCACCCATCAGGCCTCTGCAGCTTTATGCTGATGGGGGTTACTAGCTGAGAATTAGGCGTCTTGAGGGTACCCCTAATTATGGTCCCCGACAGTAGCCCCCGAGCCTCGAAGGGAGTGTTAGCACTCGCTTGGAGGCTTTCGTCGCACTTTTTTGCAAGGGGACCAGCCTTTCTCGGTTGCATTTTGTTCCGGTGGGTGCGCGCGAGCGCACCCGCCGGGTGTAGGCGCCCCTCCGAAGGCAACCATCTCGGCATGCCGGAGGACGGTGATCTCCCTAGGCCGGTGCCTCGCGCCGACATCCCGCGGGAGCTAGCTGTGGTCCCCGTTCCGGCGGGGGGTCACGACCCACAGCTCGAGCAAGTCCGCGGGGCGCAGGCCAGGCTTGACGAGGGAGCAGGAGCGCTCGAATCAATCCGCCGGGACGTCGGGCAGCTATGGGCAGGCCAACCCCTGGCCGGAGAAATACGTCACCTGCCCTAGGGTTTCCAGCACCGCGTCGCCAACGATGTCAGGGACAGGCCGCCACCCGCATCCAGCGGGGTCGGTCAGAACCTGGCAGCCGCAGCGATGCTCCTCCGCGCGATGCCAGAACCATCAACCACCGAGGGTCGGCGAATCCAGGGAGAGCTCAAGAATCTCCTGGAAGGCGCTGCGGCCCGGCGGGCCGAGAGCTCTGCCTCCCGAAGGCAGGGGTACCCCTCGGAACCTCATGCCGCGACTTCCCGATTCATGCGGGAAGCCTCGGTCTGCACCGGGCGCACGCGCAACACCGCGCCTGCGGCCCCGGGCCACCTCGGCAACGAGCACCATCGTCGCGACCGTCGGGCCCGCCTCGATGAGAGGGTGCGCCGAGGCTACCACCCCAGGCGTGGGGGACGCTACGACAGCGGGGAGGATCGGAGTCCCTCGCCCGAACCACCCGATCCGCAGGCCTTCAGCCGGGCCATCCGGCGGGCGCCGTTTCCGGCCCGGTTCCGACCCCCGACTACCATCACAAAGTACTCGGGGGAAACGAGGCCGGAATTGTGGCTCGCAGACTACCGCCTGGCCTGCCAACTGGGTGGAACGGACGACGACAACCTCATCATCCGCAACCTCCCCCTGTTCCTCTCCGACACTACTCGCGCCTGGTTGGAGCACCTACCTCCGGGGCAGATCTCCAACTGGGATGATTTGGTCCAAGCCTTCACCGACAATTTCCAGGGCACGTACGTGCGCCCCGGGAATTTCTGGGACCTTCGAAGCTGCCGGCAAAAGCCGGGAGAGTCTCTTCGGGACTACATCCGGCGATTCTCGAAGCAGCGCACCGAGCTACCCAACATCACCGACTCCGATGTCATCGGCGCGTTCCTTGCCGGCACCACCTGCCGTGACCTGGTGAGCAAGTTGGGTTGCAAGACCCCCACCAGGGCGAGCGAGCTGATGGACATCGCCACCAAGTTCGCCTCTGGCCAGGAGGCGGTCGAGGCCATCTTCCGAAAGGACAAGCAGCCCCAGGGCCGCCCCTCGGAAGAGGCTCTCGAGGCGTCTACTCCGCGTGGCGCCAAGAAGAAAGGCAAGAAGAAGTCGCAAGCGAAACGCGACGCCGCCGACGCGGACCTTGTCGCCGCTGCCGAGTACAAGAACCCTCAGAAGCCCCCCGGAGGTGCTAACCTCTTCGACAAGATGCTCGAGGAGCCGTGCCCCTACCATCAGGGGCCCGTCAAGCACACCCTCGAGGAGTGCGTCATGCTTCGGCGCCACTTCCACAAGGCCGGGCCACCCGCAGAGGGTGGCAGGGCCCGCGACGACGACAAAAAGGAAGATCACCAAGCAGGAGAGTTCCCCGAGGTCCGCGACTGCTTCATGATCTACGGAGGGCATGCGGCGAATGCCTCGGCTCGGCATCGCAAGCGAGAGCGTCGGAAGGTCTGCTCGGTGAAGGTGGCGACGCCAGTCTACCTAGACTGGTCCGACCAGCCCATCACCTTCGACCAAGCTGACCACCCCGGCCACGTGCCGAGCCCGGGGAAGTACCCGCTCGTCGTCGACCCCATCATCGGCGACGTCAGGCTCACCAAGGTCCTGATGGATGGGGGTAGCTGCCTCAACATCATCTACGCCGAGACCCTCAGGCTCCTACGCGTCGATCTGTCCTCCGTCCGAGCAGGCGCTGCGCCCTTCCACGGGATCATTCCTGGGAAGCGCGTCCAGCCCCTCGGATGGCTCGACCTTCCTGTCTGCTTCGGAACGCCCTCCAACTTCCGAAGGGAGATTTTGACGTTCGAGGTGGTCGGGTTCCGAGGAACCTACCACGCGGTATTGGGGAGGCCATGCTACGCGAAGTTCATGGCCGTCCCCAACTACACCTACCTGAAGCTCAAGATGCCGGGCCCCAACGGGGTCATCACCGTCGGCCCCACGTATAAACACGCGTTCGAATGCGACGTGGAGTGCGTGGAGTACGCCGAGGCCCTCGCCGAGTCCGAGGCCCTCATCGCCGACCTGGAGAACCTCTCCAGAGAGGTGTCAGACGCGAAGCGACACGCCGGCAACTTCGAGCCAGCGGAGACGGTTAAGGCCGTCCCTCTCGACCCCAGTGGCGACACCTCCAAGCAGATCCGGATCGGTTCCGGGCTCGACCCCAAATAGGAAGCAGTGCTCGTCGGCTTTCTCCGCGCAAACGCCGACGTCTTTGCGTGGAGTCCCTCGGACATGCCCGGCATACCGAGGGATGTCGCCGAGCACTCACTGGATATTCGGGCCGGAGCCCGACCGGTCAGGCAGCCTCTGCGCCGATTCGACGAGGAGAAGCGCAGAGTGATAGGCGAGGAGATCCATAAGCTAATGGCAGCAGGGTTCATCAAAGAGGTATTCCATCCCGAATGGCTTGCCAACCCTGTGCTTGTGAGAAAGAAAGGGGGGAAATGGCGGATGTGTGTAGACTACACTGGTCTCAACAAAGCATGTCCGAAGGTTCCCTACCCTCTACCTTGCATCGATCAAATCGTGGATTCCACTGCTGGGTGCGAAACCCTGTCTTTCCTCGATGCCTACTCAGGGTATCATCAAATCAAGATGAAAGAGTCCGACGAGCTCGCGACTTCTTTCATCACGCCCTTCGGCACGTACTGCTATATCACCATGCCGTTCGGTTTGAGGAACGCGGGTGCAACGTACCAGCGGTGCATGAACCATGTGTTCGGCAAACACATCGGTCGTACGGTCGAGGCCTACGTCGATGACATCGTAGTCAAGACAAGGAAAGCCTCCGACCTCCTCTCCGACCTTGAAGTGACATTCCGGTGTCTCAAGGCAAAGGACGTCAAGCTCAATCCCGAGAAGTGTGTCTTCGGGGTGCCCCGAGGCATGCTCCTGGGGTTCATCTTCTCCGAGCGGGGCATCGAAGCCAACCCAGAGAAGATCGCAGCCATCACCAGCATGGGGCCCATCAAGGACTTAAAAGGTGTACAGAGGGTCATGGGATGTCTCGCGGCCTTGAGCCGTTTCATCTCACGCCTCGGCGAAAGAGGCCTGCCTCTGTACCGCCTCTTAAGGAAGGCCGAGTGCTTCACTTGGACCCCTGAGGCCGAGGAAGCTCTCGGGAACCTGAAGGCGCTCCTCACCAAGGCGCCTATCTTGGTACCCCCAGCTGATGGAGAAGCCCTCTTGGTCTACGTCGCCGCGACCACTCAGGTGGTTAGCGCCGCGATTGTGGTCGAAAGGCAAGAAGAGGGGCACGCATTGCCCGTTCAGAGGCCAGTTTACTTCGTCAGCGAGGTGCTGTCCGAAACCAAGATCCGCTACCCACAAGTTCAGAAGCTACTGTATGCAGTGATCCTGACGAGGCGAAATTTGCGACATTACTTCGAGTCTCATCCGATAACTGTGGTGTCATCCTTCCCCCTGGGGGAGATCATCCAGTGCCGAGAGGCCTCGGGCAGGATCGCAAAGTGGGCGGTGGAAATCATGGGCGAGACAATCTCGTTCGCCCCTCGGAAGGCCATCAAGTCCCAGGTATTGGCGGACTTCGTAGCCGAATGGGTCGACACCCAGCTGCCGACGGCTCCGATCCAACCGGAGCTCTGGACCATGTTTTTCGATGGGTCGCTGATGAAGACGGGAGCCGGCGCGGGCCTACTCTTCATCTCGCCCCTCGGGAAGCACCTACGCTACGTGCTGCGCCTCCATTTCCCGGCGTCCAACAATGTGGCTGAGTACGAAGCTCTGATCAACGGATTGCGAATCACCATCGAGCTAGGGGTCCGACGCCTCGACGCTCGCGGCGACTCGCAGCCCGTCATCGATCAAGTCATGAAGAACTCCCACCGCCGCGACCCGAAGATGGAGGCCTACTGCGATGAGGTTCGGCGCCTGGAAGACAAGTTCTACGGGCTCGAGCTTAACCACATCGCCCGGCGCTACAACGAGACTGCGGACGAGCTGGCAAAAATAGCCTCGGGGCGAACGACGGTTCCCCCGGACGTCTTCTCCCGGGATCTGCACCAACCCTCCGTCAAGATCAACGACACGCCCGAGTCCGAGGTACCCTCGGCCCAGCCCAAGGCGTCCTCGGTTCAGCCCGAGGTACCCTCGGCCCCCGAGGGCGAGGCGCTGCGCATCGAGGAGGAGCGGAGCGGGGTCACGCCTGATCGAGATTGGCAGACCCCGTACCTGCAATATCTCCGCCAAGGAGAGCTACCCCTCGACCAAGCCGAGGCTCGGCGGGTGGCGCGACGCGCCAAGTCGTTCGTCTTGCTGGGCGATGATAAGGAGCTCTACCACCGCAGCCCCTCGGGCATCCTCCAGCGATGCATCTCCATCGCCGAAGGTCAGGAACTCCTGCAAGAGATACACTCGGGGGCTTGTGGCCATCATGCAGCGCCTCGAGCCCTCGTCGGAAACGCTTTCCGGCAAGGCTTCTACTGGCCGACGGCGGTGGCTGACGCCACTAGGATTGTCCGCACCTGCGAAGGGTGTCAATTCTATGCGAAGCAGACCCACCTGCTCGCTCAGGCTCTGCAGACGATACCCATCACCTGGCCCTTCGCTGTGTGGGGTCTGGACCTCGTCGGCCCTCTGCAGAAGGCGCCCGGGGGCTACACGCACCTGCTGGTCGCCGTCGACAAATTCTCCAAGTGGATCGAGGTCCGACCCCTGAACAGCATCAGGTCCGAGCAGGCGGTGGCGTTCTTCACCAACATCATCCATCGCTTCGGGGTCCCAAACTCCATCATCACCGACAACGGCACCCAGTTCACCGGCAGAAAATTCTTGGATTTTTGCGAGGATCACCACATCCGGGTGGACTGGGCTGCCGTAGCTCATCCCATGTCGAATGGGCAAGTAGAGCGTGCCAACGGCATGATTCTACAAGGGCTCAAGCCTCGGATTTACAACGACCTCAACAAGTTCGGCAAGCGATGGATGAAGGAACTCCCCTCGGTGGTCTGGAGCCTGAGGACAACGCCGAGCCGGGCCACGGGTTTCACGCCGTTCTTCCTGGTCTACGGGGCCGAGGCCGTCTTGCCCACTGACCTGGAATACGGCTCCCTGAGGACGAGGGCCTACGACGATCAAAGCAACCAAACTAGCCGAGAAGACTCGCTGGACCAGTTGGAAGAGGCTCGGGACAGGGCCTTACTACACTCGGCGCGGTATCAGCAGTCCCTGCGACGCTACCACGCCCGAGGGGTCCGACCCCGAGACCTCCAGGTGGGCGACCTGGTGCTTCGGCTGCGGCAAGACGCCCGAGGGAGGCACAAGCTCACGCCCCCTGGGAGGGGCCATTCGTCATCGCCAAAGTTCTGAAGCCCGGAACGTACAAGCTGGCCAACAGTCAAGGCGAGGTCTACGGCAACGCTTGGAACATCCAACAGCTACGTCGCTTCTACCCTTAAGATGTTTCCAAGTTGTTCATATACCTCGCACCCACGCAAAGTTTAGTCAACAAGGAAGGGTCGGCCTCGCCTCGGCAAAGCCCGACCCTCCCTCGGGGGCTAAAAGGGGGGAAACCCCCTCTGCGTCAAAATTTTCCTCGAAAAAAAATCTCTTTTACCAGAATATCTTTCGTGCTTTTTGACTACTTCGAAAAGTGGGTCCTGGAAACGACGGAGTACACGTAAGCAGCCAAGGCTGACCGAGCCGAGGGACTCCTACGCCTCCGGGATACGGATACCTCACTCATCACCTTCTGCGATAAGTAACTCACGTTCGGATAAAGTGGCTCCGCGGATCGAACAAGTCTTTACGTTCGGAAGCCCTTCTGCCGAAGCGATCCTTCGAGCCTTCTCGACCGAGTCGGTGACAGGGCCTCATGGACGGGTGAAAGTACGCGTAAGCGGCAAGGCCGACCGAGCCGAGGGACTCCCACGCCTCCGGGATACGGATACCTCACTCATCACCTTCCGCGAGAAGCAACTCTCGCTCGCACTGACATCCCTGTTACCGACAAAAAGTCCAGATACTCGAAACAAGAGGAAAAGAGACGCAGCTTTACAACGCAGCGAGGGTGTGTGTTCTGGCCTCGACGGCCGCACAAGGCATACGCTATAAGACAATCTGATCCTGCAGGTTCGGGTCTTGGCGCTGGAAGGGAGCAGCAACACCCTCGGCATCGACGGCACCTTCGGCGAGGCCCGACCTAGCCTCGAACGGCGACGCGGTCCGAGGTTCTCCGCTCTGAAGGACGACGTCATCACCACGCCCGGGCAATCGCTCCCAGGGACTTCTCCGGGAATCCGGCCCGAGCAGGCGGCTCGGCCGGTTACCCCTGGGGCCTCGGCCAACCATCTTCCAAGGGCGCCAGCCCGACCTGAGGCCTCGGCTGATCAACTCCGACGTCGATCCCGCCAACGGATAACCCGGCTAGGCTCCGGCCAACCAGGTTTCATTCTCGAGCCGACTCCGCCTCTGTTCATACTGATATCGCTACCCCTGGCCTCGGCTCGTCGAAGAGTGACCGAGGGGTCTCTTTAACTAAGCTAGAGGAGCCTCGGACAGCAGGGCCGACCGAGCCGAGGGACTCCTACGCCTCCGGGATACGGATACCTCACTCGTCACCTTGACACGGGGCGACTCATGCTTGGTGAAGCGGTTCAGATAATCAGCAGACGAGTCTTAGCGCTCAGAAATGAGGAAAAACACGGCTCCGTGCCGAAGTTACATACATGTTCAGGCCTCGACAGCCGCAATGAACAAAAAACCCTGGCATTCGAAGTGCCATTACAAACGGAACTCCGGTTCCGCCTCCGCAGGTACGAACAACCCCACTCGATAGGGGCGGGCCTGCGGGGCTACAGAAGACTAACGGGCGGCTCGCCGCCGCCCGCTCTGACTACGACGACAACGGCCCCCACTCCGGATGGCCAAAATGCAGCAGCGCAGGCCTCAGGGTAGGCACTGTTGCAGTCTTGCCCTCGCCCACGCCGACGCTCGAGGGGCGAGGACAAGTACAAAGAGCCGGAGGCCCGAAGCGCGGATGGGGCGGTGATCCCGTCGGCGACGGGGACTTCTCGAGCCGCCTCCGCCTCGGCACCGACGGCTGGAGCCATCAGCCCTCCGGCAGATCCCCACTCAAGTCCTCCCAGATGAGTGGGGCACCGGCCTCCGCGTGAAGGCGCCGTCCCGGTGCAAAGGCAGGACCACCCCAGAACACGAACACCGCCCTAGCAGCGCGCGACATCTAGGGTGGTCCTCCCGTGTACACAGCGCGGCAGCCGCCCCCCTGCAGAAGGGGCCACCGGGAGCCAAGCCGACAAACCCGACACGCTGGAGGTGACGACGCCTGCTGTCGACCCGCCTCGCGTTGTCGAAGTCCGGGCCGCCCGCAGGGCCAGTGAGCGCCCTCTCCCTCGAACCCGTGCGGGAGGTAGAGCGCCGGCTCAGCCCGGCACCCACCCCAGCGAGGATGATCAACATCCTTGAAGCTGAGGGTGGGACCAAGATCGCAGCCCGGCTTGCTCCTCCCCACCCAGGAGCTGGCGGTCACCGTCTCGGTTGACCACCAGCGGAGGGGAGCAACCGGGCTGCATGATGAAAATCCTTGAAGCCGAACGATGGCGGAAAGGTACCAACTCCCACGGAGTTGTGTTCCTCCAACGATGGGGTGAAAAGACGACGGTTTCCCCCATCCGGGGGCTTGAAAGGTGGAAAGACACGGTGCATAAGGGAGGAAGAAGACATGGTCGCCTTACGAAAGGGGTCGCCCTCCATTTAAAGGCGACTCTCCCTACTTGCACCCCCAACCGTCACGGGCTGAGTCTTCTCCAACACGCTCCAAAGCCCTCCCCTGCGGCGCGGGGGCTGGGTCCCGCACGTCATGCAGACCGGCTCCGAGCAGAAGAAGCCAAACCGCCGCGCGTGGTGCACGCAACCGCCCAGCGGTTACAAGTGACCCTCCACTTTTGCCCAGACCAACGGGCGAAAGGGGCGGGCAGCCATGCAGGCGGCATGCAACCGCGCCAAGTGGACGCGCTTCTCCGACTACCGACACGCCAGCATGGAGGCCCAGGCCCACGCGTTGCGCGACCGGCGCGCCGGATGCTACATGCAAGCAACTGTACCGCCTGTGCCACCAGCGCGCCTCCTCGATTGCGGAACCAATACCGCGACTCGAGGCGACCTAGCGCGCGACCCAGCAGCGCTAGCCTGGCGCGGCGGCCAACACGGCCAAAGGTGGGCCAGCAGTAATGACGGTGGCAGGCGCGCGGGAGCAGCGGACACATCGTCAGCCAAGCTCACGTCCCATCCGGGGGCAGCAAGAGAACCCCCTCTCACGGCGTGAAGACAACGCGCCCGCGATCCGTTCCTCGAACGGCTCGCGCACGCGCAACGACAGCCCCGCCAACTACCCGCCCCGTCGCATTAACTCCGCGGCTAGACAGGCGGCGCTTCTGGCAGGAGCAGCGGGCGACGCTTCACCTTCGCCGAAACAACCGCGCCAAAAAAGGTACGCCGCGTCGTTCGGTTTCGTATCCTTTTTCCTTTTTTCCTCTTTCTCTATCTCTTGCGACAGGGACCGAGAAAGGGGGATACCCCGAAAGGGATCCTTCCCCGTGAAGGAACTAGGCTCCGAGCCTCCTTACTGATCAGGGGTTCGAAGGCTGGCCCCCCGAAGGGTTCAACAGCCGCCTCAGGTCGCATGGGCCCTACACCCACTACTGGTCAGAGGTTCGAAGGCCGGCCCCCCGAAGGGTTCCACGGCCGCCTCAGGCTACTCGGGCTCCGCGCCCATTACCGATCAGGGGTTCGAAGGCTGGCCCCCGAAGGGTTCACAGTCGCCTCAGACACCGAGCGAGGGATGACCAGGGGTACGTTCGATACATAACCAAGGCTCGGGCTGCGCTCCCGAGGTACCCTAGGACATTTCCGAGACCAGCGGGAGGGATCTTGTAACGGAATCCCATCGGAGGGAGGCATCGAGCCCTCGGACCCCGTCGCCAGGGGACCGGGTCCGGTAGATCACCCGCAGGTACTTTTGGGCGTGCCTCTGGGCCCCTAGCCGACCCCCAACGAACGGGGCACGGACGTCCACTCGGATTACCCGCTTGCAGCTCACCGGAGACACCATGTTCGGTGCCCATCAAGGGTAACATGGCGCTCTCCCCCCCTCCTCCTTGCGGAAAGGCGACGTAGGGGCGTATGTAAAAAAGCCGAGTCTGTCCCTGATCGCCCTCTCGCCCTGTGCGGAGGCTCGGGGGCTGCTCTCGCAAACCCGGCTCCGGCCGAACCGTTGACAGCGTCAACATACCAGCCCGAGAACTTGGGCCCCGACCGTGCACCCGGGCTACGGCCAGTTCGCATGAGGGAACCACCAGACCAGCCGAAGCATTACGCAAGGCATTAAGACCTCGAAGGAGTGAAACCACTCCTCCGAGGCCTCGGGGGCTACACCCGGCGGGTGCGCTCGCGCGCACCCACCGGAACAAAATGCAACTGAGAAAGGCTGGTCCCCTTGCAAAAAAGTGCGACGAAAGCCTTCAAGCGAGTGCTAACACTCCCTTCGAGGCTCGGGGGCTACTGTCGGGGACCATAATTAGGGGTACCCTCAAGACGCCTAATTCTTAGCTGGTAACCCCCATCAGCATAAAGCTGCAGAGGCCTGATGGGTGCGATTAAGTCAGGGATCAGTCCATACGAGCGACTCGATCACGCCTCGCCCGAGCCTAGCCTCGGGCAAGGGCAGCCGACCTCGAGGGGTTTCCGTCTCGCCCGAGGCCCCCCTTTTTAACGGCGGACACATCTCCGGCTCGCCCGAGGCCTTGCCTTTGCTAAGAAGCAACCCTGACTAAATCGCCGCGCCGACCGACCGAGTCGCAGGAGCATTTAACGCAAAGGTAGCCTGACACCTTTATCCTGACGCGCGCGCCCCGGCAGAGCCGAAGTGACCGCCGTCACTTCGCCGCTCCACTGACCGGTCTGACAGAAGGACAGCGCCGCCTGCGCCACTCCGACTGCAGTGCCACTTGACAGAGTGAGACTGACAGGCAGTCAGGCCTTGCCAAAGGCGCCATAGGAAGCTTCGCCCGACCCAGGGCTCGGACTCGGGCTAAGGCCCTGGAAGATGGCGAACTCCGTTCCGCCCGACCCAGGGCTCGGACTCGGGCTAAGGCCCCGGAAGACGGCGAACTCCGTTCCGCCCGACCCAGGGCTCGGACTCGGGCTAACGCCCCGGAAGACGGCGAACTCCGCTCCGCCCGACCCAGGGCTCGGACTCGGGCTAAGGCCCCGGAAGACGGCGAACTCCGCTCCGCCCGACCCAGGGCTCGGACTCGGGCTAAGGCCCCGGAAGACGGCGAACTCCGTTCCGCCCGACCCAGGGCTCAGACTCGGGATAAGGCCCCGGAAGACGGCGAACTCCGCTCCGCCCGACCTAGGGCTCGGACTCGGGCTAGGCCCCGGAAGACGACGAACTCCGCTTCGCCCGACCCCAGGGGTCGGACTCTGCCCTGGCCTCTGCCGAACGACCTCCGCCTCGCCCGACCCAGGAGCTCGGGCTCGGCCTCGGCCATGAAAGACAGACTCGACCCCGGCTTCGGAGGAGCCTCCACGTCGCCCGATCTAGGGCACAAGCCCGCCACGTCAACAGGAAGCGCCATCATCACCCTACCCCGAGCCGAATCGGGCCGCAGAGAACAAGACCGGTGTCCCATCTGGCCAGCTCCGCTAGAAAGGCAATGATGGCGCCCCGCTAGCCCCGTGACGACGGCGGCTCTCAGCTCCCTTACGGAAGCAGGGGGACGTCAGCAAGGACCCAGCCGCTCCGACAGCTGTCCCTCCGCCAGGCTTTGTTGCTCCTCCGACAGCCACGACACCACACCAGCTGGGTGCCAAGATCTCTCCGGCTGCCACATTGGCATGTACTTAGGGCGTTGGCTCTCCCCCGCTAGACACGTAGCACTCTGCTACACCCCCATTGTACACCTGGATCCTCTCCTTACGCCTATAAAAGGAAGGACCAGGGCCTTCTTAGAGAAGGTTGGTCGCGCGGGGACGAGGACGGGACAGGCGCTCTCTTGGGGCCGCTCGCTTCCCTCACCCGCGTGGACGCTTGTAACCCCCTACTGCAAGCGCACCCGACCTGGGCGCGGGACGAACACGAAGGCCGCGGGATTTCCACCTCTCTCACGATCCGTCTCCGGCCACCTCGCTTTCCCCCCTTCACGCTCGCCCACGCGCTCGACCCATCTGGGCTGGGGCACGCAGCACACTCACTCGTCGGCTTAGGGACCCCCCGGTCTCGAAACGCCAACAATAAGTACGCAGTGAAGTGCAGATGTAAGAACTGAATAAGATAGAGAATCAGAACACAACACAGAGCAGAGCACGTGGACATAGGAATTTATCCCGAGGTTCGGCCAAGCCTGAAATGCTTGCCTAGTCCTCGTTGGAGTTAGCCACACCTGGGCTTGGAGTCTATTTCAACTCCTTCCTCCGTTTGCTCAGATCTGTCAGTCAGACAGATAGAGCCTTCCACTATATTGAGTTGGTTACAACGAAACCGCGACTGCTTAGAATCTTCTTTGCAGCACTCCGGTAGAGTAACGATATGCTCAAGACTATGCTCTAGCTCTTAGCAACACTTCTCCACTCTCTAGAGGCTTACAGCTTTGCCTCTACACAAACTAGAGAGATATACACGAGAGGGAGAGAGAGAGAATTGATCCGAGTGATGTCTACACTTGTTGGCTGCTCTTATGTTACTATTGGAGGCGCCTAGGAGTCCCTTTTATAGACCCAAGGGGCCTAGAAGCCGTTGAGAACAATCCAGGAAGGCAATTCTTGCCTTCTGTCGGTTGACGCACCGGACAGTCCAGTGCACCACCGGACAGTGTCCGGTGCCCGATTTCCTTCCAAAAATGGCGCAAAAGACCGTTGCAGACTTGGAGCCGTTGGCGCACCGGACACTGTCCGGTGCACACCGGACAGTCCGGTGCCCCATCTGACCGTTGGCTCGGCCACGCGTCACGCGCGGATTGCGCGGCCAACCGTTGGCCCAGCCGACCGTTGGCTCACCGGACAGTCCGGTGCACCACCGGACAGTCCAGTGAATTATAGCCCAACGTCGCCAGACTTCTCCCGAGAGCGCCGACTTCGCCACAGCCGACTCACCGGACACTGTCCGGTGCACCACCGGATAGTCCGGTGATTTATAGTCGTACGTCGCCGACTTCTCCCGAGAGCGGCCTGTTCACCAGAGTTCAGCCTGGCGCACCACCGGACACTGTCCGGTGCACCACCGGACAGTCCGGTGTGCCAGACTGAGCTGAGTCTTGGCTGTACACAGCCAAGTCTTTTGCATCTCTTTTCTTTTCTTCTTCTCTCTGTTTCTACCACTTAGACAAATATGTTAGTACACAAAAACCAATGTACTAAGTCTAGAAACATACCTTCTCTTGGATTGTCACCTCTCTAGTATTTGACATGCTTAAGACTGATGTTGGACTCATAAATCATCAAGTCAGCTTAACTTGATCTACACTGACATTTCTGAGCTCCAACATCCTGCAAAGGTCACATAGAATATCTCCAAACATAGGAACAACCCAAACTAAAGGTCAGAGTGCACTTAGCTCTTTTAGGCTGCTTCCAGTTCTGTTTTTGACATTCGTTCTCGTTCTAGTGACCTTGATCTCCTTCTTAGAGCTTGATCTTGAGCCTTATGACTTACACCACATAACTATAGACATTTCCTCATTGGTTGTAAGTCACGTCCTTATGTAGTGATCCTTGATGTGTCGTAGCTGTTCTCAACTCGATCACCCTTGACTTTGCAAGCCTTCTTCTTCACCCTTGGCTTTGGGTTCCTCAGCCTCTTTGACCTTCTCCCATGCACTTGGTACCTCAAAGCTCTTCTTGCCTCCATCCTTGGCTTGATCAGTTGTCTCCGAGCTACGCATCCGAGTCTCACTTTATGCAATGTCCATCTTACTTGTGATGCCCATTATCTATTCATCATCTAGTCCTTGGACCATCACACTTGTTCACTTGTGTTGAACCCTGTTAGCTTTACATTAAGCACCTGTTCAACACTTAGTACACTTGTTAGTCCTTTAATTGAGTTGTCATCCAAACACCAAAACCCACAAGAGAGCTTTCAAAAGGTGACATCTTCAGACTGGCCTGATAACTATTATTATATGAGAACTCAGCATATGGTGGACTTTTATCCCAACTACTTCCATGCTGAAGGGCACAAGCTCTCAACATATCCTCAAGTACTTGATTAGTCTTTTCCGTTTGTCCATCAGTCTAAGGGTGATAGGTTGTACTAAAGTTCAACTTAGTATTCATATTCTCATGAAAGCTTCTCCAAAATCTCAAGGTAAACTATGAACCTCGATCGGACATGATCTTCTTTGGTACTCCATGCAAGCACACAATCCGAGCCATATATAACCCTGCCAGCTGAGAACCCTTAGAAGTAGTCTTGACAGGAATGAAATGTGCCACTTTGGTCAGCCTATCAACAATCACCCATATAGAATCATATCCTTTTGGGGGTGCGAGGCAATCCAGTAATGAAATCCATGCCAATCTCTTCCTACTTCCATTCGGGTATCTTCAACGGGTGCAATAATCCAGCTAGCCTTTGATGTTCAGCTTTAACTCTTTGACACACATCACATATAGCCACATGTGCAACCACATCTCTCTTCAACTCATACCACCAGTACTTTTGCTTCAAATCCTGATACATCTTAGTGCTACCAGGGTGAATAGAGTAATCAGAATCATGGGCTTCCTTCAATATAGTCTCACGAAGGCTATCAATCTCATGGACACATATCCGGTTCTTGAACCATATTGTGACTTGCTCATCCTCCGTGAATTATGGACCTCTACCTTCCGTAATCAGATCCTTGATCTCTTGAATTTTGGCATCGCCAATCTGACCTTTATGAATTTCTTGTTCCAAGGTAGATTCCACATCAATAGTGACTCCTTCAGTATGTGCAACTATTCCTAGGTTAAGTCTCCTAAAATCCTCAACGATCTCATCGGGTATCTGGGCAACAATAGCTGCATGGACATGTTCCTTCTGACTCAAGGCATCTGCAACTAGATTCGCCTTACCCAAGTGATAGTGAATCTCCAAATCATAATCCTTAATAAGCTCCAACCAACGGCGTTGCCTAAGGTTGAGATCCTTCTGAGTGAATATATACTTCAAACTCTTATGATCCGTGTACACTTGACACTTGGTTCCCATGATATAATGCCTCCATATCTTAAGCGCATGCACTACGGCTGCCAGTTCTAAGTCATGAGTGGGATAGTTCAACTCATGTTTCCGCAACTGACAAGACGCGTAGGCAATCACGTGTCCTTCTTGCATAAGCACACATCCCAAGCCTTGGCCGCAGGCATTACAATAAATGTTAAATCCCTTTTGTAGTTCTGGCATAACCAACACTGGGGGTGACATCAATCTCTTCTTTAATTTATCAAAGATATCTTGGCACTTCTCGTCCCACTTAAACTCTCTTCCCTTCTCCAGAAGCGAGGTCATACGCTTAGCAATCTTAGAGAATCCTTCCATAAATCTCCGATAATAGCCTGCAAGTCCCAAGAAACTCCAAATCTTCGTAACTGTAGTGGGTATGCTCCACGCCATGATCTCCTTGACTTTAGCAGGATCCACTGATATCCCACCATTAGAAATGATATGTCCAAGGAATGGCACCTCGTTAATCCAGAACTCGCATTTGCTATACTTGGTGTAGAGTTGATTATCCCTTAGTTTTTGTAGCACCAATCTCAGATGTTCCTCATGCTCACTATCACTATTGGAATAAATAAAAATATTGTCGATAAATAGCATGACGAATCTGTCAAGAAACTCCACAAACACCTTATTCATTAAATTCATAAAATAGGCTAGCACATTAGTTAGTACAACATAACTGTGAACTCATATAATCCATATCGGGTTGAGAAAGCCGTCTTGGGAATGTCAGAAGGCCTAATCTTCATTTGATGGTAACTGAAAGGGAAATAGGGTCAAACCTTTTCCTAAATGATTTTGGTGGTTGAATTGCCCAACACAAATAATTGGACTAACTAGTTTGCTCTAGATTATAAGTTCTACAGGTGCCAAAGGTTCAACACAAACCAATAAAAAGTACAAGAAAGAGTTCAAATAGAAAGGAGCAAAAGACACCGAAGGCTGCCTTGGTCTGGCGCACCGGACTGTCCGGTGTGCCACCAGACAGTGTCCGGTGCACCAGGGTGGATCAACTCGAACTCGACACCTTCGGGTTTTTGGAAATGCCACTCCGCTATAATTCACCAGTCTGTCCGGTGTGGCACCGGACTGTCCGGTGTACCATGCGGAGCAACGGCTAACAGCGCCAACGGTCGTCTGCAAAAGTGAACAGTGCGTGAACAGTCGCGGACAACGCACGCAGAGTCAGTGCAGGCGCTAGAAGGCGCACCAGACAGTGAACAGGGACTATCCGGTGCATCACCAGACTGTCTGGTGGCCCAGTTGTTAGAAGCTGGCGCACCAGATAGTGTCCGGTGGCGCACCGGACTGTCCGGTGCGCCCATCGACAGACAACCTCCCCAACGGCCATTTTGGTGGTTGGGGCTATAAATACCCCAACCACCACACTTCAAGGCATCCAAGTTTTCAGGCTTCACATTCAATACAAGAGCTAGTGCAATCAATAGAAGACACAATTCCAATAAAATCAAAGCCTCTCCAAGTCCCATTTCCACTCCAAGCAAATAGTGACTAGAGAGAGAGTTTTTGCTTGTGTTCTTGAGCTCTTGTTCTTGGATCGCTTTTCTTCGTCCTTCATTCTTGTTCTCAACACCTTTGTAATCAAAGGAAGAGACTCCAAGTTGTGGTGGTCCTTGTATGGTATAAGTGACCCATTTGATTGAGAAAAAAGGCTCACTCGGTCTAGGTGACCGTTTGAGAGAGGGAAAGGGTTGAAAGAGACCCGGTCTTTGTGACCACCTCAACGGGGAGTAGATTTGCAAGAACCGAACCTCGGTAAAACAAATCACCGTGTCACACTCTTCATTTGCTTGTGATTTGTTTTCGCCCTCTCTTTCGGACTCACTTTTATTTCTAACGCTAACCCCCACTTGTAGTTGTGCTTAAAGTTTATAAATTTCAGATTTGCCTATTCACCCCCTCTAGGCGACTTTCAATTGGTATCGGAGCCCGGTACTTCATTAGAGCCTAATCGCTTGAAGTAATGTCGGGAGCTCAAGCCAAGAAGGAGATGGTGACCAGTGAGAAGCCCGCCACAAGCCACGGGAAAGCTCCATCGGGGGAGTCCGGCAACAAGAAGAGGGAGGAATCACCTCCCCGCGTCAAGTCGCACCGGAGTGGCGACAAGAAGAAGAAAATGAAGAAAGTGGTATACTACGAGACCGATTCTTCGTCGCCTTCCACCTCCGGCTCCGACACACCGTCCGTCACTTCTAAGCGCCATGAGCGCAAGAAGTTTAGTAAGATTCCCTTACGCTATCCTCGCATTTCCAAACGCACTCCTTTACTTTCCGTCCCACTAGGCAAACCAACAGTTTTTGACGGTGAAGATTATTGTATGTGGGGTGATAAAATGAGGCACCATCTAACCTCACTCCATGCTAGCATTTGGGACATTGTTGAGTTTGGAGCACAGGAACCATCCGTGGGGGATGAAGGCTATGATTCGGACGAAGTAGCCCAAATCCGGCACTTCAACTCCCAAGCCACTACTATACTCCTCGCCTCTCTAAGTCGAGAGGAGTATAATAAGGTGCAAGGGTTGAAGAGTGCCAAAGAGATTTGGGACGTATTCAAGACCGCGCACGAAGGAGATGAGGTGACCAAGATCACCAAGCGGGAAACGATCGAGGGGGAGCTCGGTCAATTCATGCTCAACCAAGGGGAGGAGCCTGTCACACCCGGTTTCAGAAGGCAAACCGAATGCGAACCATGTACGTGCCAGGATCAGCAATTCACGTACACAGTAGTTACATAACATGGACATCATCACACAGTGCTCAAATAGTATTAAAAAGGGAAATAATAGTTGATTACATCATGATGTCTGAGACACCCACATAGTCTTTACAATAAATCAAAGTGCGGAAAAGAAACATAGATAACACGGCCTTCACAGGCAGCCGACTGGGGGTTGCCGCTAACCCACACCTAGAACTCGTCGTAGTCTTGAAACTCCTGGAAGTCTCCTTCCACAGCTTCATCTTCTCCTGAGCCGTGGTTGCAATGCTGACAACCTGGGGGGGTTGGTGTGTAGAGCAAGAGTGAGTACACATCAACATACTCAGCAAGTATCCTGTTTGGCTATAGTGGACTAGCTTTATGTGGGGGTAAGTCAAGCAGTTGCTTTTAGTTGGTCAGATTATTATTTACTAATAGAAAGCCAGGTTTTAGCATTAACCCAAGTTATTAGCCCGATGTACCCTTTCCAAACGGAAAGAATACCACTTACCAGCACCATAGTCATAACCAAAACCATCAGTCTCATTGCCATCTGTAAACCAAAATGTCTCTGATCAAGTACCACTAATCATTGGAGCTCCCTTGGCCGCTCATAACTGCGAGCACGACTGATATATCAGTTTTCAAACACTCTGCAGAGGTTGTGCACTTTACCCACAAGCCGTGATCCCCTTTCTGCCCGGAGAGAGCTACTCTCCATTGACCACTACCTAGGTGGTCCAGCAGCGCATCACTACGTAGCCTTTACAAAGATTCCCCGAGGTTGTAGCCGCCCGTTAGGTTTCCTAAATGTACCGCACTCCTCCCCAAGGGACAAATCAACCTTGGCAGAGCGAGCCGCATACACCGAGCCCCATTGACGGCACGACGGCGAAGCGAACTACACCCCGGTTCCTCTAATTACTCAGCTAAGGGCGTCCCACTCCACCCTCATGGTTGCACTGTTTTCCCGGGCGGTCATCCATAGAACAGGTCCTTACGGAGAGGCACTCGAGAAACCGCTCGAGCCCCCTTAAAGGCCACAAGTACAACATCATAATAAGGGAAGGGAAAACAACGTATCATATATAATCTCATCATGTTCATTGATTAGAGTTGAGCAATAGCATAAAGCTAAACAATAATAATCCGACCCAAATAGGTAAACAAGGACATGGATAACAAAGCTAGTCAATCCTTAAGTATAAATGTGTAATGCGGGAGGTGAATTAAAGAATGAATAGGACAGAGATAGGTCAAAGGACACTTGCCTCCACCAACCGACTGCTGCTCAGGGGCTTCTCCTGCGAGTTCTTCGGGCTCTCCAACCGGATCGTTCTCTAAGCGATTGCAAGCATACATACATCCATCCATTGAAATTAGGAAACCAACAATACACCATACAAGAGAACAAGTAGATTAAACATGCATAAAATATCACATACAATAATGAGTTTACCATGGTTAGAAAGAAATGAGAAAAGGTCTCGCGAGAGTTAAAGCTTATGCCCGAGACGCACTACGGGTTGGTGAATAACTAGACGTCACGTGTTCTAGTTCCAATTGGTTCTAACGAAAGAATTAGCTACATGCACTAATGTAAACGTGACCACTTTTAGTAGATTAACATTGAATAAGATAGACGATTAGCTATACAAATTAACTAACGTAACCAATTTCTAAATTGAGACTCCTATCTTATTAATATAAACAACGTGATTAGCGCATATAGGATACGGGGGGGGTAGACGGGGCTAGGGGGTAGACGATCGTGTCGCGAGCGCAACAGGGCGCTATGCGTCGTGTCGCGAGCACGACGAGCTACGCCAGAACGCTGCGCGAACACGCGCACGCGCAAAGCCACACTTAACGTGCCGCGAACGAGTCGCGCACGCGTCGGGGCCATGCGCTGGCCGAGCTCGAGGCCACGCCGAGGGCCGACACGACGCGAGCAAGGCACGACGGGGCGAGCGGGCAAACATGCCAGGGCAAGCGAGCACGGGCGAGCGAGGACGCCGCGGACCACTGCGAGCGAGGCACGGACGGGGCGAGGACACGGTCGGGCGAGGCCGGGCGCGGTGGTGGGGCGACCGGGCTGGGGCGCGATGGGAGCGGCCGAGCCGGGACACGGGGCGGCCGAGCCGGGGGAGGGGCGGCGCGGGCGGCCGGGCCGGGGGCCGGGGCGGTTGAGCCGGGGGGGAGACCGAGCTCGCCGGGAGACGGGCGGCCGAGCCGGGGCGGCGCGGGGCGGGGCGGTTGGGCCGAGCGCGGGGCTCGCGCGGGCGAGGGTGGGGCTCGCGCGGGCGGCCAAGGTGGCCGGGGCCGGGCGGGGTCGTGGCCGGGGCGGCCGGGGTCGGGCGGGGTCGGCCGGGGTGGCCGGGGCCGGGCGGGGGCGAGGCCGGGGCGGCCGGGGTGGCCGGGCGTGGAGCCGGCCGGGCGCGGGCGAGGCCGGGGCGGCCGGGGCCGGGGCTGAGCCGAGCTCGCCGGGCGGCCGAGCCGGGCGGCGCGGGGTGCGGGGGAGAGCGCTGGTGGGAGGAGAGGGAGGAGGGAGAGGGAGGAGAGGAGGGAGGAGGAGGGGGGGCCTCACCGGAGGGGGACGGCGCGGCGGCGGTGCCGGGGAGGGGTGGCGGCGGCGCTAGGGCAGAGGAGAGGCGACGGCGGTGCTAGGGTTAGGGTGAGGGTGAGGTAGAGAGAGAGAGAGGGAGGGGATTTTTGGAAAAAGAAAAAAAAAGAGAGGGGGGGGAACGGTTGGGCCGACTAGGCCCAAAGGGGGGAAAGGGGGCGCGCGGCTGGGCCGGCGCGGGGCCCACGCGGGAAGGGGGGGAGGGGGGCGGCTGGGCCGCCAGCTGGGCCGGCCGAAGGGGGAGAAGGGGGGAAGAGAAAAGAAAAAAGAAAAGGCTTTTCTTTTTTCTAATTTCTAATTTCCTCTAGATGAAAGCATTCACATTTTTAATCAATCAAAAAGTATGCATGGTTCGGCATGGTGCATCACACAAAATAAAGTGTTTTAAGGTTTTGCTTTACACGAGGTCTAAAGCCAAAACCCGCTGTGACTTTGGAAAAGATCAAGGCTTAGCGAGAAGAAAAGGGAAAAAGGAAAGAGTAACGCCTGAATTTGGTGAGAGAAAAGAAGAAAAAATTCTACCCCCAAATTCAGGGCGTTACAAACCTATCCCCCTTAAAAGAATCTCGCCCTCGAGATTCAGGGTTGGCTAGCAAAGAGCTCTGGGTATTTAGCCATCAGATCATCTTCACGCTCCCAGGTTGCTTCTTCCTCTGAATGGTGATTCCACCTGACTTTGCACATTCTGACGGTCTTCCTTCGGGTGACTCTGTCTGCAACCTCAAGGATTTGCACTGGCTTCTCAACGTAGGTCAAGTCCTCCTGGACTTCAAGACCTTCCACTGGCAACTGCTCTTCTGGCACACGCAAGCACTTCTTCAACTGAGACACATGAAAGACATCATGCACTGCGGACAAATTCTCTGGCAGACTGAGCTAATAGGCCACTTCTCCACGCCTTGAGAGAATTTGGTACGGACCAATGTAGCGGGGTGCTAGCTTGCCTTTGACTCAGAATCTTCTGACTCCTCTGATCGGTGACACTTTCAGATAGACGAAGTCTCCGACTTCGAAACTCAGCTCTCTTCTTCTTGTGTCTGCATAGCTTCGCTGCCTCGATTGCGCTATCTTCAGATTTTCTCGGACCATCTTGATGTTCTCTTCGGCTTCAAGCAAAATGTCTGGCCCGAACACTTGCTTTTCCCCAAGCTGATCCCATTGCAACGGAGTTCTACAACTCCTTCCATAGAGCGCTTGAAATGGTGACATCTTCAAAGTGGCCTGGTAACTGTTGTTATAGGAGAACTCTGCATAAGGCAATCGCTTGTCCCATCCGGACTGATCTTGCAGCGCACAGGCCCTCAACATGTCTTCAAGAATTTGATTGGTCCTTTTAGTCTGGCCATCTATCTGCGGATGATAAGCTGAACTGAAATTCAGATGTGTACCCAAGGCTTCATGCAACTGCTGCCAGAAATGAGTGGTGAACTGCGTTCCTCTGTCTGACACTATCTTCTTTGGCACACCATGTAGACAAACGATCCGAGACACATACAATTCTGCCAACACTGCACTGTTGTAGTTGGTCTTGACAGGTATGAAGTGGGCTGACTTGGTCAAACGGTCCACCACTACCCAAATGGAATCGTAGCCGGCTCGAGTGCGAGGCAATCCGACTATGAAATCCATACCGATTTCATCCCATTTCCACTAAGGAATTTGCAACGGTTGCAACAATCCAGCTTGTCTCTGGTGCTCTGCCTTAATTCTTCGACAACTATCGCACATAGCCACATGCTCTGCGATCTCCCTCTTCATTTCGTACCACCAGGATTTCTTCTTCAGATCCTGATACATCTTCTCACCACCAGGGTGAATCGAATAAGCAGTCTCATGAGCTTCCTTGAGAATCAACTCCCGAATGGATTAGACATTAGGAACGCACAATCGGTCTTTGAACCATATCACACCTTCTGCATTTTTCGAAAATCTTTGCCTCTACCATCTAGAATCAGTCGCCAAATCTCACTGATCTTTTCATCATTCTTCTGCGCTTCTTTGATTTCTCGCTCCAAGGTAGGTTCCAACTCAACTGTGACTCCTCGCGAATTGTTCAGAAACCCGAGACTCAACCTATCAAACTCCTTGGCCAACTCATAAGGCATCGGACGAGCGACCATCAGATTGACTTGACTCTTCCTGCTCAAAGCATCTGCCACTACGTTTGCTTTACCTGGATGGTAATGAATCTCCAACTCATAGTCTTTGATCAGCTCTAATCATCTTCGCTGCCTCATATTCAACTCTGACTGAGTAAATATGTACTTCAGACTCTTGTGGTCTGTGTAAACATCACATTTCTGTCCATACAGATAGTGCCTCCATGTCTTCAGTGCGTGAACCACTGCTGCCAACTCTAGGTCATGGATTGGGTAATTCTTCTCATGAACCTTCAGCTGTCGGGACGAGTAAGCCACAACTCTTCCCTCTTGCATCAACACGCATCCCAAACCTGTGTAACAAGCATCACAGTACACAGAGAAGGGCTTGTGCACATCAGGCAAGACTAAGACAGGCGCTGTTGTCAACTTCTCTTTCAGCGCTTCGAAGGCCTCTTGACATTTCTGGGTCCACTTGAACTCAACCTTGTTGCCTAGCAACGCTGTCATTGGTTTCGCAATCTTCGAAAACCCTTCAATGAATCGCCGATAATATCCGGCCATTCCAATGAAGCTCTTGATTCCTCGAGCATCTATTGGCGCTTTCCAGTTCAGAATGTCTGTCACTTTCTTCGGATCCACAGCCAATCCTTCTCTGTTGATTATGTGACCCAAGAACAGGACTTCATTGATCCAGAACTCACATTTGCTCAACTTTGCATACAACTGGTGCTCTCGCAATCTCTGCAATACCATCCTCAAATGATCTGCATGCTCCTCTTCGCTGTGAGAATAAATCAGAATATCATCAATGAATACCACCACAAACTTATCAAGATAATCCATGAATACACTGTTCATCAGATTCATGAAAAAGGCCGGCGCATTGGTCAATCCAAAAGACATCACAGTGAACTCATACAACCCATACTTGGTAATGAATGCCGTCTTCGGAATGTCCGAAGGTCGGATCCTGAGCTGATGATAACCTGATCTCAGATCAATCTTGGAGAACACACTAGCTCCCCTCAACTGATCGAATAGATCTTCTATCCTGGGCAAAGGGTACTTATTCTTGATCATGACTTCATTCAGAGCTCGATAATCGATACACATCCTTTTGGTGCCATCTTTCTTCTCCACAAACAAGACAGGGGCGGCCCAAGGCGAGGTGCTTGGCCGGATGTAACCTTTCTCTGACAACTCATCGATCTGCTTCTTAAGCTCAACCAATTCTGGCCCGGATATTCTGTAAGCTCTCTTAAAGATAGGGGCGGTTCCAGGAAGAAGCTCTATGGCAAACTCAACTTTCCGCTCTGGTGGCATACCCGGTAAGTCCTTTGGAAACACGTCTGGGAACTCAGACACAACCTTGATACTCTCAATTGGGTCTGCTTCACTGCTATCGACAGCCATCTGATAACAACTTCCTTTCTTTGGCTCGGGCGGGACTAACCTAGTCACCACTTCCTCTCCCAGTGGGGACACCAACTTGATTGTCCTTTTATCACAACTGATAACTGCCTGATACTTATCTAGCCAATTCATCCCTAGGATGACATCTATTCCCTGAGTACCCATTGTTATAAGGTTGGCGGGAAACGCTATCCCCCTTATTTCCACGCTTACATTCAAACAGATGCTATCAGCTCGAATTCTACCACCAGCTGAGTCAATTTGAATGGGGGTCGACATGGTAGTAATTGGAAGATTATGTGCTTCTACCCATGATGCAGTAATGAAAGAATGCGTTGCTCCAGTATCAAATAACACTTCTGCAATATGGGAGTCGACTGGGAACATAACTACTATCATGTCGGGGGTCTCCTGAACTGCTTCAGCCTCCAAGTGGTTCAGTCTTCCATGATTGTAGCGCGGCTGAGGGCGGTTGCCTGCTCCAGGCTGAGACACATTCTGCTTTGCTGGGGCATTGGGGCCTGACTGCTGCTGGGCTGCCTTCTTCGGACATTGCATCACCCAGTGGCCTTGCTCTCCACAGTGGAAACATGCTCTGTTTCCAACCTGAGTTGGTGCTGCCTGACTGTTCTGCTGGGTTGCTGGGGCAGGAAGACGAGGTGTCTGCTGATTCTGCCTCTGAAACTGACCTTCTGACTGATTGTTCTGACGGTTCTGGTACTGGTGCTGGGGGTACTGCCTTTGGAACTGCTGATGCTGCTGAGGTGGACGCTGGTTCTGCCTGAACTGCTGAGGTTGATTGCCTGAGAAACGAGGGCGGCTGCTGCTTCCAGGCTGGGGTCCACTGATCTTGCGCTTACGATCCTCCATCTCCCTACGCTTTCTTTCTGTCATAATTGCTCTGTCAATCAGGTGCTGGAATGTCGGGAAGGTGTGATTCATCAGCTGATACTGAAGAGGGTCAACCAAGCCTCTTAAGAAGCGATACTGTCGCTTGGCGTCGGTGTTGACATCTTCAGGAGCATAGTGAGACAACTGTAGAAACCTGTCTCGGTACTCACTGACAGATGATGACCCTTGCTTGAGGGCCAGGAACTCCTCCTTCTTCACTGTCATCAGACCTGCAGGCACATGGTACTGACGAAAGCTACCTCTGAACTCTTCCCAAGTGATGGCATCGGGGTTGGCATGGGTGGCGAGATAAGACTCCCACCATGACTGAGCTGCTCCTCTCAACAAACGGGGACCATACAGAACTTTCTCTCTGTCATCGCACTGAGCGGTATGCAACTCCCGCTCCACAGTGCGCAGCCAATCTTCAGCATCCATGGGGTCAGAAGAGTGAGCAAAAGTTGGAGGATGACCTCTCATGAATTCAGCACGCTTATCTCTAGGCATCTGAGGCATCTGAGGCTGAGGTGGAGCCTGCTGCTGCTGCTGCTGAATGGCGGCCAGAGTCTGACCGATGGCTTGAACTGCCTGAGTCTGCATCAGAAACATCTGCTCGATGGACATCGGGGGCGGGGGCGGCAGGTGCTGCTATTGGGGCACCTCATCATGCGGAGCGGCTCGCTCCTGCTGAGCACGCCTTCCTCCTCTGCGCCTGTTTTCTGACATCTGCAGAATGCAACCACACATCAGAACTGATCTGGCAAATCTTGCAGCATAAGAAAAGAGTATAGAATTCTCCAACAGCACTGAACAGATGAGCATCTTCACTGATCTCCAACACAGACCACCCAGCTTCTCAGATAAAGAGGAAAGTGGAATAAAAGGTTTCCCAACTCTATAACTAACTCCATTAACATATAACAGGTAAACCATAATGCAGGGGGTACCCACACTCTGGTGACAGTCATTACAAAGATCCAAACCAAACATAGTTCATCATGACAAACATAAATGCACAGGATATAGCAAACTACCCTGTCTAACTAAGACTAACTAAAAGCGAGACTAACGCTAAGACTGTAGCTTCTACATATATATTTTGTATTAATTACAAGATCCGACTCTAGCGATCTATGGTTCTAAATTTATCTTGGTCTTGCAGTCGGGATTGCCATAAGACTGGCGTCCACGCCGAGGTGAGCGGTACGGGTGCTGAGTCCCAACGGGGGCGGGGGAACCATCATCCAGGTGACGACGTTCCGTGCGCTCAGCCCGCAGCAGGGCGATCTCAGCACGAGCCCTACTCAGCTCGTCTAGTGCATGGTCCAGCTCCGTGTTTAGTACGGCGGCTAGGTTGACTGTGCTGCTCAACCTAGGATTGTCCTCACCAGCAGGTGAAACAATCACGCCTCCTGTGCTGCCAGATGGACGGCAGGGGTAATACGTCAGGTCGAGACCGTCAGCTACCCCACCGAGAACCGAGCAGTAGTGCGAAAGCGCACGCCGTGCAGCATCTTGCATGGCTGCCTCAGCTGAGTCCCGCTCAGAGATAGAATAGTGCTCTGAGCAGGCCTCCGCACCCTGGAGACTGTTCTCCGGACGGCGCACCAAGCAGGTCGCCTCCTAGCGGTCCGGGTAAACCCCGCAACTATGCTGGTAGACCACACAGCGATACTCGATGGACCAAGTACGCCGGTCAAGTGCCCGACGTAGCAGGGTGTCGAGCGTGTCGTGGAAGTGACACCCGCGAGCAGCGTCGCGAGTGATGGGTCGAGCAACCCATCCTTCCGGCTCCTGGTTAGCAAGAAAGTCGGTGTCGTGGCTCGAGCTGTCGTCGCCACCTCCGTCGTCTGGGTCTCCTCCAGCAGCTACTCTAGAGGCTGGGGCGCCCAGTGGTGGTGCAGGGGGCGCCTCCAGGGGAAGCACAGGAGAGCAGCTCCTCATAGACTCTATCTCCTGCTGGAGCGAGAAGGAAGAGCCCTGCTGCTCATGTCGTCGACGTTCCTGCTCCTCATGCAGGCGGTGGTGCAGTCTCTCCAAGTGGCTGGACTGTCCGGCCACGGGACGGCGAAGCGGACGCTCAGCAAGGCGGGAGGGTAAGAAGGGGATGACGGACTTTCGTGCAGTGTGTCTAAGTCGAGCCATCTACAAAAGACACCGCAAGCAAAAGAGTGAGAACAGAATTAATATGACCAGCAAATAATGAACCATAAATAAATGAAGGATTAGAATAAAACAAAATTTTCAGCAAGGTATAATATATAGTAGAACATAGGTTTGGTCAGTATGACCAACTTTTGAAGGGGTACCAAAGTCAAGGCAGGGACAGAGGTCTATAATCCTTAGAACGACCATTCTACTCTAGGTTAGCGGTCCTACAGTCAGCACGGCTTTGATACCAGCTTATGTCACACCCGGTTTCAGAAGGCAAACCGAATGCGAACCATGTACGTGCCAGGATCAGCAATTCACGTACACAGCAGTTACATAACATGGACATCATCACACAGTGCTCAAATAGTATTAAAAAGGGAAATAATAGTTGATTACATCATGATGTCTGAGACACCCACATAGTCTTTACAATAAATCAAAGTGCGGAAAAGAAACGTAGATAACACGGCCTTCACAGGCAGCCGACTGGGGGTTGCCGCTAACCCACACCTAGAACTCGTCGTAGTCTTGAAACTCCTGGAAGTCTCCTTCCACAGCTTCATCTTCTCCTGAGCCGTGGTTGCAATGCTGACAACCTGGGGGGGGGGGGGGTTGGTGTGTAGAGCAAGAGTGAGTACACATCAACCTACTCAGCAAGTATCCTGTTTGGCTGTAGTGGACTAGCTTTATGTGGGGGTAAGTCAAGCAGTTGCTTTTAGTTGGTCAGATTATTATTTACTAATAGAAAGCCAGGTTTTAGCATTAACCCTAGTTATTAGCCCGATGTACCCTTTCCAAACGGAAAGAATACCACTTACCAGCACCATAGTCATAACCAAAACCATCAGTCTCATTGCCATCTGTAAACCAAAATGTCTCTGATCAAGTACCACTAATCATTGGAGCTCCCTTGGCCGCTCATAACCGCGAGCACGGCTGATATATCAGTTTTCAAACACTCTGCAGAGGTTGTGCACTTTACCCACAAGTCGTGATCCCCTTTCTGCCCGGAGAGAGCTACTCCCCATTGACCACTACCTAGGTGGTCCAGCAGGGCATCACTACGTAGCCTTTACAAAGATTCCCCGAGGTTGTAGCCGCCCGTTAGGTTTCCTAAATGTACCGCACTCCTCCCCAAGGGACAAATCAACCTTGGCAGAGCGAGCCGCATACACCGAGCCCCATTGACGGCACGACGGCGAAGCGAACTACACCCCGGTTCCTCTAATGACTCAGCTAAGGGCGTCCCACTCCACCCTCATGGTTGCACTGTTTTCCCGGGCGGTCATCCATAGAACAGGTCCTTACGGAGAGGCACTCGAGAAACCGCTCGAGCCCCCTTAAAGGCCACAAGTACAACATCATAATAAGGGAAGGGAAAACAGCGTATCATATATAATCTCATCATGTTCATTGATTAGAGTTGAGCAATAGCATAAAGCTAAACAATAATAATCCGACCCAAATAGGTAAACAAGGACATGGATAACAAAGCTAGTCAATCCTTAAGTATAAATGTGTAATGCGGGAGGTGAATTAAAGAATGAATAGGACAGAGATAGGTCAAAGGACACTTGCCTCCACCAACCGACTGCTGCTCAGGGGCTTCTCCTGCGAGTACTTCGGGCTCTCCAACCGGATCGTTCTCTAAGCGATTGCAAGCATACATACATCCATCCATTGAAATTAGGAAACCAACAATACACCATACAAGAGAACAAGTAGATTAAACATGCATAAAATATCACATACAATAATGAGTTTACCATGGTTAGAAAGAAATGAGAAAAGGTCTCGCGAGAGTTAAAGCTTATGCCCGAGACGCACTACGGGTTGGTGAATAACTAGATGTCACGTGTTCTAGTTCCAATTGGTTCTAACGAAAGAATTAGCTACATGCACTAATGTAAACGTGACCACTTTTAGTAGATTAACATTGAATAAGATAGACGATTAGCTATACAAATTAACTAACGTAACCAATTTCTAAATTGAGACTCCTATCTTATTAATATAAACAACGTGATTAGCGCATATAGGATACGGGGGGGGTAGACGGGGCTAGGGGGTAGACGATCGTGTCGCGAGCGCAACAGGGCGCTATGCGTCGCGTCGCGAGCACGACGAGCTACGCCAGAACGCTGCGCGAACACGCGCACGCGCAAAGCCACACTTAACGTGCCGCGAACGAGTCGCACACGCGTCGGGGCCGTGCGCTGGCCGAGCTCGAGGCCACGCCGAGGGCCGACACGACGCGAGCAAGGCACGGCGGGGCGAGCGGGCAAACATGCCAGGGCAAGCGAGCACGGGCGAGCGAGGACGCCGCGGACCACTGCGAGCGAGGCACGAACGGGGCGAGGACACGGTCGGGCGTGGCCGGGCGCGGTGGCGGGGCGACCGGGCCGGGGCACGACGGGAGCGGCCGAGCCGGGACACGGGGCGGCCGAGCCGGGGGAGGGGCGGCGCGGGCGGCCGGGCCGGGGGCCGGGGCGGTTGAACCGGGGGGGCGGTTGAGCCGGGGGGGGCGGCCGAGCTCGCCGGGAGACGGGCGGCCGAGCCGGGGCGGCGCGGGGCGGGGCGGTTGGGCCGAGCGCGGGGCTCGCGCGGGCGGCCGAGGTGGCCGAGGCCGGGCGGGGTCGTGGCCGGGGCGGCCGGGGTCGGGGCGCGGGCGGCCGGGGTCGGGCGGGGTCGGCCGGGGTGGCCGGGGCCGGGCAGGGGCGAGGCCGAGGCGGCCGGGGCCAGGGCCGAGCCGAGCTCGCCGGGCGGCCGAGCCGGGCGGCGCGGGGTGCGGGGGAGGGCACCGGAGGGAGGAGAGGGAGGAGGGAGAGGGAGGAGAGGAGGGAGGAGGAGGGGGAGCCTCACCGGAGGGGGACGGCGCGGCGGCGGCGCCGGGGAGGGGTGGCGGCGGCGCTAGGGCAGGGGAGAGGCGGCGGCGGCGCTAGGGTTAGGGTGAGGGTGAGGGAGAGAGAGAGAGAGAGGGAGGGGATTTTTGGAAAAAGAAAAAAAAGAGAGGGGGGGAACGGTTGGGCCGACTGGGCCCAAAGGGGGGAAAGGGGGCGCGCGGCTGGGCCGGCGCGGGGCCCACGCGGGAAGGGGGGGAGGGGGCGGCTGGGCCGCCAGCTGGGCCAGCCGAAGGGGGAGAAGGGGGGGAAGAGAAAAGAAAAAAGAAAAGGCTTTTCTTTTTTCTAATTTCTAATTTCCTCTAGATGAAAGCATTCACATTTTTAATCAATCAAAAAGTATGCATGGTTCGGCATGGTGCATCACACAAAATAAAGTGTTTTAAGGTTTTGCTTTACACGAGGTCTAAAGCCAAACCCCGTTGTGACTTTGGAAAAGATCAAGGCTTAGCGAGAAGAAAAGGGAAAAAGGAAAGAGTAACGCCTGAATTTGGTGAGAGAAAAGAAGAAAAAATTCTACCCCTAAATTCAGGGTGTTACAGAGCCACAAGCCATGTACAACCGGCTCAAGACCTTGGTGAACCAAGTGCACAACCTCGGGAGCACCAAATGGGATGACCATGAAATGGTCAAGGTTATTCTAAGATCACTCGTTTTCTTAACCCTACACAAGTTCAATTAATTCGTGGTGATCCTAGATACAAGCTAATGTCTCCCGAGTAGGTTATAGGAAAGTTTGTGAGCTTTGAATTGATGATCAAAGGCTCCAAACAAATCATCGAGCGAGGCGCCACCTCCACACCCGAGGTGCAACCCGTCGCATTCAAAGCGACGAAAGAGAAGAAAGAAGAGTCTACGACAAGTAGGCTTCCCATCGACGCCTCTAAGCTCGACAACGAGGAGATGGCGCTAATCATCAAAAGCTTTCGCCAAATCCTCAAGCAAAGGATGGGGAAAGATTACAAGCCCTGTTCCAAGAAAGTTTGCTACAAGTGTGGTAAGCCCGGTCATTTTATTGCTAAATGTCCATTATCTAGTGATAGTGACAGGGGAGATGACAAGAAGGGAAAGAGGAAGGAAACGAAGAGGTACTACAAGAAGGGTGGCGATACCCATGTATGTCGGGAATGGGACTCCGACGAGAGCTCCACCGACTCCTCCTCCGACGAGGACACCGCCAACATCACCGTCAACAAGGGTCTCCTCTTCCCCAATGTCGGCCACAAGTGCCTCATGGCAAAGGACGGCAAAAATAAGGTAAAATCTAGAGCCTCCACTAAATATGCAACATCTAGTGATGAGGATAACTCTAGTGATGATGAAGATAACTTGCTTGCGCTTTTTGCCAACCTAAACATGCAACAAAAAGAAAAATTAAATGAATTGATAGGTGCTATTCATGAGAAGGATGAACTCTTGGATAGCCAAGAGGACTTCCTTATTAAGGAAAACAATAAGCATGTTAAGGTTAAAAATGCTTATGCTCAGGAAGTTGAAAATGTGAAAAATTAACTAGTGAGCTTAGCATTTGCCATGACACTATTTCTAACCTTAGAAATGAGAATGCTAAATTAATTGCTAAGGTAGAGAAATTAAATGTTTGTGATGATTCTCTTGTCAAACTTAAGAATGATAATGCTAGTTTGATTGCTAAAATTGACAAGTTAAATGTATCACTTTCTAGCCTTAAGACTGAGAATGATAAATTAGTTGCTAAGGCTAAGGATTTAAATGTTTGCAATGTTTCCATTTTCAATCTTAGAAATGAAAATGCCAAGTTACATGCTAAGATTGATGAATTAAATGTTTGCAAACCCTCTACATCTACTGTTGATCATGTCACTATTTGTACTAGATGTAGAGACATTAATGTTGATGCTATCCATGGTCACCTAGCTTTAATTAAACAACAAAATGATCACATAGCTCAACTTAGTGCTAAAATTAATGAGCATGACTTAGAAAATGAAAAATTTAAATTTGCTAGAAGCATGCTCTATAGTGGGAGACGCCCAGGCATTAAGGATGGCATTGGCTTCCAACAGGGAGACAATGTCAAGCTTAATGCCCCTAAGAAATTGTATAACTTTGTTAAGGGCAAAGCTCCCATGGTTTAGGATAACGAGGGTTACATTTTATATCCTGCTGGTTATTCCGAACACAAAATTAGGAGAATTCATTCTAGGAAGTCTCACTCTGGCTCTCATCATGCTTTTATGTATAAGAGTGAGACATCTAGCTCTAGGCAATCCACTCATGTTAAATTGCCTAAAAGGAAATCTCCTATTGCATCAAATGAACCCAATGTTTCATTTAAGACTTTTGATGCATCATATGTTTTAACTAACAAATCAGGCAAAGTAGTTGCCAAATATGTTGGGGCAAACACAAGGGGTCAAAGACTTGCGTTTGGGTACCCAAGGTGCTTGTTTCTAATGTCAAAGGACCCAAGACCGTTTGGGTACCTAAGAACAAGGCCTAAACTTGTTTTGTAGGTTTATGCATCCAGGGGCTCAAGTTGGATCATTGATAGCGGGTGCACAAACCACATGACAGGGGAGAAAAGGATGTTCTCCTCCTATGAGAAAAACCATGATCCCGAAAGAGCTATCACATTCGGGGATGGAAATCAAGGTTTGGTCAAAGGACTTGGTAAAATTGCTATATCTCCTTACCACTCTGTTTCCAATGTTTTTCTTGTAGATTCTTTATATTACAACTTGCTTTCAGTTTCTCAATTATGCAAAATGGGCTACAATTATCTTTTTACGGATGTAGGTGTTACTGTCTTTAGAAGAAGTGATGATTCAATAGAATTTAAGGGAGTGTTAGAGGGTCAGCTATACTTAGTTGATTTTAATAGAGCTGAACTCAACACTTGCTTAATTGCTAAGACTAATATGGGTTAGCTCTGGCATCGCCGACTAGCCCACGTTGGGATGAAGAATCTTCACAAGCTTCTAAAGGGAGAACACATTTTGGGACTAACCAATGTTCATTTTGAGAAAGACAGGGTTTGTAGCGCATGTCAAGCACGGAAACAAGTTGGTGTTCATCATCCACACAAGAACATCATGACGACCGACAGGCCGCTTGAGCTACTCCACATGGATCTATTCGGCCCGATCGCTTACATAAGCATCGGTGGGAGTAAGTATTGTCTTGTAATTGTGGATGATTATTCTCGCTTCACTTGGGTGTTCTTTTTGCAGGAAAAATCACAAACCCAAGAAACCTTAAAGGGATTCTTGAGACGGGCTCAAAATGAGTTCGGCTTAAGGATCAAAAGGATTAGAAGCGACAATGGGACGAAGTTCAAAAACTCACAAATAGAAGGCTTTCTTGAGGACGAGGGCATCAAGCATGAGTTCTCTTCTCCCTACACACCTCAACAAAATGGTGTAGTGGAGAGAAAGAATAGAACTCTACTCGACATGGCAAGGACCATGCTTGATGAGTACAAGACTTCGGACCGGTTTTGGGCGGAAGCAATCAACACCGCTTGCTACGTCATCAACCGTCTCTACCTTCACCAAATCCTCAAGAAGACATCTTATGAACTCCTCACCGGTAAAAAGCCCAATGTTTCATATTTTAGAGTCTTTGGTAGAAAATGCTTTATTCTTGTTAAAAGAGGTAGAAAATCTAAATTTACTCCTAAGGCTGTAGAAGGCTTTTTACTTGGTTATGACTCAAACACAAGGGCCTATAGAGTCTTTAACAAGTCCACTGGACTAGTTGAAGTTTCTTGTGACATTGTGTTTGATGAGACTAATGGCTCTCAAGTAGAGCAAGTTGATCTTGATGAGCTAGATGATGAAGAGGCTCCGTGCGTCGCGCTAAGGAACATGTCCATTGGGGATGTGTGTCCTAAGGAATCCAAAGAGCCTCCACAAGCACAAGATCAACCATCTTCCTCCATGCAAGCATCTCCACCAACCCAAGATGAGGATCAAGCTCAAGATGATGAAAATAAAGATCAAGAGGAGCCACCTCAAGAGGAGGACAATGATCAAGGGGGAGATGCTAATGATCAAGACAAGGAAGATGATGAGGGTCCAAGACTGCCACACCCAAGAGTCCACCAAGCGATACGACGAGATCACCCCGTGAACTCCATTCTCGGTGACATTCATAAGGGGGTAACCACTCGATCTCGTGTCGCTCACTTTTGTGAACATTACTCTTTTGTGTCTTCTATTGAGCCATACAGGGTAGAAGACGCATTGAGGGATTCGGATTGGGTGTTGGCAATGCAAGAGGAACTCAACAACTTCACGAGGAATGAGGTATGATAATTAGTTCCACGTCCTAACCAAAATGTTGTAGGAACCAAGTGGGTATTCCGCAACAAGCAAGATGAGCATGGTGTGGTGACAAGGAACAAAACCTGACTTGTGGCCAAGGGATATTCACAAGTCGAAGGTTTGGATTTCGGTGAAACCTATGCACCCGTAGCTAGGCTTGAGTCAATTCATATATTACTTGCCTATGCTACTTACCATGGCTTTAAGCTTTACCAAATGGACGTGAAGAGTGCCTTCCTCAATGGACCAATCAAAGAGGAGGTCTATGTTGAGCAACCTCCCGGCTTTGAAGATAGTGAGTACCCTAATCATGTTTACAAACTCTCTAAGGCGCTTTATAGGCTCAAGCAAGCCCCAAGAGCATGGTATGAATGCCTAAGAGACTTCCTTATCACTAATGGCTTCAAAGTCAGAAAAGTCGATCCTACTCTTTTTACTAAAACTATTGCAAATGATTTGTTTGTATGCCAAATTTATATTGATGATATCATATTTGGGTCTACTAACAAATCTACTTGTGAAGAGTTTAGTAGGATCATGATTCAAAAATTCGAGATGTCTATGATGGGGGAGTTAAAGTACTTCCTAGGATTTCAAGTGAAGCAACTCCAAGAAGGCACCTTCATCTGTCAAATGAAGTATATTCAAGATATACTCACGAAGTTTGGAATGAAGGATGCCAAGCCCATCAAGACACCCATGGGAACCAATGGGCATCTCGACCTCGACACGGGAGGTAAATCCGTAGATCAAAAGGTATACCAGTCGATGATAGGATCTTTACTCTATTTATGTGCATCTCGACCGGATATTATGCTTTCCATATGCATGTGTGCAAGATTCCAAGCCGATCCTAAGGAAGTTCACCTTAGGGCCGTAAAAAGAATCTTGAGATATTTAGTTTATACACCTAAGTTTGGTCTTTGGTACCCCAAGGGATCCACTTTTGATTTAATAGGTTATTCAGATGCTGATTGGGCAGAGTGTAAGATTGATAGAAATAGCACATCAGGGACTTGTCAGTTCTTGGGATGATCCCTGGTGTCTTGGGCGTCAAAAAAACAAAATTCAGTAGCTCTTTCTACTGCCGAAGCAGAGTACATTGCCGCAGGCCATTGTTGCGCGCAATTGCTTTGGATGAGGCAAACCCTTAGGGATTATGGTTACAGATTAACCAAAGTCCCTCTCCTATGTGATAATGAGAGTGCAATCCGCATGGCGGATAATCCCGTTGAGCACAGCCGCACTAAGCACATAGCCATTCGGTATCACTTTTTGAGGGATCACCAACAAAGGGGGATATCAAGATTACTTATGTTAGCACCAAAGAATAATTAGCCGATATCTTTACCAAACCACTAGATGAGAAAACCTTTACCAAACTTAGGAATGAGCTAAACATTCTTGATTCTAGAAACTTTGATTGATCCTTTGCACACATAGCTCACTTATGTACCTTTGATCATATCTCTTTCATGTGCTCTGACTAATGTGTTTTCAAGCGTATTTCATGCTAAGTCATAGATTGAAAGGAAAATGGAGTCTTCGGCGAAGACAAGGCTTCCACTCCATTCCATCGTATTATTTACCCTCCGCCGTCACTCCGCATCACTCTCCACTTTGGTATAATCCTTCACTCATACATTATTTGAAGGGCTCTAAAGACTCTGTTTTTGGCGATTAATGCAAAAGGGGGAGAGAGTATTAGCCCAAAGCAAAGGACCGCACTACCACGCCAATTTCAAAATTTTCGAAATAAGTTTAAGTTTTTAAATGTTCTTCAATTGGTATCTTTGAAATTAGTATTCCTCTAAGAAATTCTATCTCATTTGGTATCTATATTTTAAGGAGGAGTTTTTCAAAATTTGGTATCTAAAATATTTGACAATTTGAAAAACCCTCTTGAACACTAAGAGGAGAATTTCATTTAGGGGGAGTTTTGTTTAGTCAAAGGAAAAAGCATTTGAAACAGGGGGAGAAAATTTCAAATCTTGAAAATGCTTCTCGAAATCTTATTCATATACCTTTGACTATTTACAAAAAGACTTTGAAAAGAAATTCCAAAACATTTGCAGAAACAAAACAAGTGGTGCAAGTGTGGTCCAAAATGTTAAAAGAAAGAAAGCAATCCATGCATATCCTATGAAAGTTTAAATTGGTTTAATACCTTTGCACTTACCTTATGCAAACTAGTTCAATTCTGCACTTATATAGTTGCTTTGGTTTGTGTTGGCATCAATCACCAAAAAGGGGGAGATTGAAAGGGAAATAGGGTCAAACCTTTTCCTAAATGATTTTAGTGGTTGAATTGCCCAACACAAATAATTGGACTAACTAGTTTGCTCTAGATTATAAGTTCTACAGGTGCCAAGGTTCAACACAAACCAATAAAAAGTCCAAGAAAGGGTTCAAATGGAAAGGAGCAAAAGAAACCGAAGGCTGCCCTGGTTTGGCACACCGGACTGTCCAGTGCACCATCGGACACGGTGGACAGTGTCCGGTGCACCAGGGTGGATCAACTCGAACTCGACACCTTCGGGTTTTTGGAAATGCCACTCCGCTATAATTCACCAGTCTGTCCGGTGTGGCACCGGACTGTCCGGTGTACCATGCGGAGCAACGGCTAACAGCGCCAACGGTCGTCTGCAAAAGTGAACAGTGCGTGAACAGTGCGTGGACAGCGCGCGCAGAGTTAGAGCAGGCGCCAGAAGGCGCACCAGACAGTGAACAGGGACTGTCCGGTGCACCATCGGACTGTCCGGTGCCCCAGCTGTCAGAAGCTCCAACGGTCGAACCCTAACGGTTGGGTGACGTGGCTAGCGCACCGGACAGTGTCCGGTGGCGCACCGGACTGTCCGGTGCGCCCATCGACAGACAGCCTCCCCAACGGCCATTTTGGTGGTTGGGGCTATAAATACCCCCCAACCACCACACTTCAAGGCATCCAAGTTTTCAGACTTCACATTCAATACAAGAGCTAGTGCAATCAATACAAGACACAATTCCAATAGAATCAAAGCCTCTCCAAGTCCCATTTCCACTCCAAGCAAATAGTGACTAGAGAGAGAGTTTTTGCTCGTGTTCTTGAGCTCTTGTTCTTGGATCGCTTTTCTTCGTCCTTCATTCTTGTTCTCAACACCTTTGAAATCAAAGCAAGAGACACCAAGTTGTGGTGGTCCTTGTGTGGTCTAAGTGACCCATTTGATTGAGAAGAAAGGCTCACTCAGTCTAGGTGACCGTTTGAGAGAGGGAAAGGGTTGAAAGAGACCCGGTCTTTGTGACCACCTCAACGGGGAGTAGGTTTGCAAGAACCGAACCTTGGTAAAACAAATCACTGTGTCACACTCTTCATTTGCTTGTGATTTGTTTTCGCCCTCTCTTTTGGACTCGCTTTTATTTCTAACGCTAACCCCCGCTTGTAGTTGTGCTTAAAGTTTATAAATTTCAGATTTGCCTATTCACCCCCCCTCTAGGCGACTTTCAGTAACCCGATCGGAGATCAATCTTCGAGAATACCCTAGCACCTCTCATCTGATCACATAAATCCTCAATGAGGGGTAACAGATACTTGTTCTTCACAGTAACATCATTAAGGATCTATAGTCCCCACACATCCTTTGTGATCCATCCTTCTTCTGTACAAACAGAACCAGCGCTCCCCAAGGTGAGGAACTCAGACGAATGTACCCAGCCTCTTGTAACTCCGTTAACTGCTTCTTAAGTTCTTTTAACTCTTCTACAGACATCATGTATGGCCGTTTAGAAATAGGAGCAGTCCCAGGTAAGAGATCAATGACAAACTCAACTTCCCTATCTGGTGGCATCCCTGATAACTCCTCTGGAAAGACATCCGAAAAATCCCTAACCACACGGATGTTGTTTCCAACAAACTCCACATCTATGAAGAATGTCGCACGTCTGGTAGAGGTAGTTACTGTAATTTGAACGTTAAATCTTTCTCCTTTAGGGCTGGTGAGTTCTACTGTACCCCTACCACAGTGTATAATGGCCTT
The DNA here is from genome assembly GCA_029449295.1 of Zea luxurians. Classification (NCBI taxonomy): domain Eukaryota; kingdom Viridiplantae; phylum Streptophyta; class Magnoliopsida; order Poales; family Poaceae; genus Zea; species Zea luxurians. Next base: position 253,748 of record JAOPSE010000377.1, read on the forward strand.
TGCCTTTCTTAACCATGACATACCAAGGATTAGATCTATGATGCTTGCCTCTAATATTATAGCGGTAGCCCTGAATTCTCTTCCCATAATTGTCAATGTCAATTTATGAGTCAAATTATTTGCCTCAACAGGCCCTTTGGGTGTAATTACTATCATTGATGTTTTCATAATTTTCAGTGGTAACTCATTTGTGTTGGCATATCGAGCAGACATAAATGAATGTGTAGCACCAGAATCAAATAGTATTGTTGCAGGAATTGCATTAATGTAAAACATACCAAGTGCGATGTCATCCCCATCAGGAGTAGCATCAACGCTGACTTGATTAACCCTGGTAATAGAGAATCCCTTGCCAGATCCCGGAGTCTGTTGCTTGTTCTGAACTGGGGTAGTAGCAATCCTCTATGGGCAAACATTTGCATAATATCTAGTATTCCCACACTTGTAGCAAGTAGTGTCTGCACTCTGTCCTAAAAATTTCACCGGGGTGCCAGTGGGGTTAGCCTGACGAGTCGGTGGAGTCCCCTGAGGTGAGTGCTGAGCTGGGCACTGGCCTCCTCCAGTGCGAACTGGTGTACCCTGGGGTGAACCGTAGCGAGGACGAACACTGCTACTTCCCTATCCCTGGGATATCGCCTTCCTCTTCAAATCTCCTAGCTGAACACGCTTGTGTTCAATAGCTAGGGCTTTTTCGAGCTTCCTCTAGAATGATGGAAATGTATGAGCCATTAGAGCATACTGCAGAGGTCCATTAAGTCCTTCAATAAAGTGCTCTTGCTTCCTCTCATCTTCAGCAACTTCATCCGGTGCATATCTGGAGAGCTGAATGAACTTATCACGGTACTCCCTTACTGACATGCTTCCCTGCTTCAGCGACAGAAATTCCTTCTTCTTAATCTTCATCAGTCCAGCGGGAATATGGTAGTTTCTGAACTGAGTAGAAAATTCCGCCCATGTGATAGTATCAGCAGCATCGTGGGTAGCAGTGTATGAATCCCACCAATCAGCAGTAGGACCTGTCAGACGACCAGAAGCATATAGAACCTTCTCCCGGTCAGAGCACTGAGCAATATTCAGCATCTTCTCTACAAACTTCAGCCAATCATCCACGTCCACTGGACCAGGAGAGTTAGCAAATGTCGGTGGCTTATGGCTCATGAACTCCCGGTGCTTGTCTCGGGGTGGAACTGGTGGTGGGGGTGGAGGCAGTGGTGCTTGCTGCTGTTGTTGTTGCTGTTGCGCCCTTCTCTCCTGGCGTATCTCCTCTCGCTCTTGGCGCATCTCCTGGCGTATCTCCTCTCACTCTTGGCGCATCTCCTGGCGTTCCTGCCGCATCTGCACGTACATATCCGCCATGGTGTCTGCCATCTGTTGCATTATCCGCATCTGGGCTGCAATTGCGGGATCAGCTCTGGCTGGTGGAGGTTATGGAGGATCCATCTCAGGTTGTTGTTGTGGTTGTCTAAATATCCTCTAAGTGTGTCGATTGGGAGGTAGATCAATTCCACCACCCTTCCTGGTATTGACCATCTGAGTTAGAAATATATGGTAAGAGAGAAATGATTGTAGACAAGGCAGGTAATTACGAGGCGTGTTACTTTGGGGGATTTATTAGCTAAGAAGATTAATGTTTTACCTACCAAAGCTAATTCATTACCTTATGGTGGTACATGCTAAGATGTCCATTTATAATATCTCAATCAATCAAAGAAGCAAATCAGGCATTTATCATCAGAACAATCAACCAACATTTTTAAATAGAGAAAATAGTTTTAATTTCGTCTTAGGTTCCCTATCTCTTAAGAATGTCATAAATGTAGGATTCCAAGGTGTGAAACCCATCTTGTCTTAGAGTGGAAATGATAAGAGTAATCAGAGTATGACAGCAAAAAGTGAGACAAGATCAAGATAAGATAAGTATAGAATGAATCAGAGTAAGGTAACTAGGTAAGGATTTTTTCCATTTCCATCTAGGTTTCGTCCTACAGCCAACATTTCCTCTGATACCACTTCTGTCACACCCAGATTTAAGGGACAAAGTCGGGTGCATCTAATACATGCGCCAAAGAAGACAACGTATATAATAACAGAGTGTATAGAGATAAATGTCACAATAACATCAGAGTACTCATTACATTGCAGAAGTCTTACAAAATGAAAGATAAATATAAAGCGAACTAAAATCCATCTTTGGCGCCAATAAGTCAACTGGGAGACGCCACCTAGATCAAATCGAACTTCTCGTTGGGTGGCTCCTCTTGAACCACCTGTTCTTCTCCTCTGGGGGGTGTGAGACAGCAAGGGTGAGCTCACACATGATCATAGCTCATCAAGTTGTGGGGAAACCAGTGTGCATGAACTCACCAAAGGTGGGAGTTCATGTGATGTGTAAGGCTGATCAACAATAGAGGTTAAAGCTGAGCATTGCTTTTAATAAGTTGGTCAAATTTTATTAGCAATTACTAAATGTAAGTAAATACCAAACCATAATAAAAATAATTGAACAAAATTAAGAAATAATCCCATGCAATGCATATGACAAATTGAATTTAAGTTCCATAAATTAATCATGCATGAGTTCTGAGCTGCTCATGACCGTGAGCTCGGCTAGCATACCAGTTTTACACTCTGCAGAGGTTGTACCCTGTACCCACAAGTCGTGTATCCCATGTTGCCAGGGTTTGCAAGGCCCTTAGACACTACCGAGGTGAATGACTAGGGATCCACTACAAGGCCTTTACAAAGTTCCACTAGCTTCCGAAAACCCGCTACAGTTTATGGGAAGAGCACTTGCAAGAATCCTCCGTCTGACCGCCATCGCAACAAAATCAACCCGAGAACCTCCCTGCATGCAACTCCCCTACTGTCGTTGCCCCTTTCGGGTAAGGTAGTCTTCCACTAGCTTTCCTAATTAGTTAGCCAAGGGGTCCCATTGTAGGATTACGGGGAGGCTACGCTAGCGCAAAACAAAATTTTCAACCCCATAATACCAAGAACTACTGCGGTTATAGGTCATGGAATTACCACTAGACGCGCAGAGCAGCGGAAGACGTCTCGATGTAGACGAACGCGTCGAGCAGTGCCGTGCAGTCGTCGGCGTCCTTCACGTCCTCGCACGGTTCGTCCTAGTGCTCCAGATGCAGCACCTCCGAGGTATCCACACGTACAGGGAGGAAGCGCCGCGTACCGAACTACTAGGTTCGCGACGGCGGCTGCTCGTTTGCTAGTGGCGAATTAGGTTAAGCCTAACCGCGCCCCTGCCCCTCATTATATAGGCGTTATGGTGGACGGAGGCCCATCAGTAACCCTAAAGCCCAGTCTAATTTCGGATCTAATCCGAGTTAGGCTTCCTTCCCCTTAAGTGTGTGACCCTATAGGTTCACGTACAAATAGACATAGCCCGAGTACTCTTACTTGGCCCAATAATTGACAGCGGCCTCTAGCAAGACATGTCAACTCCTATGCGCACGCAAAGATCATATCAGACGAACCATTGCAACATTACGTACATGTTGTTCCCTTTGTCTCACGATATTTGGTCTGGCTCTAAGCTGACCTCTCTTTCTCGATACTGTGAATTGGAATCCTTTCAATGGTTAACTCTTAACCCTAGCACGGCCATGCATTTCTTGATCCAATCACTCGAGGGGCCCAGAGATATCTCTCTCACAAAGAGAGGGACAAATTCCATCTTGACTGACCATGCCTCACAGCATGCTTCCTAACAAACCCAAAACTACCTTTATAACTACCCAGTTACGGAATAGCGTTTGATAGTCCCTAAGTAAGTCAATTCACATCTTGAGAACATGCGACAATCTCAGGTCTAAAGATACAGTATTCATGTTGCAAAAAAAGAGAACTATATTACAATATCTCACGTTGGGTCGGTCCAGCCTCATGTCATACATGCGCCCACATTATTAGTTTAACATCTCCATGTTCATGACTTGTGAAATGTAGTCATCAACTAATACATGTGCTAGTCATCGACTCTGACTAGGGACATCATTTAGAATAACCATATAAGTAAAGAATCTCACAAACAATTCACATAATTGCTAATCAATACAAGGTGCCTTCCATGGATACTCAATTAAGCAATATATATATCATGGATACAAAGAAATATGCTCATCTCTATGATTATCTCTAGGGCATATTTCTAACACCCATTTCTCCCTTGTGGTGGCACGCGTTTCTCAAGTTAAGCTCCATGTTCTAATTAAAGATAATGATCTTGACATGAACATAAATAAAATAACAAAATAATTGGAACATGGACATAATGTAATATTAACCCAAAACCAATGTAAAGCAATAGCATAACTACCCAAATGATTCAGGGGTAACAAGGAAAAAGGATAAACAGACTAGGGTCGCCTATTGGGTCCCATCAAAATTAAACTTATGCATGAATAAATGACATTAAAGAACATTATTGGGTATAAAAGTGGTCAAGGGCACAACTTGCCTTTAATGAGCTCCTGCGCAGCAACTTCTATCTGCTGGGCATAGGGGTGGTAACGGGCCATTTAATTTAGCCTAACAAATTTAAGGATCGAATCAAGTTAGGGACGGATCATAAAATAATACAATTTTGAACTAACAAAATTAAGGGCTTTATTGGTTTGTGAAGCAAGTATTAGGGCCATGATCCATTACCACCCCTAGCTGGGCACCAGGATCCTCAGCCACTGGCTCTTCTACTAGCCACAATACAAACAAGTACAATATAAAGGAGAAATTAATATCACACCAAATATGTAAACAAAATACATATAAATAATCTATACATTAAAATAAGATCATAGGAACAAGAATCTTTAATTTTGGAGTTATAGATTTTAAGTTATGAATTTCCCAAGGTTTTATGTATTGGATACAAGATTAATTAGGATATAAATTTTAATGTGGCTTGCATGTCAAAACAGAGACACTATGTGATGAACAACATTATTGCAAAATTACAGAAACTGGAATGGATTAATTTAGACTAAAAAAGAATTTTATATGAATTAAACAAGTTCTAGGGATTTATTTTTACATTAAAAATCCTTTTCTAACTATTTTTCTTGATTTTATAACTCTCTGGGTTGGGCGCATTAAAACAGAAAATAGCAGGGGCCTCGGTGTAAAAATCCCCAGACACAGTGAATAGTTCCTATGGATGGCGGGTTAGTTTCAAATAAGCGTAGGGGCCTGACTGCAAAATATCCTGGCCGAAAGGGCACCGGCCTCCGTGAGCCGCCCGATCCACGATGTGCGACCAAGATTTAATCATCTAGCGAATGAACCGGTATGGAACCTTGTCTGCCTGATCAAAGATCGACGGTTGCGAGTTAATGTAACCAAGGCGCTCGACTGAGTGTCCGATCTATATCTAACGGCGTGAATTAAGCCATCGAATCGGTACACAAGCTCCTAATCGCAGCCATCGAACCCGAAATCAACGGTCTAGCGCCATCGTCTACTCTTCTCCGGCAGGGCCGCGCGGCGGCGCTATTTCCCCACGGCGGCCGACCACCGGCGAGCGCCAACTGGCGAATCACTGCTCCAAAGGTGCACCCGAGACTACCCACATGTTCCCAATGATTTAGCGAATGCAGTAGTAGTGTTAGTGATGAGGACATCCTTCACTATTACCCATTGGCAAAGACGCAATTGGCCCAGTTGGCCCAATTGTAGTCAGACGGTGACCGTGTGAGCCTCAGAATTATCCCACCTCGCTTAACTTGGGAGGAGGAAGCCACTTTAAAAGGGAGAGCCACCCTTCCCCTATTGGACGTGATGAGGACATCCTCCACTATTACCCGTTGGCAAAGACGCAATTGGCCCAGTTGGCCCAATTATAGTCGGGCGACGACCGTGTGAGCCTCAGAATTATCCCACCTCGCTTAACTTGAGAGGAGGAAGCCACTTTAAAAGGGAGAGCCATCCTTCCCCCATTGGACTAGTCTTTTGGGGCGATTGGGCCTTTCCCTGAGTTGGGTGTGCATAATGAACTGTTGGACTCCGAGCAACCCTAATTTGTTGGGCCTCGGCCAACCCCACCTAGTCTGGGTGTATCATCTGGTATCAGAGCTAGGGCCCATTTTAAGAAGGTGGGAATGATGAGGACATCCTCCACTATTACTCGTTGGCAAAGACGCAATTGGCCCAATTGTAGTCGGACGACGATCGTGTGAGCCTTAGAATTATCCCACCTCGCTTAACTTGGGAGGAGGAAGCCACTTTAAAAGGGAGAGCCACCCTTCCCCCAATTGACTAGTCTTTTGGGGCGATTGGGCCTTTCCCTGAGTTGGGTGAGCCCAGGTGGGGTTGGCCGAGGCCCAACAAATTAGGGTTGCCCGGAGCCCAACAGTTCATTATGCACACCCAACTCAGGGAAAGGCGCGATGATACACCCAGCCCAGGTGGGGTTGGCCGAGGCCCAACAAATTAGGGTTGCCCGGAGCCTAACAGTTCATTATGCACACCCAACTCAGATAAAGGCCCAATCGCCCCAAAGGACTAGTCCAATGGGGGAAGAGTGGCTCTCCCTTTTAAAGTGGCTTCCTCCTCCCAAGTTAAGCGAGGTGGGATAATTCTGAGGCTCACACGGTCACCGTCCGACTACAATTGGGCCAACTGGGCCAATTGTGTCTTTGCCAACAGGTAATAGTGGAGGATGTCCTCATCATTCCCACCTTAAAACAGGCCCTAGTTTTGATACCAGATGATACACCCAGCCCAGGTTGGGTTGGCCGAGGCCCAACAAATTAGAGTTTCCCAGAGCCCAACGGTTCAATATGCACACCCAACTCAGGGAAAGACCCAATCGCCCCAAAAGACTAGTCCAATGGGGGAAGGGTGGCTCTCCCTTTTAAAGTGGCTTCCTCCTCCCAAGTTAAGCGAGGTGGGATAATTCTGAGGCTCACACGGTCACCGTTCAACTACAATTGGGCCAACTGGGCCAATTGCGTCTTTGCCAACGGGTAATAGTGGAGGATGTCCTCATCAGTTAGTACCTTGAATCAGAACGCCGCAATCCCTGGCCACGGCCGCTCCCGAGCACGTCGGCTTTACCAACTCCGATGAGGAATTCCAGGAATCCCAGGGCACCACTCTCCGATTGCGCCCACGTACGGCTTCCTCGTGACCTGCCCAAGCCTCGGGTGACAAGATTAGGGCCCGAGTTGCGCTATTGGCGGCAATCCACGGCGGCGACACACTCTCTCTCTCTCTCTCGCTCGATTCACTTTTCTTTGTGTGGCGTCAACTTGGTTCAAGCACGAGGGATGACACAGGGGAGGAGGTCGCGGAGGCACCCAGGCTTTATCCACTACTCCCACAACGCCCCATCCCAGAATCTCCGGCCACGCGCGAGCTGGAGGCAACGACATGGCCGCACGACCAGGACACACGGACTGACCTGTCGGCCCCACACTCCAGTCACTTAATGCGCTCGCATGGTACCTGAATCTGGTTGGTGGGCCCCATCGCACAGCGAGCCAGTACAGACGAAACGTGGTTGCGAACGTGCAGCTAGCTGATCAGGCCCACACTTCGGTGAGATCGCAACGAACGCGCGTCCGAGGTTGCTGACGAACGGGTCCCGCCCATCAGTGCATGTGGAAGCCACGGGGTCCCCGCGCGCGCGAAGGATGGGCCAGTGGGCTGGTTTTTTTCCCGATTCTGACCCATGTGCACAGTTCTATTCTTCTTTTTATTTTCTTTTGATTTCTTCTCTCTTTATTCAAAATTCAAATTTGAATCTAAACAATGTTGTAAACTTATACTCATTTTTAATGTAACCTTTGATTAGGCCATTATGGGTATAATTTATTTATTTATGAATTTACTTTATATTTTATATTTTTTGTTTCTCCCTTCTTTTCTTTTCTTTGTTATTTTCCCACTCTTAAATATTCCAACTAGATATTAAATCTCTAATTTGGAAAATTTATGTCCTTACTGTGGTTATTATTTTTTTACTAGATGCACATACAACAAAACCAACATGATGCACAATTTAGTGGTATGTCCTTTATTGATTACTTACTTTTAAATGAAGTGTTCACATGAGATGATACATATAGGTCACAAAATATTGAGCGCATCTCTATTTTCACTTTTACACTTTTGGGTATTACAAAAATTAATATTTTTTTACTAAAATAAAAGATACCTAGATAAACTAAATATCCTTAGATTGAAATTATATAGAAGAATTATGATTAAACTATTTCTTAATATATAATCTACAATATAAATTATATATCTCTAAAATTCATAACATGTGAACTATTCTCTATTTCATGATTGGAATCATGTATAAATGAACTAAAATAAAACAAATATATAAAAAAATATAGTTTTGCATTCATGTTGGTGTTTTATTTGTGCATCTAAAAGTAAAAGTTTGGAATTCAAACTTGTGTTGATTTGAAATTCAAATAGAAATAAAATGGAATAGAAAAAAAGGAAAAGGAAAAGGAAACCTGTGCCAAATCTTCTTCCACTCGGCCCAGCTCGCCCTCAAACCAGCCCACCGCGCGGCCCATGTGTTTCCCCTTTTTCCGACGCTGACAGCCTGGCCCGTTCCGCGCGCCCAGCCCATTTCCGCAGCGTCAATGATAGGTGGCCCCATACGTCAGTTCTGTCCTCCTCACGGATCAGGGATCCAGAGCCGTAACAGACTCCGGTTGATGCGCGCCATCTTGATCGGATCGTCGGTGTAACGAACCACATCGTGGTGGGCACCTCGTGACTATAAAACCTTCCCCTAGTCGTGGCTCGTGGTTGCAAACTGTATCGGCTTAAGCTGTGGGCCCATGCGCCAATCTGAGAAGCCGGGGAAAGCAGTGAGTGCACCGTCGCCGTCGTTCGTGCTATGAGAATATCGATGGGGCCTCGGCGGACGTTTCCAAGGATCGCGGGGATACAAGGAGGCTATCCCTACCACCAATTCGGGAAACGAATGATCGAGGCTCTGGTGTTTTCTCACCGTGGCACCAACATCGCTATGGATCCACCACATGCTGGGTGTGGAGCTCGGCGTTTGCTTGAATCATGGTGAGTAATCCATCAGCGGCACCATACTGTTACCCTCTACATGTTTCTACCTTCGGATCGATGTTCGGGCATTAGAATCGTGACTGGTGAAATCCAGGCCATGGCCTCCGCCGGAAGTCTTGGGCGGCGTCGTCAGGCTCACAGCCGTTGGGGGGAAAGGTTGGTGTGAGCGCTGCGGACCATTGATCTCGAGCTGACTGGTCTAGATTAAATATTGGGACCGCTTTAGGGGAACCAAATCAGGTGCGTAGATCTCAGATCGAACGGTTTGGAATGGATCTCGGGGTTTAAAATCTAGGACGTCCACTCTAGATCCGGCGGTTGGATGTTCATACCAGACTATTTGTGTGTGATCTAATCTGTACCGCCAGGAGTGGATCCAACAGTCCAGAATGGCACGTACCCCTTCGCCTCGGCATTTATTCAAAAGGGACCCTGTAATATTTACAAATTGACCCGCCGTCCACCCTAGTTCATTTAAACATTACGTATTGATCCTTTTCTTGCGGTTTGGCCCCTGAGCTTTCAAGATTTTGTGACCGTCGTCCATTAATCCAGAAAATTAAGGAAAAGATTTCTAGCTAATGTTTTTAAGTGTAAATTAAATATAAAATGCCTAGAAGCGTAGAAAAATCATAACTTCTTGGTGATAGCTCCGATTTAACCCGTTCTAGTTGCATTAGGTCCGTATTAACACTACCTACAAGTTGGTAGCTTTATTTTGTTATGAAACCTAGATTAAAATTTTGGTACTTAATTTCTGTTACACTTCACTCCTAAATCTTCAGAAATTCATAACTTGGTAACCGTAACTCCGAATTTAGTAATTCTTGTTCATACGATCTTGTTACACAGCGTAGACTATTATTATGCAGTTTATTCTTATGTTTGTTGTGATGCTAATTTTGCCTATATCATGTTTGTCTCTATTGCTACGTTTAGCCGTGAGGACACGTGTCATCTTAAGAGCAAGTTAGTACTTGGAATCTCAAGTCCCAGGCAAGTTGTGCCCTTGATCACTTCTTTTTACCCAGTCATGTTCTGATTAATCATAATGATCTGCATAGGTTAATTTTGATAGGACCCAATAGGTTACCCTAGTTTGACTATCTTTATACCTTGTTTACCACTGAATTTTTAGTAGTACCCGCTATTGCTTTATGTGGTTTTAGGTATAAAGATACACAATATTCATGATTATACTTTTATTATCAGTTGTTATTTACTGTTCATGTTAAGATCATTATATTAATTGGAACATGGAGAACCACCCGGGAAAACAGTGCTACCACAAGGGTGGTATGGGACGCCCTTGGCTGACTAATTAGGAAAGTTAGTGGAGGACTACCTTACCCGAATGGGGCAAGGGCAGTAGGGGAGTGGTCAGTGTAGGGAGGCCCTTGGGTTGATTTTGCTGCGATGGTGGTCAGGCGAGGGGTCCCTGCATTGGAGCTTCCTATAAACTGTAGCGGGTTTTCTGAAGCTAGTGGAACTTTGTAAATGCCTCGTAGTGTTACCCGCCTCGCCTCCTCGGTAGAGGTGTATGGGATTGGTCGTCTCTTGGCAGATGGGTAACATGACTTGTGGGTAAAGATGTGCAACCTCTGGAGAGTGTAAAACTGGTATACTAGCCGTGTTCACGGTCATGTGCAGCTCGGACACTCACATGATTAATTTATGGAACTAAATTCAATTTGTCATATGCATTGCATCGCAGGTGTTGTTATTACTTTTGTTCTACTACTTAATTTGGTTGGTATTTACTTATACTTAGTAATTGTTAATAAAATTTTGACCAACTTTAAAAGCAATGCTCAGCTCTAACCATCCTCTTTGGTAAGCCTTACACTTCATGTGAGCTCCCACCTTTAGCGAGTTCATACACATTATTCCCCACAACTTGTTGAGCTATGAACGTATGTGAGCTCACTCTTGCTGTCTCACATCCCCCCACAGGTCAAGAACAGGTATCGCAGGATGAGGCGCATGGAGGATGCTATGGCGAGTTCGTGAGAGGTCTAGGCCGTCGTCTCCCAGTCAACTTTGGGTTGCTGGATCGTTGTCTCCTTATGATGTAATGTTTACTTATTTTGTACAGAACTTCTATTATATAGTAAAAATGTGACATTCGTTTCTGTACCACTATTCATCACATGTGTGAGACTTGGTCCCAGCACACCTGGTGATTATTTCGCGCCCGGGTTTTAGACCCCTAAAACCCGGGTGTGACACAAACCCCAAAGAGTAGTTGGAAAACACATGCACAAATATGTTCTGCGCAGGTGCATTGGACCGATCCGATGTACCACCAGACCGGGTAAGGTAGCCGCTGTCTCTAGGATCTTGACTGCACCTTCCAAACTGAGATGGCGTGGCCCAGAATACCGCCGGGGTCAAGTCTATGTAATTATGGGTCAAAATTAGCTATAAATATGATATCAACTAAGAAATGTTAACTAATTTACAAATCTGTTGGGGTCAGCTGACCCCGATGGAAAGGGTTGGCTCCACCCCTGATGGCGCTAGACCGGTCCAGTCCACCATCGAGTCGTCTGCTACGCCAGCTAGTCGTTGTTCCACCCATTAGAGCCTGAGATAGTTGTTGCACCCACGAGGCCTGGTGCACACCACTGAGTCATCTATCATCTTCTTTAGCCCCTCTCTAGTAAAGTGGTTCGACGTACCATCAGACCAAGGTTAGCAAATGTTTATTACAGAGACGAAGGCTAAACGACGAGAATTTTTTTAAGCATAAATATAATGAATCCATAATTAGCAAATGTTTATTATAGTTGTAGAATCAAATGAGCGAATAATGGATTAATTAGCTTTAGTAGGTTCGTCTTGCCATTTAATCCTAATATGTATAATTGGTTTTATAATTAAAATGTATTTAATATTTTTAACTAGATATAGACTAAAGAATGTTTGGTTTTTAGGGACTAATTTTTAGTCTCTATATTTTATTTTATTTTAGTTCATATATTATGAATATAAAAACTAAAGCTCTATTTTACTTTCCGTGTTTGACAATTTATAGATTAAAATAAAATAGAGCAACTAAAAATTAGTCTTTAGAAACCAAACTAATCTAAAGTTAGTCCGTGCGAGACAATTTTCCTTCGCATCCAATCCAATCCATTCGGAGCCCGTTCATCATCCTGTCCCAGTCCAATCCTACCAAAGCTTTTCCCTCATCCATATCTACGTCAACCAGGGAATTCCCGTGCCGGTGGGGCCGTCGGCGACGCCATGTGTCGCCGCGCTATCGCCTGGGTCACACAAGTGTGCGGGTGGGTGGCCGCCACACGCTCGCTGCGCCTGCGTGCGTGTGCTCGCCTCCCACCCTCTCCGCACTAGCTCTGCACTTTCCCTGGCAGTCGTCCCTTGTTCCTGACTTCCTGCCTGTGCGCATCCGGCCACCTTCTATCCGCCCGCCAGTCCCCGCTGGCCTCCGCGGATCATCTGCCTGGGATCAAGATCCGTCGAGGCCGAGGCACCCGCGCGCCAAAGATCGTTTCTTGATCTAAATTTGGGTGGTCGTAGAGATCAAAGCTCGGTTCTCTGCGGTGCAGTTGAGAGGGGTAAAAGTTGACTCTGATTTGTTGAGGTGTCTGGGTGTGAGAGTCGGATGGGTTCTGTGTGAAAGCTGGTGTCTATAGTAGTTCGATAGGTTGAGCAATTTGGTTTAGATACTGTGGCGAGGGAGAAGGAATATGGTTTCTTGGTCAGGGGGGCTTTAGCCTGTAGGGTTATGGAGTAGTGCTGTTCATCTTATCTATGCTCTGTGTGCTGTTAAATATCTGAATTGGATTCTTTGTGTATTTTCCAATGAGAATAGTTAGTTGTATTATTTGCTCTCAATATAAGAAGGACGATAAGCCTTTGATCTAAAAAAATAATAATTAGTTGGATCAAATTGGCTTTAATTTCTTGATGGGTTGTATGACAGCATGTGCAGTTTAAGATTTTTGCTGTTGTTGTGAGGTCAAGAGAAAGAGTAGCTAGCTTGATATGGCTTCTTGGATTGTTCATAGTGTTCTTGTGTTGTTGGATTTGAAAGGCTGGCTAATTTGGTAGGTTAATATAGCAACCAGTAGTTATAACATATTTTTTATTGAGTTCTTGATGCAGATTCAGATAGACTTTTTATTGCTGGTTTGATCCTTATCCATAGTCCGCACATAAAGTTGATTTTTTTTATCTAATTATCTGCACTTCATGATCTCAATCAAACATATGGTGCTTCTTGTTCATATTTCTTTTTCCAGCGAGGTTAAAAGTTTAGCTCGTTGTGGTATTGTGATTTGTGAGCAATTGATGCTTCCATGGTACAGCATCCTAAGGAACTCCATATTTTTATGTGGACTGTATTTGTGTTCTAAATTGTGATACCTTGCGGCTCAGATTAGTTGCCCTTTGTTGCTACACATGTTTTTAACTCTTTTGATTCTTAAATACTCAATTTTGTGATGCAGCACCAATATTCTTGGCATGGTGGCTGACACCGAAAGCTCAGATTCACTGCCTGGCAGTTCAAATGCTGCTTCTGAGATGCCTGCTAATGGGTTAGCCTCAAAATATTTTATTGGATCCAGTTTTGTACAACTATTTCATAGCAGTAATCAGTATTCACTACTACATCTGCTCTTAGTTAGCTACCTATATTGGGTGTACATAAAAATGCTAGCATCCACAGTCCACCAGATGATTATTATGTCCCCACCCTCTTCATTTCATCCACTGCAAGTAATAAGATCTGACCAAAATGAGCAGAGCAAAATTTAAGGTAGACTGTGATCTTGGAATAAATGTTGTAGAAGATACAGAAATATGATTTAACCGGTAGTTTATGGCTGAATCCTCTTTATTTGTATTCGTTCCTCTTGTTCAGTTTAATTCTTATCTTCGCCTTTTTGGGGGTTTTTGGCTAATCATTTTGCTGCTTGTTCAGTTTCATGTCATATTGAGTTCTTTAATAGGCCAGTAAAGGGCCATAACTTACTTAAAGTTTATGATCTTTGAGAGAGACAGAGGAGGCTATATGCTATTAATAATCACTACCTCATAATTAAAGCAGTGTCATCTGCTCCCATAGGCATATCAGTTTCACCTTCATGAATATAGAATCTAAGACTAGCCATCAATTCAAATGGTATGAAATCGCAGGAAGTTCTGGCTCTGTTTTCTTTCATTTTTTTTCTTGGGTCTTAATTTCTGACCTCACAAAAAATGGACATAGAAAGTTTGCTATATATAAAACACAACCTCCATATATATACATTAAAATTACTAGAAGAAACCCTTGAGAACTAAAGAGTAAAGATTGTTTAGGACAAGAGCTGTGCAGATGGGTTCCGGTTCCGAAATCCTGTGTAGGACCTCTGTGACTGAGGCAGTCATAGAAAAGGTTTACAGTTAGGCACTTCCCACTCGCCACATTAGAATAAGGCCTATAGTTCATAGTTGTTAAGTGTTAACAGAATCCTAGTGTATTAAATTTCAATTAACTTAAATTAATATGTGTTGTTGTAGTAATTTGCACGCTATTGACACACAGTATATGTTTTGTTCGAAGTCTATATTTAGATACCTAGGGGTAAGGCTTGCCTCGGTTATTCATTCCCTAGACCCCACTTAGGGCATGGTCGGTTTAATTTCAATCCATGTGGATTGGATGAGATTGGGTGTGATTAAATCCCAAACAAATCAAAATCTCTCATAATTTATTTCAATCACAACCATTCCACATGGGATGAGAATAATAGAATAAGGCCTGTGTGAGGCCTAAGCACTGGCTCTATCCTGACCTAGGGGAGTTAAGATTTCCCTAGTCTTAGTTGACCTATTTTTACATTTGCACCTTCAGATTGTTCTGAATAATGACGCTGTCTATTCTTTCTAATACATATTTGCTCTTGTAGTGTGCTCCCTCAGCCTACTCGTCTTTTTTCCCGCTGCACTATTTTCCTGTTTTCTGAATAATTTTCCGCTGCAGGTCTATTCACCGAAAGTCTCAGGAAAAGCCCCCCAAAAAAACACATAAAGCTGAACGAGAGAAGCTTAAACGTGATCAGTTGAATGACCTTTTTGTTGAGCTCGGCAGTATGCTAGGTTAGTACAGTAGGTCATTAACCATTGACTATATGTAATAGACACAATTACGCTCTTGAGAAAGATATCGGTATCTGCGCTTAGATTCCATCATTCTGTTCTCCACTTGAGCTCATTTGGTAGACCGTTTTCAGCAGTTCACCTATATGGTCATTCAAAACAATGTTTTTTCACTGTAGACTATAATATTCGCATTTCGCAGAGTGGAGTTTGAATATAGGCATGGAGATGAGTAAGCTGCTGAAAATAGTCTTAATGGTGGCTAGCATGATGTGACCTCTCAGTGAGGACTGAAATTATAACATACATTAGCTTATAAGTTGTTTACAGGATCCAGTACATAGTATATCTGCATCATTTTATATATTAGGGCGTGTTTGGTTCCCAGGCAGTTTTGCCTATTAGGCATCAATCTCAAGTTGTCGATTTTGGTTGCTTGGTGGACAGGATCGCTGCCTGGCAGATCGTGAACCATTTCTACTGATTACGTCTATGGTTGTTGCCATGAAAAGAACTGCTAATCTCTCTACAAAATTCTTCAAAATTAATGTATGGTTACGCTATTAATACTACGCTGTACTTCGAATGGAACACCACTGTGGATAGTTCTTGCTGATGTACCATGCAATCCTGTTATTCTGATGACAGATAGGGAATGTCATCTGCTGAACTGCGTGATGTTTTTTCTTTGTATTCTGTGCCATTAAATATGATTGCATAGTCATCCTCATATGTTCCTGTTGCTTGCAGAACACTGCCTTTAGTTGTACAGCTCTGTATGTCAGGGTTATCGATTTTGCTACAGATGTCTAAGCCGTTGATCAACATAGTTCTGCCATTACAGATCTTGATCGACAAAACACTGGAAAGGCTACAGTGCTAGGTGATGCTGCGCGAGTACTGCGAGATCTAATCACTCAAGTGGAATCTCTCAGGCAGGAACAGTCTGCTCTTGTATCGGAGCGTCAATATGTGAGTTTCCAAACTGAAGCACTTATGTTATGTACTCTTCATTTAAAAAAAAAAGATCAGCATGATATATTCTGCATGAATTCTGATGTTTCTCAACTGATGGAGACGACCAAAGTGGGCTTATCACACATTTTGGAAAACCACCAGATCCTCTACAGTCACCACTTGCCTTGTTCAGAAATATAAACATCTAGCTTGAGTTGATCCTCTAGAAGTAGGACACATTACCTGTTGTGAATCCTGTGACTGGTTCATTGAAACTGACTGTGGATGCGAAACTCAACTGATGATATATTCAATTGACTGTCGTCACCCGTTTCATATTCACTGCTCGCTTGATTTAGTTCTTTGGTAGATGTTTCAGCTTACTATCTACTAGTACCTGTTAAGCCTAAAGCGCACGCTCATTGACAGGTCAGTTCCGAGAAGAATGAGCTGCAAGAGGAGAACAGTTCGCTCAAGTCCCAAATATCGGAACTACAAACCGAGCTCTGCGCAAGGATGAGGAGCGGCTGTCTGAGCCAAACCAGCATCGGGATGTCGGATCCGGCAACTCACCAGCAGATGTGGAGCAGCATTCCCCACCTAAGCTCCGTGGCCATGGCGGCGCGCCCAGCAAGTGCAGCGTCCCCGTTGCACGGCCAGGAGGGCTACTCTGCTGACGCCGGTCAAGCGGGCTACGCGCCGCAGCCGCAGCCGCAACCGCAACCTCGGGAGCTGCAGCTCTTTCCGGGTGCATCGGCATCGTCTTCACCGGAGCGTGAACGTTCTTCCCGGCTCGGAAGCGGCCAGGCCACGCCGCCGAGCCTGACAGATTCCTTGCCGGGTCAGCTCTGCCTGAGCCTCCTACAGCCATCTCAGGAAGCAAGCGGCGGCGGCGGCAGCGTGTCGCGCAGCAGAGAGGAACGGCGGGACGGGTAGCCAACTGACAGACAACGCACTTGAATCGGGGTGTGTGTGGCGGCGGCGGCGGCGATTGTCCTGTAAATACCAAGAATTCCGTCCCTTTACTGGCTCGTTCATCCAGAGCTAATGCTGGTAGCTGCCCTGTGTTGAGCGGCGGCTCTGCTTGTTCTAGAAGCTTCTGAGAACATGTGTGGGCTATGTTTTCCATGAGATTGTAAGATGTGAGGTGGAGCCGCTAGAACACCTAGCGTGCGTCTTACTGACAGTGTGCTGCTCCTTAGTTGGAATAGAAAAACAATTTGATGGATGTGCTGCTGTCTTGATCTGTTATCTTTCAAACAATGAGAAGAGCAGGTCAACCCAGATTGATGCAGTGGCACAGCAGCGTGCCAAATAAGGTGAAGAGGTCATCCACAGTTCTAAACGTCGCGAGAATGATCACCCTGTCCCCAATCCGACTACTATCCAAGGTTTTTACCTGCCCCAGTACAACTAATTGTGCCTAAAGACATCGTTTTATAATATTACTATACACTTATAACAGCACAAATACAACACGCTCAAATGCACCTTATCCTCAAAAATACATATAACTATTGGTTGCTAGCATGTTCTTAAACATTGCAGGAGCTTCGGTATTAAGTACCTTTAGAACATGTTAAGAATAAAGATGAAGATGTTAGCTTTGTCACAACAGCATATGAAAACGAAGGTGGACAAGGCCAGGAGAAGGTGCCCATGATTCTGTGTCCAAGATGTCACAGGCAGAAGTCAACATTGCCCTCGCATCATTTGTAAATTATATACACTGGTCTTAAGGATATATTTGTAATTTTATACGAATACAAGGCTATACGACCCCCCCTATAAATAGATGAACAGTGTCCTGCATAAGGTACCTTTTTGAAGGACTGAATAATTGCCTCGTGTAATCTCTTTCCTAAATCACCTTTGTTCTGTAAAGTCGAATGTATGATTGTAAGTTTATGATACGAAAGGGGAGAAATAAAATGTTAATACATGGGAGATGAGTTAGCATTAATCTCTTTACATTTCCCTTGTATATTCATTCTTATATTAACACATGATTAATTCAACCTTCGTCTTTTAATGTATTATTCCGAAGGGATAATCATATGAGGACGAAGGTCAATCATCTTTTTAACATTATATGTTGCCTTATTTTTAACTATGTATAGCAGTTGTGAACAAGTAACCAACACCTACATGCTTCAGCGTCTCAGCGGACAGATTTAGGATTGACAGTCATCATAGTTCTGAGGTTGACGGTCACCATGTTGTCATGAAATTCTCACTATTGAACTCCATCGCCTCATTGTGTGTCATATTTTTAAGGGAATATCTTCAATCCACTTAGTAAAGTAATGTGTACCATCAAAGGCAAAGCAATGTCCTTTTGATGATGGAGGATAAATTTGAGCTGTTAAGTCTAACCCCCAACATGAAAAGACCATAGCCTGGTAATATGATGAATCATAGCAACAAGCACGGTTGAATATTTCCACCATTAACACTCTTCAGAACCTCTGTAGTAACAAAAAAAAACGACCATCATAGTAGCCTAATGAAAAAATCAGTTCTATGCAAAATAACCGCTTCATCTTAGAAGTCGATTGATGCATACTATAAATACCTTCGTGAAGTTATCCCATAGCTTTCTTGCTTTGATCAAATCCTAGACACTTTATTAACAAGTCTTCAGCAACGATCCTTTTATAAAACTTTATCATTGTGCAACGTAAACTTGAATGCGCTTCGTCGACTCTTTTAGGGCTACCATATTAAACCATAACGAGTCCTCTGTCTATAGCATTGCAGCGACTCTTTTAGGGCTAGTTGTTGAAAGTTGTCTCATTGTACCAAGTGAGTTTCATCGTTGTTCTCTTTTCGTAAAAATATTACCATATAATAAAAAACCATTTATATAACAGCTTACTTATTAAGGGCGTGTTTGACATGACTCCATAACTCCAAGAAACGTGACCAAGTCGTTTTAGAAAGAAACGTGATCAAGTTTCCATGTTCCTGGTTTCTAAGTTCAGATGGACAATATGCCAAGACTATGCCAAGCCAAATTCGGGCTAATGAGCCTCATCAGTCATCTCCACGATCAATGGCATGTTTGACAAGCTATGTCTTCTATAAGGGGTTTTACTTGCCAAAGGAAATTGATGGAACTATTTTTTGCTCTCTCTGGCACCAATTGCAAACCAAATACACAACAAACTTAACAGAGCGTATCATTGTTGAATCCTCACATGTTTCTATAGCATTTCCAAAAACAAATAGAAACATCTACCGGTGCTAAATCTCGGCAAAAGCCAACCGTGCTTCACAAACAATCCCTACTGTCTATCCGTGTATATGTCCGGAAAAAAAAAGAACATGCCCACTACAGGCTCAATGATATGATAGGAGGTCACAGCCATCACCCGGCCCATGTTTTCGTTGACTGTGTAGATGAATAACTGCTAATACTAATTGATAATCGTTGGAACTTGGAATCATCTGCAGACGCTCAACCAGTTGCTAAAAATGCAGAGGAGAATCTGTGCAGCTAGCAGCTGAAACAAACTTGCGCCGCTAGTTAGTTTTGTTCCGGGGGCGGAGAATCAGAAATGCGTTCCATCTCCATATCCTGCTGCTTTTTGAGATAATCCTGTGCTGTCGACGTGATTATCTTAACGAAGAAGTTCAGAAGCACAAGCCACACTATAGAGTTCCAAACCAATGTAAAAGAGAGATTCCAACGTTTCTCCTGTGTACATGGTAAGAAAAATGAGATGAACAGTTAAGATATTCTAAGAGAGGTTATTATTCCAGGTTCCAGCTTAAATGGTCATGGGTTTTAAATGACGATACTAACCTCCATCTGTGAGGACGCCGAGACTGGTGTCGGTGGTGATAGATACTTGTCCTTCGCAGCATGGAGTTTGGCAATCACAGATGGTAGGGTAGCAGAAAACCCAGGAATGTGACCGAATATCCAGATTAACTCCTTTTCCATAAGATACAGGAGCTGGTTGTTGCATAAGGACACGATAAACAGTGTCTGCGAGAGAGAAGAAAAAGTGCATATCAGGTAAAGAGGTGCTGCAACTATTGGTGTCAAACCACTTGACAACTCACTAAACCAGGCATGGAGAAACCAAAATGACTCAAAGATTCAGCAAGTCAGGCACCATAATAACCTTTGCAAGAAAGGTTTCGCAGCTCATTTCACAGTTTTTTTTCCAGGTATGATAGTCTTCAGTAGTTATTCTTCTATAATTATGGATATGGATACCAAATAAACCTAGAGAATCAAACCGAATTCAGTTCCCATTAAATTTCATTACTGAACTGTCATTAGGTTTATTTTATTTTCTGCTTTTTTGTTGAATTCTTGAAAAGAGTAGGAATTTCAAGAACAAACTAGAGAGAGGAGTAGGACAAGACTTGCTAGGCACTCATCCCACTGATATATCAAATCAACTTATGCAAAACTGACATATTTTGTGCTGAAAACAAATCCAAGCTTTCTAACAAGTCCATGTCCTAGAAAAACCAAAAGATTGGCATGCAGTATAAATCTAGTTATCCTGATGGGCTTTTGCTGAGATGGTTGGTAGGCTTTCAAGATTTGAATCCAAGTGACCACATCAAAGAATAGTTTCATCTAATCTAATTAAGTTAATAAAAAAGATTGTCTTCCCAAACATTAAAAAGACCACTGGCTATCAATAGAAATCCTCCAAAAGATTGAACATGCACGCGCAGCCAAACAATTAAGTGTGTGGCAACAAGTAGAACAATTGCAAACACGAATCACAATAAAAACAATTAACGATTATTAAATAATATAAAGGTATAAAGTTAGATGCCTCACCTGAATATGAGTCTTGATGATGGCCTTCCCTATCAAAGTTGCAAAAAAGAACTCCCAGAAAGGTACACCAAATTGGCCACACATAATTCCAGCGAGATCAAAGAGTGGGTTCGGAACCTAACAAGGGCCATCAAAATTAAGCAAAAAAAATAACAATTCAACGAAAATCCTATTAGAGGGAACTATGGTAACTGCTGTACAGGAAATGTTCCATAAGTTTATTTATTGGTGTCATTTTATCTAGACAGCTTTAAAATGTGAGAACCTAAACCTTGCAAACAGTCCAAGCGTAATTTTCAAGGCACAAAGTCAAATGCTTAATAAAACAATATGGTTATAAGATATCCAGACTGAAGAAACTGGTAACAAAAAATGGCAGACAGGGCACTAACCGAAGCAAGTATCAAGATAGAGAAGAAGTTGAGATGTTGAGAGTGAGAAAGAAGCCAACGCTTGGAGCGATCAAGAGTGGATGCTACTGTCCCATCTTCTTTGGAAGTAGCGGCATCAAGCTCCTTAACAGCTTTTGACTTGCTTCCTGATAAGCGAGCTGCAGCATGACAAAAGATCCATTTAGGATAGGTAGCCTAAACCAACCAAAGGAATAGAAACAAAAATGCCAGAACTAGCCTTCCTACCCCTCCCAAGAACTCACATCACAGGCATATAACACTCCTAGAGATGTTTTTTCCCCAAAAATCCATCAAAGAACAGAAGCTCCACATCACCAAAAAGTTGCCTAAATAAACAGCTAAAATGTTCAAAAAATCAGCATGGCCCTGTTCCCACTTTTAGGAATTTAAGAAAACAACAACAAAATAAAACAAAAAAGCAATATAGTATGTACTATTAGGTGCCTCTAGAAGAACATGAAGTCAAAAGTTCAATGTATGGTATAGATAGAAGGCTGAACTGTAGGGATGTCCTCATCCACAGCAGCTAACGGGCACCCATTCAGGCATGGCCACCTCCTCTGCCGCGTCCTCTGCTAAACCGGCAACCCAACCCTCCTCAAACGCCGCCCACCTCTCTCACCTCCTTTTCCGGCAAGCCCCAGCTAACTGGCCATTCCAAGTCAGAGCGCTGGTGTACACCAGCCCCACAACTAGCCGCACACCAGGCAAGATGAGGCCGTCATATCATGATTTCATGACTACCTTGGTTAAGGCAGGTGGGAAGTCCATGGAAGGTGTCTCTTTAGAACTGGCATCACAACACCCTGTTGCCCGTCATGCCACCCCCACTCTAAGTTTCATCTTGGCTATACATTGGTGATGTACAGAGACAGGCAAGTGGTTCATTTAGCTTTCAATAAACAATCGTTGTTGGAAAGCTGAGCACCTAGCCAATGGAGAACTACCCCGTCCAGCTGCGCTTGTCCCCTTTGTGACCAGGTGGATGAATCAATCTTATTTATGTTGATCACTTGAATCTTTGCCTGTAATCCTTCAGAGACTAGGCTCAAGTGTGTGCAACCAGATTCTCAAGCTGGTGGTGTCAGGCAATCAAAGAAATCAAGAAGGGGGCTCAAATTTCTCATTGTTCTAATGTCCTAGGAGATCTGGAAACATCAAAATGGTTGTGTATTCACAAATATTTTCAATAATGCTGCAGGCAATAGCAAATGAGTTTATCCTTTGCTGGTTGCCTTTCTGAACTACTTGCCTACTTCATTCTCCTCCTAGACCAAGGGCATTTGGGATGTGTTCTGTGTGTTTTTTTCTTGAGTGGAGGAGGGGGTCTTCCCCTGTGTATTCTCCAATTTTAATTAAATGATAAGTAACCCCCATGCTTGTTCAGAGGAGAGGATGTGTTAAATGAATATAATGAAAAAACAGAATGTTACATAGTACAAGTATGTAGAAAAGATGTTTCTGTTGTTGTTGAAATAATTCAGTTAGAACCAGTACATAGCCTAGTAACGTTTCTGTTAACATAAGTTGTACAGCATATAACAGAATACCATTAAAAAGGCATACCACCCAATGATGAAAGCTCCAACACTAGGTGGAGTCTGGGGATGGTTTCTAGGTAGCCTTACACTTGCCAGTTTTGCAAGGAGGCTGGTTTGAACCTGTAACCTCCAGGCTAAGTGCAGAAGCCCTACCATTGTGCCTGGCCCACTCTAAAATATATTAGAACACTACTTAATTTTAGAAGGAAACTAAAGCATTACAATTTTTACCTGCTCGTGATATAAAATAAGGGGGAAGCTCGCCAAGTGCAGTCCCAATGCCCCAAAGAACTGCTTCCAGCTGTATCTGAGGTAGTAAATCAAAGACGGGGATCCTAACAGAATGAGCTGATGCTGGATACACAGGCGGACCAAATTCAGAACATTTCTTGTCGAGCCATGACGGCCCAACCTTAAGCTGTATGGTATCATATGGAGCCATTTTCAAATCAATTCGGCCACACTGAACAGCTTTAATAGTGAACAGAGCAATATGAGGACCTAGATACAGCACAAATGTATGCAACCCAGAACCTGCATGTTAAAATTTAAATCATCAGCTCAAAAAATGAGTTTTCTCTGTTGCGGCAATAAGGGTGGGCAGACCCAATGCCAGAGGCTCCCACATGAGTGGGGTTTGGGGATGGGATCAACAAAGGCAAGCCTTCTTCCCGCAATGCGGAGAGGCAGCTTTGAACCCGTGACCTGGTTAGTCAGTGAGACAGCTCTCACCACTGCACCAGGTCTGCCCTTTTGGCAATTAACATTCCAAATTTAGATGTGTTAAGTTTCCAACTTTAACAAGAATTAATTGTAGGTAATAAAATCCCAACAACATACATATCACAGAATATGCATAGCAGAAAAGGCATGACTACTTGCATTAACCTAATAACATTATAGAAGCTTGACAAAATCGCAAGATAATAAGAGGCTGACTAAATATCCATAGATGCCATATATAACCTTCCAAAGAAAGAAAAGAAAAAGGCATCAGTTTTCTGACTATTTATTTGATGTGGCATTGTGGTCGTCATGCAGAGACAGCTAGAGACATTCAACAAAAAATCCAACATAGTAAAATTGTTGGAGGGCAACCAAATCTTGTATATTTAAATAAATGAAGAATCTGGTACAAAGGAACAAACTCCATGGTCACTAATTTTAACAATAGCTAAAAGGATCACTCAAACATAGACCAAAAAGAAAACAAATCTGCAAATTGGCATGGATCACGTGACAATATATTGAGAAGCCAATAAACAGGGCATCAAAAAGGCAAACAGTAAAATCACTATTTGCTGGGAGCGTGTGACAGTTATTTCTTATGTTATTTGTATTAGATATATATAATCTGGACCTTCGACTGTTATTTTTTCGAGTCCTAATAACGTTGCAAACATGAACTAAGTGGAACAGGATGGAGGTTCAGCAATGAAGCCAACAATAAAGTACCGTTTTTTCTGCCTTATTACAAATTTATCGGAATACATATGTTTCAAGCCTTCAAGCATACCACAGATTGCACAGTTAATACATGATAACCAAAGAGATTGATGAGTAAGTAAACTCCAGCAACATTTAACTAATTTGTTTTTTTTTCTTTTATATGTAACTAGACTCCAAGATGTTGAGAGGCGCAAAAATAGAACTTGCCTAGTCCAATTGATGAAGCCACACCTAATGAAATCCACCACAACACGAATTTAGCATAATTAAGGAACTCCTGCACATGCTGCATACATGTCAGAAAAACTAAATTAGTGTTCAAATACAATACCAAGATAGTATCAAAATAATTATTATCTCACAAAGATACAGATTTTCAGAGCATGTATCTTCCTTGAATATTTAGGCATTGTAGTGCAAATCTGACAAAAAACAGTAGCAGGTGTTCTAATGAAAATGACTAGCCTATCCCACAGATAATAAAAAAATTAGCATAAGAGCACACCTTCTTATGCAGGCCATCTGAAATAGAGAGTAAGATTCCGGAAGCTACCACCAAAACAATTAAGAGAAAGAACAAACCACTCTTTCTCAGGATATATGTTGCTAATCTTTTCAAGTATTGTAACATGGCTAACAGGAAAAAATGTAATGTTCTGATTGGTTGTTTTGTCAGCGTCAAATTTTCCAAGTCCATTTTGTGTTTTGCCCGTAGTTCTGCAAAATAAATAAATACATGAGATAAAAGGAAAACAGAGCAACAACACCAGTCTTCAGCTAAATGCCAAAAACAAAAAACTAAACTACTTCGACTCTAGTAATATGTCTGGTTATCGGGAACAAAATTCTTGTCACTGAAAAATCAGAACATAGATTGTTTGTTGCTGCAAGCTGTCTTGATCTGGAGGGAAACAGAGGTTTAGTGGAGGCAAGCAGTTAGAGGCTGTATGGTTTGTCCATTCACGTACTAACATTGGCAATGGTTAGACAATATTTTGTAAATTTGCTGAAGTTAGGTGGTTAAAGGAGGAATCTTTCCACACTTTTTTGAGTCACTGACACCTGGTAAAGTGACAGAATGAAAGGAATATTTTACATGGCTGCAGCTATGAACCAGGGTCGTCAGGCTCATTAACATGATGCGACATTTACACTTTGGTCATGAATTCACAGTGCAACACAGCAACCTAGACAAATTGATGAGCTAAGATCTCACTTCATAGTTTCAGTTGCGTGTATCATGCTATGTAGCAGATATTAAGTCCTTTTAACAGCCAAGTTTGTTGCTAATTCATAGCAATTAGTATGCTATTCAGTTGTTTTCAGCAACCAATTCATCTGTCATAAATAACTAAGTTGTTTATCTACCCGGTCTAGCATTTCACAAAAAAGAAGAGTACAAGAATATTTGTTACAATGACATCAAATGTGTGTTTTGATTATACTAAATTAATGTATTCCCTCTAATACAAACTCACATGTATCAAATGAAAGACATTTCCATTATGGGATTTCCATCTGTACCACAATTTGAGGCACACTTTTCATCTAGACCACAAAGCTAGTCAATGACATTTGGGCTATGGTCGTAAATGTCATTTGCGGCAAGCCAAATAGCCAATGGTGATGATAAGTCCACCTCAGGTGATGATACAGATGGAAATATTACTTGCAGAAACTACAGACTTTTCAGAAACATGTGCCAATATGCATTGCCCACGGGCCACGATACCCAAGTAAAATAATGGCCTTCCATAGCATAATAAACACTTCCTATATTTCTTTCCTGTAACTCAATTCTCTCTGCTGCATAAGTGATTTCTCTCCTGTAACTCAATTTTCTATAATATATAACTGATTATCAGCACAGCACCTTAACCAACATAAACTTCAAATTGAAACGGGGTGCTATACAAAGTACGCACAATGCAGTGATCTGCGTTTGAATACAAGCAATCATTGCCATCCCCAACACAAGCACCACAGCGCACACACCTATGAAACCGCTTCCAAAGTTAACCCTGATCTCAACATGCCTACTCCCCTGTCCCACCAATCACACCCCGATTTCAATAAAAAACAAGCTAGCAAGCTTCGATCCACGACGCCTTAACGCTACCACGCGCATTGAACCAACCCGCAGATCTCACCGGGGATTACGCTCCCGCCAACGTTGGACCAGCTCCGGGACGGCGGCGCCGCTGCGGACATCTTCCGGCGCCCCATGCGCTCCCACTCTGCGGCGCTCGACAACCCTAGATCTCACGAACCAACGGCGCCAGAGCCACCATGGGCCAGATCGCGTTCGAGACCGGAGAGGCAGTCGTCGGGGAGGCGCCGAGATGGCGGCGTGGCTGCTTCCTCCCGTCGCAAGGGGGGTCGCCGATTCGCCGGCGGCGTGTGGGAGCGTGGGGGCGTTTTCCGAGCAACGGATATGATAAAAGACGCTATTTTTTACGAGTTGTGAGATGAAAACATGAGCAACCAGATTCTATTTTTTGTCTGACGCCTCTCGTGCGTTGTGAAGCTGGCTGTTTGGTGGGGCTCGCGCGGCTCCGCTCCTTGTGATACAAATGAAAACTGTCCAGATCCATATTTTACACACAAAGAGAAAACGAAATCCCGGAATGCTGATTAAAAAATTGAGGATAATATCACGTTAATATCGGTCAAGAATCGGTAATGCTGATCAAGAGAATGCATTTGGTTAATTTAGGATGTGTTTGGTTAGAGAATCAAATATAATAGAGTGGTTTCATTCAAGTATTTGAGAATGTAGCCTTTTTATTCTGCGTTTGTCAAAAAAAACAGAGTCGCTCCATTTTTTATTTGTTTGAAGATTAGAATAGAGCAGAGCTACTATATTCTTTGTTTGGTTAGAGAATCGTATGAGTGTAGAGTGAATAAGTAGAGTTGCTTTATTCTCTCTCACTTAACCAAACATACTCTTAGTTACCCTCCTAAACTTTATTGACTAAACTTTAGTTCCTGAAACCCTATTTCAAATACCTAGTTCTTAGTCACCTCGTTTAGAATTGGAATTTTAGAGGGTAAAAGTGACTAAATTTTAGTCACTAAAGGAAACCAAACATCCTTTTAAACTAGTACTAATGTCCATGCAATCAAACAATATATTATGTCCCTCATCATCTACGAGTCTGATTGTTTAGTGCACAAAATTGGGATAGCTCATGGTTCTGAATGGGCCTCTAAAGTTTTCACTTCATCTTGGTTTCCTCCCCCTTCAATCCCAATAATTTTTCTTCATGGCTTCACTTAGTTTGGATCAGCACTCATCATCACCGCTAAAAGCACTGCAAATCGACCAACTCGTAAGGCGGGATGGTAAAAGCGTCACACAAATCATATAGGAACAAAGCAAGCAGCTTCACCACTTCTTCTCATGGAGAAAACACTTGAGTTGGCATCCACATCCACATTCCCAAATTCCAGTGGCCAAGCATTTGACAGTCGAGACTGAACGAAAGGATTATGCATTTGACAGTCGAGACTGAATGGAACTATGTGTCGGCGTTTCGAGACCGGGGATCCCTAAGCCGACGAGTGAGTGTGCCGCGTGCCCCAGCCCAGATGGGTCGAGCGCGTGGGCGAGCGCGAAGGGGGGAAAGCGAGGTGGCCGGAGACGGGCGTGAGAGAGGTGGAAATCCCGCGGCCTTCGTGTTCGTCCCGCGCCCAGGTCGGGTGCGCTTGCAGTAGGGGGTTACAATCGTCCACGCGGGTGAGGGAAGCGAGCGGCCCCAAGAGAGCGTCTGTCCCGTCCTCGTCCCCGCGCGGCCAACCTTTTCTAAGAAGGCCCTGGTCCTTCCTTTTATAGGCGTAAGGAGAGGATCCAGGTGTACAATGGGGGTGTAGCAGAGTGCTACGTGTCTAGCGGGGGAGAGCCAGCGCCCTAAGTACATGCCAATGTGGCAGCCGGAGAGATCTTGGCACCCAGCTGGTGTGGTGTCGTGGCTGTCGGAGGAGCAACGGAGCCTGGCGGAGGGACAACTGTCGGAGCGGCTGGGTCCTTGCTGACGTCCCCCTGCTTCCGTAAGGTAGCTGAGAGCCGCCGTCGTCACGGGGCTAGCGGGGCGCCATCATTGCCTATCTGGCAGAGCTGGCCAGATGGGACACCGGTCTTGTTCTCTGCGGCCCGAGTCGGCTCGGGGTAGGGTGATGATGGCGCTTCCTGTTGACGTGGCGGGCTTGTGCCCTAGATCGGGCGACGTGGAGGCTCCTCCGAAGCCGAGGTCGAGTCTGTCTTTCATGGCCGAGGCCGAGCCCGAGCTCCTGGGTCGGGCGAGGCGGAGGTCGTTCGGCAGAGGCCAGGGCGGAGTCCGACCCCTGGGGTCGGGCGAAGCGGAGCTCGTCGTCTTCTGGGGCCTAGCCCGAGTCCGAGCCCTGGGTCGGGCGGAGCGGAGTTCGCCGTCTTCCGGGGCCTTAGCCCGAGTCCGAGCCCTAGGTCGGGCGGAGCGGAGTTCGCCGTCTTCCGGGGCCTTAGCCCGAGTCCGAGCCCTAGGTCGGGCGGAGCGGAGTTCGCCGTCTTCCGGGGCCTTAGCCCGAGTCCGAGCCTTGGGTCGGGCAGAGCGGAGTTTGCCGTCTTCCGGGGCCTTAGCCCGAGTCCGAGCCCTGGGTCGGGCGGAGCGGAGTTCGCCGTCTTCCGGGGCCTTAGCCCGAGTCCGAGCCCTGGGTCGGGCGGAGCTTCCTATGGCGCCTTTGGCAAGGCCTGACTGCCTGTCAGTCTCACTCTGTCAAGTGGCACTGCAGTCGGAATGGCGCAGGCGGCGTTGTCCTTCTGTCAGACCGGTCAGTGGAGCGGCGAAGTGACGGCGGTCACTTCGGCTCTGCCGGGGGGCGCGCGTCAGGATAAAGGTGTCAGGCTACCTTTGCGTTAAATGCTCCTGCGACTCGGTCGGTCGGCGCGGCGATTTAGTCAGGGTTGCTTCTTAGCGAAGGCAAGGCCTCGGGCGAGCCGGAGATGTGTCCGCCGTTAAAAGGGGGCCTCGGGCGAGACGGAAACCCCTCGGGGTCGGCTGCCCTTGCCCGAGGCTAGGCTCGGGCGAGGCGTGATCGAGTCGCTCGTATGGACTGATCCCTGACTTAATCGCACCCATCAGGCCTCTGCAGCTTTATGCTGATGGGGGTTACCAGCTGAGAATTAGGCGTATTGAGGGTACCCCTAATTATGGTCCCCGACAGTAGCCCCCGAGCCTCGAAGGGAGTGTTAGCACTCGCTTGGAGGCTTTCGTCGCACTTTTTTGCAAGGGGACCAGCCTTTCTCGGTTGCATTTTGTTCCGGTGGGTGCGCGCGAGCGCACCCGCCGGGTGTAGCCCCCGAGGCCTCGGAGGAGTGGTTTCACTCCTTCGAGGTCTTAATGCCTTGCGTAATGCTTCGGTTGGTCTGGTGGTTCCCTCATGCGAACTGGCCGTAGCCCGGGTGCACGGTCGGGGCCCAAGTTCTCGGGCTGGTATGTTGACGCTGTCAACGGTTCGGCCGGAGCCGGGTTTGCGAGAGCAGCCCCCGAGCCTCCGCACAGGGCGAGAGGGCGATCAGGGACAGACTCGGCTTTTTTACATACGCCCCTACGTTGCCTTTCCGCAAGGAGGAGGGGGGAGAGCGCCATGTTACCCTCGATGGGCACCAAACATGGTGTCTCCGGTGAGCTGCAAGCGGGTAATCCGAGTGGACGTTCGTGCCCCGTTCGTTGGGGGTCGGCTAGGGGCCTAGAGGCACGCCCAAAAGTACCTGCGGGTGATCTGCCGGACCCGGTCCCCTGGCGACGGGGTCCGAGGGCTCGATGCCTCCCTCCGATGGGATTCCGTTACAAGATCGCTCCCGCTGGTCCCGGAAATGTCCTAGGGTACCTCGGGAGCGCAGCCCGAGCCTTGGTTATGTATCGAACGTACCCCTGGTCATCCCTCGCTCGGTGTCTGAGGCGACTGTGAACCCTTCGGGGGCCAGCCTTCGAACCCCTGATCAGTAATGGGCGCAGAGCCCGAGTAGCCTGAGGCGGCCGTGGAACCCTTCGGGGGGCCGGCCTTCGAACCTCTGACCAGTAGTGGGTGTAGGGCCCACGCGATCTGAGGCGGCTGTTGAACCCTTCGGGGGGCCAGCCTTCGAACCTCTGATCAGTAAGGAGGCTCGGAGCCTAGTTCCTTCACGGGGAAGGATCCCTTTCGGGGTGTCCCCCTTTCCCGGTCCCTGTCGCAAGAGATAGAGAAAGAGGAAAAAAGGAAAAAGGATACGAAACCGAACGACGCGGCGTACCTTTTTTGGCGCGGTTGTTTCGGCGAAGGCGAAGCGTCGCCCGCTGCGCCTGCCAGAAGCGCCGCCTGTCCAGCCGCGGAGTAGATGCGACGGGGCGAGTAGTTGGCGGGGCTGCCGTTGCGCGTGCGTGAGCCGTTCGAGGAACGGATCTCGGGCGCGTTGTCTTCACGCCGTGAGAGGGGGTTCTCTCACTGCCTCCGGATGGGACGTGAGCTTGGCTGACGACGTGACCGCTGCTCCCGCGCGCCTGCCACCGTCATTACTGCTGGCCCACCTTTGGCCGTGTTGGCCGCCGCGCCAGGCTGGCGCTGCTGGGTCGCGCGCTGGGTCGCCTTGAGTCACGGTATTGGTTCCGCAATCGAGGAGGCGCGGTGGTGGCGCAAGTGGTACAGTTGCTTGCATGCAGCATCCGGCGCGCCGGTCGCGCGACGCGTGGGCCTGGGCCTCCATGCTGGCGTGTCGGGAGTCGGAGAGGCGCATCCACTTGGCGTGGTTGCATGCCGCCTGCATGGTTGCCCGCCCCTTTCGCCCGTTGGTCTGGGCAAAAGTGGAGGGTCACTTGTAACCGCTGGGCGGTTGCGTGCACCACGCGCGGCGGTTTGGCTTCTTCTGCTCGGAGCCGGTCTGCATGACATGCGGGACCCAGCCCCCGCGCCACAGGGGAGGGCTTTGGAGCGTGTTGGAGAAGACTCAGCCCGTGACGGTTGGGGGTGCAAGCAGGGAGAGTCGCCTTTAAAAGGGGGGGTGACCCCTTTCGTAAGGCGACCATGTCTTCTTGCTCCCTTATGCACCGTATCTTTCCACCTTCCAAGCCCCCGGATGGGGGAAACCGCCGTATTTTCGCCCCATCGTTGGAGGAACGCAACTCCGTGGGAGTTGGTACCTTTCAGCCATCGTTCGGCTTCAAGGATTTTCATCATGCAGCCCGGCTGCACCCCTCCACCGGCGGTCACCCAAGGCAGTGACCTCCGGCTTGATGGCGGGGGAAAGCGAGTCGGGCTGCGGCCTCTGCCCCTCCCTCAGCCTCAAGGATTTTCATCACCAGGGCTGGGGAGGGGAGTGTGTCGTGTTGAGGTCGGCCCCCGCGTGGGCGGCGGCCCGCTCCTTCACTCAGTGATCGGAGGGAGGAGCGGTTGTCGTCCATGGCGCTGGCATCTGCAGCGTGCCTGGCTTTCGGACGCGAGTGGCTTCGGAGCCGCTCGCGGCGCCGGCGTCTGCCACGGCAGCTGGAAGAGGTTCTTCCGCCGGCGTGATAGCCAAGGCTGGCCACGGACCGACCTCCAACTCTACGGCCTTCTGCCCGTTCTTGCCTCTCGAGTTTGGGCATGGGCGGGGGCCTCCTGGCAGCAGCATCCGCCCTGAGGTCATCGCTGCTGCTGTTCGGCCCCCCAGGACAGAAGTCTTTATCATCGCCGCTGCTGGGGCGGGCGATGACAAGCCATTCGTCGGTCTTCTGTTGCTCCGCAAGCCCACCCCTATCGAGTGGGGTTGTTCGTACCTGCGGAGGGGAACCGGAGTTCCGTTTGTAATGGCACTTCGAATGCCAGTGTTTTTGTTCATTACGGCTTTCGGGGCCTGAACATGTATGTAACGTCGGCACGGAGCCATGTTTTTTCCTCATTTTTGAGCACTAAGACTCGTCTGCTGATTATTTGAACCGCTTCACCAAGCATGAGTCGCCCCGTGTCAAGGTGACGAGTGAGGTATCCGTATCCCAGAGGCGTAGGAGTCCCTCGGCTCGGTCGGCCTTGCTGTCCGAGGTTCCTCTAGCTTAGTTAAAGAGACCCCTCGGCTGCTCTTCGACGAGCCGAGGCCAGGGGTAGCGATATCAGTATGAACAGAGGCGGAGTTGGCTCAAAAATGAAACCTGGTTGGCCAGAGCCTAGTCGGGTTGTCCGTTGGCAGGATCGACGTCGGAGTTGATCAGCCGAGGCTTCGGACCGGGCTGGCGCCCTCGGAAGATGGTTGGCCGAGGCTCCAGGGGTAACCGGCCGAGCCGCCTGCTCGGGCCGGATTCCCAGAGAAGTCCCTGGCAGCGATTGCCCGGGCGTGGTGATGACGTCGTCCTTCGGAGCGGAGACCCTCGGACCGCGTCACCGTCCAAGGCTAGGTCGGGCCTCGCCGAAGTTGCCGTCGATGCCGAGGGTGTTGCTGCCCCCTTCCAGCGTCAAGACCCGAGCCTGCAGGATCAGATTGTCTTGTAGCGTGTGCCTTGTGCGGCCGTCGAGGCCAGAACACACACCCTCGTTGCGTTGTAAAGTTGCATCTCTTTTCCTCTTGTTTCGAGTATCTAGACTTTTTGTCGGTAACAGGGATGTTAGTGCGAGCGAGAGTTGCTTCTCGCGGAAGGTGATGAGTGAGGTATCCGTATCCCGGAGGCGTGGGAGTCCCTCGGCTCAGTCGGCCTTGCCGCTTACGCGTACTTTCACCCGTCCATGAGGCCCTGTCACCGACTCGGTCGAGAAGGCTCGAAGGATCGCTTCGGCAGAAGGGCTTCCGAACGTAAAGACTTGTTCGATCCGCGGAGCCACTTTATCCGAACGCGAGTTACTTATCGCAGAAGGTGATGAGTGAGGTATCCGTATCCCGGAGGCGTAGGAGTCCCTCGGCTCGGTCAGCCTTGGCTGCTTACGTGTACTCCGTCGTTTCCAGGACCCACTTTTCGAAGTAGTCAAAAAGCACGAAAGATATTCTGGTAAAAGAGATTTTTTTTTCGAGGAAAATTTTGACGCAGAGGGGGTTTCCCCCCTTTTAGCCCCCGAGGGAGGGTCGGGCTTTGCCGAGGCGAGGCCGACCCTTCCTTGTTGACTAAACTTTGCGTGGGTGCGAGGTATATGAACAACTTGGAAACATCTTAAGGGTAGAAGCGACGTAGCTGTTGGATGTTCCAAGCGTTGCCGTAGACCTCGCCTTGACTGTTGGCCAGCTTGTACGTTCCGGGCTTCAGAACTTTGGCGGTGACGAATGGCCCCTCCCAGGGGGGCGTGAGCTTGTGCCTCCCTCGGGCGTCTTGCCGCAGCCGAAGCACCAGGTCGCCCACCTGGAGGTCTCGGGGTCGGACCCCTCGGGCGTGGTAGCGTCGCAGGGACTGCTGATACCGCGCCGAGTGTAGTAAGGCCCTGTCCCGAGCCTCTTCCAGCTGGTCCAGCGAGTCTTCTCGGCTAGCTTGGTTGCTTTGATCGTCGTAGGCCCTCGTCCTCGGGGAGCCGTATTCCAGGTCAGTGGGCAAGACAGCCTCGGCCCCGTAGACCAGGAAGAACGGCGTGAAACCCGTGGCCCGGCTCGGCGTTGTCCTCAGGCTCCAGACCATCGAGGGGAGTTCCTTCATCCATCGCTTGCCGAACTTGTTGAGGTTGTTGTAAATTCGAGGCTTGAGTCCTTGTAGAATCATGCCGTTGGCACGCTCTACTTGCCCATTCGACATGGGATGAGCTATGGCAGCCCAGTCCACCCGGATGTGGTGATCCTCGCAAAAATCCAAGAATTTTCTGCCGGTGAACTGAGTGCCGTTGTCGGTGATGATGGAGTTTGGGACCCCGAAGCGATGGATGATGTTGGTGAAGAACGCCACCGCCTGCTCGGACCTGATGCTGTTCAGGGGTCGGACCTCGATCCACTTGGAGAATTTGTCGACGGTGACCAGCAGGTGCGTGTAGCCCCCGGGCGCCTTCTGCAGAGGGCCGACGAGGTCCAGACCCCACACAGCGAAGGGCCAGGTGATGGGTATCGTCTGCAGAGCCTGAGCGGGCAGGCGGGTCTGCTTCGCATAGAATTGACACCCTTCGCAGGTGCGGACAATTCTAGTGGCGTCAGCCACCGCCGTCGGCCAGTAGAAGCCTTGCCGGAAAGCGTTCCCGACGAGGGCTCGAGGCGCTGCATGATGGCCGCAAGCCCCCGAGTGTATCTCTTGCAGGAGTTCCTGACCTTCGGCGATGGAGATGCATCGCTGGAGGATGCCCGAGGGGCTGCGGTGGTAGAGCTCCTTCTCATCGCCCAGCAAGACGAACGACTTGGCACGTCGCGCTACCCGCCGAGCCTCGGCTTGGTCGAGGGGTAGCTCTCCTTGGCGGAGATATTGCAGGTACGGGGTCTGCCAATCTCGATCAGGCGTGACCCCGCTCCGCTCCTCCTCGATGCGCAGCGCCTCGCCCTCGGGGGCCGAGGGTACCTCGGGCTGAACCGAGGACGCCTCGGGCTGGGCCGAGGGTACCTCGGACTCGGGCGTGTCGTTGATCTTGACGGAGGGTTGGTGCAGATCCCGGGAGAAGACATCCGGGGGAACCGTCGTTCGCCCCGAGGCTATTTTTGCCAGCTCGTCCGCAGTCTCGTTGTAGCGCCGGGCGATGTGGTTAAGCTCGAGCCCGTAGAACTTGTCTTCCAGGCGCCAAACCTCATCGCAGTAGGCCTCCATCTTCGGGTCGCGGCAGTGGGAGTTCTTCATGACTTGGTCGATGACGAGCTGTGAGTCGCCGCGAGCGTCGAGGCGTCGGACCCCTAGCTCGATGGCGATTCGCAATCCGTTGATCAGAGCTTCGTACTTAGCCACATTGTTGGACGCCGAGAAATGGAGGCGCATCACGTAGCGTAGGTGTTTCCCGAGGGGCGAGACGAAGAGCAGGCCCGCGCTGGCTCCCGTCTTCATCAGCGACCCGTCGAAAAACATGGTCCAGAGCTCCGGTTGGATCGGAGCCGTCGGCAGCTGGGTGTCGACCCATTCGGCTACGAAGTCCGCCAATACCTGGGACTTGATAGCCTTCCGAGGGGCGAACGAGATTGTCTCGCCCATGATTTCCACCGCCCACTTTGCGATCCTGCCCGAGGCCTCTCGGCACTAGATGATCTCCCCCAGGGGGAAGGATGACACCACAATTACCGGATGAGACTCGAAGTAATGTCGCAACTTTCGCCTCGTCAGGATCACTGCGTACAGTAGCTTCTGAACTTGTGGGTAGCGGATCTTGGTTTCGGACAGCACCTCGCTGACGAAGTAAACTGGCCTCTGAACGAGCAATGCATGCCCCTCTTCTTGCCTTTCGACCACGATCGCGGCGCTAACCACCTGAGTGGTCGCGGCGACGTAGACCAAGAGGGCTTCTCCATCAGCTGGGGGTACCAAGATAGGCGCCTTGGTGAGGAGCGCCTTCAGGCTCCCGAGAGCTTCCTCGGCCTCAGGGGTCCAAGTGAAGCACTCGGCCTTCCTTAAGAGGCGGTACAGAGGCAGGCTTCTTTCGCCGAGGCGTGAGATGAAACGGCTCAAGGCCGCGAGACATCCCATGACCCTCTGTACACCTTTTAAGTCCTTGATGGGCCCCATGCTGGTGATGGCGGCGATCTTCTCCGAGTTGGCTTCGATGCCCCGCTCGGAGACGATGAACCCCAGGAGCATGCCTCGGGGCACCCCGAAGACACACTTCTCGGGATTGAGCTTGACGTCCTTTGCCTTGAGACACCGGAATGTCACTTCAAGGTCGGAGAGGAGGTCGGAGGCTTTCCTTGTCTTGACTACGATGTCATCGATGTAGGCCTCGACCGTACGACCGATGTGTTCGCCGAACACATGGTTCATGCACCGCTGGTACGTCGCACCCGCGTTCCTCAAACCGAACGGCATGGTGACATAGCAGTACATGCCGAAGGGCATGATGAAAGAAGTCGCGAGCTGGTCGGACTCTTTCATCTTGATTTGATGATACCCTGAGTAGGCATCGAGGAAAGACAGGGTTTCGCACCCAGCAGTGGAATCCACGATTTTATCGATGCGAGGTAGAGGGTAGGGAACCTTCGGACATGCTTTGTTGAGACCAGTGTAGTCTACACACATCCGCCATTTCCCCCCTTTCTTTCTCACAAGCACAGGGTTGGCAAGCCATTCGGGATGGAATACCTCTTTGATGAACCCTGCTGCCATTAGCTTGTGGATCTCCTCGCCTATCACTCTGCGCTTCTCCTCGTCGAATCGGCGCAAAGGCTGCCTGACCGGTCGGGCTCCGGCCCGAATATCCAGCGAGTGCTCGGCGACATCCCTCGGTATGCCGGGCATGTCCGAGGGACTCCATGCAAAGACGTCGGCGTTTGCGCGGAGAAAGTCAACGAGCACTGCTTCCTATTTGGGGTCGAGCCCGGAACCGATCCGGATCTGCTTGGAGGTGTCTCCACTGGGGTCGAGAGGGACGGCCTTAACCGTCTCCGCTGGCTCGAAGTTGCCGGCGTGTCGCTTCACGTCTGGCACCTCTCTGGAGAGGTTCTCCAGGTCGGCGATGAGGGCCTCGGACTCGGTGAGGGCCTCGGCGTACTCCACGCACTCCACGTCGCATTCGAACGCGTGTTTGTACGTGGGGCCGACGGTGATGACCCCGTTGGGGCCCGACATCTTGAGCTTCAGGTAGGTGTAGTTGGGGACGGCCATGAACTTCGTGTAGCATGGCCTCCCTAATACCGCGTGGTATGTTCCTCGGAACCCGACCACCTCGAACGTCAAAATCTCCCTTCGAAAGTTGGAGGGCATTCCGAAGAGACTCTCCCGGCTGTTGCCGGCAGCTTCGGAGGTCCCAGGAATTCCCGGGGCGCACGTACGTGCCCTGGAAATTACCGGCGAAGGCTTGGACCAAATCATCCCAGTTGGAGATCTGCCCCGGAGGCAGGTGCTCCAGCCAGGCGCGAGCAGTGTCGGAGAGGAACAGGGGGAGGTTGCGGATGATGAGGTTGTCGTTGTCCGTTCCACCCAGTTGGCAGGCCAGGCGGTAGTCTGCGAGCCACAATTCCGGCCTCGTTTCCCCTGAGTACTTTGTGATGGTAGTCGGGGGTCGGAACCGGGCCAGAAACGGCGCTCGCCGGATGGCCCGGCTGAAGGCCTGCGGACCAGGTGGTTCGGGCGAGGGACTCCGATCCTCCCCGCTGTCGTAGCGTCCCCCACGCCTGGGGTGGTAGCCTCGGCGCACCCTTTCGTCGAGGCGGGCCCGACGGTCGCGACGATGGTGCTCGTTGCCGAGGTGGCCCGGGGCCGCAGGCGCGGTGTTGCGCGTGCGCCCGGTGTAGACCGAGGCTTCCCGCATGAATCGGGAAGTCGCGGCATGAGGTTCCGAGGGGTACCCCTGCCTTCGGGAGGCAGAGCTCTCGGCCCGCCAGGCCGCAGCGCCTTCCAGGAGATTCTTGAGCTCTCCCTGGATTCGCCGACCCTCGGTGGTTGATGGTTCTGGCATCACGCGGAGGAGCATCGCTGCGGCTGCCAGGTTCTGACCGACCCCGCTGGATGCGGGTGGCGGCCTGTCCCTAACATCGTTGGCGACGCGGTGCTGGAAACCCTGGGGCAGGTGACGTATTTCTCCGGCCGGGGGTTGGCCCGCCCATACCTGCCCGACGTCCCGGCGGATCGACTCGAGCGCTCCTGCTCCCTCGTCGAGCCTGGCCTGCGCCCCGTGGACTTGCTCGAGCTGTGGGTCGTGACCCCCCGCCGGAACGGGGACCACAGCTAGCTCCCGCGGGATGTCGGCACGAGGCACCGGCCTAGGGAGATCACCGCCCTCCGGCATGCCGAGACGGTTGCCTTCGGAGGGATCCCCTAGCTCGACGTGGAAACATTCACGGCTTGGGCCACAGACCTTGTCGTCAAGGCTGCGGCTGCCGTCGGAACAGTCGGAGAGGCAGTAGTCACATGCGGTCATAAAGTCCCGCATGGCACTGGGGTTGCCAAATCCAGAGAAATCCCAACAGACGCTGGGATCGTCATCTTCCTCGGACCCAGAGGGCCCATAGGTCAAGACGTCCGTCAATCGGTCCCAAGGCGACTGCATACGAAACCCCAGAGGGGTTGCACTCGCCTCAACGTGAGCGCCCGCCAAAGCGAGTTCGCTAGGCGGGTTGAGGCCGAGTCGAAATGACGTAGGATGGGAATCAGTCGGTACCTTTTGGTCGACGAGGAGCGACATAGTCACGTCGGGGACTGATTGCGCCGTCGTCTTAGGTACGAGGGCGACGTCCTGCAGGCCCTCCGCGAGCGTGCTGGCGTCGTCAACTTGCTCGGGATTGGCGTGTCGCGGGGGGACGGCGCTCGCCTTCGTCTCGAACGCGAGGTCGACGCCTGACGCGCCCTCCGTTGGGGCGCTGGGGACGTCGATTCGCTCGACAGCCGACGGAGCGCGGCCTCCCGCTCGGCCTTGGTTGCCCCACCTCCTCCTCCGATGGCGGGGGAGAGGACGGGGCAAGCTCGAATGTTGTTCTTCCACCACGCGGGGAAGACGTCGTCGATTCCGCCGCCGGCGGGCGGGCTGTCGGCCGCCATTGTCGTCGTCGCGCGGCGGTGGAAGGAGTATCATGTCGTAGCTGCCGTCGAGAGACACGAACTCGAGACTCCCGAAACGGAGCACCGTCCCGGGTTGGAGAGGTTGTTGGAGACTGCCCATCTGGAGCTTGACGGGAAACTTGTCACACCCGGTTTTAGAAGGCAAACCGAATGCGAACCATGTACGTGCCAGGATCAGTTATTCACGTACACAGCAGTTACATAACATGGACATCATCACACAGTGCTCAAAATAGTATTAAAAGGGGAAATAATAGTCGATTACATCATACGTCTGAGACGTCCATATAGTCCTTACAGTAAATCAAAGTGCGAAAACGAAACGTAGATAACCGCGGCCTTCACAGGCAGCCGACTGGGGGTTGCCGCTAACCCACACCTAGAACTCGTCGTAGTCTTGGAACTCCTGGAAGTCTCCTTCCACAGCTTCATCTTCTCCTGAGCAGTGGTTGCAATGCTGACAACCTGGGGGGGGGTTTGGTGTGTAGAGCAAGAGTGAGTACACATCAACATACTCAGCAAGTATCCTGTTTGGCTGTAGTGGACTAGCTTTATGTGGGGGTAAGTCAAGCCGTTGCTTTTAGTTGGTCAGTTTATTATTTACTAGTAGAAAGCCAGGTTTTAGCGTTAACCCAAGTTATTAACCCAAAGTACCCTTTCCAAACGGAAAGAATACCACTTACCAGCACCATGGTCATAACCAAAACCATCGATCTCATAGCCACCTGTACCAAAGTATCTCTGATCAAGTACCACTAATCACTGGAGCTCCCTTGGCCGCTCATAACCGCGAGCACGGCTGATATATCAGTTTTCAAACACTCTGCAGAGGTTGTGCACTTTACCCACAAGCCGTGATTCCCTTTCTGCCCGGAGATCATGACTCTCCATTGATCACTACCAAGGTGACCCAGCAGGGCATCACTACGTAGCCTTTACAAAGATTCCTCGGGACTGTAGTCGCCCGTTAGGTTTCCTAAATGTACCGCACTCCTCCCCAAGGGACAAATCAACCTTGGCAGAGCGAGCCGCATACACCGAGCCCCATTGACGGCACGACGGCTAAGCGAACTACACCCCGGTTCCTCTAATTATTCAGCTAAGGGCGTCCCACTCCACCCTCATGGTTGCACTGTTTTCCCGGGCAGTCATCCATAGAACAGGTCCTTACGGAGAGGCACTCGAGAAACCGCTCGAGCCCCCTTAAAAGCCACAAGTATAACATCATAATAAGAGAGGGGAAAACAGCGTATCATATATAATCTCATCATGTTCATTGATTAGAGTTGAGCAATAGCATGAAGCTAAACAGTAATAATCCGACCCAAATAGGTAAACAAGGACATGGATAACAAAAGCTAGTCAATCCTTAGGTATAAATGTGTAATGCGGGAGGTGAATTAAAGAATGAATAGGACAGAGATAGGTCAAAGGACACTTGCCTGCACCAACCGACTGCTGCTCAGGGGCTTCTCCTGCGAGTTCCTCGGGCTTTTCGACCGGATCGTTCTCTATGCGGTTGCAAGCATACATACATTCATCCATTCAAATTGGGAAACAAACAGTACATCATACAAGGGAACAAATAAAGTAAATATGCATCAAGTATGACATTCGATATCGCATTCATTATGATTAGAAAGAAACGGGAAAGGGTCTCGCGGGGGGGGGGGGTTAAAGCTTATGCACTAATGATTAGTTACAATTGGTTCTAACAAAAGAATTTAGTTATATGCACTAATGGAAACCTAGTCATTTTCAGTTGATCAACATTGAACTGGATAAACAATTGATTAAATGAATCAACTAGCGTAACGGAATTCTAAATTAAGTTTCCTATTTCAATAACATGAACAATGATTAACCTGCCTAAAATAAAATATATAACAGTAATGAAAGAAAATAAAATAAAAAAAATAAAATAATAAAAAAGGGGGGGCGGTTGAACCGGCCAGGGGGCGGGTTAATCGGCCTGGGGCAGGGGTGGCTGGGCAGGGCGCGGGCGCGGGGCAGGGGGCGGCCGAGCTGGGCGCGCAGGGGCGGCCGGGCTGGGGCGGCCGAACCGGCGGGGGGGGGGGGGGGGGGGGGCTGGGCCGGCCAAGGCGGCGACCGAGCCGGGCGGGCGGGCGCGCAGGGGCGGCCGAGCCGGCCATGGGCGGGGCAGGGCGCGCAGGGGCGGCGGCGGCCGAGCCGGGCGGCGGTTGGGCCGGGGAGGGGGAGAGGAGGGGAGAGGGAAGGGAGGAGAGGGGGAGGGGGACCTCACCGGGGACGGGGACGGGCGGCCGAACCGGCGACGAGCAGGGGCGGCGGCTAGGGCAGGGGCGGCGGCTAGGGAGAAAATGGGAGAAAGGGAGGGAGAGAGGGGGATTTGGGGGAAGAGGGAGGGGCGGCTGGGCCAACTGGGCCCAAAAGGGGGCGCGCGGGGGGGGGCGGCTGGGCCGGCCGGGGCGGCCCACGACGCGGGAGAGAGAAAAAGGAGGAGGGAGAGAAAGAAAAAGAAAAAGAAAGAAAAGGTTTTTTCTCCTTT
Organism: Zea luxurians; assembly: GCA_029449295.1. Classification (NCBI taxonomy): domain Eukaryota; kingdom Viridiplantae; phylum Streptophyta; class Magnoliopsida; order Poales; family Poaceae; genus Zea; species Zea luxurians. Next base: position 295,183 of record JAOPSE010000377.1, read on the forward strand.
TCGAAATCCGATCTCCCTAGATGAATGCACTTACATTTCTAAGCAATCAAAGAACGCATAGTTCGGCATGGTGCATCAAACAACATAAAGTAATTTAGGGTTTTTCTTTACACGGGAATTCCAAACCGAACCCCGCTAAAACTTTGGAAAAGGTCAAGGTTTAGCGAGAGAACGAGAAAAGAAAAGAGTAACACATGAATTTGGTGAGAGAAAAGAAGAAAAAATTCTACCCCCAAATTCAGGGCGTTACAAACCTATCCCCCTTAAAAGAATCTCGCCCTCAAGATTCAGGGTTGGCTAGCAAAGAGCTCAGGGTATCTAGCCATCAGATCATCTTCACGCTCCCAGGTTGCTTCTTCCTCAGAGTGGTGATCCCATCTGACTTTGCACATTCTGATGGTCTTCCTTCGGGTGACTCTGTCTGCAACCTCAAGGATCTGCACTGGCTTCTCAACGTAGGTCAAGTCCTCCTGGACTTCAAGACCTTCTGCTGGCAACTGCTCTTCTGGCACACGCAAGCACTTCTTCAACTGAGACACATGAAAGACATCATGCACAGCGGACAAATTCTCTGGCAGACTGAGCTGATAGGCCACTTCTCCACGCCTTGAGAGGATTTGGTATGGACCAATGTAGCGGGGTGCTAGCTTGCCTTTGATTCCGAACCTTCTGACTCCCCTGATCGGTGACACTTTCAGATAGACAAAGTCTCCTACTTCAAAACTCAGCTCTCTTCTTCTTGTGTCTGCATAGCTTCGCTGCCTCGATTGCGCTATCTTCAGATTCTCTCGGACCATCTTGATGTTCTCTTCGGCTTCAAGCAAAATATCTGGCCCAAACACTTGCTTTTCTCCAGGCTGATCCCATTTCAACGGAGTTCTGCAACTCCTTCCATAGAGCGCTTGAAATGGTGACATCTTCAAACTGGCCTGGTAACTGTTTTTATAGGAAAACTCTGCATAAGGCAATCGCTTGTCCCATCCGGACTGATCTTGCAACGCACAGGCTCTCAACATGTCTTCAAGAATTTGGTTGGTCCTTTCGGTCTGGCCATCTGTCTGCGGATGATAAGCTGAACTGAAATTCAGATGTGTGCCCAAAGCTTCATGCAATTGCTGCCAGAAATGAGAGGTGAACTGTGGTCCTCTGTCTGACACTATCTTCTTTGGCACACCATGAAGACAAACGATCCGAGACATATACAACTCTGCCAATACGGCACTGCTGTAGTTGGTCTTGACTGGTATGAAGTGGGCTGACTTGGTCAAACGGTCCACTACTACCCAAATGGAATCGTAGCCGGCTCGAGTGCGAGGCAATCCGACTATGAAATTCATGCCGATTTCATCCCATTTCCACTGAGGGATCTGCAACGGTTGCAACAATCCAGCAGGTCTCTGGTGCTCTGCCTTAATTCTTCGACAACTATCACACATAGCCACATGCTCTGCGATTTCCCTCTTCATTCCGTACCACCAGAATTTCTTCTTCAGATCCTGATACATCTTCTCACTGCCAGGGTGAATCGAATAGGCTGTCTCATGAGCTTCCTTGAGAATCAACTCCCGAATGGACTGGACATTGGGAACACACAAGCGGTCTTTGAACCATATCACGCCTTCTGCATCTTCTCGAAAATCTTTGCCTCTGCCATCTAGAATCAGTCGCCGGATCTCACTGATCTTCTCATCATTCTTCTGCGCTTCTTTGATTTCGCGCTCTAAGGTAGGTTCCAACTCAACTGTGACTCCTCGCAAATTGTTCAGAAATCCGAGACTCAACCTGTCGAACTCCTTGGCCAACTCATAGGGCATCGGACGAGCGACCATCAGATTGACTTGACTCTTTCTGCTCAAAGCATCTGCCACTACGTTGGCTTTGCCCGGATGGTAATGAATCTCCAACTCATAGTCTTTGATCAATTCTAACCATCTTCGTTGCCTCATGTTCAATTCTGACTGAGTGAATATGTACTTCAGACTCTTGTGGTCTGTGTAAACATCGCATTTCTGTCTATACAGATAGTGCCTCCATGTCTTCAGTGCGTGAACCACTGCTGCCAACTCTAGGTCATGGATTGGGTAATTCTTCTCATGAACCTTCAGCTGTCGGGACGAGTAAGCCACAACTCTTCCCTCTTGCATCAACACGCATCCCAAACCTGTGTAACAAGCATCACAGTACACAAAGAAGGGCTTGTGCACATTAGGCAAGACTAGGACAGGCACTATTGTCAACTTCCCTTTCAGCGCTTCAAAGGCCTCTTGACATTTCTGGGTCCACTTGAACTCAACCTTGTTGCCTAGCAACGCTGTCATTGGTTTCGCAATCTTCGAAAACCCTTCAATGAATCGCCGATAATATCCGGCCATTCCAATGAAGCTCTTGATTCCTCGAGCATCCGTTGGCGCTTTCCAGTTCAAAATGTCTGCCACTTTCTTCGGATCCACAGCCAATCCTTCTTTGTTGATTATGTGACCCAAGAACAGGACTTCACTGATCCAGAACTCACACTTGCTCAACTTTGCATACAACTGGTGCTCTCGCAATCTCTGCAATACCATCCTCAAATGATCTGCGTGCTCTTCTTCGCTTTGAGAATAAACCAGAATGTCATCAATGAATACCACCACAAACTTATCAAGATAATCCGTGAATACGTTGTTCATCAAGTTCATGAAGAACGCTGGTGCATTGGTCAAACCAAAAGACATCACTGTGAACTCATATAAACCATACTTGGTAATGAATGCCGTCTTCGGAATGTCCGAAGGACGGATCCTGAGCTGATGATAACCGGACCTCAGATCGATCTTGGAGAACACACTGGCTCCTCTCAACTGGTCGAACAGATCTTCTATTCTGGGCAAAGGGTATTTGTTCTTGATCGTGACTTCATTCAAAGCTCGATAATCGATACACATCCTCTTGGTGCCATCTTTCTTTTCCACGAACAAGACAGGGGCGGCCCAAGGCGAGGTGCTTGGCCGGATGTAACCTTTCTCTGACAGCTCATCAATCTGCTTCTTAAGCTCAACCAACTCTGGTCTGGATATTCTGTAAGCTCTCTTAAAGATGGGGGCGGTTCCAGGAAGAAGCTCTATGGCAAACTCAACTTTCCGCTCTGGTGGCATACCCGGTAAATCCTTTGGAAACACATCTGGGAACTCGGACACCACCTTGATACTCTCAATTGGGTCTGCTTCACTGCTATCGACAGCCATCTGATAACAACTTCCTTTCTTTGGCTCAGGTGGGACTAACTCGGTCACCACTTCCTTTCCTAGTGGGGACACCAACTTGATTGTCCTTTTATCACAACTGATAACTGCCTGATACTTATCTAGCCAATTCATCCCTAGGATGACATCTATTCCCTGAGTACCCATTACTATAAGGTTGGCGGGAAACACTATCCCCCTTATTTCCACACTTATATTCAAACAAATGCTATCGGCTCGAATTCTACCACCGGCTGAGTCAATTTGAATGGGGGTTGACATGGTAGTAATTGGAAGATTATGTGCTTCTACCCATGATGCAGTAATGAAAGAATGCGTTGCTCCAGTATCAAATAACACTTCTGCAATATGGGAGTCGACTGGGAACATACCTACTATCATGCCGGGAGTCTCCTGAACTGCTTCAGCCTCCAAGTGGTTCAGTCTCCCATGATTGTAACGCGGCTGAGAGCGGTTGCCTGCTCCAGGCTGAGACACATTCTGCTTTGCTGGGGCATTGGGGCCCGACTGCTGCTGGGCTGCCTTCTTCGGACATTGCATCACCCAATGGCCTTGCTCTCCACAGTGGAAACATGCCCTGTTTCCAACCTGAGCTGGTGCTGCCTGATTGTTCTGCTGGTTTGCTGGGGCAGGAAGACGAGGTGTCTGCTGATTCTGCCTCTGAAACTGGCCTCCTGACTGATTGCTCTGACGGTTCTGGTACTGATGCTGAGGATACTGCCTTTGAAACTGATGATGCTGCTGAGGTGGACGCTGGTTCTGCCTGAACTGCTGAGGTTGATTGCCTGAGAAACGAGGGCGGCTGCTGCTTCCAGGCTGGGGTCCACTGATCTTGCGCTTACGATCCTCCATCTCCTTACGCTTCCTTTCTGTCATGATTGCTTTGTCAATCAGGTGTTGGAATGTCAGGAAGGTGTGATTCATCAGTTGGTACTGCAGAGGGTCAACCAAGCCTCTCAAGAAACGGTACTGTCGCTTGGCGTCGATGTTGACATCTTCAGGAGCATAGCGAGACAACTGCAGAAACCTATCTCGATACTCACTGACAGATGATGACCCTTGCTTAAGGGCCAGGAACTCCTCCTTCTTCACTGTCATCAGACCTGCAGGCACATGGTACTGACGAAAGTTACCTCTGAACTCTTCCCAGGTGATGGCATCGGGGTTGGCATGGGTGGCGAGATAAGACTCCCACCATGATTGGGCTGCTCCTCTCAACAGACGGGGACCATACAGGACTTTCTCCCTGTCATCACACTGAGCGGTATGCAACTCTCGCTCCACAGTGCGTAGCCAATCTTCAGCATCCATGGGGTCAGAAGAGTGAGCGAACGTTGGTGGATGACCTCTCATGAATTCAGCACGCTTATCTCTGGGCATCTGAGGCATCTGAGGCTGGGGTGGTGCTTGCTGCTGTTGCTGCTGCTGCTGCTGAATGGCGGCCAAAGTCTGACCGATGGCTTGAACCGCTTGAGTCTGCATCAGAAACATCTGCTCGATCGACATCGGGGGCGGGGGTGGCAGGTGCTGCTGCTGGGGCACCTCATCCTGCGGAGCGGCTCGCTCCTGCTGAGCACGCCTTCCTCCTCTGCGCCTGTTCTCTGACATCTGCAGAATGCAACCACACATCAGAACTGATCTGGCAAATCTTGCAGCATAAGGAAAGAGTATAGAATTCTTCAACAGCACTGAACAGATGAGCATCTTCACTGATCTCCAACACAGACCACACAGCTTCTCAGATAAAGAGGAAAGTGGAATAAAGGTTTCCCAACTATATAACTAACTCCATTAACATATAACAGGTAAACCAAAATGCAGGGGATACCCACACTCTGGTGACAGTCATTACAAAGATCCAAACCAAACATAGTTCATCATGACAAACATGAATGCACAGGATATAGCAAACTACCCTGTCTAACTAAGACCAACTAAGACCGAGACTAACGCTAAGACTGAAGCTTCTACGTATATATTTTGTATTAATTACAGGATCCAACTCTAACGAGCTATGGTTCTAGATTTATCTTGGTCTTGCAGTCGAGATTGCCATAAGACTGGTGTCCACGCCGAGGTGAGCGGTACGGGTGCTGAGTCCCAACGGGAGCGGGGGGACCATCATCCAAGTGACGACGTTCCTGAAAGGGAAATGTGCCCTTGGGCCATTTCTAAGTGTTTTGGTGATTTAGTGTCCAACGCAAGTGCCTAATTGTAAAATGGTGGACAAAGTACAAATCAAGGATAAAGGTATGTTTCTCAGACTTAGTACATTGTTTTATGGACTAATGTATTGTGTCTAAGTGCTGGAAACAGAAAAAATCGAGTTGAAGAAGAGATGGCTCGAGCAGCCAAAGTCTGCCCAGTCTGGGTGCACCGGACTGTCCGGTGGTGCACCGGACAATGTCCGGTGCGCCAGGCTGGCTTGGGCAAAGTGGCTGCTCTCGGGACTTCGACGGCGACGTACGGCTAAAATTCACCGGACTGTCCGGTGTGCACCGGACTGTCCGGTGAGCCAACGGTCGGCCGCGCAATCTGCGCGGGACACGTGGCCGAGCCAACGGCTAGAAGACGGCACCGGACTGTCCGGTGTGCACCGGACATGTCCGGTGCGCCAACGGCTCTCAGGCTGCCAACGGTCGGCTTCGCTATTTAAGGAAGGAAATCGGGCACCGGACAGTGTCCGGTGTGCACCGGACTGTCCGGTGCCCCCGATGACAGAAGGCAAGAATGGCTTTCCAAACATGTGCTCAACGGCTCCTAGCTGCCTTGGGGCTATAAAAGGGACCCCTAGGCGCATGGAGGAATATACCAAGCATCTCCTAATCATTTCTAAGCACCAAGACATCGATTTTGCGCATTCGTTTCATTGTGATAGCATATAGAGCTCTAGTGGAGTTGTGAACTCATTGAGTTGTGTTGCGAGCTCTTGTTGCGACTTGTGTGCGTGTTGACACTCTGATTCTTGTGTCTTGTGTGCGTTGCTAATCCCTCCCTTGCTCCGTGTTCTTTGTGAATTTCAAGTGTAAAGGCGAGAGGCTCCAAGTTGTGGAGATTCCTCGCAAACGGGATTGAGATAAAGCAAGCAAAACACCGTGGTATTCAAGTGGGTCTTTGGACCGCTTGAGAGGGGTTGATTGCAACCCTCGTCCGTTGGGACGCCACAACGTGGAGTAGGCAAGCGTTGGTCTTGGCCGAACCACGGGATAACCACCGTGCCATCTCTGTGATTGATTTTTGTTGGTTATTGTGTTTTGTTGAGGATTCCTCTATAGCCACTTGGCAATTATTGTGCTAACAATTAACCAAGTTTTGTGGCTTAAGTTTTGAAGTGTTACAGGATCACCTATTCACCCCCCCTCTAGGTGCTCTCAATTGGTATCAGAGGTGTTCTCTTCACTAAGGGACTAACAGCCCGAAGAGATGGATCCTAAGGGGAAGGGTATCGTGATCAACGACAAAGAGAAGGAATCCTTCGTCAACGAGCCGAAGGACGACAAGCCTACCGACTCCGGTTCGGGTCATAGACGAAAGGAAGGGAAGAAGAAGAAGACAAGGCGCATCAAGGAGATCGTCTACTACGACGACAGCGATGAGTCTACTTCTTCCCAAAAGGACGACAACCACAACGACTACGAGAGAAGGAAACCGGTTAATTCGAACTTTTCTTTTGACTACTCTCGTATTCCACAAAGTTCAAATTCACATTTGCTCTCCATTCCACTCGGCAAGCCTCCACACTTTGATGGGGAGGACTACGGATTTTGGAGCCACAAAATGCGTAGTCACCTATTCTCTCTCCATCCTAGTATATGGGAGATTGTAGAGAGTGGAATGCACTTTGATAGTTCGGATAGTCCCATGTTCATTAACGAACAAATTCATAAGAATGCACAAGCTACTACTGTTCTTCTAGCGTCTTTGTGCAGGGATGAATACCATAAGGTGAGCGGCTTGGATAACGCCAAGCAGATCTGGGACACCCTCAAGATTTCTCATGAGGGGAACGACGTCACCTTGCTCACCAAGATGGAGTTGGTAGAGGGCGAGCTTGGACGGTTCGCGATGATAAGGGGAGAGGAGCCGACACAAACATACAACCGGCTCAAGACTCTTATCAATAAGATAAGGAGCTATGGAAGCACGCGATGGACGGACCACGACGTCGTCCGACTGATGCTAAGGTCCTTTACCGTTCTTGATCCTCATTTGGTGAATAATATTCGTGAGAATCCCAGGTACACCAAAATGTCGCCCGAGGAAGTCCTAGGAAAATTCGTCAGCGGGCGAATGATGATCAAGGAGGCGAGGTACGTGGACGACGCCTTGAATGGACCGATCAACGAGCCGCAACCTCTTGCTCTCAAAGCAACAAGAAGCAAGGAGGCGCTACCTAGCAAGGTGGCACAAATTGAGGCGGCCGGACTTAATGATGAAGAAATGGCCCTCATCATCAAAAGATTCAAGACGACGCTTAAAGGTCGCAAGGGACAGCCAATCAAGACCAAAGCCAAGGGGAAGCGCTCATGCTTCAAATGCGGTAAGCTTGGTCATTTTATTGCTAACTGTCCCGACAATGATAGTGAACAGGACCAAGGGAGCAAGAGGGAGAAGAAGAAGGCATACAAGAAGGCAAAGGGCGAGGCACATCTAGGCAAGGAGTGGGATTCGGATTGCTCCTCCTCCGACTCCGACAATGAGGGACTCGCCGCCACCGCCTTCAACAAGTCATCCCTCTTCCCAAACGAGCGTCACACTTGCCTCATGGCAAGAGAGAAGAAAGTAAGCACTCATGATACTAGTACTTATGCTTCTTCAAGTGAGGATGAGTCCAGTGATGATGATGAGATAGATTACTCATGCTTATTCAAGGGATTAGATAGATCCAAAATTGATAAGATTAATGAGTTGATTGATGCTTTGAATGACAAGAATAGATTACTAGAAAAACAAGAGGATCTTTTATATGAGGAGCATGATAAATTTGTTAGTGCACAAAAATCTCTTGCTCTTGAAATTAAAAGGAATGAAATGCTCTCTAGTGAATTATCTTCTTGTCATGAAACCATTGCTACTTTAAGAAGTGTTAATGATGATTTAAGTGCTAAACTAGAAGTAGCTAGTAAATCTAATTCTTGTGTAGAAATTGTTGAAACTTGTAACAGGTGTAAAGATTTTGACATTGATGCTTGTAGTGATCACTTAGTTTCAATTTCAAAATTAAATGAGGAATTGGCTAGTCTTAATGCCCAACTTAAGACTAGCAAGAATGAATTTGACAAGTTAAAATTTGCAAGGGATGCCTACACGATTGGTAGACACCCCTCAATTAAGGATGGACTTGGCTACAAGAGGGAAGCCAAGGACTTGACAAGCCATAAGGCTCCCATCTCTGCCAAGGAGAAAGGGAAGGCCCCTATGGCAACTAGTGCTAAAAAGAACCATGCCTTTATGTACCATGGTAGGAGTCAAACTAGAAATGCTTATAGGAGCTATAATGCTTATGATGTTTTTGATTCTCATGCCATGTTTGCTTCTAGTTCTTCCTATATGCATGGTAGAGATATGTCTAGGAGAAATGCTATCCATCATGTGCCAAGAAAGAATATTATTCATGCTCCTAGGAAAGTAATGAATGAACCTTCTACAATTTATCATGCTTTAAATGCTTCCTTTGCTATTTGTAGAAAGGATAGGAAAATAGTTGCTAGGAAGTTAGGGGCAAAATGCAAGGGAGACAAAACTTGCATTTGGGTCCCTAAGGATATTTGCACTAACCTTGTAGGACCCAACATGAGTTGGGTACCTAAGACCCAAGCCTAAATTTGCCTTGCAGGTTTATGCATCCGGGGGTTCAAGCTGGATCATCGACAGCGGATGCACAAACCATATGACGGGGGAGAAGAAGATGTTCACCTCCTACGTCAAAAACAAAGATTCCCAAGATTCAATAATATTCGGTGATGGGAATCAAGGCAAGGTAAAAGGGTTAGGTAAAATTGCAATCTCAAATGAGCACTCTATATCTAATGTGTTTTTAGTAGAGTCTCTTGGATATAATTTGCTATCTGTTAGTCAATTATGCAATATGGGATACAACTGCTTATTTACAAATCTAGATGTGTCTGTCTTTAGAAGATGTGATGGTTCACTAGCTTTTAAGGGTGTACTAGACGACAAACTTTACTTAGTTGATTTTGCAAAAGAAGAGGCCGGTCTAGATGCATGCTTAATGGCTAAGACTTGCATGGGCTGGTTGTGGCATCGCCGCTTAGCACATGTGGGGATGAAGAACCTCCACAAGCTTCTAAAGGGAGAACACGTGATAGGTCTAACCAATGTTCATTTCGAAAAAGATAGACCTTGTGCAGCTTGTCAAGCAGGTAAACAAGTGGGAGGAGCACATCACAGCAGGAATGTGATGACCACGTCAAGACCTCTGGAGCTGCTGCATATGGACCTCTTCGGACCCGTCGCCTATCTGAGCATAGGAGGAAGTAAGTATGGTCTAGTTATTGTTGATGACTTTTCCCGCTTCACTTGGGTGTTCTTTTTGCAGGATAAGTCTGAAACCCAAGGGACCCTCAAGCGCTTCCTAAGGAGAGCTCAAAATGAGTTTGAGCTCAAGGTGAAGAAGATAAGGAGCGACAACGGGTCCGAATTCAAGAACCTTCAAGTGGAGGAGTTTCTTGAGGAGGAGGGGATCAAGCACGAGTTCTCCGCTCCCTACACACCTCAGCAAAATGGTGTGGTAGAGAGGAAGAACAGGACGCTCATAGATATGGCGAGGACTATGCTTGGAGAATTCAAGACCCCTGAGTGCTTTTGGTCGGAAGCCATGAACACGGCTTGCCACGCCATCAACAGGGTCTACCTTCACCGCCTCCTCAAGAAGACGTCGTATGAGCTACTAACCGGTAACAAACCTAATGTATCGTATTTTCGTGTTTTTGGGAGTAAATGCTACATTCTAGTGAAGAAAGGTAGGAATTCCAAATTTGCTCCCAAAGCCGTAGAAGGGTTTTTATTAGGTTATGATTCAAATACAAAGGCGTATAGGGTCTTCAACAAATCATCGGGTTTGGTTGAAGTCTCTAGCGACGTTGTATTTGATGAGACTAATGGCTCTCCAAGAGAGCAAGTTGTTGATCTTGATGATGTAGATGAAGAAGACGTTCCAACGGCCGCAATACGCACCATGGCGATTGGAGATGTACGGCCTCAGGAACATTTGGAGCAAGATCAACCGTCTTCCTCAACTATGGTGCATTCCCCAACCCAAGATGACGAACAGGTACCTCAAGTGGAGGCACATGATCAAGGGGGAGCACAGGATGTTCAAGAGGAAGAAGCACCTCAGGCACCTCCAACCCAAGTTCGAGCGACAATTCAAAGGGATCATCCCGTCGACCAGATATTGGGTGATATTAGCAAGGGAGTAACTACTCGCTCAAGATTAGTTAATTTTTGTGAGCATTACTCTTTTGTCTCTTCTATTGAGCCTTTTAGGGTAGAAGAGGCCTTGCTAGATCCGGACTGGGTGTTGGCCATGCAGGAGGAACTCAACAACTTCAAGCGCAACGAAGTTTGGACACTGGTGCCTCGTCCCAAGCAAAATGTTGTGGGAACCAAGTGGGTGTTCCACAACAAACAGGACGAGCACGGGGTGGTGACGAGGAACAAGGCTCGACTTGTGGCAAAAGGTTATGCCCAAGTCGCAGGTTTGGACTTTGAGGAGACTTTTGCTCCTGTGGCTAGGCTAGAATCAATTCGTATCTTGCTAGCATATGTCGCTCACCATTCTTTCAGGTTGTACCAAATGGATGTGAAGAGCGCTTTCCTCAACGGGCCGATCAAGGAGGAGGTGTACGTGGAGCAGCCCCCTGGCTTCGAGGATGAACGGTACCCCGACCACGTGTGTAAGCTCTCTAAGGCGCTCTATGGACTTAAGCAAGCCCCAAGAGCATGGTATGAATGCCTTAGAGACTTTTTAATTGCTAATGCTTTCAAGGTTGGGAAAGCCGATCCAACTCTTTTTACTAAGACTTGCGATGGTGATCTTTTTGTGTGCCAAATTTATGTCGACGACATAATATTTGGTTCTACTAACCAAAAGTCTTGTGAAGAGTTTAGCAGGGTAATGACGCAGAAATTCGAGATGTCGATGATGGGCGAGTTGACCTACTTCCTTGGGTTCCAAGTGAAGCAACTCAAGGACGGCACCTTCATCTCCCAAACGAAGTACACACAAGATTTGCTAAAGAGGTTTGGGATGAAGGACGCCAAGCCCGCAAAGACGCCAATGGGAACCGACGGACACAGCGACCTCAACAAAGGAGGTAAGTCCGTTGATCAAAAGGCATATCGGTCCATGATAGGTTCTTTGCTTTATTTATGTGCTAGTAGACCGGATATTATGCTTAGCATATGCATGTGTGCTAGATTTCAATCCGATCCGAAGGAGTGTCACTTAGTGGCTGTGAAGCGAATTCTTCGATATTTAGTCGCTACGCCTTGCTTCGGGATCTGGTATCCAAAGGGGTCTAACTTTGACTTGATTGGGTACTCAGATTCCGACTATGCTGGATGTAAGGTCGATAGGAAGAGTACATCGGGGACGTGCCAATTCTTAGGAAGGTCCCTGGTGTCATGGAACTCTAAGAAACAAACCTCCGTTGCCCTATCCACCACTGAGGCCGAGTATGTTGCTGCGGGACAGTGTTGTGCGCAACTACTTTGGATGAGGCAAACCCTCCGGGACTTTGGCTACAATCTGAGCAAAGTCCCACTCCTATGTGACAATGAGAGTGCCATCCGAATAGCGGAAAATCCTGTTGAGCACAGCCGCACAAAGCACATTGACATCCGGCATCACTTTTTGAGAGACCACCAGCAAAAGGGAGATATCAAAGTGTTTCATGTTAGCACCGAGAACCAGCTAGCCGATATCTTTACCAAGCCTCTAGATGAGAAGACATTTTGCAGGCTGCATAGTGAGCTCAATATCTTAGATTCGCGGAACTTGGATTGAAATGTAGCATACATGTGTTTATGCCTTTGATCATGTTCACTCTGCATTTTGTTGCTTATTGTGGTGCTCAAGTTGTACAAACACTCCCTGAACCTCACAAGTCCTGTTTGCGAGTAATGCACATATTTAGGGGGAGCTGTGCTACAACTTGACCCTTTGAGACTAACCATGTACTTGAGTTTCGTTGTTTTAGTCTCCAAGGAAAATTGAAAGGGAAAAGGAGGACTTGGACCATGCACGACTTCCACTGCACTCCGATGAAAAGAGTAACTTTTCCAAGTTCATCTTCATACTCTTATTGCCTTTGTGTTCTTATTTGAAGATTTTGGTGAGGCAATGGGGTTAAAGGGGCCAAGATTGATCCCGTTTTGGTGCTTGATGCCAAAGGGGGAGAAAATAAAGGCCAAAGCGATAAATGGATCAGCTACCACTTGAGAGATTTTGAAAATAGTAGAATAGAGCTTTTGGTTTGCTTTTGGTTTTGGTTTGTCAAAACTCTTTTGTTGTCTCTCTTGTCAAAAGTTGGCTTCTTGTGGGGAGAAGTATTGATTATGGGAAAAAGGGGGAGTTCTTGAAATCTTAAGTCAATTTCTCTTAAAATGACTCTCTTTATGTCTTAACATGTGTGTTTGACTTAGAGATAGAAATTTGAGTTTGATTTGCAAAAACAAACCAAGTGGTGGCATAGAGTGATCCATATATGTCAAAATTGAATCAAAACAATTTTGAGTTCTTATTTGATTTGATTTTGTACTTGTTCTACTTGCTTTATGTTGTGTTGGCATAAATCACCAAAAAGGGGGAGATTGAAAGGGAAATGTGCCCTTGGGCCATTTCTAAGTGTTTTGGTGATTTAGTGTCCAACACAAGTGCCTAATTGTAAAATGGTGGACAAAGTACAAATCAAGGATAAAGGTATGTTTCTCAGACTTAGTACATTGTTTTATGGACTAATGTATTGTGTCTAAGTGCTGGAAACAGAAAAAATCGAGTTGAAGAAGAGATGGCTCGAGCAGCCAAAGTCTGCCCAGTCTGGGTGCACCGGACTGTCCGGTGGTGCACCGGACAGTGTCCGGTGCGCCAGGCTAGCTTGGGCAAAGTGGCTGCTCTCAGGACTTCGACGGCGACGTACGGCTAAAATTCACCGGACTGTCCGGTATGCACCGGACTGTCCGGTGAGCCAACGGTCGGCCGCGCAATCTGCGCGGGACACGTGGCCGAGCCAACGGCTAGAAGACGGCACCGGACTGTCCGGTGTGCACCGGACATGTCCGGTGCGCCAACGGCTCTCAGGCTGCCAACGGTCGGCTTCGCTATTTAAGGAAGGAAATCGGGCACCGGACAGTGTCCGGTGTGCACCGGACTGTCCGGTGCCCCCGATGACAGAAGGCAAGAATGGCTTTCCAAACATGTGCTCAACGGCTCCTAGCTGCCTTAGGGCTATAAAAGGGACCCCTAGGCGCATGGAGGAATATACCAAGCATCTCCTAATCATTTCTAAGCACCAAGACATCGATTTCGCGCATTCGTTTCATTGTGATAGCATATAGAGCTCTAGTGGAGTTGTGAACTCATTGAGTTGTGTTGCGAGCTCTTGTTGCGACTTGTGTGCGTGTTGACACTCTGATTCTTGTGTCTTGTGTGCGTTGCTAATCCCTCCCTTGCTCCGTGTTCTTTGTGAATTTCAAGTGTAAAGGCGAGAGGCTCCAAGTTGTGGAGATTCCTCGCAAACGGGATTGAGATAAAGCAAGCAAAACACCGTGGTATTCAAGTGGGTCTTTGGACCGCTTGAGAGGGGTTGATTGCAACCCTCGTCCGTTGGGACGCCACAACGTGGAGTAGGCAAGCGTTGGTCTTGGCCGAACCACGGGATAACCACCGTGCCATCTCTGTGATTGATTTTTGTTGGTTATTGTGTTTTGTTGAGGATTCCTCTATAGCCACTTGGCAATTATTGTGCTAACAATTAACCAAGTTTTGTGGCTTAAGTTTTGAAGTGTTACAGGATCACCTATTCACCCCCCCTCTAGGTGCTCTCAGTTCCGCGCGCTCAGCCCGCAGCAGGGCGATCTCAGCACGAGCCCTACTCAGCTCGTCTAGTGCATGGTCCAGCTCCGTGTTTAGCACGGCGGCTAGGTTGACTGTGCTGCTCAACCTAGGATTGTCCTCACCAGCAGGTGAAACAATCACGCCTCCTGTGCTGCCAGATGGACGGCGGGGGTAATACTTCAGGTCGAGACCGTCAGCTACCCCACCGAAAACCGAGCAGTAGTGCGAAAGCGCACGCCGTGCAGCATCCTGCATGGCTGCCTCAGCTGAGTCCCGCTCAGAGATAGAATAGTACTCTGAGCAAGCCTCCGCGCCCTGGAGACTGTTCTCCGGACGGCGCACCAAGCAGGTCGCCTCCCAGCGGTCCGGGTAGACCCCGCGACTATGCTGGTAGACCACACAGCGATACTCGATGGACCAAGTACGTCGGTTAAGTGCCCGACGTAGCAGGGTATCAAGCGCATCATGGAAGTGACATCCGCGAGCAGCGTCGCGAGTGATGGGTCGAGCAACCCATCCTTCCGGCCCATGGTTAGCAGAGAGGTCGGTGTCATGGCTCGGGCTGTCGTCGCCACCTCCGCCGTCTGGGTCTCCTCCAGCAGCTACTCCAGAAGCTGGGGCGCCCAGTGGTGGTGCAGGGGGCGCCTCCAGAGGAAGCACAGGAGAGCAGCTCCTCACAGACTCTATCTCCTGCTGGAGCGAGAAAGAAGAGCCCTGCTGCTCCTGTCGTCGACGTTCCTGCTCCTCATGTAGGCGGTGGTGCAGTCTCTCCAAGTGGCTGGACTGTCCGGCCATGGGACGGCGAAGCGGACGCTCAGCAAGGCGGGAGGGTAAGAAGGGGATGACGGACTTTCGTGCAGTGTGTCTAAGTCGAGCCATCTACAAAAGACACCGCAAGCAAAAGAGTGAGAACAGAATTAATATGACCAGCAAATAATGAATCATAAATAAATGAAGGATTAGAATAAAACATGGTTTTCAGCAAGGTATAATATATAGTAGAACATAGGTTTGGTCAGTATGACCAACTTTTGAAGGGATATCAAAGTCAAGGCAGGGACAGAGGTCTATAATCCTTAGAACGACCATTCTACTCTAGGTTAGCGGTCCTACAGTCAGCACGACTTTGATACCACTTATGTCACACCCGGTTTTAGAAGGCAAACCGAATGCGAACCATGTACGTGACAGGATCAGTTATTCACGTACACAGCAGTTACATAACATGGACATCATCACACAGTGCTCAAAATAGTATTAAAAGGGGAAATAATAGTCGATTACATCATACGTCTGAGACGTCCATATAGTCCTTACAGTAAATCAAAGTGCGAAAACGAAACGTAGATAACCGCGGCCTTCACAGGCAGCCGACTGGGGGTTGCCGCTAACCCACACCTAGAACTCGTCGTAGTCTTGGAACTCCTGGAAGTCTCCTTCCACAGCTTCATCTTCTCCTGAGCAGTGGTTGCAATGCTGACAACCTGGGGGGGGTTTGGTGTGTAGAGCAAGAGTGAGTACACATCAACATACTCAGCAAGTATCCTGTTTGGCTGTAGTGGACTAGCTTTATGTGGGGGTAAGTCAAGCCGTTGCTTTTAGTTGGTCAGTTTATTATTTACTAGTAGAAAGCCAGGTTTTAGCGTTAACCCAAGTTATTAACCCAAAGTACCCTTTCCAAACGGAAAGAATACCACTTACCAGCACCATGGTCATAACCAAAACCATCGATCTCATAGCCACCTGTACCAAAGTATCTCTGATCAAGTACCACTAATCACTGGAGCTCCCTTGGCCGCTCATAACCGCAAGCACGGCTGATATATCAGTTTTCAAACACTCTGCAGAGGTTGTGCACTTTACCCACAAGCCGTGATTCCCTTTCTGCCCGGAGATCATGACTCTCCATTGATCACTACCAAGGTGACCCAGCAGGGCATCACTACGTAGCCTTTACAAAGATTCCCCGGGACTGTAGTCGCCCGTTAGGTTTCCTAAATGTACCGCACTCCTCCCCAAGGGACAAATCAACCTTGGCAGAGCGAGCCGCATACACCGAGCCCCATTGACGGCACGACGGCTAAGCGAACTACACCCCGGTTCCTCTAATTATTCAGCTAAGGGCGTCCCACTCCACCCTCATGGTTGCACTGTTTTCCCGGGCGGTCATCCATAGAACAGGTCCTTACGGAGAGGCACTCGAGAAACCGCTCGAGCCCCCTTAAAAGCCACAAGTATAACATCATAATAAGAGAGGGGAAAACAGCGTATCATATATAATCTCATCATGTTCATTGATTAGAGTTGAGCAATAGCATGAAGCTAAACAGTAATAATCCGACCCAAATAGGTAAACAAGGACATGGATAACAAAAGCTAGTCAATCCTTAGGTATAAATGTGTAATGCGGGAGGTGAATTAAAGAATGAATAAGACAGAGATAGGTCAAAGGACACTTGCCTCCACCAACCGACTGCTGCTCAGGGGCTTCTCCTGCGAGTTCCTCGGGCTTTTCGACCGGATCGTTCTCTATGCGATTGCAAGCATACATACATTCATCCATTCAAATTGGGAAATAAACAGTACATCATACAAGGGAACAAATAAAGTAAATATGCATCAAGTATGACATTCGATATCACATTCATTATGATTAGAAAGAAACGGGAAAGGGTCTCACGGGGGGGGGGGGTTAAAGCTTATGCACTAATGATTAGTTACAATTGGTTCTAACAAAAGAATTTAGTTATATGCACTAATGGAAACCTAGTCATTTTCAGTTGATCAACATTGAACTGGATAAACAATTGATTAAATGAATCAACTAGCGTAACGGAATTCTAAATTAAGTTTCCTATTTCAATAACAAGAACAATGATTAACCTGCCTAAAATAAAATATATAACAGTAATGAAAGAAAATAAAATAAAAAAATAAAATAATAAAAAGGGGGGGGGGCGGTTGAACCGGCCAGGGGGCGGTTGAACCGGCCTGGG
Organism: Zea luxurians; assembly: GCA_029449295.1. Lineage (NCBI taxonomy): Eukaryota > Viridiplantae > Streptophyta > Magnoliopsida > Poales > Poaceae > Zea > Zea luxurians. Next base: position 312,501 of record JAOPSE010000377.1, read on the forward strand.
GCAGGGGCGGCTGGGCAGGGCGCGGGCGCGGGGCAGGGGGCGGCCGAGCTGGGCGCGCAGGGGCGGCCGAACCGGCGGGGGGCGGGGGGGGTGCTGGGCCGGCCATGGCGGCGGCCGAGCCGGGCGCGCAGGGGCGGCCGAGCCGGCCATGGGCGGGGCAGGGCGCGCAGGGGCGGCGGCGGCCGAGCCGGCCATGGGGCGGCCGAGCCGGGCGGCGGTTGGGCCAGGGAGGGGGAGAGGAGAGGAGAGGGAAGGGAGGAGAGGGGGAGGGGGACCTCACCGGGGACGGGGACGGGCGGCCGAACCGGCGACGAGCAGGGGCGGCGGCTAGGGCAGGGGCGGCGGCTAGGGAGAAAATGGGAGAAAGGGAGGGAGAGAGGGGGATTTGGGGGAAGTGGGAGGGGCGGCTGGGCCAACTGGGCCCAAAAGGGGGCGCGCGGGGGGGGGGCGGCTGGGCTGGCCGGGGCGGCCCACGACGCGGGAGAGAGAAAAAGGAGGAGGGAGAGAAAGAAAAAGAAAAAGAAAAAGAAAGAAAAGGTTTTTTCTCCTTTTCGAAATCCGATCTCCCTAGATGAATGCACTTACATTTCTAAGCAATCAAAGAACGCATAGTTCGGCATGGTGCATCAAACAACATAAAGTAATTTAGGGTTTTTCTTTACACGGGAATTTCAAACCGAACCCCGCTAAAACTTTGGAAAAGGTCAAGGTTTAGCGAGAGAACGAGAAAAGAAAAGAGTAACGCCAGAATTTGGTGAGAGAAAAGAAGAAAAAATTCTACCCCCAAATTCAGGGCGTTACAAAACTGCTCGTCAACACGCAGCAGGCCCCTACCTGGCGCGCCAACTGTCGGCGTTTCGAGACCGGGGGGTCCCTAAGCCGACGAGTGAGTGTGCCGCGTGCCCCAGCCCAGATGGGTCGAGCGCGTGGGCGAGCGCGAAGGGGGGAAAGCGAGGTGGCCGGAGACGGGCGTGAGAGAGGTGGAAATCCCGCGGCCTTCGTGTTCGTCCCGCGCCCAGGTCGGGTGCGCTTACAGTAGGGGGTTACAAGCGTCCACGCGGGTGAGGGAAGCGAGTGGCCCCAAGAGAGCGCCTGTCCCGTCCTCGTCCCCGCGCGGCCAACCTTTTCTAAGAAGGCCCTGGTCCTTCCTTTTATAGGCGTAAGGAGAGGATCTAGGTGTACAATGGGGGTGTAGCAGAGTGCTACGTGTCTAGCGGGGGAGAGCCAGCGCCCTAAGTACATGCCAATGTGGCAGCCGGAGAGATCTTGGCACCCAGCTGGTGTGGTGTCGTGGCTGTCGGAGGAGCAATGGAGCCTGGCGGAGGGACAGCTGTCGGAGCGGCTGGGTCCTTGCTGACGTCCCCCTGCTTCCGTAAGGTAGCTGAGAGCCGCCGTCGTCACGGGGCTAGCGGGGCGCCATCATTGCCTATCTGGCGGAGCTGGCCAGATGGGACACCGGTCTTGTTCTCTGCGGCCCGAGTCGGCTCGGGGTAGGGTGATGATGGCGCTTCCTGTTGACGTGGCGGGCTTGTGCCCTAGATCGGGCGACGTGGAGGCTCCTCCGAAGCCGAGGTCGAGTCTATCTTTCATGGCCGAGGCCGAGCCCGAGCTCCTGGGTCGGGCGAGGCGGAGGTCGTTCGGCAGAGGCCAGGGCGGAGTCCGACCCCTGGGGTCGGGCGAAGCGGAGCTCGTCGTCTTCTGGGGCCTAGCCCGAGTCCGAGCCCTGGGTCGGGCGGAGCGGAGTTCGCCGTCTTCCGGGGCCTTAGCCCGAGTCCGAGCCCTGGGTCGGGCGGAGCGGAGTTCGCCGTCTTCCGGGGCCTTAGCCCGAGTCCGAGCCCTGGGTCGGGCGGAGCTTCCTATGGCGCCTTTGGCAAGGCCTGACTGTCTGTCAGTTTCACTCTATCAAGTGGCACTGCAGTCGGAATGGCGCAGGCGGCGCTGTCCTTCTGTCAGACCGGTCAGTGGAGCGGCGAAGTGACGGCGGTCACTTCGGCTCTGCCGGGGGGCGCGCGTCAGGATAAAGGTGTCAGGCTACCTTTGCGTTAAATGCTCCTGCGACTCGGTCGGTCGGCGCGGCGATTTAGTCAGGGTTGCTTCTTAGCGAAGGCAAGGCCTCGGGCGAGCCGGAGATGTGTCCGCCGTTAAAAGGGGGCCTCGGACGAGACGGAAACCCCTCGGGGTCGGCTGCCCTTGCCCGAGGCTAGGCTCGGGCAAGGCGTGATCGAGTCGCTCGTATGGACTGATCCCTGACTTAATCGCACCCATCAGGCCTCTGCAGCTTTATGCTGATGGAGGTTACCAGCTGAGAATTAGGCGTATTGAGGGTACCCCTAATTATGGTCCCCGACACTATGAAAGAATTATTTAGGACCACACGGGTTCGGTAATTTTGCAAACACGCCGTGGTGTCACACTCCATCGGCAAAGCCATGCCAAACCTGCACTGGAATTATCTTCTCGTGTCCATCCTGCACTGATTCCACACGGCGACAGTAATTGAAGATGGGTAAGGCCCTCTCAGCAGACGGTTTATACAATGGGAACGTGACATAGCGAGGGCAGTAACTTATGCCATTCTACGAAGCGCCAGCCTCAGGCGTGCAATCACGAGGCTGCCAGGAGAGGAAGCCAACCATGTTTCCTATCGTACGTATATTGGATGAGATTGGAAAAAATTATAAAAGAGTTTGATTTGTTTGAGATTTAAACATATCTAACATCACTCAATTCACATGGATTGAGAGTAAAACAAATAGGCTTTTAGTAGTCCACTCCTAATCCAAAGTTGAACCCTTATTATATTCACCCTATATAGCAGCATAAGTTTTGGTTTTTGGACGATCTGCAGTATAAGTTTAATTTCCTACTTCAACTGTTTGGATTATTCAGTTTTTCAGAAACTGACATGGCTGATAGAAACTACCTACCTGATAATCCTTGTGGAAGGCTGGAAGCAGAGACTGACTTCATGAAATGAGTCATTCTTAAAGTGATGGCATAGCCCCAAATGTATACTCAATGGCCGCTTGTAGGCCGAATACGTGCTTTCTTCACAGATTTCTCATTTCTATCACAACAGAAAAATACTTAACTTTCTAGAGCCTACTTAACTTTCTAGAGCCTAAACTGTAGTACGTTAGTCTTATAATCTCGGAAGTTAGAAACCCCGTCGAAAACTCATAATGAAACGGTAGAAAGTTAGCTTAACTTTCTAGAGCGAAAGATGCCTCTCGAAAGTTAATGCTTCACGCCGGTCCTGTGCTGACCGTTTACTATTTCTCTAGGAAGTTAGACCATTTACTATTTCTCTAGAAAGTTAGCTGGCTAACTTCCTACGGTTTTTGTAGCCTCTAGAAAGTTAGTTAGCTCTACGAAGTTATATTGACCAGCATTATAAATGTTGTTTCATCTTCATTATACACCACTTTGCACACATAACAAATATACTAACAACCACACCACATGTCACATATAACATCTCACATACAATCACCATCGTCAGAGTTAGAGGCTTGTGTTGCGGCGTAGGCGTGGGTGGGAAAAGCAACAACGACAGTGGGATCGACGCTCAGGGAGGCCGCGGCGTGGTGATCGCGAGCGGCACGGAACGAGAAAGGGTCGAAGTCGGTGTAAATGTAGGCGTAGTGCAGGAGCGCCAGGATGGCGACACGACGAGTGCATGCCTGATGTAAATGGCATAGGAGCACGCAGGCGAGGCGGTGCAGACGCCCTCCAGTGCCAGTGCCATGCACTCGATGACACACCAGACCCCATTGAGAGATGTTGCATGCTTTCTAGGTTCTAGCACCTCATCCTGCACACCAAAAACATTATTCGTGAATGGTCACCATGTATTCAATCAAGACATTGATACGAATACAACCAAGGATATCAATAAGCCAAACCCTAAGATGAATCGATCGTTGTAGCTGCTCGATGCAATGAGCGACATGGGACTGGGAGGATGTAGCGACGATAGTGGTGACGAGAAGCACACAATGCACCAGGGGATCCTCCTCTTCGGTTGTGTTGTCCATGGAGATGGTGACGACTTCCTTATAGGGCGAGGGAGGGCGACATGGCCTTGTGTGGGAGAAGCGGGAGGTGGCGGTTGCGATGGGAGATCTGCCATTTGTTGCGAGTGGCCGAGGGAGGGCCCTGGTGGGGGTGAGGGGGGAGGCGGGGGCTCGGAGGGGGTATGTTGCATGCACTAGCGGTCGTTTGTTGCGGGTGGGTGAGGGAGGGCTCTAGCGACCGGGGGATGGGGGATGGGGAATGGGGGCGTGCATGAAGTGATTAGTGGACGAACGTGTTCATTTATAGTAGTAGAGAAATAACTGTTTTTTCGATGATAGTAGTACCTTAAAAATGACAGGTGCAAATAAATGCAACAAATACTCCCTTTTCAAAATGTATTTCTTTCTAACTTTTCTCTATATAGTTTTTCTACCTGCTTAGATATATATTATATGTCTAGATATATATGGAGAGCGACTTATAATTTTAAATTAAAGAAGTAGATAAGTACTTCCTCGGCCCTAACGAATAAGTGGTTCCAACTTTTTCTTCGACGATTAAAATATCTCAACTTTAACCAAATTTATATAATAAAATAATAATATTTATGATATGAATAAGTATCATTAGACTCTATCAATTATGCCTTCGTAGTATACCTATAAATATGTGTGAAGACCCCTAGCTTGTTTTGGGGCAAGTGTATTTTTCTCTTGACTATAGGTATGGCCTATAAGTACCGAGGGTCGTTACTACTTCGAACAATTAATGGTCGTTTGCTCTTAATTTTATTATCGTCATTGTTGGGGGCCTTCGTCCTCCGAAGGTCCTCAAAAATACGACTAACATGTTTTTCAAGTATAATACATGTACAGGAACCTTCGGACATGGGATGAAGTTGTGCATGATATGAAGAGCGCGGTTCAGGAGAAGGATGAACCAGTGCCGAAGCTACCCGTGAGAAAGCATTGGATTAGCGGTGAAAAATGAAACCGACTTAAAGGGGAAAAGGTTGTCTAGTCCTTGATAGATTATCTTTGAGTCAATAGTAAATGTCAAGGGCATAAATGTAATTCTACACAGGCTGCATCCTGAAAGTTCCCTTTGACCCGGGAACAAGATCTGGATGTCGCCTAGAGGGAGGTGAATAGGCGAATAAAACTTAACACTTTAAAACTTAAATTCTTACTCTACTCGAAGACTTAGTACGCAGTGGAGTGTGAAGATCCTTCGAGTAGGTTGCAGCGAAATAGAAGATCCTGTCTCAAAATGTCCTGCACTTCAAATAAAGCTTATACCACAGATAAGTGTTGAAGTGCAGATATAAAGACGAGTAAAGACAGAGAGTCAGGATACAATACAGAACAGAGCACACAGACGCAAGGATTTATCCCGAGGTTCGGCCAAGCCTGAAATGCTTGCCTAGTCCTCGTTGGAGTTAGCCACACCTGGGCTTAGAGTATATTTCAACTCCTTCCTCCGTTTGCTCAGATCTGTCAGTATGACAGATAGAGCCTTTCACTATTGAGTTGGGTTACAACAAAACCGCGGCTGCTTACAAACTTCTTGGCAGCACCCCGGCAGAGTAACGATACGCTCAAGACCTTGCTCTAGCTCTTAGTAGCTCTTCTCCACTCTCTAAAGGCTTATAGCTGTGCCTTCTACACAAACTAGAGAGATACACACAAGAGGGAGAGTGAGAATTGATTCGAGTGATGTCTACACTTGTTTGCTGCGCTTGTACTTCTCTTGGAGGCGCCTAGGGGTCCCTTTTATAGGCACAAGGGGCCTAGGAGCCGTTGAGAGCAATCCAGGAAGGCAATCCTTGCCTTCTGTCGGGTGGCGCACCGGACAGTCCGGTGCCCGATTTCCTTCCAAAAGTGGCACAGTCGACCGTTGCCGTCTTGGAGCCGTTGGCGCACCGGACACTGTCCTGTGCACACCGGACAGTCTGGTGCCCCCATCTGACCGTTGGCTTGGCCACGCGTCACGCGCGGATTGCGCGGCCGACCGTTGGCCCAGCCGACCGTTGGCTCACCGGACAGTCCGGTGCACCACCGGATAGTCTGGTGAATTATAGTCGTACGTCGCCAGACTTCTCCCGAGAGCGGCATGTTCACCGAAGTTCAACCTGGTGCACCGGACACTGTCTGGTGTGCCAGACTGAGCTGAGTCTTGGCTGTACACAGCCAAGCCTTTTGCACCTCTTTCCTTTTCTTCTTCCTTCTGTTTCTAACACTTAGACAAGTATATTAGTACACAAAACCAATGTACTAAGTCTAGAAACATACCTTTTCTTAATTATTACATCTATAGCATTTGACATGCTTGAGCTTTGATGTTGGACTCATAAATCATCAAGTCAGCTTGACTTGATCTAGATTGACATTACTTAGCTCCAATATCCTGCAAAGGTCACATAGAACATTTCCAAACATAGGAACATCCCAAACTAAAGGTCAGAGTGCACTTAGCTCTTTTGGGCTGCTTCCAGTTCTGTTTTTGACATTTGTTCTCGTTCTAGTGACCTTGATCTCCTTCTTAGAGCTTGGTCTTGAGCCTTATGACTTACACCACATAACTAAAGATGTTTCCTCATTGGTTGTAAGTCACGTCCTTATGTAGTGATCCTTGATGTGCCGTAGCTGTTCTCAACTCGATCACCCTTGACTTTGCAAGCCTTCTTCTTCACCCTTGGCTTTGGGTTCCTCAGCCTCCTTGACCTTCTCCCGTGCACTTGGTACCTCGAAGCTCTTCTTGCCTCCGTCCTTGGCTTGATCAGTTGTCTCCGAGCTACGCACCCGAGTATCACTTTTGTAATGTCCATCTTACTTGTGATGCTCATTATCTATCATCATCTAGTCCTTGGACCATCACACTTGTTCACTTGTGTTGAACCCTGTTAGCTTTACATTAAGCACCTGTTCAACACTTAGTACACTTGTTAGTCCTTTAATTGAGTTGTCATCCAAACACCAAAACCCACAAGAGAGCTTTCACATCCTGTGCCTATAAATAGATGAACAGTGACACCGTACTGTTCACGCTGACTTGTATTCACTCGCACGTCACGCTTGGATTTTTACCTTCTGTCAAGCCGAAGGTATAAATGTAATTCAATACTGTCCATGTTTATTCATGATAAGATAATAAAAATGTTCTGATAATGTCATATAATTATTCATGTTATTTTCCATGTTCCATATGCTTTTACTTGCTTTACAATATACTGAGATGATGAAGGTACGCCCTTCATAACCTTCGTCTGAAGATCATTATATCCTAAGGGAAATAATGCTTCGAAGGACGAAGGTCTTTAACTATTAACATTTTGTGTTGCCTTGTTCTTAACTCATAGCATTTGAGAACAAGTCCCCAGCATTGGCGCCCACCTCCGGTGAACTCATTCGACCACCTTCGGTAAGTTGTGACCTTCGTTATGCCGCCGAAGAAAGCTTCAGGGCTAGGGGCTGCACTGCAGCCACTGGACGTCAACCAAGACACATTGCGCGAAGCCCGAAGCCAAAAAAGGAAGGCTACAAGTCCAACACCTCATGAGAAAGAGTTGGACCAAGAGATCAGGGATCTCGAAGTTATTCATCAACAGGTCTAGAGGAAAAAAGAGAAGATGCTTCGTCTCGCCGATCTTTAGAAGAAGATCGACGAGGCCGCTGAAGAAATGCGTCATCTCACTCAAGATGACCAGGACCAAAGGCCTAAGCACAGGAGCTTCGTCAAGAGGACTCATTCAACGAAGATGAATGGTACGATGACTTTCATCATGGTAACTTTACTTTTGATGATGCTTCTCCCCTGGCAGCAGAATTGCAGGCTATTCCATGGCCACAATCCTACAAGCCACCCCAGTTGCCCATGTACGATGGGCACTCGGACCCAAAGCAATTCTTGATGAGATATGAGGCAACAATATCCTCATATGGAGGCAACGCCACTGTCATGGCAAAGTCCTTCGTCATGGCAGTCCGAAGTGTGGCCCAGACATGGTACTCTTCTCTCCGGCCAGGGACAATCACGTCATGGCAGAAGCTTAAGGACATGTTGGTCACCAGTTTTCAAGGGTTTCAGACGAAGCCAGTCACAACTCAGGCCTTGTTCCAATGCACACAAGATCATGAGGAGTACCTTCAGGCGTATCTCCAAAGGTTCTTACGTATGAGAGCACAAGCGCCAACAGTGCCCAATGAAATCGTCATTGAGGCCATGATCAAGGGTCTTCGGCCAGGACCTACGGCTTAATACTTCGTCAGGAAACCCCCTTAGACCCTAGAGAAGCTGCTTCAGAAGATGGATGAGTACATCCGAGCTAATAATGATTTTCGCCAGAGAAGGGAAGAACTTTATAGGTTTTCTGAGATGACTAGAGGCTTCGGAGGAAGAATACACCCTAGGCATGTCAGATCAATCCACAGCTCCAGTCAGAGTGATGACAAAGGAAGCCAGTTTTAGAGGCCACAGCATAGCTCACAGTCGTCAGGGCAACAACAAAGCTCCTTTAGGCCACCAGCTCCAAGGGGCAGAGGCGGCAGGGGCTTCGGAGGAAGATATGGGGATCAGCCCAGGAAAATCTATTGCTTATTCTGTGGTGAAGACAATGGCCACACTACAAGAACGTGCCAGATTACCATTCATAGAAGCAAAAGGAGATTGCCGAAGCAGAAGCCCGGCAGAATCAGTCGAAGCAGGTTTTATATACTACTTCGTGCTACTCTCTCTACATACCAGAATATGTGGGCAACCAACCTACAGTTTTTGTTGCTTCAGCAATTCATTCACAAGCTTCCTAGCCTCAGCTTCCACTGCCACAACCATTGCCACCTACTCATACCCAAAGCCAGCAGCCAGAAGGGTGCTAGCACCCCCAACAGCAACGCGACTTCAGAGAGGAGTCCGAAGCTCGTAAGTCAAAAGCATTGTACCAGAATCGAAGCACATATACTAAGGAGTATCCTACTTTTGAAGTACTTTTATCTTTCATGCCGTTTTTACTTTCTGTTTGAGAAACAAGTAATGAAAAACTCAGTTTCAATTTCTTGTAATAATTCTGCCTGCACAAGAATGAAATATATCTTCTTCATAGATTTACGAAGCTCGAAAGATGACTGTTAAAGGAACGAAGTAGATTTCGAAGTTCAAAAGTCGTTCCTAAGGGAACACAAAGCCAAAATTGACGAAGCTACAAAAAGTTGTTCCTAAGGGAGAGCAACGTAAGTTTTCTGCTCAAAAGTCGTTCCTAAGGGAATGCAGAGCCAAAATTGACGAAGCTACAAAAAGTCATTCCTAAGGGAGCATAGTGAACATGCTCCTTTAGGTAGCTCAGCCACAACAGCTAAATGAACATGCTCCTTTCGACTCAAGGCGTCTTCAACCAAATTTGCCTTGGTCGGGTGATAGTGAATCTCCAAATCATAATCCTTAATAAGCTCCAACCAACGACGTTGCCTAAGGTTGAGATCCTTCTGAGTGAATATATACTTCAAACTCTTATGATCTGTGTATACTTGGCACTTGGTTCCCATGATATAATGTCTCCATATCTTAAGTGTGTGCACAACGACTGCCAGTTCTAAGTCATGAGTGGGGTAGTTCAATTCATGTTTCCGCAACTGACGAGACGCGTAGGCGATCACATGTCCTTCTTGCATGAGCACACATCCCAAGCCTTGGCCACATGCATCACAATAAATGTCAAATCCCTTCTGTAGATCCGGCATAACCAACACTGGTGGTGACATTAACCTCTTCTTTAGTTGATCAAAGCTACCCTGGTACTTCTCATCCCACTTAAACTTTCTTCCCTTCTCCAGAAGTGAGGTCATAGGCTTAGCGACCTTAGAAAATCCTTCAATAAATCTCCGATAATATCCTGCAAGTTCCAAGAAACTCCAAATCTCCGTAACTGTAGTGGGTACTCTCCACTCCATTATCTCCTTGACCTTAGCAGGATCCACCGATATTCCACCATTAGAAATGATATGACCAAGAAATGGCACCTCACCAATCCAAAACTCGCACTTGCTAAACTTGGCATAGAGTTGGTTATCTCGTAGCTTCTATAGCACCAATCTCACATGTTCCTCATGATCACTATCACTCTTGGAATAAATAAGTATATCGTCGATGAATACCACGACGAATCTGTCCAAATACTCCATAAACACCTTATTCATCAAGTTCATAAAATAAGCTGGTGCATTAGTTAGTCCAAACGACATAACAGTGAACTCATATAATCCATATCGGGTTGAGAAAGCCGTCTTGGGAATGTTCGATGGCCTAATCTTCATTTGATGGTATCCCGATCGGAGATCAATCTTCGAGAATACCCTAGCACCTCTCATCTGATCAAATAAATCCTCAATGCGGGGTAACAGATACTTGTTCTTCACAGTAACATCATTAAGAGATCTATAATCCACACACATACTTTGTGATCCATCCTTCTTCTGTACAAACAGAACTGGTGCTCCCCAAGGTGAGGAACTCAGACGAATGTACCCAGCCTCTTGTAACTCCGTTAACTATTTCTTAAGTTCCTTTAACTCCTCTACGGACATCCTGTATGGCCGTTTAGAAATAGGGGCAGTTCCAGGTAAGAGATCAATAACCAACTCAACTTCCATATCTGGTGGCATCCCTAATAACTCCTCTGGAAAGACATCCGGAAAATCCCTAACTGCACGGATGTTGTCACCCACAAACTTCTCATCTACTAAGAATGCCGCTAGTCTAATGGTGGTAGCTACCGCAACTTCAACTTCAAATCTTTGTCCTTTGGAACTGGTGAGTTCTACGGTTCCCTTAGCACATTGTATATACTGCCTTTGCCTTTCTGAACCATGACATACCAAGGATCACGTCTATACTGTTCTCTTCTAACACTATAGGGGTCGCCCATCTGGGTTGGAAACACAGGGTAAGAAAGAAAGGATTGTAGACAAGGCAGTAATTATGAAGCATGTTACTTTGGGGGATTTATTAGCTAAGTGTGTCACCTACTAAAGTTAATTCATTACCTTATGGTGGTACATGCTAAGATGCCCATCTATACTATTTCAATCAATCAAAGAAGCAAATCAAACATTGATCATCAGAACAATCAACCAACATTTTTTTAAATATAGAAAATAGTTATAATTTTGTCTTAGGCCTCCTATCTCTTAAAAAGGTCATAAATGTAGGATTCCAAAGTGTGTAATCTATCTTGTCTCAGAGTAGAGAAGGTAAGAATAATCAGAGTAGAACAGTAGAAGGTGAGACAGGATCAAGATAAGTATAGAAAGAATCAGAGTGAGATAAGTATAGAATGAATCAGAGTAAGGTAAGTAGGTAAGGGTTTTGTCCATTTCTATCTAGGTTTCATCCTACGGTCAACATTTCCTCTGATACCACTTCTGTCACACCCGGTTTTAAGGGACAAAGTCGGGTGCATCTCATACATGTGCCAAAGAAGACAACATATATAATAACAGAGTGTATAGAGATAAATGTCACAATAATCAGAGTATTTATTACATAGCGGAAGTCTTACAAAATAAAAGATAAATATAAAAGGATCTAAAATCCATCCTTGGTGCCAGAAAGTCAACTAGGAGACGCCACCTAGATTGAATCAAACTCCTCGATACTTGGCTCCACTTGAACCACCTGTTCTTCTCCTGTGGGGGGTGTGAGACAGCAAGGGTGAGCTCACACATGTTCATCACTCAACAAGTTGTGGGGAATAATGTGGCATGAACTCACCAAAGGTGGGAGTTCATGTGATGTGTAAGGCTGATCAACGATAGGGGTTAAAGCTGAGCATTACTTTTAATAAGTTGGTCAAAATTTTACTAGCTATTACTAGATGTAAGTAAATACCAAACCATAATAAATAATAATAGAACAAAATTAACTAACAAATCCCATGCAATGCAAATGACAAATTGAGTTTAGGTTCCATATTTAATCATCACAGAGTCCTGAGCTGCTCATGACCGCGAGCACGACTAGTATACCAGTTTTACACTCTGCAGAGGTTGTACCCTGTACTCACAAGTCGTGTATTCCATGTCGCCAGGGTTAGCTAGACCCTTAGACACTACCGAGGTGAATGGCTAGGGATCCACTACGAGGCCTTTACAAAGTTCCACTAGCTTCCGAAAACCCGCTACAGTTTATGGGAAGAGCACTTGCAAGAATCCCCGTCTGACCGCCATCGCAGCAAAATCAACCCGAGAACCTCTTTGCATGCAATCCCCTACTGCCCTTGCCCCTTTCGGGTAAGTTAGTCTTCCACTAGCTTTCCTAGTTAGTTGGCCAAGGGCGTCCCATTAAACCCTTGTGGTGGCACGTGTTTCTCAAGTTAAGCTCTATGTTCCAATTAACATTAATGATCTTGACATGAATGTAAATAGAATAACAAAATAACTGGAACATGGATATAATAAAATATTATCCCAAAATCATGTAAAGCAATAGCAAAACTACCCAAGTGATTCAGGGATAACAAGGTAAAGAGATCAACAATTTAGGGTGACCTATCGGGTCCCATCAAAATTAAACCTATGCATTGAATAGTGATAATAAAGAATATTCTTGGGTAAACAAAGGTGATCAAGGGCACAACTTGCCTTCAATGAGCTCCTGCTCAGCTACTTCTATCTGCTGCACACCAGGATCCTCAGTCACAGGCTTCTCTACTCACCACAATACAAACAAGCACAATATATAGAGAAAATTAACATCACAACAAACATATAAACAAAATACACAATAATAATATACACATTAAACTAAAATCCTAGGAACAGAAATCATAATTTTTGGAGTTATAAATTTTAAGATATGAATTTTCGAAGGTTTTACGTGCTTACAATAGGATTATGTGAGGAATTAATTTTCTTACTGTTTTCATGCCAAAATAGAGCCTCTATGCAATAGACAATAATTTTACAAAATTTTAGAGACTGGAATGGATTAATTTGGAGTCCATATGAATTTTCTATGATTTATTAAAGTTCTAGCATTTATTTTTCTCATTAAAATCATTTTCAGATTTTATTTATCCATTTCTTATGAACTCTGGACGGGGCCTCAATTTCTGGGAAGCACAAGGGTCTCAGTGTAAATATCTCTATGACACAGACGACCACCAAGGTGGACTGTGGGTTGATTTTCTGATTACCAGGGGGCTCTTAAGGAAATGTGCTAGGGCCGAAGGGGTACCGTGATAGGTGAGCCGCTGGATCAAGCACACACGCCCCAGATTAAATCGCGACTCAAGTGCACCGGTAAGTGATGATGGCCACCGGATCGATATCTGACGGTTCGGATTATATGGGATCAAAACTGTTTTCACCCATCCAATCACGATCCCACGGTCCACGTGAATCCCGGCTGAAGTGTTCACGCGGTCAAATCGCATCTGCCCATCCCGGAATCCACGGCCAGCGCGAACGGGTATGCTACTACTAATCTCAGCCGTAGAAAAACGATCCTACGGCATCCACGTCGTCTTCCTTCCCTGCTCCCCGAGCACGGTGGCACACGCATTCCGGCGGGACGACCGGCGATACCACGCATGGCCGCGATGGTGCCCCAAATCCACAACGGACATATGTGACACGACGCGTACGGCAAAACGAACAAGATGAGCGGATCGTTACCTTGGAATATGGCGATAGCAGGCCGGTCGATGGTTCCCTGCGGAACCGGTCTCAATCTCAACTCCGGCGAGAAATTCGCCCACTTCTACAGCTCCCCAGGCCTTAATCTGCCACGGTGATGATTAGCGCACCCAGGCGAGTTGCCAAGACTCCGCGGCGACTCCAAAACGACGGCGGCCACGTGAATCAGCGATAGCGCTAGTTTTTGGCTCCGCACAAACCCTACTGCGCAGCGCTATGGTTGACGTTGGGATAGCCTTAGGAGTTCGATGTGGCATGCACGTGGTCAAGGCGACCCCCAACATATAGGCACGCCCTCGGTTGGTTGGTTCATGAGGCGAAATTCGCGCACGGCGAGCTCATCGCCCGTTACGGCGTAGAGTAGCTCAGCCCGTGGGCGGGTATGACCGGTGGGGACCTCCATCCCGTAACAGCCGGACCTAGAGAGACTGTCACCCTGTCCCACAGGTAAGCGAGACGCGAAGAGCACTCACAGCGGTGGCTGGCTTGCAAGCGGGCCCGGGTTGTCAGCGCAGTGTTGAGGGGCTGGTGGGCCGTGTACGAGGGAAGCAAAGAGGAGGTGGGCTGAAATGGAAATATGAGGCCCAGTTAGGTGCCCCCCTCTTTTCTTTTCTTATCCTATATTTTTTCCTTCTATTTTGAATTCCCAATTTGAATTTGGACATTTTTATGAGTTGCACCTTTGAATAACTGTGCAAATTCAAATCTTAAGGTAGAAATAATATGTTTTATTATATATATTTTTATTCTATTATTTTTTGTCACATAATATTCCCTTTCTTCTTTTCCAAACTCTAGAATTTCTTTTAGGGTTTAATTTCCCATTGGAGTATTAACATACTCATTATTATATTTTTTTATATTTTTATATCATCACAAAATGCACACAACATAAAACCTCAGCATGATGCACAATTTATTTGAGTGTCTCTCGTTCATTATTTATTTGTGTAAGTAATGTGTTCACATGAAATAATAGATGGAGATGACCCATATAGATATAAAGTACTATAATTTCTCTCTCTTTTTTAGACTTTTCTTACAAAGTGGGTATTACAAATCCTACCCCCCTTAACAAGAATCTTGGCCTCGAGATTTAGGAAGAACGAGGGAAAAGATGGGGAAAATCTATACGAAGCTCTTCTTCTCTTTCCCAGGTTGCTTCATCTTCTCCGTGGTGAGTCCATTGCACTTTACACATCTTTATCACCTTATTTCTTGTAACTCGAGTCAATATGTCAAGAATCTTGACAGGATGCTCCGTGTAAGTCAAATCACCCTGAACACTGAGCTTTCCATTGGTAACTGTTTCTCAGGGACACGGAGACACTTCTTCAGTTGAGATACGTGGAACACATTATGCACATCCGATAGACTAGCAGGTAGCTCGAGTTGGTATGCCATCTCCCCAACTCGCCTGAAGATCAGGAATGGTCCAATAAACGAGGGGACAATTTGCCCTTAACTTTGAATCTCCTCATTCCACGAAGTGGTGACACCTTGAGGTACACATAATCTCCTTCCTCAAATTCCAGTGGTCTTCTATTATCTGCGTAGCTCTTTTGCCTGGTTTGAGCTACCCTCAAATTCTCTCGAATTATACGAACTTGTTCTTCTGCCTCTTGAATAAGTTCGGGTCCAAAGAACTGTCTTCCTCTAGTCTGATCCAATATACAGGAGTCCTGCATTTCTTGCCATATAGAGTCTCGAACGGTGACATCTTTAGACTGGCCTGGTAACTATTATTATATGAGAACTCAACATAAGGTAGACTCTTGCCCCAACTACTACCATGCTGAAGGGCATAAGCTCTCAACATGTCCTCCAATACTTAATTAGTCCTTTCAGTCTGTCCATCCATCTGAGGATGGTAGGCCGAACTAAATTTCAACTTCGTATCCATTTTCTCATGAAAAATTTTCCAAAATCTAGACGTAAACTATGATCCTCTATCCGAAACGATCTTCTTCGGTACACCATGTAGAGACACAATCCGAGCCATATATAACTCTGCCAATTGAGATTCCTTATAAGTAGTCTTGACAGGAATGAAGTGAGCTACTTTAGTCAATCTATCCACAATCACCCATATAGAATCATAACCTTTCTGGGTGCGAGGCAGCCCAGTGATGAAATCCATACCAATCTCTTCCCACTTCCATTCGGGTATCTTTAATGGGTATAATAGTCCAACTGGTCTTTGGTGTTCGGCCTTAACTCTTTGACACCCATCGCACATAGCCACATGTGCAGCCACATCTCTCTTCAGTCCACACCACCAGTACTTCTGCTTCAAATCCTGATACATCTTGGTACTTCCAGGTTGAATAGAATAATCCAAGTCATGGGTTTCCTTTAGTATAGTCTCACGAAGGTTATCAATCTCCGGAACACATATCCGATCCTTGAACCATATAGTACCTTGCTCATCCTCCGTGAATTCCGGACCTCTATCTTCCATAATCAAATCCTTAATCTCTTGGATTTTTGCATCACCAATTTGTCCTTTGTGGATTTCTTGTTCCAAAGTAGGTTCCACATCAATAGTAACTCCTTTAGTGTGAGAAACTATCCCCAGGTTAAGTCTCCTGAAATCCTCAATAATCTCCTCAGGTAGCTCAGCCACAACAACTGAATGAACATGCTCCTTTCGACTTAAGGCATCTGCAACCAAATTTGCCTTGCCCGGGTGATAGTGAATCTCCAAATCATAATTCTTAATAAGCTCCAACCAACGGCGTTGCCTAAGGTTGAGATCCTTCTGAGTGAATATATACTTCAAACTCTTATGATCTGTGTATACTTGACACTTGGTTCCCATGATATAATGTCTCCATATCTTAAGCGCCTGCACAACGACTGCCAGTTCTAAGTCATGAGTGGGGTAGTTCAATTCATGTTTCCGCAACTGACGAGACGCGTAGGCAATCACATGTCCTTCTTGCATGAGCACACATCCCAAGCCTTGGCCACATGCATCACAATAAATGTCAAATCCCTTCTGTAGATCCGGCATAACCAACACTGGTGGTGACATTAACCTCTTCTTTAGTTGATCAAAGCTACCCTGGTACTTCTCATCCCACTTAAACTCTCTTCCCTTCTCCAGAAGTGAGGTCATAGGCTTAGCGACCTTAGAAAATCCTTCAATAAATCTTCGATAATATCCTGCAAGTCCCAAGAAACTCCAAATCTCCGTAACTGTAGTGGGTACTCTCCACTCCATTATCTCCTTGACCTTAGCAGGATCCACTGATATTCTACCGTTAGAAATGATATGACCAAGAAACGGCACCTCACCAATCCAAAACTCGCACTTGCTAAACTTGGCATATAGTTGGTTATCTCGTAGCTTCTGTAGCACCAATCTCAGATGCTCCTCATGATTACTATCACTCTTGGAATAAATAAGTATATCGTCGATGAATACCACGACGAATCTGTCCAAATACTCCATAAACACCTTATTCATCAAGTTCATAAAATAAGCTGGTACATTAGTTAGTCCAAACGACATAACAGTGAACTCATATAATCCATATCGGGTTGAGAAAGCCGTCTTGGGAATGTCCGATGGCTTATTCTTCATTTGATGGTATCCCGATCGGAGATCAATCTTCGAGAATACCCTAGCACCTCTCATCTGATCAAATAAATCCTCAATGCGGGGTAACAGATACTTGTTCTTCACAGTAACATCATTAAGAGATCTATAATCCACACACATACTTTGTGATCCATCCTTCTTCTGTACAAACAGAACTGGTGCTCCCTAAGGTGAGGAACTCGGACGAATGTACCCAGCCTCTTGTAACTCCGTTAACTGTTTCTTAAGTTCCTTTAACTCCTCTACGGACATCCTGTATGGTCGTTTAGAAATAGGGGCAGTTCCAGGTAAGAGATCAATAACCAACTCAACTTCCATATCTGGTGGCATCCCTAATAACTCCTCTAGAAAGACATCTGGAAAATCCCTAACTGCACGGATGTTGTCACCCACAAACTTCTCATCTACTAAGAATGTCGCTAGTCTGATGGTGGTAGCTACCACAACTTCAACTTCAAATCTTTGTCCTTTGGAACTGGTGAGTTCTACGGTTCCCTTAGCATAGTGTATATATTGCCTTTGCCTTTCTTAACCATGACATACCAAGGATCACGTCTATACTGTTCTCTTCTAACACTATAGGGGTCGCCCATCTGGGTTGGAAACACAGGGTAAGAAAGAAAGGATTGTAGACAAGACAGTAATTATGAAGCATGTTACTTTGGGGGATTTATTAGCTAAGTGTGTCACCTACTAAAGTTAATTCATTACCTTATGGTGGTACATGCTAAGATGCCCGTCTATACTATTTCAATCAATCAAAGAAGCAAATCAGACATTGATCATCAGAACAATCAACCAACATTTTTTTAAATATAGAAAATAGTTATAATTTTGTCTTAGGCCTCCTATCTCTTAAAAAGGTCATAAATGTAGGATTCCAAAGTGTGTAATCTATCTTGTCTCAGAGTAGAGAAGGTAAGAATAATCAGAGTAGAACAGTAGAAGGTGAGACAGGATCAAGATAAGTATAGAAAGAATCAGAGTGAGATAAGTATAGAATGAATCAGAGTAAGGTAAGTAGGTAAGGGTTTTGTCCATTTCTATCTAGGTTTCGTCCTACAGTCAACATTTCCTCTGATACCACTTCTATCACACCCGGTTTTAAGGGACAAAGCCGGGTGCATCTCATACATGCGCCAAAGAAGACAACATATATAATAATAGAGTGTATAGAGATAAATGTCACAATAATCAGAGTATTTATTACATCGCAGAAGTCTTACAAAATAAAAGATAAATATAAAACGATCTAAAATCCATCCTTGGCGCCAGAAAGTCAACTAAGAGACGCCACCTAGATCGAATCAAACTCCTCGATACTTGGCTCCACTTGAACCACCTGTTCTTCTCCTATGGGGGGTGTGAGACAGCAAGGGTGAGATCACACATGTTCATCGCTCAACAAGTTGTGGGGAATAATGTGGCATGAACTCACCAAAGGTGGGAGTTCATGTGATGTGTAAGGCTAATCAATAATAGGGGTTAAAGCTGAGCATTGCTTTTAATAAGTTGGTCAAAATTTTACTAGCAATTACTAGATATAAGTAAATACCAAACCATAATAAATAATAATAGAACAAAATTAATTAACAAATCCCATGCAATGCAAATGACAAATTGAGTTTAGGTTTCATATTTAATCATCAGAGAGTCCTGAGCTGCTCATGACCGCGAGCACGGCTAGTATACCAGTTTTACACTCTGCAGATGTTGTACCCTGTACCCACAAGTCATGTATCCCATGTCGCCAGGGTTAGCTAGACCCTTAGACACTACTGAGGTGAATGGCTAGGGATCCACTACGAGGCCTTTACAAAGTTCCACTAGCTTTCGAAAACCCGCTACAGTTATGGAAAGAGCACTTGCAAGAATCCCCGTCTGACCGCCATCGCTGCAAAATCAACCCGAGAACCTCCTTGCATGCAATCCCCTACTGCCCTTGCCCCTTTTGGGTAAGGTAGTCTTCCACTAGCTTTCCTAGTTAGTTGGCCAAGGGCGCCCCATTAAACCCTTGTGGTGGCACGTGTTTCTCAAGTTAAGCTCTATGTTCCAATTAACATTAATGATCTTGACATGAACATAAATAGAATAACAAAATAACTGGAACATGGATATAATAAAATATAAACCCAAAACCATGTAAAGCAATAGCAAAACTCCCCAAGTGATTCAGGGATAACAAGGTAAAGAGATAAACAATCTAGGGTGACCTATCGGGTCCCATCAAAATTAAACCTATGCATTGAGTAGTGATAATAAAGAATATTATTGGGTAAACAAAGGTGATCAAGGGCACAACTTGCCTTTAATGAGCTCTTGCTCAGCTACTTCTATCTGCTGCACACCAGGATCCTCAGTCACAGGCTCCTCTATTCACCACAATACAAACAAGCACAGTATATAGAGAAAATTAACATCACAACAAACATATAAACAAAATACACAGTAATAATATACACATTAAACTAAAATCCTAGGAACAGAAATCATAATTTTTGGAGTTATAAATTTTAAGATATGAATTTTCGAAGGTTTTATGTGCTTACAATAGGACTATGTGAGGAATTAATTTTCTTACTGTTTTTATGCCAAAACAGATCCCCTATGCGATAGACAATAATTTTACAAAATTTTAGAGACTGGAATGGATTAATTTGGAGTCCATATGAATTTTCTATGATTTATTAAAGTTCTAGCATTTATTTTTCTCATTAAAATCATTTTCAGATTTTATTTATCCATTTCTTATGAACTCTGGACGGGGCCTCAATTTCTGGGAAGCACAAGGGTCTTAGTGTAAATATCTCTATGACACAGACGACCACCAAGGTGGACTGTGGGTTGATTTTCTGATTACCAGGGGGCTCTTAAGGAAATGTGCCAGGGCCGAAGGGGTACCGTGACAGGTGAGCAGCTGGATCAAGCACGCACGCCCCAGATTAAATCGTGACTCAAGTGCACCGGTAAGTGATGATGGCCACCGGATCGATATCTGACGGTTCGGATTATATGGGATCAAAACTGTTTTCACCCATCTGATCACGATCCCACGACCCACGTGAATCCCGGCTGAAGTGTTCAAACGCGGTCAAATCACATCCACCCATCCCGGAATCCACGGCCGGCACGAACGGGTATGCTACTACTAATCTCAGCCGTAGAAAAATGATCCTACGACATCCACGTCGTCTTCCTTCCCTGCTCCCGAGCGCGGCGGCGCACGCGTTCCGGTGGGATGACCGGCGATACCACGCCTGGCCACGATGGTGCCCCAAATCCACAATGGACAGACATGACACGACGCGTACGGCAAAACGAACAAGATGAGCGGATCGTTACCTCGGAATATGGCGATAGCAGGCCGGTCGATGGTGCCCTGCGGAACCGGTCTCAATCTCAACTCCGGCGAGAAATTCGCCCACTTCTACAGCTCCCCAGGACTTAATCAGCCACGGTGATGATCAGCGCACCCAGGCGAGTTGCCAAGACTCCGCGGCGACTCCGAAACAACGGCGACCACGTGAATCAGCGACAGCGCTAATTTTTGGCTACGCACAAACCCTACTGCGCAACGCTATGGTTGACATTGGGATAGCCTCAGGAGTTCGATGTGGCATGCACGTGGTCAAGGCGACATATAGGCACGCCCCGGTTGGTTGGTTCGTGAGGCGAAATTCACGCGCGGCGAGCTCGCCGCCTGTTACGGCGCAGAGTAGCTCAGCCCGTGGGCGGGTCTGACTGGTGGGGACCTCCATCCCGTAACAGCCGAACCTAGAGAGACTGCCACCCGGTCCCACAGGTAAGCGAGACGCGAAGAGCACTCACAGCGGTGGCCGGCTTGCAAGCGGGCTCGGGTTGTCGGCGCAGTGTTGAGGGGCTGGTGGGCCGTGTACGAGGGAAGCAAAGAGGAGGTGGGCTGAAATGGAAATCTGAGGCCCAGTTAGCTGCCCCCTCTTTTCTTTTCTTTTCCTATATTTTTCCTTCTATTTTGAATTCCTAATTTGAATTTAGATATTTTTATGAGTTGCACCTTTGAGTAACTGTGCAAATTCAAATCTTAAGGTAGAAATAATATATTTTATTATATATATTTTTATTCTATTATTTTTTGTCACATAATATTCCCTTTCTTCTTTTCCAAACTCTAGAATTTCTTTTAGGGTTTAATTTCCCATTGGAGTATTAACATACTCATTATTATATATATATTTTTTATATTTTTATATCATCACAAAATGCACACAATCTAAACCTCAGCATGATGCACAATTTATTTGAGTGTCTCTCGTTCATTATTTATTTGTGTAAGTAATGTGTTCACATGAAATGAAATATGGAGATGACCCATATAGATATAAAGTACTATAATTTCTCTCTTTTTTAGACTTTTCTTACAAAGTGGGTATTACACGACAGGAGCTTTTTGCATCTTTGGCAAATTTGCCTCTGCCGGTGGGCTCAAGATTTCTGGCATTTTTATTATTTTTTCCACCTGTGGCTCTTCGGCCTTATCATCCTTAGCTTCGGCTGGCCTGACTGTAGGCACCTTCGGTACTACAATCGGCTCTTCAACGCTCTGCACAATCGGAGCAGCTTGTTTTGTTTCGGCAGTTGAAGAGGCCCCTTCGCCAAATTCAGGCACTACGGCCAGTTCAATATATCGCGGCCGGTGGGTCAGAACCTTCACTTTTTTGCCCTTCGACACAACTATGGTAGCCAAAGCGGTAGTCTTTCTCTTTTTTCCTTGCCCTCATAGCGGGTAGCGATAATCAGGGTATACGAAGCCAATCACATCAAATACCATGTTCAATCTTTTCTTGCCCTGACCCCCGAAGGCTATGGACAAGGCATCACATTCGGCCCTGGAATATGTCCCAAGCAGCTCGCCACTAGTAGCTTCAATACATTTTAACCAGTCATCATCTAGCTTATCAAACTTCTCCCTAAATCTGAAGGTATACTTCAGTCGGACTAGGCCACCTTCACTAGATTCGGCAGTAGTCTCCTTCGGCATATCCCAGCTCTCCACAAGTGGCCACACCCGGAAGGATATGTGCTCTTGAATTAAATCCCTCGTGCCAATGAATGCGCAAACAGTACTAAAGGCCTTCTGACATGCTTCAACATCGCTATCAATATCCACCTTCGGCCTTCGGAGGCCGAAGCGAGACCAGATGGGGCGCTGGATAATTTCCTTGATGTCTTCCCTTTTAATCAGATCATTTTTAACATAAAACCATTCTTCCATCCAGGCCCTGGGCCATCTTTTCCGGTATGTTGGCATCAGATAACTTGCATTAGAGCGGACAATAAACTCGTAGCAGCCGAAGTTGTTGTGGTATTGTTCTTTGCCAATAGCCTTCGTCTTGTATAAAAGCTCATGCATACTACAGAAGCACTTCGCGCTCGGCTCCAACCTCTGGCTTCTTACAGCCCAGACAAATATCCCCATCCTAATTATAGCTTCGGGGGTAATCTAATGAAGAAAAATCTGAAAAATCTTTAATACCTCAACCACAAATTTGCTCAGTGGGAACCGGAGACCTGCTTTCAGGAAGCTTCGGTAAATAACAACTTCGTTTTCCTCAGGAGCAGGGGCACTGCTGTCTCCTTCAACCCTCACAATGGACATATCGCGGAAATATCTCCCCCTCATGGCGTCAATATGACTTTGTTTGATGCTCGATTTCTCAAAGATTGTATGGCTTGGCTGCCAGGGTCGATCCTCAGAATCTTCATCTCCACTCTCCACATCATAACTATCACTGTCATCAGAATCTTCAGATAAGCCCTCCATTATCTCCTTAGTAATTTTCTCTGTGTTCGTCTTTGCCATAGATTCATAAACCCAGCGATGAAAGGATCCGCAACTTTATTTTCTTCATACAGTTTCTTCTCCTCAGTTATCTTCTCTCCAGCCATCTTCTTCTCCTCAGACATGGGGCAAACATCTTTAAACCGAAGCTCAAAAAGCTCGAAAATCAAACAAGAGCTAGTGAGCAAAAGCTAAAAATTTGAGAAAATAACGCAAACAACAGAAATGGCGTATCAAATACTGCCGCCATGGGTTCATATTTATACGCCTAGTGCCCTGCAACTTGGTGGGCCCTGTCTGTCATTGACTTTCGTTATTCTAGCGAAGGGAAGATGTTTTTTCGGACCTTCGGCTTAAGGCCTTCGTTCACATCGCAGTCTAAATTTATTGTTATAACAAATTAACACTGTGAGGGGCTACTGTTGAGGGCCTTCGTCCTCCGAAGGTCCTCAAAAACACGACTAACATGTTTCCCAAGTATAATACATGTACAGGAACCTTCGGACATGGGATGAAGTTGTGCATGATATGAAGAGCGCGGTTTGGGAGAAGGATGAACCAGTGCCGAAGCTACCAGTGAGAAAGCTTCGGATTAGCGGTAAAAAATGAAACCGACTTAAAGGGGAAAAGGCTGTCTAGTCATTGATAGATTATCCCTGAGTCAATAGTGAATGTCAAGGGCATGAATGTAATTCTACATAGGCTGCGTCATGTGCCTATAAATAGATGAACAGTGTCACCGTACTGTTCACGCTGACTTGTATTCACTCGCACATCACGCTTGGATTTTTACCTTCTGTCAAGCCGAAGGTATAAATGTAATTCAATATTGTTCATGTTTATTCATGATAAGATAATAAAAATGTTCTGATAATGTCATATAATTATTCATGTTATTTTTCATGTTCCATATGCTTTTACTTGCTTTACAATATACTGAGATGATGAAGATACACTCTTCATAAACTTCGTGTGAAGATCATTATATCCTAAAGGAAATAATGTTTCGAAGGACGAAGATCTTTAACTATAAACATTTTGTGTTGCATTGCTCTTAACTCATAATATTTAAGAACAAGTCCCCAACAATTATATTCATTCATCATAGCACAATCCTCACTTTCCATCTAACCTATCGGACATCGTCGACCTCCTCCATGCTACTACTCAACGAGGGTAGGAGATTGAGTGTAATACCCATAGTTTTGTCTGTGGACCCCATCGCACCACCCACCCCATGGATCCTCGTAGACCCAACATTGTAGACACCCTACTAAGAGCTACTTTGGGAATCTCAAATTCCTTTCGGATTGGAGAGGATTGGGATAAAAATAAATTAATTTCCTGTCCAATCACCTTCAATCTCGAAGGGGATTTGATTCAATCCCGAAGGAATTTGATTTTCCAAATTAGCTTTAAAGGTTTGTTCGGTTAAGGGTGAATTAAGAGGGATTAGATGGAATTAAATCCCCTCCTAATTGAGAGGTGGACTGAGGGGGATTAGGAAAGGATTTAATACCATCCATTCCTCTTCAATCCACCACTAACCGAACAAGTGATATGTATAATTAGATCATATTTCATTTGTTATTAATATAAAATATTGTCAATTATACGCATTGTTAGATGTAAAAAATATTATATGTATATTAAAATGAATATATTTGTACAACGAGTGATCTTTTGACAAAATAATTATTTATTTATAAACTATTATATTAAATCATCGTTATATGTAAGTTTAACGGGTCACCGCGGGGAACGGGTATGAAAAATGCTTCTGTGGGAGATTTTTTTCTATGTTTACATCCCCGTGAATAAAAAAACTTCACTATCTCTACTCTTTAATAAAAAAATTTCCTACAAAGAATCGGAGATCAGATCCCCGTTATTGGAGATCAGATCCCCGTTACCGTCTCTACTCCACACACACAGACTAGTCGGGAAATGGCTATGTGCCAGGCTGTTTTGCAGCAGCCAGCAGTGGTCAAACCTCGCCGGCTTTCTGGTGCGGTCAGCGTCGTCGTCGATCACCGACACATGGGTCAGTGCGGTGCTGTCCCCCACTCTCTCAGTCTCACTGACGAGATGCTTCTGCAAACCCTTTTTCTATGTATGGATAATATAATATCGTCAACGAAGAACACATGTGTCTGCGCTACTACCAATGCTAACAATAATCATCATGGCCCTCGTCACCCTAGCTACTCCGATCCATGCATAAATACACGTGCTCCGCGCCCGCAGTCTTCACCCATCAACCCACACTCCAGCACACGGCAATGGCGTTCACGCGGCGGCGTCCGTCCGGCATCCTCCTCCTCTCCCTGCTGGCGGCATCCGGCTCGCTGTCGCTGGCCGCCACCGGCCCGGGCGACGTGGCCGTCTTCTGGGGCCGGAACAAGGACGAGGGCACGCTGCGCGAGGCCTGCGACACGGGCGCCTACACCACCGTCATCATCTCCTTCCTCCGCGGCTTCGGGCACGGCGCCGCCTACTACTCGCTCGACCTCTCGGGCCACCCGCTCGCGGGCGTCGGCGACGACGTCAAGCACTGCCAGGCCAAGGGCATCCTCGTGCTCCTCTCCATCGGCGGGCCGCCCAACAGCAACACCAACACCGGCGCCGGCTACTCCCTCCCGTCCGCGCGGGCGGCGGCGGACCTCGCCGCGTACCTGTGGGACGCCTACCTGGGCGGCTCGCGCGCGGGGCTGCGCCGGCCGTTCGGCGACGCGGCGCTGGACGGCGTCGACCTGTACATCGACCAGGGCGGCGTGGACGGCCACTACGACGAGCTGGCCAGGCGCCTCTACGCCTACAACAGGAGCTACCGCGGCAGGCTCGGGGTGACGCTGACGGCCACGGTGCGGTGCGCGTACCCGGACCCGCGCGCGCAGGCGGCGCTCGCCACGGGGCTCGTCTCCCGCGTCCACGTCCGCCTGTACGGCGACCTCAAGTGCACCTGGTCCGACCGGGAGGCGTGGGAGAAGTGGGCCGCGGCGTACCCGGCCAGCCGCGTGTTCGTCGGCGTCGTGGCGTCGCCGGAGGCGGACAAGGACGCGTACATGTTCCAGAAGGACCTCTACTACAACGTGCTGCAGTTCGCCCAGAAGGCGCCCAACTACGGTGGCCTCATGATCTGGGATAGGTACTACGACAAGATGAACCACTACATCAGCAGCAGCTAATAATTTAACATCCACATCCACATCCACCCGGTTTATCACCTAATAATATATAATAATATTATTGTATTCTTCTTCTTAACTTTATAATACACTGTAATGTAATGTAATAATGTGATGATCTGATGATCCACAACGGAATAAAATGGTCAGCTTCCAGCCGGTGGGCCGCGCCACTCCGTCGCCTGGTCTCTGGACTCTGGGCCTGCAGCGCCGCGCCGCTCCTGGCTCGCGCGCGCGGAGCCGCCTGCACCGCTACGTCTTGGGCCTGTCCGGACTGGGCCGCCTCCTCGGCTGCTCTGCCTGGGCTCAGGCGATAATGGGCCCCGATCCCGATTCCTCGCGGTGCATGTTTTCCTCCCTATTAAGATTAGCTCAAATTGATAAATAAAAACAAGATTAATAATAACCAAAAGCGAAGGAATCAAAACAGCAACAGAAGCAACAACGCCTCGCAAGACAAAGGCGCGTGATTCAAGGAGAGTAAAGGGAGTAACTGAAAACTAACAGCCAGTAAAAGTAGCGGCCACCAAAGAAAACTGTGTGCCCCTTTTCTCCTTAAACTAAGGAAAAAGGTTATCATGCCGAACAAAATAGGATTCCTTAACATAAGATAAGATATGATAGGAAAAAAAATCCATGACATCCTCGGAGATTCCCGGTGTTTGAGTGAGAAAATTCCCGGTGATATGATAGGAAGCGATTTGTTTAACTAAGCCAGAAAATTCGTCTCCCAAGGGGGATTGAACCCGAGACCTACTCGGAAGCCTTAACAATTACGCTAGAGACCCTTTCACATCACTTAGTACATGAATATGACACACGATTGTACGCCCAAGAAGGTCTCATCATTGCTTCAGAAGAAAGATGCTGCCAATGAAAACTTAGTTGACAAAAGGAAGGAAGCGGATAATGAAACCAACTCTATGGCAAGTGGCAGTGCTGAATAGTAGTGAAAACGGTCCGGATGTATCCCATTTCGCTCTGCTCCAATTTGTACATTGACCCGTTACAATTCGTATTTATGGGAATTCCAATCGTTATCGATTTTTTATTCTTCATAAATGTGGAAATTGGATGGAAACAATATGGGTGTTTTTATGACTGTTTTCACTTTTCCCGTTTTTAGTCGTGATATCCCGCTTTTATTCACATATAATATCCTATTTTAGACAATATAATGAACAAACCATAGACAACTATGTCACATCGCGACAAACTAATCCATAATTAATTATTTTCTTTCGTACCCATATGTATATTATAATATATTGCTTTTATATGTCTAGATGAGATGTATCAATCAATTGCAATACTACTTTATTTTTATACTCTATGCGTCAATGTTTTTGCTTTTTATGTCTGATTTCAATCCGTTATCTATTTATTCTGTTCGTTTTGGTTCTTTTTCGCTATACCGCTAGTCCGTTTTCGACCCCGTTTCTAAAATAAAATGTGACAATGAAAACGGAATAGGAATTATCCCAACTGACCCCATTCATTTTCATTCTTAGTGCTGAAACAGTCCTTGCTGTGTTATGTTACGTAGTTTGCATTTCATTTTTGTACATAGCGTTGACATGTTAAGATGATACATGGATACATAAAACTAACGTGAAAGGTTAAAAATCCTCGGTGTGTGAAACATAATTCACTATTTCGAAATAGTTTACAATTCAAGAGTGTTCGAGAAGATAACTTGAACTTCTTTTGACTTTTGTACTTTCCCATTTTGCATTCTCTTTTAATTCCATGGTTCCATATATAGCACAAATTAAATGAATGGAACAACTGGAGTTCACTCGAAAGTTAATTAACTATTCCATAACAATAAATTATAGTCAACAAAACTTGTGTTCTATCAGTTTCACATCACTAAGGCTAACTCCAACAAGGATATGTAAAAATGGGAATCCAAATACACGTTTGGGTTATGCAGTCACCAGAAGGACGAGACCCAAATGTTTTCATGTCCAACATGGTATCTAGATACACGTTTGAGAAGATGATCATCCATATAGAGGTACTATCCCACATCACATCTAAAATGAGTATCAGGTATAGGTAACCTATTGGAGATGCTATGATGCCATTTAGATATCTTTAATGGGTTTAGTGCCCTAATAGGTAATTTGTTGGAGTCAGCCTAATGCATTAGTAGGTAGTATAGAGTTGCTGCTTGTACGTGTTAGACTTGTTGATGAGGATATGATTATAGTGCCAATAATATTGGTGGCACAAAACATGGCACACACCAAAATGCTAGAATGCGTGGATTAGACCGATAAGGTTGCAACGAGCTCATGAAAGTTGGACCATCTCATATGCACTACTAGACCATCCAACATCCTAACATTTGAAAAAACCTATAATGATTGGTTCAGGAGGGATACTGTAAGGGTTGGTGGACTTAGGGTTGTTGTAGGGTCACTAGGGCTATTTAGACCACATCAAATAATCATTATAGATGCATAGATCAGAAGGGCACAAAAATAAAGTCTTATATTTTATGTGGGAAGCTATCTCCATCTATATTTCGTATAAAGCTATTACCCATTAAATGTCTATAGAAGGGCATATAAATAAAGTCTTATATTTTGTGGGAAGCTATCTCCATCTATATTTCGTATAAAGCTAATACCCATTGAATGTCTATCGCAATATGTAGACCATCCACATCACCCCACTAACTTTCCACATCATCTCCACTAATAGTTATGTTACTCCACTAACTTCCAAAATCTTAATGCAAATTATCCATGTCATCCCCACTTTTTATATATCTTATGAAGCTAATGCCCACTATAAGTCTATATCAACATGTGGGCCATCCACACCATCCTCCACTAGCACATGAAAGTTGGACCATCTAACATCATGGGATTTGCGAAAAAACCTACAATCACCGATTCAGGAGGGATCCTGTTAGGGTTTATGCAAGGCTACTTAGAACACATCAAACAATACTTATAGGTGTATAAATCATTATTACATAAAAACGATGTCTTAAGTTTTCTATGAGAAGCTATCTATATCTATATCTCTTATAAAGCTAATACCCACTACTAGTCTATCTCAACATGTAGACTATCCACATCATCCACCACTAATTTTCAACATCATCTCCATTAATAGTTATGTCAACCAACTAACTTCCAACATCTTAGTGCAAGATATCCATGTAATCTCCACTTAATTTATATTTCATACAAAGCTGATATCCCACTACAAGTCTATCTCAACATGTAGGCCATCCACATCATCCTCCACTAGCTCATGAAAGCTAACCTTGTTGTATCACTACTAGACGGATCGACAAAATGGACACATTGGTTTCAAAGAAGTTAGGGAGTACATGTCACAAAATAAGACCATACTTACTAGCAAGACGGAAGCAACAATGAACAAGGTCAACATTTAGTGGTCTATTCTTTGCATCAAATTAGTCTTTTAAACTTTGATCCATGTAACAAGTTATGCCACTTGATCTACCATATTCTAGTTTTTGCGGAAAACAAAACCTAGGAAAAAGAGAACTATCTACTCTGTCTCTGATAGTAGCCGCTACACTCAAATTTTATAAATATGATGGCGTGGATCATGCAGATGTTGGATCTACGGGAGCTGCACAACAAAGAGATGTAGAGATTTATTGTGAATGCACCTCATAACAACAACTACCTTAGTTATATATTGATTTCTTGTACATGTTGCCATCTCAAGCTATCTGTCTTTGCATTACATTGTGGCATCATGTTGGTCCGTTTTATGTTTTACTACTAAGTGAAAATGAGTTATCATATAATCTCCTATTAAAAGTATTGATTGTTCGGTGGCCATTCTCTACTGTTTGTCATTTGATCAAAACATGGAAAAGACATGACATTTAAAAATATGATGCATGGATACTTAAAACTAACACGGAAGGTTAAAAATCCTTAGTGTGTGAAACATAATTCACTATATCTGGAAGAGTTTACAAGTCAAGTGTGTTCTAGAAGATAACTTGAACTTCTTTTGACTTTTATACTTTCCCTTTTTTCATTTTTAATTCCATGGTCCTGTAGATAGGACAAATGCATGGGGGAACTAGATTTCACTCTGAAGTTAACTAACTATTGCACAACAATAAATTATAGTCAATAAAACTTATGTGCTATGAGGTGCACATCACTAATGCATTAGTAGGTAACATAGAGTTGATGCTTGTACATGACGACTTGTGGACGAGGTTATATTATAGTGCTATGAATAATATTGGTGACACAAAACATAGAACACACCAAAGTGCTACATTTTTGGATTGCAGATCAATAAGGTTGCAATGAGCTCATGAAAGCTGGACCATCCAACATCCTAGCATTTGCCACAAAACCTATAATCATTGGTTCAGGAGGGATATTATAAGGTTTGGTGCACTTAGGGTTGTTTTAGGGTCAACATGGTTATTTATAATGCGTCAACTGATCATTATAGATGCATAAATTGGAAGGGCACAAAAATAAAGCCTTACATTTTCTGTGGGAAGCTATCTATATCTATATCTCTTATAAAGCTAAAACCCAATATAAGTCTATCTTAATATGCATGCCATCCTCATTACCCCCACTAACTTCAACATCATCTCCACTAATAGTTATGCTACTCCACTAACTTCCAACATCTTAATGCAAGTTATCCACATCATCTCCACTTAATTTATATATCTTATAAAGCTAATGCACACTATAAGTCTATCTCAACATGCAGGCCATATACATCATCCTCCACTAGCACATGAAAGCTGGACCATCTTATATGCGCTACTAGACAATCTAACATCTTGAGATTTTTTTAAAAAACTATAATCACTAGTTTAGGGATACCATTAGGGTTGGTGCACTTAGGGTTGTTGTAAGGCCAGCAAGGCTACTTCGAACGCCTCAAGTAATCCTTATAGGTGCATAAATTATTATGGATTAAAAAATAAAGTGTTATATTTTTTATGAGAAGATATCTATATCCATCTCTCTTATAAAGCTAATATGCACTACAAGTCTATCTCAACATGTAGGCTATCCACATCATCGACCACAAATTTTTGACATCATCTCCAATAATAGTCATGTCACTTCACTAACTTCCAACATATTAATGCAAGCTATCCACATAACCTTCCATTATTTTACATTTAATACAAAGCTAATATCCCACTACAAGTCTATTTCAACATGTAGGCTATCCACATCACCTGCACTAGCTCATGAAAGCTAAACCATGTTGTATCACTACTAGACCATCTAGGATTGTATGTTTTCCCAAAAAACATACAATGAGTGGTTCATAAGGGGTATCATTAGGGTTGGTGCATTTATGGTTGTTATATGGTCAGCAAGGCTACTTAAAATGCCTCAAATAATTCTTATAGATGCATACATCAGAAAGGCATTAAAATAAAGTCTTAAGTTTTTGTGGGAAGCTATCTTTATCTATATCTCTTATAAATCTAAAACCCACTACATATCTATCTCACATGTAAGCCATCCACATCATCCACCACTAACTTTCAACATCATTTCCACTAATAGTTATGTCATCCCACTATCGTCCAACTTCCTAATGCAAGATATCCACATAATCTCCACTTAATTTATATCTCTTACAAACCTAATACCCACCACAAGTCAACCTTAACATGTAGGCCATTCACATCATCCCCACTATCTCATGAAAGCTTGAGAACACCTAGAGGGGGGGGGGGTGAATAGGTGATCCTGTAAAAACTTCAAACTTAAGCCACAAAAACTTGTTAAGCGTTAGCACAGTTAATGCCAAGTGGCTAAGGTGAAGTCTTCAACAAAACACAATACCACAAGAATCAAGCACAGAGGGACACGGTGGTTTATCCCGTGGTTCGGCCAAGCCAATGCTTGCCTACTTCCACGTTGTGGCGTCCCAACGGACGAAGGTTGCAATCAACCCCTCTCAAGCGGTCCAAAGACCCACTTGAATACCACGGTGTTTTGTTGTTCTTATCTCAATCCCGTTTGCGAGGAATCTCCACAACTTGGAGCCTCTCGCCCTTACAAAAGATGTTCACAAAGAATCACGGAGTAAGGGAGGGATTAGCAACTCACACACAACACAAAGATCACAGCGAATACGCACACACAAAACCCAGACTTGAGCTCAAGAGGCTAACACACTAGAACAGAGCTCAAATCACTAGAATTTCAAACAAGTGCGCAAGATTGATGTGTGAGTGATCAAGAGTGCTCAAGGAATGCTTGGGTACTTCCTCCATGCGCCAAGGGGTCCCTTTTATAGCCCCAAGGCAGCTAGGAGCCGTTGGGAACAAATCTGGAAGGCCATCTTTGCCTTCTGTCTCGTGGCGCACCGGACAGTCCGGTGCACACCGGACACTGTCCGGTGCCCGATTTGTTTCCAAAAACAGCACTTCTGACCGTTGCTGGCTGCTCCAGATCTGCGCTTAGTTGGCGCACCGGACATGTCCGGTGCACACCGGACAGTCCGGTGTTCCTTCCCGACCGTTGGCTCGGCCACGTGTCTCGCGCGGATTGCGCGGCCGACCGTTGGCCCTGGCCGACCGTTGGCTCACCGGACAGTCCGGTGCACACCGGACAGTCCGGTGAATTATAGCCGTACGCCGTCGGCGAATTCCCGAGAGCGGCCAGTTCGCGCCGAGGAGGCCTGGCGCACCGGACACTGTCCGGTGCACACCGGACAGTCCGGTGCTCCAGACCGAGCTGGGTCTTGGCTGCACACAGCCAAGTCATTCTCTCCCCTTTTCTCTTTTTCTTCTTGCTGTTTCTAACACTTAGACAAACATGTTAGTCCACAAAACCAATGTACTAAGGCTTAGAAACATACCTTTACTTCATGATTTGCACCTTGTTCCATTTTACAATTAGGCACCTGTGTTGAGCACTAAATCACCAAAATACTTAGAAATGGCCCAAGGGCACATTTCCCTTTCAATCTCCCCCTTTTTGGTGATTTATGCCAACACAACATAAAGCAAATTGAACAAGTACAAAAATACTTCAAATAATAACTCAAATCTATTTTGATTCATTTTGACTTATATGGATCACTCTATGCCACCACTTTGTTTGTTTTTGCAAATCAAACTCAAATCTCTATCTCTAAGTTAAACACACATGTTAAAGCATAAAGAGAGTCATTATCAAGATTTCAAAAACTCCCCCTTTTTCCCATAATCAATACTTCTCCCCACAAGAAGCCAACTTTTGATAAGAGAGACAACATAAGAATTTTGACAAACCAAAAACTCTATTGCCCTATTTTCAAAATCTCTCAAGTGGTAGCTGATCCATTTATTGCTTTGGCCTTTATTTTCTCCCCCTTTGGCATCAAGCACCAAAACGGGATCAATTGTGGCCCTTTAACCCCATTGCCTCACCAAAATCTTCAATTAAGAGCAAATGGCAATAAGAGTTCATGAGATGGACTTGGAATAAGTTACCCTTCATCGGAGTGCAGTGGAAGTCTTTCATGGTCCAAGTCCACCTTTTCCCTTTCAATTCTCCTTTGTGACTAACACAAGCAAACTCAAACATATGGTTAGTCTCAAAGGGTCAAGTTGTAACACATCTCCCCCTAAACATGTGCATCACATT
Source organism: Zea luxurians (assembly GCA_029449295.1). Taxonomy (NCBI): domain Eukaryota; kingdom Viridiplantae; phylum Streptophyta; class Magnoliopsida; order Poales; family Poaceae; genus Zea; species Zea luxurians. The sequence goes on from JAOPSE010000377.1 coordinate 346,454, forward strand.
GCAACGGACTTGTGAGGTCCAGGGAGTGTTTGTACAACTTGAGCACCATAATAAGCAACAAAATGCAGAAGGGAACATGATCAAAAGCATAAATACATGTATGCTACAATTCAATCCAAGTTCCGCGAATCTAAGACATTTAGCTCACTACGCAGCCTGCAAAAGGTCTTCTCATCTAAAGGCTTGGTAAAGATATCGGCTAGCTGGTTCTCGGTGCTAACATAAAACACTTCGATATCTCCCTTTTGCTGGTGGTCTCTCAAAAAGTGATGCCGGATGTCTATGTGCTTTGTGCGGCTGTGCTCAACGGGATTTTCCGCTATTCGGATAGCACTCTCATTATCACATAGGAGTGGGACTTTGCTCAGATTGTAGCCTAAGTCCCTGAGGGTTTGCCTCATCCAAAGTAGTTGCGCACAACACTGTCCTGCGGCAACGTACTCGGCCTCAGCGGTGGATAGGGCAACGGAGGTTTGTTTCTTAGAGTTCCATGACACCAGGGACCTTCCTAAGAATTGGCACGTCCCCGATGTACTCTTCCTATCGACCTTACATCCAGCATAGTCGGAATCTGAGTACCCAATCAAGTCAAAGTTAGACCCCTTTGGATACCAGATCCCGAAGCAGGGCGTAGCGACTAAATATCTAAGAATTCGCTTCACCGCCACCAAGTGACACTCCTTAGGATCGGATTGAAATCTAGCACACATGCATACGCTAAGCATAATATCCGGTCTACTAGCACATAAATAAAGTAGAGATCCTATCATTGACCGGTATGCTTTTTGATCAACGGACTTACCTCCTTTGTTGAGGTCGGTGTGTCCGTTGGTTCCCATCGGAGTCTTTGCGGGCTTGGCGTCCTTCATCCCAAACCGCTTCAGCAGATCTTGCGTGTACTTCGTTTGGGAGATGAAGGTGCCGTCCTTGAGTTGCTTCACTTGGAACCCAAGGAAGTAGTTCAACTCGCCCATCATCGACATCTCGAATTTCTGCGTCATCACCCTGCTAAACTCTTCACAAGACTTTTGATTAGTAGAACCAAATATTATGTCATCGACATAAATTTGGCATACAAACAAATCACCATCACATGTCTTTGTAAAAAGAGTTGGATCGGCTTTCCCAACCTTGAAAGCATTAGCAAGTAAGAAATCTCTAAGGCATTCATACCATGCTCTTGGGGCTTGTTTAAGTCCATAGAGCGCCTTAGAGAGCTTACACACGTGGTCGGGGTACCGCTCATCCTCGAAGCCAGGGGGTTGCTCCACGTACACCTCCTCCTTTATTGGCCCGTTGAGGAACGCGCTCTTCACATCCATTTGGTACAACCTGAAAGAATGGTGAGCGGCATATGCTAGCAAGATACGAATGGACTCTAGCCTAGCCACAGGAGCAAAAGTCTCCTCAAAGTCCAAACCTGCGACTTGGGCATAACCTTTTGCCACAAGTCGAGCCTTGTTCCTCGTCACCACCCCGTGCTCGTCCTGTTTGTTGCGGAACACCCACTTGGTTCCCACAACATTTTGCTTGGGACGAGGCACCAGTGTCCAAACTTCGTTGCGCTTGAAGTTATTGAGTTCCTCCTGCATGGCCAACACCCAATCCGGATCTAGCAAGGCCTCCTCTACCCTGAAAGGCTCAATAGAGGAGACAAAAGAGTAATGCTCACAAAAATTAACTAATCGAGATCGAGTAGTTACTCCCTTGCTAATGTCACCCAAAATTTGGTCGACGGGATGATCCCTTTGAATCATCGCTCGAACTTGGGTTGGAGGTGCCGGTTGCGCTTCTTCCTCCATCACTTGATCTTCTTGTGCTCCCCCTTGATCACACGCCTCCTTTTGATGAACCTGTTCATCGTCTTGAAGTGAGGGATGCACCGTCGTTGAGGAAGAAGGTTGATTACGTTCATCCTGTTCCTGTGGCCGAACGTCTCCAATCGCCATGGTTCGTATAGCAGCCGACGGAACATCTTCTTCATCTACATCATCATAATCAACAACTTGCTCTCTTGGAGAGCCATTAGTCTCATCAAATACAACGTCGCTAGAGACTTCAACCAAACCCGATGATTTGTTGAAGACCCTATACGCCTTTGTATTTGAATCATAACCTAATAAAAACCCTTCTACAGCTTTGGGAGCAAACTTAGAATTTCTACCCTTCTTTACTAGAATGTAGCACTTGCTCCCAAAAACACGAAAGTACGATACATTGGGTTTGTTACCGGTTAGTAGCTCATATGACGTCTTCTTGAGGAGGCGGTGAAGGTAGACCCTGTTGATGGCGTGGCAAGCCGTGTTCACGGCTTCCGACCAAAAGCACTCGGGGGTCTTGAACTCTCCAAGCATTGTCCTCGCCATATCAATTAGCGTCCTGTTCTTCCTCTCTACCACACCATTTTGTTGTGGTGTGTAGGGAGCGGAGAACTCGTGCTTGATCCCTTCCTCCTCAAGAAACTCCTCCACTTGAAGGTTCTTGAACTCGGACCCGTTGTCGCTCCTTATCTTCTTCACCTTGAGCTCAAACTCATTTTGAGCTCTCCTGAGGAAGCGCTTGATGGTCCCTTGGGTTTCAGACTTATCCTGCAAAAAGAATACCCAAGTGAAGCGGGAAAAGTCATCAACAATAACTAAACCATACTTACTTCCTCCTATGCTTAGATAGGCGACGGGTCCGAAGAGGTCCATATGCAGCAGCTCCAGGGGTCTCGACGTGGTCATCACGTTCTTGCTGTGATGTGCTCCTCCCACTTGTTTACCTGCCTGACAAGCTGCACAAGGTCTATCTTTTTCGAAATAAACATTTGTTAGACCTATCACGTGTTCTCCCTTTAGAAGCTTGTGGAGGTTCTTCATCCCCACATGTGCTAAGCGGCGATGCCACAGCCAGCCCATGCAAGTCTTAGCCATTAAGCATGCATCTAGACCGGCCTCTTCTTTTGCAAAATCAACTAAATAAAGCTTGCCGTCTAGTACACCCTTAAAAGCTAGTGAACCATCACATCTTCTAAAGACAGACACATCTACATTTGTAAAAAGGCAATTGTATCCCATTTGACATAATTGACTAACAGATAGCAAATTATATCCAAGACTCTCCACTAAGAATACATTTGAGATAGAATGCTCATTAGAAATTGCAATTTTACCTAGCCCTTTTACCTTGCCTTGATTCCCATCACCGAATATAATTGAATCTTGGGAATCCTTATTCTTGACGTAGGAGGTGAACATCTTCTTCTCCCCCGTCATATGGTTTGTGCATCCGCTGTCGATAATCCAGCTTGAACCCCCGGATGCATAAACCTGCAAGGCAAATTTAGGCTTGGGTCTTAGGTACCCAACTCATGTTGGGTCCTGCAAGGTTAGCACAAATATCTTTAGGGACCCAAATGCAAGATTTTTCTCCCTTGCATCTAGCCCCTAATTTCCTAGCAACTACCTTCTTACCCTTTCTACAAATAGCAAAGGGAGCATTACAAGCATAATAAATGGTAGAAGGTTCATTCACTACTTTCCTAGGAGCATGAATAACATTCTTTCTAGGTACATGAGCAATATCTCTCCTAGGCATATGTACAACATTTCTCCTACACATATCTCTACCATGATTATAAGAAGAACTAGAAGCAATCATTGCATGAGAATCATAAGCATATGAATCAAAATGATTATAAGCATTTCTAGCATGTCTCCTATCATAATACATAAAAGCATGATTCTTTTTAGTATTACTAGCCATCGGGGCCTTCCCCTTCTCCTTGACGAAGATGGGAGCCTTATGGCTTGTTAAGTTCTTGGCTTCCCTCTTGAAGCCAAGCCCATCCTTAATTGAGGGGTGTCTACCAATCGTGTAGGCATCCCTTGCAAATTTGATTTTATCAACTTCATTCTGGCTAGTCTTAAGTTGGGCATTAAGACTAGCCACTTCATCATTTAATTTGGAAATTAGAACTAGGTGTTCACTACAAGCATTAACATCAAAATCCTTACACCTAGTACAAATTTCAACATGTTCAACACAAGAATTTGATTTACTAGCTACTTCTAGTTTAGCACTTAAATCAATATTAACACTTCTTAAGGTAGAAATGGTTTCATGACAGGAAGATATTTCACTAGAAAGCATTTCATTTCTTTTCACTTCTAAAGCATATGATTTTTGTGCCTCTACAAATTTATCATGTTCATCATACAATAAATCTTCTTGCTTTTCTAAAAGCCTATCCTTTTCATTCAATGCATTAATTAATTCATTGATTTTCTCTATCTTAGATCTATCTAAGCCCTTGAACAAGCAAGAATAATCTATGTCATCATCACTAGACTCACTATCACTAGATGAAGCATAAGTGGAGTCTTGAATACTCACCTTCTTCTCCCTTGCCATAAGGCAAGTGAGACGCTCGTTGGGGAAGAGAGCCGATTTGTTGAAGGCAGTGGCGGCGAGTCCTTCGTTGTCGGAGTCGGAGGAGGAGCAATCCGAGTCCCACTCCTTTCCTAGATGCGCCTCGCCTTTTGCCTTCTTGTATTGCTTCTTCTTCTCTCTTTTGTTCCCCTTTTCCTGGTCACTTTCATTATCGGGACAGTTAGCAATGAAATGACCAAGCTTACCGCATTTGAAGCATGAGCGCTTCCCCTTGGCTTTGGTCTTGCTTGGTTGTCCCTTGTGACCTTTAAGCACCGTCTTGAATCTCTTAATGATGAGAGCCATCTCTTCATCATTAAGGCCAGCCGCCTCAACTTGCGCCACCTTGCTAGGTAGCGACTCCTTGCTCCTCGTTGCCTTTAGAGCAATGGGTTGAGGCTCGTGGAGTGGTCCGTTCAACGCGTCGTCGACGTATCTTGCCTCCTTGATCATCATCCGCCCGCTCACGAATTTTCCAAGCACTTCCTCGGGCGTCATCATCGTGTACCTGGGATTCTCACGAATATTGTTCACGAGATGAGGATCAAGTACGGTAAAGGACCTGAGCATTAGGCGGACGACGTCGTGGTCCGTCCATCGCGTGCTCCCGTAGCTTCTTATCTTGTTGATAAGGGTCTTGAGCCGGTTGTACGTTTGCGTTGGCTCCTCGCCCCTTATCATCGCGAACCGTCCAAGCTCGCCCTCCACCAACTCCATCTTGGTGAGTAAGGTGACGTCGTTCCCCTCATGAGAAATCTTGAGGGTGTCCCAGATTTGCTTGGCGTTGTCCAAGCCGCTCACCTTATGGTATTCATCCCTGCACAAGGAAGCTAGAAGAACAGTAGTAGCTTGTGCATTTTTATGAATTTGTTCATTAATGAACATGGGACTATCCGAACTATCAAAGTGCATTCCACTCTCTACAATCTCCCATATACTAGGATGGAGAGAGAATAGGTGACTACGCATTTTGTGACTCCAAAATCCGTAGTCCTCTCCATCAAAGTGTGGGGGCTTGCCAAGTGGAATGGAGAGCAAATGAGAATGTGAACTTTGCGGAATACGAGAGTAATCAAAGGAAAAGTTCGAATTAACCGGTTTTCTCCTCTCGTAGTCGTTGTGGTCCTCATCCTTTTGGGAAGAAGTAGACTCGTCGCTGTCGTAGTAGATGATCTCCTTGATGCGCCTGGTCTTCTTCTTCTTCCCATCCTTTCGTCTTTGACCCGAGCCGGAGTCGGTAGGCTTGTCGTCCTTCGGCTCGTTGACGAAGGTCTCCTTCTCTTTGTCGTTGATCACTATACCCTTCCCCTTAGGATCCATCTATTCGGGCGGTTAGTCCCTTTGTGAATAGAACGGCTCCGATACCAATTGAGAACACCTAGAGGGGGGGGGGTGAATAGGTGATCCTGTAAAAACTTCAAACTTAAGCCACAAAAACTTGTTAAGCGTTAGCACAGTTAATGCCAAGTGGCTAAGGTGAAGTCTTCAACAAAACACAATACCACAAGAATCAAGCACAGAGGGACACGGTGGTTTATCCCGTGGTTCGGCCAAGCCAATGCTTGCCTACTTCCACGTTGTGGCGTCCCAACGGACGAAGGTTGCAATCAACCCCTCTCAAGCGGTCCAAAGACCCACTTGAATACCACGGTGTTTTGTTGTTCTTATCTCAATCCCGTTTGCGAGGAATCTCCACAACTTGGAGCCTCTCGCCCTTACAAAAGATGTTCACAAAGAATCACGGAGTAAGGGAGGGATTAGCAACTCACACACAACACAAAGATCACAGCGAATACGCACACACAAAACCCAGACTTGAGCTCAAGAGGCTAACACACTAGAACAGAGCTCAAATCACTAGAATTTCAAACAAGTGCGCAAGATTGATGTGTGAGTGATCAAGAGTGCTCAAGGAATGCTTGGGTACTTCCTCCATGCGCCAAGGGGTCCCTTTTATAGCCCCAAGGCAGCTAGGAGCCGTTGGGAACAAATCTGGAAGGCCATCTTTGCCTTCTGTCTCGTGGCGCACCGGACAGTCCGGTGCACACCGGACACTGTCCGGTGCCCGATTTGTTTCCAAAAACAGCACTTCTGACCGTTGCTGGCTGCTCCAGATCTGCGCTTAGTTGGCGCACCGGACATGTCCGGTGCACACCGGACAGTCCGGTGTTCCTTCCCGACCGTTGGCTCGGCCACGTGTCTCGCGCGGATTGCGCGGCCGACCGTTGGCCCTGGCCGACCGTTGGCTCACCGGACAGTCCGGTGCACACCGGACAGTCCGGTGAATTATAGCCGTACGCCGTCGGCGAATTCCCGAGAGCGGCCAGTTCGCGCCGAGGAGGCCTGGCGCACCGGACACTGTCCGGTGCACACCGGACAGTCCGGTGCTCCAGACCGAGCTGGGTCTTGGCTGCACACAGCCAAGTCATTCTCTCCCCTTTTCTCTTTTTCTTCTTGCTGTTTCTAACACTTAGACAAACATGTTAGTCCACAAAACCAATGTACTAAGGCTTAGAAACATACCTTTACTTCATGATTTGCACCTTGTTCCATTTTACAATTAGGCACCTGTGTTGAGCACTAAATCACCAAAATACTTAGAAATGGCCCAAGGGCACATTTCCCTTTCAAAGCTAGACCATCCAATAAGCACTAATGAACCATTTAGGAGGGATGCTAATAGGGTTGGTGTACTTCCACCTCCTTCAAAAGATTCTCCTTTTCAACATAAGACTCTTGACCTAACCCCTAAGGGTACTCATTGATCTCTCCCAAAGAGCACATGTGACTAGGACCTTCATGTCTGCTGATTCTATAATGTTATAACTCTATAATAGACAGAACAAATCTAAAATGATTTCCACAAGAAATAACAATTGTACCAACTTTGAAGAGCTAATCAACTTGATATGATTGCTACAGATCCAACCATACCATCTAGGTAATGTCCAACCATTCCAAGTGATCATTGAAAACCTCTATAAAAGGCAACAAGTTCAAGAAATGAGAAAACAATCAACCTAGCAAGCTCATAGGGGATAACAACCTTCGACCAAGTCAAATAGTCGATCAAATTCTTTCTCAATGTCACCTCCAATAACCTTCATGGTGCTTGCCAAAAAAGAAAGGTAACACAATACATCTATCAATCACCAAACTAACCAGCCAAAACAAGCAAGGATGCCTTCGTCCATGGGAGTAGTAGAAACACTATTATCACCTTGAGGACCTATAGGGACCTCAATGTGAAGGTCACATCATGGAGTCTTCGACTTCTCCACCTTGTCCACTTGGGATCTAACAACACTAGCATCCACGCTTCCATCATTTGAGCCATGGCTAGACCATGTGACTGAATCGCACTCCCCCACTAAAAAAATGCTAGAACCACATGTAGAGCTAATGATCCACTACCTTGCTTGGATGAGCTTTTCTCCACCTCTCCATCCCAAAGGTCCACCTCTAGAAGGACAACCTTCATGGATTGACTATCACTGTCAACCTCAAGATCATTCTATTACATGGTAGTCTTTGAGCCAACAAATTGCTCAACAGCAGCAACACCACCACCACCACCATCTTCTAGCATACTAAACTACATATTGCTTCATCAAACATTGGTGGCAAATTGGTCATCAATTGCGCAACACTTTCAATCATAGAAGATGGCCATGCAATCTTAGCAGCAGTGCGCTCTGAGTGGCTTTCCCCTCACCTTGGTAGAATTAGCCTCAACAACCATATCAACGTCCTCCACATCATCCATAACATCCACATCATCCCTTGAAGGCCTTAGCCCTCTTAACCAAGGGACCCTGAGTCATATACTTTCTTTTTCTTGCATCTGTTTTACTAGGGTTAACCTTAGACGTAGTAGCCTTCCCTTCATTGACCTTCTTGGTGAGAGAATTTGAAAGTTTCTTGAAGACCTCTTAGGGATTGTATTTTACCTTAAGATCTTCATACACCTAGATCAACTAAGGCATGCTACTGACCATAGATCCTCAGGTGGTGTACTCTTTCTCAGAGACATCCCGAGATTTTTGCATGCCTTCAACATGTGCAAAGATAACAAAATCTATTTTCCTCTTCTCTGAATACATGCAGACATATCCTCTCAAATGTCACGTCCTTTCTGATGAACCTATCAAAGGGCCAGACTTTAACTGCTAGAAATTCTTCAACCTAGTCCTTGACCCTACTATAATGAATTGCGTACCACAAGGCATCTTGCAGAACTCACATAAGTCCATGGAGTCATCTTCTCCATCTTAGATGCTAGGATGAACCTAAGGACTTCCCACCTCCTTGAATCCTTCAAAGTAACCCTAGAGATCTTCACTTAAAACCAATACCAATTCTAGTCGTTTGTCCAACAGTTGTGCTAAGGAAAATAGATGTCACACTTATCTTGCCCATCGCAGTACATCGCAGGTTGAAGGACTAGTTACCAAACTAATTTTCTGTAGCCACACCTTTGATAGTAATTTTCTTTGGCTATCTTGCCCATAGCAGTACATCGCAGGTTGAAGGACTAGTTACAAAACTAATTTTCCTTAGCCACACCTTTGATAGTAATTTTCTTTGGCTATCGCTAAAGCTCATAATGTGCATAAAACCAATCAATGTCTATTTTAAGTGGGATAGATTGTCCATTTTCTTTGGCTATTTTAAGTGGGGGAGATTGGCTATTTTAGGTGGGGAGATTGTCTATTTTAAGTGGGGTAGATTTTCTATTTTAACTAGGGGAGATTGTCTATTTTCTTTGGCTATCGCTAAAGCTCATAATTTGCAATAAGTCAAAAACTAATCTTTGAAAAGACTGTGGATGACATAGCTTACTTCTTAAACATGACTCCTTTTGGGATTCAAAGGGCAAAACCTTGCTCCTTTAATTGTGATATTTTTGGGTCTTAGTGATGACCTCAACGACGACATGAACAACTACAATGCTCACCACCCAAGTCATATGTAGTTTTTATGTCATCCACATCTATTATAAATTGGACCCGTCTATAAAAAGATCATTGTAGTAGTGTGTGGTGCCTATACACACCATTATTCATTTCACATAAATTTATCTTTTATTTGTCACTCTATAACCCTTATTTTAAAGCTTTACTTCTAAACTTAGCCACACATAATTCACGTACACTATGCATTTTGTTTTATATTTCCTTTAATCACATTGAACACTAGGAACATTTTCTTTACTATTGCAATACTATGATTGCAATTGTGTTAGGTGCTGGTTTGCAATGTCTTGTTTTGAGATGTCTCTCTTTTGTTTGTTTTACATAAGAAAATAAAAGTTTGATTTTGTTGAGGGGGAGATAAATATGCTTTATCTTTATTGCCATTATGTTTGGAATATTCTATTCATTTTGCAATGCAACTATGGTTCGATCGTTGTCATCCACATTGGCTTTGCACCAATGCAATAAACATGAGATGAAGTAGGCATACATTTCACTTTCCATTATACTGCTTTAAAGATCCCATTGTCTTGAATCCATTCCTACCAATATCCTAAGTTGCTACCTGTGCTCATGATTACTTTATTCAATGGATCAAGAAACCAACATCGATGTGCATGTTCCTCAAACACATTTAGGCTAAAAACTTTGATGCACAAAACTTTGGTTTTTTGATTTGAGCTATTGGTGTTCAGTTTGGATAAGTAAGTAACACATTTGTGTACACCTTAGGTCTTCTATCTTTGATGTCTGAGGAAGTCACATGGAACATGGTGGCTATGACCACCTTTAAAGAGACATGGGACATTTTGAAGAACATCCTCTCTTTTGCCACACCCATATTTGTGTAGTGCAGATATGGGTCGACCTCGCCGTCACTGCTTACTTCAGTACGATCAAAGGTTATGCCTATGACCTTGCTATTATTGACACTCCTCCTCAAGATGATGGGGTGATCACCTACCTTTTGGCTAGTCTTAGTTCATATTATGACTTGTTTGTCACCTCCATGATCACCAAAAGTGAGGCACCCACTCTCGATGATGTTTATGCTCATCTACTATCCTATGAGGCCTAGCAACTTCAACATCAATCTAAATTGCACCTCAACATTGGGGCTTCTGCCAATTTTGCTAAGCATGGTGGTTATTTTGGGCATGACTGTTCTCATGGTCGTTGTGGTCATGCCTAGGCACACTCATGTTGAAAGGAACACTGGAAAGTAGGTTGGAGGTTAGTGGTTTAAAATGCGATGAATGATATGCTTGTTGTCAATTGATGTTTTGTGACTAGAACAACAACTAGATGATGGTAGGCTTCAGTTATCATAGGATATGTTATAACATCAATATGATGAGGCTGACTTTACCCTTTTGCATAACATTTATCTTTTGTTGGGTTTACATTTAATTATTCAATGCCTAATTTGCATGAAAGTTATGTTTGTATCCAATAGAAAATGCAAATTACTTAGTTCCATCCTAATGAATACAATAGAAACCCTAATACTCATGCGAAAAAGCTATAACTACATTGTGCTCTTGTGGTTCAAATTGAGTGCTTAAAGAGTAGTAACAATAGATCAAAAGATGAATAGGATGACAAGGTAAACTATTATCTAATACCACATATGCATCTCATTATCAACTTATTAAACATAGATGAGGTTGTTTCCCAAAAGGTCGATAAATATGGCCTGGATCTCATGGGTGCACGTATGGAACTCATTACGTTATATATATTTAGTTCATTGGAATATTCCCACAAAGGGGAGTTCTTTCCATTTCAGATTGATGATAGTCATCGTTGCCTTAAACAAACATAATGCTTTGACAATTCTATTTTGGAGGTTTTACATTCTCAAGAAAGTAAATACATAAATTTAAATCCTTATTACCAATATAATTACTTTGTGCCTCCATGACCTAAGTAGATTGATTCCCTTGATCCCATAATGATAATCAAATTTCATTTAGGCAAAGTGCTATTTCACAAACTTTGCCAGCAACTAGTCAAACTATAAACAAGTTTACAACATAGAACTTTCATGACTATATTTGTATTGAAGGGTTCTACGAGGTGATATTGATTATTAGCAAATGATAATATATTGTACGAGAAATTAGGAGTCAATATGTACTTTTAGGACCTCTCCCACAAAATACACATATTATTCAAGGATGTAAGGGGCACATGTGGTAGAGGCAAAATTGGCCTAGCAAAAGAAGAGCAAAATGAAGCCTTGGCTGAACATGTGATGCTTTTGTTACTCTACACCTTCCTATCATTATAAAATAAGTAATATTGACCTAGAAAAACATTGGATTAACACCAACACATAAATTAACTCAATTTGTAGAATAAAACAGAACATAATTGGTTGCCTTTGTAATTTTCATTTTTCACCTCCCAAGAAACAAAACAAAACTCAATGGATTTGTAGTCATGGGAGATTCCTAACAAAACGGGAAAGGGAAAGGAGATAGTGATAAGATCATTTAGAAATACTTGATGTGGACCATCTCTTTACCTCCATCTATTGAATTTACTTCCATTTAAAATGACAACAACACATAGGTGCATTGTTGGGTTCATATATATCATTTGAAGATTTGGCATGTCATTGCAGAAGCGTAAGGAGAATTTTGAAATGCCATAAGCCATATGGCACACTGATGACAGAAGTGTGCGTGGTGTGTCAAACATACTTATGACTATAAGTAAGTATTTACTTTTTATACTTATGACTATAAGTAAGTAAGAAATTTCCATTTTTAGAGCCTAGCAAATGCCGACACATTAAATAAATATAATATTGTAGCCATGCTATTTTGGAGAATTATATCTTGAGTAAATATAAAAAATTTAAAGTTTTAGTATCTATAGAAGTATCCAGAATATAAAATTTATCTCTAACCACTACTATACATTTTCACTATAGAGGTGGTTGGATAGCCTCTATACCAGTCGCCTTTTTTTCATGAGGTGCCTCTATGAGTCATTATCCATAATTCACAAAGCCAGTATAGAAAAATAGCATCAGAAACTCTTTAAACTCTAGGAGACCCTACTATAAGGAAAGTGGGCCATGTTACCTATTTATGTTTGATTTTTTGTTCAATGATGATCATGACCATTTGGGCTGATATTATTTGGTAGTGTTTTTGGATATAGTTCAAAGGATGCAAAGTGGACTTGGACTTAAGAAAAGTGGTGATCCGAGCGATCAACCCCTCAAACAAGACATTAGAAGCAATGTAGAACACCCATAAGGTATACAAAAATTTTAAGATGCAAGATGGAACCAAGCCAGACATAAAGATTCACAAAGAAACAAAATTTTAAAAAGTGTTTACATGAGCATCAAACTGAGCACCAAACTGGACCTAAAGGGCATCAGACCATAGGTTAGACCTATAGAGATGTCTAGAGAGGTGTCAGACTAAGCGAGCACACGAGCATCAGACTATGCCATGCCACTATTCAATGTATAGAGGCATCAAACCGAGACGAAATAGAGGCATCGAAAAACCAAGTCATGGTCTGATGGCTTATAGAGAGTTTCTAGAGAGAGATGTTGGCCATCAAATTGGACCGATGGTTGGCACTGAACCATACACTAAACAAAGGTGCTAATGATTGACAATGGCTACAAACATGATATTGGATGGTTCAATGACCCTAACGGATGGTCCGGTCAATGCGCGAAAACAAAGGGACTGTGGATGTCAAGGAATACTTGTATAAGTTAAGGATCATCTCTAGTAGCTCTAGCCAACGATGTGCTTATTGATATACTCGATGATTAGCTTGGATTCTTTACAAAGTGCTTAGGTTGTTAAACCACAATGTTAGTGCTTGCTCTAGGTTTAGGGCAACTATTTGGTGAGGTTTGCATACCTCATACCACATGGTGCTTGACAACACTATTGTTAAACGCTGGAGGGGCTTATAGTCTTGTGAGATTACACCAACCGTATTTGTGGTGTGGCTACCAATGTATACCAAAGGGAACAAGGCATGTAGCAGTTTTGCCGAAAGCTCTATACTAAAGACAACGTTGATCGGTCCAAGAGAGGCCTTGTTGACACTTTCGTATGGGATATTAGTCCTCATTTTACCCTCAACTAGTATTTGAGATGATTATTTTATACCTTAGGAGAATTCAAATGGAAAATTGTCAACTACAAAGATTTATTACTTTTTAAGATATACAACATTGATTTTGGTTATTTCTACATCCGAGGTCGTTAGAAGAGTCTAGATTCAAATGTAAATTTTAATGGATAGATAATTTAAATTAAAAAGATGTATATTATAAATTTTATAAGTTTTTAAGATCTATTTTGGTTTTGGTTGTTTCTGTATTAGAGGCTGTTTTGAAGAATTTAATTTTCAAATGTGAGAAACTCAAACAATATTTTTCATGGATAGATAATTTCAAATGAAAAAGTTGTCAACTACAAAGTTATTTAACTTTAAGGGATGTACAACTTTTGTTTTGGTCCAGTCTAGATCTAAAGTCATTAAAAAAATTCGAACTTCAAACCTTACGAAATTCAAATGTATTTTTTCATGCATTGTTAATTTCAAATGAAACAGTTATCAACCACAACATTGCATAACTTTTCATGATCTACAACATTCATTTTAGTTGTTTGAAAATTTTGAATTTTAGATGTGAGAAATTCAAATGTAATTTTTCATGCATAGATGGTTTCAATTGAAAAGGTTATCAACTACAAAGTTGCATATTTTTTTTGAGATTTATAACCTTGGTTTTAGTCATTTCTCCATCCAAAGACGTTCAAAAAACTTACAATGCAGCTCCTATTTATGGAGGCAACTAGAAATGAATTGTAGTGGTGGTGCAAACAGACCAGCTTGTAAAAATTAATTTCTAGAGGCACCTAAAAATAAAAGCCACCTCAAAAAATAGAGACATTTGTAGGTGGCACTATGTAACAGCCACCTCTAAAAACTGAATTTTAGAGACCGCTTATTTTAAAGGACACTATAGAGGTGGTTGTATACTTACCGGCTTCTATAGCAAAAAAAAAAACCTTCTATCTATGAAAATTAATTTTTAGTAGTGAATTCTTTGCAACTATTAGTTCATTATCATGGTCACATCATTGATCACTACTCCTTTAATAAAATAGAGGACATATCTGGTGCACATGGAAGCTTAGTGCACATGGTGCACATATTAAATCATCACTATCTATTTTAGATCTAACGTCTCTGGTTGATCATTGCAATTTACAAATAACACCTTCACCACTACACCCCACTACGTCGGAGGGTGTCCTTAGCAAAATATACCAAACAACTAGAGACGTTAGATCTAATATGAGTGGTGATGATTTAATATGTGCACCATATGCACTAAATTTCTATGTGCACCAGATATGTTCTCAATAAAATAGAACTCATATGTTAAGCAAAAAACACAATATTCCATGTTACAAACACTCACCCCAAACATTGAGTCCATAAATTTGTCGATTAACATATTATGCCTAACATGAGTGCAACACTGGGCATTCCCGATGCTTGACAGTGTTGGTTGTTGATGCCATATGCCTCCTAACTTCCATGTGAGGACATGGAGTTTTTTTTTGTGTCAGGAGCCTCCATTATAGGTGTACATTTGGGTCGGGCCTGATGGGCCGGCCCGAAGCACAGAAAAAAGCACGGCACATACACGACACGACAAGAAATATTTTAGTGCCGAGCCGGCACAGCCCGATATATTGGGCCGGGTTTGGGCCGAGGTCGCGGCCCATGGGCGGGCACAACCCGTTTAAGGCAGACACGAAATGACCCATATAGAGGCACAAAAAGGCCCATATATTTATTAAAATCACACTTCATTCTACACTTTCATATACTTGATAAAGAACACAAAGCTATAGATAATGTTAGTTAGATGTTTTTTGTAGCTTTGAATTAGAGTATGTGATGTAATTTTATTTTTGTTATGAACATTAGATAATGAACTGAACTTACGAACTTTATATAAAGCTGATTATACTCTTTTTCTTTCTAACAAAATGATTTGTAAACGAGGTAGTCATTGCATAGCTCTAGTAACTTCATACAAATATTAAGTTTGCTTTTGGTCAAATTTATTTGTCTTATATTTTATTTGTTTTATTAAATTTGTTTTGAATTTCGGGCTCTGATGTGAATTTCGGGCCCTGATGTGAATTTCAGGCCAAAAACTGAATTTCGGGCCCTAATGTATATTTCAGGCTTTTATAATTTTGAGCCGCCCGAAATGAGCCCGACACGTTTAAGTAATTATGGGCCGACCCAAAATTCAAATAATACGGGACTTTTCGGGCTTGGGCCGGGCCGGGCCGGTCGACCCGAATGTACACCTATAGCCTCCATTATATAATACCATAACTTATATACACTACGGGAAACAGTTAGTTTTCGGTGGCATGTTGAAAATAGGCGTGTTGCCACCAAAAATATCTTTTTTTTGTGGAAAACACTTATTTTCAGCGGTTTCGGCACGACGAATGTTTTTGCCACGGATAAGGGTTATATTCGGTGACTACTGCTAAAAATAACCACGACGTGACTAATTTTTGGCGGTCGTATATAGCTGCCGAAATTTAAGTGTTTATTTTCAACGACCAATCTTGGCCACAGAAAATAACTTTCTTATTTTCGACAATTTTTTACCGTCCACCAAAAATAAGTTTTCTTATTTTCGGTAGTTTTTGTAGCGCCAGAAAATTATTCTATCGTCCTTATTTTTGGCAGCCATAAATAGATGCCAAAATTTATTCTATGCAGGAACCGAAATTTCCCCTAATTTTCAATTCATTCACATGCATATACATATATCACCACAACCAATACATAACTTGAACAAATTCTGCGCTCGCCAGCGTGCACAGACGGCACGGGGACATGGTGTCGCGGGGGTGCCGTGCGCCGTGAGGCCGCGTCGTGGGGTCGCGACAGTTCACGGGGGAGCTAGGGCGTGGTGGCGCGTCGTGGGATGCAGGTAGCACAGTGGAGACGATGGCGTTGCGACGTGCAGGGCTGCGACGGGGAGGAGGGGGCACAACCGGTGCATGGGAGAGTCGGTGGGCACGGAATCATAGGGCATCACGTCGTGGGGGCATGATAGCGCACGGGAGTGGGGGAGGGGGAGCCGGGGCGTGGCGACGTAAGCAACGCACGAGGTAGCTGGGGGCGCGACCGACACGCGGGGAGCACGGGATGCGACCAGTTCGTGGAAGGCCAATGGGCGCGGTGGTGTCCAGGGGCGACTAGCCGAAGACGAGGAACCGACGGTGTGGATGTGGGAGGAAGACGGGGAAGTGAGCTCGAGCGCGTGTCCGTGTTGGGTTATAAATATAACTAGCTGAATGCCCGTGCGTTGCAACGGGAATATATAATACCAGTATACTACGATAACTTATATACAAAATGTGTGTTATATTGTTATGAGAAAATGTTTCATAATCAATTTGTGATCCTAGCCATACATAAATTTTGTTATTTTAATCTAATTATTTCACCACTACATTGCAACCATCAGTATCATGCAGACTTCGATATATGCCATGATTTGTATGGTCTCATCATTGGAGAGCACGTTCCACACATGCCGGAAAAATTCCCTCGTACATCATTAGTCATCAGACACGCACCACCATATGCTCTTGCTTAAACAAAAAGGTAAGTGTGTATGTGTTTGCGAAGAGAATTAAAGGCAGGCCGACACAAAAGCTACCCTGACGGTGACGAGGATGAGGAACTGGTCACTGTTGTCGATCCTCCTCTGTGTCACCTCCGGCGCCAAGATGATGCCACAATCCTCGATATAGTAGTCATCGAACGCACGCGACATGACGAGTACCGATGACTCTTGGTTGGGCTGCCAAACGAAGTGCACCCCGGGCTCATCAGCGAGGTAGTACCCTTGGCCGTTGCACCACCGGATGCGCTATTCCACTACATACATCATGTTCGAGGACACTCACACAACGTCAGCAACGTCCATCATCCCAGCGCACAAGAATTTATGTCCGGTCAGTAGCGACTTATGTGGCAGGTTGGGCTTCAGGTGGACGATGAGCTGGACGGCGTGATGGCGTCGTCGTCGGATGCGGTGTCCAGAACAACCCGAGAGTCGTCGACGTTGGCGACAACCATGAGGCCCCCCTGCTTAACGATGGACAACGCGGTGCAGCTGCTCTGGACCGCGTCCAAGCGGCGGCTTCGCGGGAGCTTGTCGTACACAGCAGCGCATGCGACCACGTAAGACTGCTTTTAGAGGTCGAACTGACAGTCGCCAAGCTTCTTCTCGTCATCGATAAGCGACGACAACGTGAGTGCCTCCTGCTCATGGAGTTTGTTCGGGGTTTGAAGTAGGAAACATGGATTCATGTTTGGCGTTGGTTTATGAAAATGACACAAGTCTGATCCATGGAAAAAAAATATTACGAAGAAAAAATGTCACACATGCAAAAAAGGGAATTTAAGTATAATGCATTATTCAAACAAAAGAAATAGCATGCAAAGCTCTTCTTTAAATAATATTACCTCCATCCAAAAATATAATTCAAAAATCTCGGTGATACTTATCTACTACTACGCATTGTGCAATGGTAGCAAGTGAGCTTGGAGAGAGATGTAGTAGATGTGTTTCCTGTCATAGATGTAGACATAAACACATATAGGTGGGTGCCCGTGCGTTGCAATAGAAACATTTAATATCATGATAACTTATGAACAAATGTGTGTTATACTGTTATGTGAAAATATTTCGTAATTAATTTGTGATCCTAGCCATACATAAATTTTGTTATTTCAATCTAACTATTTTATCACTACATTGCAACCAACAGTACCGTGCAGACTTCTATACATGATAGCTGAATGCCCGTGCGTTGCAACGGGAATATATAATACCAGTATACTACGATAACTTATATACAAAATATGTGTTATACCGTTATGAGAAAATGTTTCATAATCAATTTGTGATTTTGGCCATACATAAATTTTGTTATTTATAATCTATTTGTTTCACCACTACATTGCAACCATCAGTATCATACAGACTTCGATATATGTCACGATTTGCATGGTCTCATTATTAGAGAGCACGTTTCACACATACCGGAAGAAATTCTCTCGTACATCATTAGTCATCGGACACATACCACCATACGCTTTTGCTTAAACAAAAAGGTAAGTGTGTGTTTGCAAGACTAATGGTCAAACATCGTATAACCATAAAGTTAGAATACTATATTAATATATTAAATAAATTAATCCAATAGACATAGATTAACCCAATTAACATAGGATAAATAAATATCTAATTATAAAAGTATGAAACATGATATAATCAATGTTGTTACTGCGTAATAAATATTCATACGAGACTAACACAACTGGAACGGTTTAATTTGGAATTAAAATGGGGAAGTTACGAATTTCCAAAGTTTCTATGTATTTGATATATGATTAATTAGGAAATCAATTTTATTGTTGTTTTCATGACAAAATAGAGGTATTATGTGATAAAAATAATATTATAGAATTATAGAAATTGGAATGAACTCATTTGGATTTAATATGAAATTTCCATGAATTAAATGGGTTTCTGCAATTATTTTTAAACTATAAATCAATTTCTAAACTCCTTTTCCCTATTTTCTTTATTTCCTGGACTGCGTCCCAAACTCCAGAAAGATCAGGGGCTAAGCTATAAATGTTTTTCTAGACTCAGTGAGCATACAGAGTGGACGGCGGGTTAAACACAAAAGACGTTTTAGTTGAAGTTGTACACAATTCAACATGAGTCATGTTGGCTAGAGGGTGGAAGGCTAGGTATTCTGCTCAATAGATCCAAGGTTCGATTCCTGAGCAGCCACGGTTTAATTTTTTTTCTGCACGCGGAACGGGAGAGGGCAGAACGGCAGAACGGCAGACTACTATTGCTTACTTAATAAGTAGTAGAGATTTTCGGCACCTTAATGTTCCAGTAGAAAATTAAGGATAACTTCCTGCGGTCGTTTGCCCAAGCCACTGAAATTTGCTTGTTGTCAAGGGCTAACCCTAGGATGTCAAAATTTAATCCATTAATTTCCGCGGCACGCTGTTAGACACCAAAAATTAATTTACTTTCGGCAACTACGTGCTGCCGAAATTAATAAATTAAATTTCGGCAGCCTAGGCAGTTAGCCGCCGAAATTTACGTGAGCTACTGAAAATTCACGAGTTTCCTGTAGTGATAATCTTGCTAATGTATTGATTGCACGCTAATGAGGCTGTGCTAAAATGTGAGAGAGGATATGGTGTTCTTCTGAAGTATTAGACCAAGGTCACATAGTCAAGATTTCAATATTTACACCCTTTGATAAACTACACATCTCATCCATATCTCTACTACTCCTCCTTAAGAGGAGAGTGTAGGTGTCCACATATGCTGGTGGTGCACGACACCAAGTACTGGATTGTCAAGAACTCGTGGGGATACATCTGCCTCAAGCGCGACGTCGGCACCCAGGGCGGTCTCTGTGGCATCACCATGAAGAACTCCCATCCGTGTCCATGCCGCGCTATCCAAGGAAGGCGATTCAGACGCCCCGGATCGACGCACGATTTGCGCTCTCCAGGGAACAGTAAGTCAGCCTGACCACTCTCCCTCCGTTTCCCTCTCACCGAGTTCTACTGGTTAGGATTTTGCTCTCACGCCCTAGCAGGGCACATGTCTCCGCCTCCCCCTCCTCCAGTCGGCCTCCACCGTTCTTCTCCGGCGCCGAGTAGGAGATCCTAGGTGCTCGATGGAATGCCCAAAGGACACGCGGTGACCCCCACACCGAACACTTCCTCCTCCACCGCTCTTCTGTCCAAGCGCTACAGGCTGCATCCGAGGTGCTCGATGAAATTCCCAAAGGGCTACAACAATAGTAATTCACTAGCTAGCTCTAGTGGAGCTGACATATGGGTCGGTCAATTCACATGAGTAGGATGCTTGATTTCTAATAAAAGGATAGTAATGTTTAACATGTGTTTTGTTTCTTTAGTACCATGGAGGCACCAACTTCGACAGGACCTCCGGTGGGTCGTTCATCGCCACTGGCTAATGCATCGATCGACGAATACGGTAGGTCGTCATAACTGTTTCAGTTTCTGCATGTTCCATTCCGCTGAGGTAGCCAAAAAATAATTAATTAGAACAATCAGCTTGACATGAAACTGGATGCCGAGGAAAAAACTGATAAGGAAATTGTGTGTCCAAGTTAGAAAACCAGTGTATAGCAACTTGTAGTGCAAGTGGCGTAGTAAATATGTGTTCTGTAATCTGTAGCAGCTTGATTTTGTAGTCCTATAATAAGTTAACAACTAACAGACCACTTCTAAAGTAGGCTTAGAAACTGCATATGCTTTATATTCAAGAATAGAAATAGGCGCTATTAGTGTCGGTCCGATTAAAAAAGAGAAAAACGTTATGATGGACATGCTTTAATTATTCCCTTTAGCTGAAAAGCCACTCGGGAGGTACAAATACGACCAAATCATACTCTACAAATACGACCAAATCATACTCTAGAACATGATTCAACAAATAAAACTTATAATGAGAAGTTCAGAATTTAGAAAATAAAATAGACATGATCATACTTACTCATTTCTGAAGTTCATCCACATTGGATGATAACCAACTGGTGCAGATATACCATTAACCACATGACCATTGGACACCACATGCCATTGGGTCCATGTGAGGTTGGCCGGGAGCGGGCCTGATAGGTTGCTGAAGACTGAAGTACTGGATATCCCATTGGTACATTGTTAACTGCAATGGAACCATGTTATATGTTGATTTGTAGTACAACAATTGTTGGTTTGAAGTGCTCTACAAACTGATAGTTCTCCCAACTTTTTGATCGATTCCATGATCATATTCTTATAGAAGGCTTTAGCTTGCGACTTCTGGAAGCAGTAAGGGTACCAGTAATCACAAAAACAACTAACAGGAGAGGTCGACACCTTCCTGGATTCTCAAACCATAGCAAAGAAGAATGAACGAGGTAAGTGTTTGGGAATATGCGACATTAGAAACTTTAGTTATATCAGAATCAAGTGGCACATAATCACAGAGTGATACATGGAAGCATGGAGTAGCATAATGTAACCATCAACCCAAACCGACTTTTTATCATGATAAAAAAGTATGAGTTCATATCATGTTTTTAAAAGATCACACTCCAGAAAAGTGTTTCACTTGGAGGGCAGCGCCGTAAGAGGCGGCAAATTGCTGGGGCAGTGACAGATGACCCAGGAGAAAGACGTTACAATTTGAGACACAACAGAGCGTAAGTATCTTTATTGGTTCCTAATTCATATCTACTTGGCGTTGGGTTGACTTTGGTTTTTCTTTCCTAATTCTGCATATCAAACTAATACTTTTTTTGGCATTGTTCCAAAGTGCAAATGCTGGCGCTGCAACAGCCCAAGCGGACAAAAAGAAATCTTCAAAAGCAAGAAATAAACATACAGTAGAAGCTTCTGCTGATGACACCGAAGGAACATCAAAGGTTGTTGAGGAACCTGCCCCTGAGAGCAAGAGGGTATCTGAATCTGCAGACTACGATGCATCCCAGTTGCATGAGTTTTCCCAGGTAATACCCTTTGCTGCTGACTGCTGTGCTCCATACTGCTCAGATGTACTGCCAAGTGCCAATGCTGTAACTACACTAACATTTCGGGCAATTGAATTGTTTCAGTATTTGGATATATTTGACATGTACTGCACATGAACCTTGATTTGTGGCTTCTGCTGGGTTTCAGCTCTAGCCTATTCCAATTTGCTTGGGACTAAAAGGCTATGCTGTTGGGTATATTTTTTTAATACTGTCTTAATCTTTGGTTGACTTTGCAGAGTCTGGGGCCATAAGGCCTTCAAATCTACAGAGAGAGTGTCTAATACCTCCCCACTATCATTTTATCTAAATATTAGCATCAACTGATATATACCGGTAGAATGCATATAAACTTTATACCCCAATACAAACCACCAATACACACAAGCATCCATGGCATTAACACCATAGTTTGTTAGGAAAATTCAACTGAAACATGGACGAAAAATGCAATCAAAGTGGTATGGGTAGGCTAAGAATAATATAAATGGTATGGGCATGAACTCTGTACCTAACAATACATGATAAAAATAACAATTCAACTGATTCATGGTCGGAAATCAACAAGGATTACAGAGTTCACGCACCTTAAGGAGAGGGTACTTTTTTATTTCATTAACAGATCAAGCAAAATAAAAAAGTAATGAGCAAATGAGCCTAGATCACATCTGTAACAGCTCAATCGGGAATATGCTATGTATGTAAAAGCATAGAAAACAAGCTGCAAAACTAAGAGGCGACTCTGAGAAATGTACCTGGGAGAAATTGATAATGAATGGAAGAATGTGAGCTACACAATCTTGTGGCTCCAACAATTTACCAAGAGCAGCACACTGAAGGCGAAACAGTCGTTCGTAGCATGGGGCCTCCTAACAAACTATGGTGTTAATGCCATGGATGCTTGTGTGTATTGGTGGTTTGTATTGGGGTATAAAGTTTATATGCATTCTACCGGTATATATCAGTTGATGCTAATATTTAGATAAAATGATAGTGGGGAGGTATTAGACACTCTCTCTGTAGATTCGAAGGCCTTATGGCCCCAGACTCTGCAAAGTCAACCAAAGATTTAGACAGTATTAAAAAAATATACCCAACAGCACAGCCTTTGAAAGTCGCCTAGAGGGGGGGGGGGGGTGAATAGGGCGAAACTAAAATTCTCAAAAATAATCACAACTACAAGCCGGGTTAGCGTTAGAAATATAATCGAGTCCGCGAGAGAGGGTGCAAAACAAATTGCAAGCAAATAAGAGGTGTGACACGCAGATTTGTTTTACCGAGGTTCGGTTCTCGCAAACCTACTCCCCGTTGAGGTGGTCACAAAGACCGGGTCTCTTTCAACCCTTTCCCTCTCTCAAACGGTCCCTCGGACCGAGTGAGCTTTCTCTTCTCAATCACTTGGAACACAAAGTTCCTAAAAGGACCACCACAAGATTGGTGTCTCTTGCCTCAATTACCAGTGAGTTTGATCGCAATAAAGAATCAAGAAAGAAGAAAGCAATCCAAGCGCAAGAGCTCGAAAGAACACAAGCAAATCTTTCTCTCTAAGCACTAGGGCGCTGTGTGGAATTTGGGAGAGGATTTGATCTCTTGAGTGTGTCTAGAATTGAATGCCTAGCTCTTGTAAGTGGTTGGAAGTGTGAAAACTTGGATGATTTGAATGTGGGGTGGTTGGGGGTATTTATAGCCCCAACCACCAAACTAGCCGTTTGGTGGGGCTGACGGTCGTATGGTGCACCGGACAGTCCGGTGCACACCGGACATGTCCGGTGCGCCAGCCACGTCACCAAAGCCGTTGGGTTCCGACCGTTGGAGCTCTGTCTTCTGGGCCCGCCTGGATGTCCGGTGGCGCACCGGACATGTACTGTAGAGTGTCCGGTGCGCCAGTATGGGCGTGCCTGACTTCTGCGCGCGCTAGCGCGCATTTAATGCGCTGCAGGTAGCCGTTGGCGCCGAAGTATCCGTTGCTTCGATGGCACACCGGACAGTCCGGTGTACACCGGACATGTCCGGTGAATTATAGCGGACTAGCCGTTGTGAATTCCCGAAGCTGGAGAGTTCCTGAGGCGCCGTTCCTTGGAGCACCGGACACTGTCCGGTGTACACCAGATAGTCCGGTGAATTATAGCGGAGCGCCTCTGCATTTTCCCGAAGGTGACGAGTTCGACTTGGAGTCCTCTGGTGCACCGGACACTGTCCGGTGGCACACCGGACAGTCCGGTGCGCCAGACCAGAGGTGCCTTCGGTTGTCCCTTTGCTCTTTTGTTGAACCCAAAACTTGGTCTTTTGATTGGCTAAGTGTGAACCTTTGGCACCTGTATAACTTATACACTAGAGCAAACTAGTTAGTCCAATTATTTGTGTTGGGCAATTCAGCCACCAAAATCATTTAGGAAATAGGTGTAAGCCTAATTCCCTTTCAATCTCCCCCTTTTTGGTGATTGATGCCAACACAAACCAAAGCAAATAAGGAAGTGCATAATTGAACTAGCTTGCATAATGTAAGTGCAAAGGTTGCTTGGAATTGAGCCAATATAACTACTCATAAGATATGCATGGATTGTTTCTTTGTTTTTAACATTTTGGACCACGCTTGCACCACATGTTTTGTTTTTGCAAATTCTTTTGTAAATCCTTTTCAAAGTTCTTTTGCAAATAGTCAAAGGTAAATGAATAAGATTTTGCAAAGCATTTTCAAGATTTGAAATTTTCTCTCCCTGTTTCAAATGCTTTTCCTTTGACTAAACAAAACTCCCCCTTAATGAAATCCTCCTCTTAGTGTTCAAGAGGGTTTTGATATTAATTTTGAAGAGGGTATACCAATTTGAAATTATATCACAAGTAATATACCAATTTGAAAATACTCTTTTTGAAAACTATTTTTTTTAGAAATTGGTGGTGGTGCGGTCCTTTTGCTTTGGGCTCATACTCTCTCCCCCTTTGGCATGAATCGCCAAAAACGGAATCATTAGAGCCCTTGGAATTACTCTCTCCTCCTTTGGTCATAAAATAAAGGAGTGAAGATTATACCAAAGATGGAGTCCTTTTGCTTTTGACTCTCCCCCAAAAGATGGAGAGATGCGCGGAGCGACGACGAACGATGAGTTACGGAGTGGAAGCCTTTTTCTTCGCCGAAGACTCCAATTCCCTTTCAATACACCTATGACTTGGTTTGAAATAGACTTGAAAACACATTAGTCATAGCACATGAAAGAGACATGATCAAAGGTATATAAATTAGCTATGTGTGCAAATTAACAAAAGAAGTTCCCAGAATCAAGAATATTTAGCTCATGCCTAAGTTTGTTAAAAGTTTGTTCATCAAGAGGCTTGGTAAAGATATCGGCTAATTGATCTTTAGTATTAATGTAAGAAATCTCGATATCTCCCTTTTGTTGCTGATCCCTTAAAAAGTGATACCGAATGGCTATGTGCTTAGTGCGGCTATGCTCAACGGGATTATCCGCCATGCGGATTGCACTCTCATTATCACATAGAAGAGGAACTTTGGTTAATTTGTAACCATAGTCCCTAAGGGTTTGCCTCATCCAAAGTAGTTGCGCGCAACAATGTCCTGCGGCAATGTACTCGGCTTCGGTGGTAGAAAGAGCTACGAAATTTTGCTTCTTTGAAGCCCAAGACACCAAGGATCTTCCCAAGAACTGGCAAGTCCCCGATGTGCTCTTTCTATTGATTTTACACCCCGCCCAATCGGCATCCGAATAACCAATCAAATCAAATGTGGATCCCCTAGGATACCAAAGCCCAAACTTAGGAGTATAAACCAAATATCTCAAGATTCGTTTTACGGCCGTAAGGTGAGCTTCCTTAGGGTCGGCTTGGAATCTTGCACACATGCATACGGAAAGCATAATATCCAGTCGTGATGCACATAAATAAAGTAAAGAACCTATCATCGACCAGTATACCTTTTGATCGACGGATTTACCTCCTTCGTCGAGGTCGAGATGCCCATTGGTTCCCATGGGTGTCTTGATGGGTTTGGCATCCTTCATTCCAAACTTGCTTAGAATATCTTGAGTATACTTCGTTTGGCTTAGGAAGGTGCCCTCTTGGAGTTGCTTCACTTGAAATCCTAAGAAATATTTCAACTCCCCCATCATAGACATCTCGAACTTTTGTGTCATGATCCTACTAAATTCTTCACATGTAGACTCGTTAGTAGACCCAAATATAATATCATCAACATAAATTTGGCATACAAACAAGTCATTTTTAAGAGTTTTAGTGAATAGAGTAGGATCGGCCTTTCCGACTTTGAAGCCATTAGTGATAAGGAAATCCCTAAGGCATTCATACCATGCTCTTGGGGCTTGCTTGAGCCCATAAAGCGCCTTAGAGAGTTTATAGACATGGTTAGGGTACTCACTATCTTCAAAGCCGGGAGGTTGCTCAACATAGACCTCTTCCTTGATTGGTCCATTGAGGAAGGCACTTTTCACGTCCATTTGATAAAGCTTAAAGCCATGGTAAGTAGCATAGGCCAATAAAATACGAATTGACTCAAGCCTAGCTACGGGTGCATAGGTTTCACCGAAATCCAAACCTTCGACTTGGGAGTATCCCTTGGCCACAAGTCGAGCTTTGTTCCTTGTCACCACACCATGCTCATCTTGCTTGTTGCGGAAGACCCATTTGGTTCCTACAACATTTTGATTAGGACGTGGAACTAAATGCCATACCTCATTCCTAGTGAAGTTGTTGAGTTCCTCTTGCATCGCCACCACCCAATCCGAATCTTGGAGTGCTTCCTCTACCCTGTGTGGCTCAATAGAGGAAACAAAAGAGTAATGTTCACAAAAATGTGCAACACGAGATCTAGTGGTTACCCCCTTATGAATGTCGTCGAGGATGGTGTCGACGGGGTGATCTCGTTGGATTGCTTGGTGGACTCTTGGGTGTGGCAGCCTTTGTTCTTCATCCTCCTTGTCTTGATCATTTGCATCTCCCCCTTGATCATTGCCGTCATCTTGAGGTGGCTCATTTGCTTGATCTTCTATTTCATCAACTTGAGCTTCATCCTCATTTTGAGTCGATGGAGATGCTTGCGTGGAGGAGGATGGTTGATCTTGTGCATTTGGAGGCTCTTCGGATTCCTTAGGACATACATCCCCAATGGACATGTTCCTTAGCGCGATGCACGGAGCCTCTTCAATACCTATCTCATCAAGATCAACTTGCTCTACTTGAGAGCCGTTAGTCTCATCAAACACAACGTCACAAGACACTTCAACTTGTCCAGAGGACTTGTTAAAGACCCTATATGCCCTTGTGTTTGAATCATATCCTAGTAAAAAGCCTTCTACTGTCTTAGGAGCAAATTTAGATTTTCTACCTTTTTTAATAAGAATAAAGCATTTGCTACCAAAGACTCTAAAATATGAAATGTTGGGCTTTTTACCGGTTAGGAGTTCATAGGATGTCTTCTTGAGGATTCGGTGTAGATACAACCGATTGATGGCGTAGCAGGCGGTGTTGACCGCCTCGGCCCAAAACCGATCCGATGTCTTGTACTCATCAAGCATGGTTCTTGCCATGTCCAATAGAGTTCTATTCTTCCTCTCCACTACACCATTTTGTTGTGGGGTGTAGGGAGAAGAGAACTCATGCTTGATGCCCTCCTCCTCAAGGAAGCCTTCTATTTGTGAGTTCTTGAACTCCGTCCCGTTGTCGCTTCTAATTTTCTTGATCCTTAAGCCGAACTCATTTTGAGCCCGTCTCAAGAATCCCTTTAATGTTTCTTGGGTATGAGATTTTTCCTGCAAAAAGAACACCCAAGTGAAGCGAGAATAATCATCCACTATTACAAGACAGTACTTACTCCCGCCGATGCTTATGTAAGCAATCGGGCCGAATAGATCTATGTGGAGTAGCTCAAGCGGCCTGTCGGTCGTCATGATGTTCTTGTGTGGATGATGGGCACCAACTTGCTTTCCTGCTTGGCATGCGCTACAAACCCTGTCTTTCTCAAAATGAACAGTGGTTAGTCCTAAAATGTGCTCTCCCTTTAGAAGCTTATGAAGATTCTTCATCCCAACATGGGCTGGTCGGCGGTGCCAGAGCCAACCCATGTTATTCTTAGCAATTAAGCAAGTGTCGAGTTCAGCTCTATCAAAATCTACCAAGTATAGCTGACCCTCCAACACTCCCTTAAATGCTATTGAATCATCACTTCTTCTAAAGACAGTGACACCTACATCAGTGAAAAGACAGTTGTAACCTATTTTGCATAATTGAGATACAGAAAGCAAATTGTAATCTAATGAATCTACAAGAAAAACATTGG
This sequence comes from Zea luxurians, assembly GCA_029449295.1. Classification (NCBI taxonomy): domain Eukaryota; kingdom Viridiplantae; phylum Streptophyta; class Magnoliopsida; order Poales; family Poaceae; genus Zea; species Zea luxurians. The sequence continues at coordinate 374,839 of JAOPSE010000377.1, forward strand.
AAATAGAATGGTCAGGGGATATAGCAATTTTACCAAGACCTTTGACCAAACCTTGATTTCCATCCCCGAATGTGATAGCTCATTGGGGATCTTGGTTTTTCTCATAGGAGGAGAACATCTTCTTCTCCCCTGTCATGTGGTTTGTGCACCCGCTGTCGATGATCCAGCTTGAGCCCCCGGATGCATAAACCTACAAAACAAGTTTAGTTCTTGACTTTAGGTACCCAAACGGTTTTGGGTCCTTTGGCATTAGAAACAAGAACTTTGGGTACCCAAACACAAGTCTTGGAGCCCTTGTGTTTGCCCCCAACAAACTTGGCAACTACCTTGCCGGATTTGTTAGTCAAAACATATGATGCATCAAAAGTTTTGAATGAAATGTCATGATCATTTGATGCATTAGGAGTTTTCTTCTTAGGCAACTTAGCACTGGTTGGTTGCCTAGAGCTAGATGTCTCACCCTTATACATAAAAGCATGGTTAGGGCTAGAGTGAGACTTCCTAGAATGAATTCTCCTAATTTTGTCCTCGGGATAACCAGCAGGATATGAAATGTAACCCTCGTTATCCTGAGGCATGGGAGCCTTGCCCTTAACAAAGTTGGACAATTTCTTAGGAGGGGCACTAAGTTTGACATTGCCTCCCTGTTGGAAGCCAATGCCATCCTTGATGCCAGGGCGTCTCCCACTATAGAGCATACTTCTAGCAAATTTAAAATTTTCATTTTCTAAGTTATGCTCGGCTATTTTAGCATCTAATTTTGCTATATGATCATTTTGTTGTTTAATTAAAGCCATGTGATCATGTATAGCATCAATGTTAAGATCTCTACATCTAGTGCAAATAGTAGTGTGCTCAATGGTAGATGTAGATGGTTTGCAAGATTTTAGTTCAACAATCTTAGAACACAATATATCATTTTTATCTCTAAGATCGGAAATAGTAGCATTGCAAACATCAAAATCTTTAGCCTTAGCAATTAATTTCTCATTTTCAATTCTAAGGCTAACAAGAGAAATGTTTAATTCTCCAATTTTAGCAAGCAAATCATCATTATTATCTCTAGGATTGGGAATTGAAACATCACAAACATGAGAATCAACCTTAGCATTTAAACTAGAATTTTCATTTTTAAGGTTGTCAATGGTCTCATGGCAAGTGCTTAGCTCACTAGATAATTTTTCACATTTCTCAACTTTTAGAGCATAAGCATTTTTAACTTTAACATGCTTCTTGTTTTCCTTGATTAGGAAGTCCTCTTGGGAGTCCAAGAGATCATCCTTCTCATGGATGACACTAATTAATTCATTTAGTTTCTCTTTTTGTTGCATGTTTAAGTTGGCAAAAAGAGTGCGTAAGTTATCTTCCTCATCACTAGCATTTTCATCACTAGAAGATTCATATCTAGTGGAGGATTTAGATTTAACCTTCTTCTTTTTGCCGTCCTTTGCCATGAGGCACTTGTGGCCGACGTTGGGGAAGAGAAGTCCCTTGGTGACGGCGATGTTGGCGGCGTCCTCGTCGTCGGAGGAGTCGCTAGAGCTTTCGTCGGAGTCCCACTCCCGACAAACATGGGCATCGCCGCCCTTCTTCTTGTAGTACCTCTTTTTCTCCTTTCTTCTCCCCTTCTTGTCGTCACCCCTGTCACTGTCACTAGAAATAGGACATCTAGCTATAAAGTGACCGGGCTTACCACACTTGTAGCAAACCTTCTTGGAGCGTGGCTTGTAATCCTTCCCCCTCCTTTGCTTGAGGATTTGGCGAAAGCTTTTGATGACAAGCGCCATTTCCTCATTGTCGAGCTTGGAGGCGTCGATTGGTTGTCTACTTGGTGTAGACTCCTCCTTCTTCTTCTCCGTCGCCTTGAATGCAACCGGTTGAGCTACGGACGTGGAGGGACCGTCAAGCTCGTTGATCTTTCGTGAGCCCTTGATCATAAATTCAAAGCTCACAAAATTCCCGATTACTTCCTCGGGGGTCATTAGTGTATATCTTGGGTTGCCACGAATTAATTGGACTTGAGTAGGGTTAAGGAAAATAAGAGATCTTAGAATAACCTTAACCACCTCGTGGTCATCCCACTTCTTGCTCCCGAGGTTGCGCACTTGGTTCACCAAGGTTTTGAGCCGGTTGTACATGTCTTGTGGCTCCTCCCCTTGGAGAAGACGGAAGCGACCGAGCTCCCCCTCGATCGTTTCCCGCTTGGTGATCTTGGTGAGTTCATCACCCTCGTGCGCCATCTTGAGCACGTCCCAAACTTCCTTGGCGCTTTTTAGTCCTTGCACCTTGTTGTACTCCTCCCTACTAAGAGAGGCGAGGAGTATTGTTGTGGCTTGGGAGTTGAAGTGCTCGATTTGGGCCACCTCGTCCTCATCATAATCCTCATCCCCTACGGATGGTACCTGTGCTCCAAACACAACAACATTCCATATACTTTTGTGGAGTGAGGTTAGATGAAATTTCATTAAATCACTCCACCTAGCATAATCTTCACCGTCAAAGGTTGGCGGTTTGCCTAATGGAACGGAAAGTAATGGAGTATGTCTAGAAGTACGAGGATAATGTAAGGGGATCTTACTAAACTTCTTACGCTCATGGCGCTTCGAAGTTATGGAGGGCGCGTCGGAGCCGGAGGTAGAAGGTGATGAAGTGTCGGTCTCGTAGTAGACCACCTTCCTCATCTTCTTAATTTTGTTGCCACTCCGATGCGACTTGTGGGAAGAAGTCTTCTTTTCCTTCTTCTTCTCCTTCCTCTTCTCCTTGTTGTGGGACTCTCCCGATAGAGCTTTCTCGTTGCTTGTAGTGGGCTTTTCGCCGGTCTCTATCTCCTTCTTGGCGTGATCTCCTGACATCACTTCGAGCGGTTAGGCTCTAATGAAGCACCGGGCTCTGATACCAATTGAAAGTCGCCTAGAGGGGGGGGGGGGGTGAATAGGGCGAAACTGAAATTCTCAAAAATAATCACAACTACAAGCCGGGTTAGCGTTAGAAATATAATCGAGTCCGCGAGAGAGGGTGCAAAACAAATCGCAAGCAAATAAGAGGTGTGACACGCGGATTTGTTTTACCGAGGTTCGGTTCTCGCAAACCTACTCCCCGTTGAGGTGGTCACAAAGACCGGGTCTCTTTCAACCCTTTCCCTCTCTCAAACGGTCCCTCAGACCGAGTGAGCTTTCTCTTCTCAATCACTTGGAACACAAAGTTCCTACAAGGACCACCACAAGATTGGTGTCTCTTGCCTCAATTACAAGTGAGTTTGATCGCAATAAAGAATCAAGAAAGAAGAAAGCAATCCAAGCGCAAGAGCTCGAAAGAACACAAGCAAATCTCTCTCTCTAAGCACTAGGGCGTTGTGTGGAATTTGGGAGAGGATTTGATCTCTTGAGTGTGTCTAGAATTGAATGCCTAGCTCTTGTAAGTGGTTGGAAGTGTGACAACTTGGATGATTTGAATGTGGGGTGGTTGGGGGTATTTATAGCCCCAACCACCAAACTAGCCGTTTGGTGGGGCTGACGGTCGTATGGTGCACCGGACAGTCCGGTGCACACCGGACATGTCCGGTGCGCCAGCCACGTCACCAAAGCCGTTGGGTTCCGACCGTTGGAGCTCTGTCTTCTGGGCCCGCCTGGATGTCCGGTGGCGCACCGGACATGTACTGTAGAGTGTCCGGTGCGCCAGTATGGGCGTGCCTGACTTCTGCGCGCGCTGGCGCGCATTTAATGCGCTGCAGGTAGCCATTGGCGCCGAAGTATCCGTTGCTTCGATGGCACACCGGACAGTCCGGTGTACACCGGACATGTCCGGTGAATTATAGCGGACTAGCCGTTGTGAATTCCCGAAGCTGGCGAGTTCTTGAGGCGCCGTTCCTTGGAGCACCGGACACTGTCCGGTGTACCCCGGACAGTCCGATGAATTATAGCGGAGCGCCTCTGGATTTTCCCGAAGGTGACGAGTTCGACTTGGAGTCCTCTGGTGCACCGGACACTGTCCGGTGGCACACCGGACAGTCCGTTGCGCCAGACCAGAGGTGCCTTCGGTTGTCCCTTTGCTCTTTTGTTGAACCCAAAACTTGGTCTTTTGATTGGCTAAGTGTGAACCTTTGGCACTTGTATAACTTATACACTAGAGCAAACTAGTTAGTCCAATTATTTGTGTTGGGCAATTCAACCACCAAAATCATTTAGGAAATAGGTGTAAGCCTAATTCCCTTTCAGCCTTTTAGTCCCAAGCAAATTGGAATAGGCTAGAGCTAAAACCCAGCAGAAGCCACAAATCAAGGTTCATGTGCAGTACATGTCAAATATATCCAAATACTGAAACAATTCAATTGCCCGAAATGTTAGTGTAGTTACAGCATTGGCACTTGGCAGTACATCTGAGCAGTACGGAGCACAGCAGTCAGCAACAAAGGGTATTACCTGGGAAAACTCATGCAACTGGGATGCATTGTAGTCTATAGATTCAGATACCCTCTTGCTCTCAGGGGCAGGTTCCTCAACAACCTTTGATGTTCCTTCGGTGTCATCAGCAGAAGCTTCTACTATATGTTTATTTCTTGCTTTTGAAGATTTCTTTTTGTCCGCTTGGGCTGTTGCAGCACTAGCATTTGCACTTTGGAACAATGCCAAAAAAGTATTAGTTTGATACGCAAAATTAGGAAACAAAAACCAAAGTCAACCCAACAGCAAGTAGATATGAATTAGGAACCAATAAAGATACTTATGCTCTGCTGTGTCTCAAATTGTAACGTCTTTCTCCTGGGTCATCTGTCACTGCCCCAGCAGTTTGCCGCCTCTTACGGCGCTGCCCTCCAAGTGAAACACTTTCTGAATGTGCTTTCCTACTTCAGTGTGGATGACTGTTTCCAGTTGGCTTCAGTTTGCACACTTCAGTATATGTTTTCATCAGTGCTCTGTTAGACGTCTGTTTCCTCAGTTACACTGTAGTTGGCTTCACTATTCCTCTGTTTTACTTCTAAATCATAACCATGATGTAAGCATACATGTATCGTTTAATTTACTCCTCGGGAGTGTGTTTTGCTGTATGCGTCTTTTAAACAGATTGGTGCTGCGTACTTGACATCTCGTGCTGATATCATCCTAAATTCAATGCAGATTAAGCGTGAAATTTGTATTATGAAATTAGTAAGGCACCCTAATGTTGTTCGACTGTTTGAGGTAAGATCCAAAAAACTACACACACTTCATGATGTATATTCTGCTCATGCCTATGCTCTAATACTATTTGGATTGAATTTTTCTTTCTACATCAGGTGATGGGAAGTAATGCAAGAATTTTCATCGTTCTGGAATATGTTATCGGCGGAGAGCTTTTTGAAATCATTGTAAGTGGAAACCCATCGCAACAGCCCCACGAGTTTAATTTTCATCGTTTGAATCCCATGCTCATGCTTCACAATTTTCATTTTAATTATTATGGCTCTTTTTTTAGTTCAGAAACCCATAGAAGTTAAGGTTGTACTTTCAGTTAGTAGGTTCGGTCCTTGCTATTTATTTGAATTTTGTTTTACCATGACGATGTTTGGAGCTTTCCGTCATTGCTATTTTATATTACTGTGAACATGCCATGGTTGTGTACAAATATTGTAATCATGTTGCCGTTATCTATGTTTGATATTTTTTTATCAAATAATAGCACAATGGTATATAAATTTATTTATCGATCATGTCTACTTGACAGGATGCTCTCAGAACTTTCTTATTGAGAAGGCTCGATAACCTCACCAAAGTGGATAAGATGCAGATCACGATGATTTCAACTTCGGCTACTGAACTGTACTTAGACAAGGTGTCTGCCATTCTGTTTCCTAGCTTCAATATTGGGTTGAGTAACTACCTTTCCAGATCTTATTCATTATTTGTATAATTTTGTAGATTAATCACCTGTTGGAGGATAGCACTGTCACCATTATAAATTGAGTAGCAGAGCCTAATAGCTCAAAATATTGTTAGGTAGTAAGTGAATTCTGTGCTTTTCTTAGTGACAACAAAGATGTATTAGATGAAGCAACAACAACGAAACTACTGGAAATATATGGTATACCATTGCCAAGAATTATGCTTCGGTTAATTATCCTCCGCCGGGGACGATGCTGCAGAGGCTTCAGGAGACAGCGGCGTGAGCTTGCTTGTCTGGGAGGGCCCTGTTTGGCTATCCTATGTAGTATTCAATTTACTGTCCACTTCTGTTGTTGATAGTACTTGTGAATTTTTTTGTTGACAGTACATGTGATGTTGCTTGGTCCTTTGAAGCCTGTGATTTGTTGTCCTAATATTCAGCATTGAATTGGTAATGAAGTCCTGTGATGTTATGAGCAAAGTGTAGGTGCTTTTTTCTGCTTAAGCTTGTTGGGGGCCTTCGGCAACCGAAGGTCCTCAAAAACAGGATTTAACAGTGTTTCTGGAGTATAATGTGTGAACAGGTATCTTCGGACTCGAGTCGATATCACAGTAGGAGAAGTCCAAGTAATACGAAGGTTGATACAACGCCGAAGATGTAAGCGGGAAAGCTTCGGTGTGATAGCGGAAAAAGAAACCGACTTAAAGATGAAAAGGCTATTCGGACCTCGGTGGATTACAATAGAATTACTACCAAGTGTAAAGGGCATGAATGTAATTTTGGATGGGCTGTGTCCTGTGCCTATAAATAGGTGAACAGTACCCCCGTACTGTTCACGCGAACTGGACATTTGCTTTTGGCGTCACGCTTGTACTTTTGCTGTCCTTCAAGCCGAAGGTACATTTGTAATCTGCAATCATTTCTATTTTTCTATATCAATAAAATAGAAATGATCCAATAATAATGTTTATGTTAAATTTCATATTCTGTATGAATTCTTCATCATTATCTCCTGTGTCTACGAAGGTATGCTTGCCAGGACCTTCGTCCGAAATTCATTATATCCCGAAGGGAAATAATGTTTTAGAGGACGAAGGACTTTATCATTTAACACCTTCTATGTTGCCTTGTTCTTAATCCGAAGCATTTGAGAACAAGTCCTCAACATTGGCGCCCACCGCCGGTGAATTCACTTCCACTTTGAGTTTTTGAACACCTTCGGAAGCCATAAACCTTCGCTATGGCGCCGAAGAAAGCTTCAGCGACTGGGGCTGCAGCCCTGCAACCGCTGGACCCCAACCAGGAGACTCTCTCTCTTCGGGAAGCCCGAAACCAGAAGAGGAAGGCTGTCAGCCCAACGCCTCAAGAGGATGAGCTAGATCAAGAGATCAGAGATATGGAGATGCTTCATCAACAGGTGCAGAGGAAGAAGGAAAAGATGGCCAGGCTAGCTGAACTGCAAAGGCAGATAGACGAAGCTTCTGAAGAAGTTCGCCATCTTACTCACGATGAGCAGAACCGAAGGCCTCAACAAAAAGACCTCCATCAGGAGGGTTTCTTCAACGAAGATGACTGGTATGACAATTTCCATCATGGAAATTTTGTTTTCGATGATGCTTCTCCCCTGTCCGCTGAGCTGCAGGCTACACCTTGGCCTCCGTCCTACAAGCCGCCCCAGCTTCCCATATTCGATGGCCATTCAGACCCGAAGCAGTTTTTGATGAGCTACGAAGCAACAGTATCTTCGTATGGTGGCAATGCTGCAGTCATGGCAAAATCTTTTGTTATGGCTGTCAGGAGTGTTGCTCAAACCTGGTATTCCTCCCTTCGACCAGGAACGATCACTTCATGGCAAAAACTGAAGGACATGTTATTAACCAGCTTTCAAGGGTTTCAGAAGGGGCTTCGGCGGAAGATTTGGAGATCAACCAAGGAAAATGTTTTGCTTGTTCTGTGGTGAAAACAAGGGCCATACCATCAGGATGTGCCATGTTACCATCCAGAAGCAAAAGGAGATAGCCGAAGCTGCAGCACAACAAGTTCAGCCGAAGCAGGTCATGCATACTGCTTCGTACCATCCGCCTTACATCCCAGAATACATAGGCAACCACCCTGCAGTTTCTGTTGCTTCGGCGAGTCAACCTCAAGCTTCCTGGCAACAGCCTCCGCCTCCACCACCGCTGCAACAGGGCCAACAGCCGGAAGGAAGCCAATATGCTCCACACCAAAGGGATCTCAGGGAACAATCCGAAGCTCGCACAGTCAATAGCATTGTGCCAGAGTCGAAGCACATCTATTGACAAATATCCTACCTTGATAGCAATCTTTTCCATTTAGTTCTATTTTCTGTGTAATAAAGAACATTTTTCAGTTTTCATGTAATAGTTTCGTTGCTTGCAACAAGGAAAACTTGTTTTCTCAGGCTTAAGTTGCTGAAGCTTTAAGATTTGCGACAACAAGGAGGACCTTTCGAATTATCAAAAATCCTTCGAAGCACCAAAAAGTCGTTCTAAGGAGCGCAGAGTAAGTTTGCTGAAGTCGCAAAAAGCCGTTCCAAAGGGAACGCAGTGTAAGTTTTCTGCTCCAAAGTCGTTCCAAAGGGAATGCAGAGCATACAGCGAAAAGTCAACGCTGATACCGACTAAGTAAAAGGCGAAGAAGCTCCAAAGTCGTTCCTAAGGGAATGCAGAGCTTACAGCGAAAAGTCAACGCTGATACCGCCTAAGTAAAAGGCGAAGAAGCTCCAAAGTCGTTCCTAAGGGAATGCAGAGCTTACAGCGAAAAGTCAGCGCTGATACAAAAAGATTGTGTGTTTTACGGGGATATGTGTGAATCTTCGGAACAAATGTCATCTACATAACATAACATCATCACATCATTTTGCATAGCATAAGCATCATACATCATGTTGCATATGGCAAAAGAAGGGAACACAGTATCGACTTTCGGAAGGATGCTTTGAGAAAGTGAAAATCGTGCTAAGTCACAAGGAGATACAATATTGATCTTCGGAGTATAGCTTCGGAGAATGTTTTCACGAAGCTTGGATATTCTTCATCAGAGCACTATGGACATTGTTGTGATGCATAAAAGTTTTTTTCTTCAGGAAGCATGAAAAGAAGGGAAGGTGTTTTTTCGCCGAAGGCTCAAAAACGGTATGTATGTAAAGTTTCATGCATCGTAAAGAATTGAACCATAAAAAGCAAATATATTACATTCAGGATTACAAGATACCACACATATTACATTTTAAATGTTTTCACAGTAGCACCTAGTCTTCCCTAAGTACTACTTCTGCAGCTTCGTTCAGGAGTTGATTGACAACTTGATCCATGATAGCTTCGGCCATCTTTTTAATTTCATCGTCATCTTTCGGGGGAGGACCCGGAGACGCTTTAGTAGGATCTGAGGGAGGACAGGATACAGCTACATTGCTATTACAAATTGCGAATGAAGATTAAAATTAAAAATTACAACACAATAAAAATCACTAGTTAATACCTATTTGCCCTTCGGGCTCCACGCTTTTCTCAGCAGCCTCTGCTACTTTTCTAGCATCGTGGATGCCCTTTTCGCTTTTTTGGATAATTTCTCGGGCCATTTCTCGGCCACCATTGTCCCAGACATCGGTAAAAAATTTTCCTCCAACCATGCTAGCTTCGGCTGAGGGATCCTTTGTATCTTCGAAGGGCAAGGTAGCTTCGGATTGCGCTAAAATCTTTACATGCTCACAGCCCTTTTTCTCCAAAATGGTGGCAATTCCCCTGGCACCCGAAAAAGCACATATATCTCCGCGGCTATTTAAAATTTCTTCGAAGGCCTCAGCTTCGTGGCTAATCCATTCAATGGGGCCTTCGGGGTTGCCTCTCGTAAAGTTTTCCTCACTCGAAAATGCGCCAACGCTGGCGAAGCTAGTTTTCATTTTCTTAACACATTCAATAGATTTGTTATAGCATCTCTTCTTGGACGCACGAAGCTCTTCAACAGTTCCTTCTAAATGATTTGCCCATTGGTCGCTAAGTTCTCGCTTTGTTTCTTCAAGTATGCGTTCTTCTCTAGCTCTGGCTAGTTGTTTTCGAAGATCATCAATTTCACGTTTCTGAGCTTCAGCTTGACCTTTAAAAGTAGCTTCGTCTTCTTTTATTCTGCTTATCAATGAATGCAATATTTTGTCTTTTTCGAGACCTTCCTTCCGTAGTTCAATTACTTCGGAACGAAGATTGCTCAGGGCCATCACACATCCTTCATCTTCGGCATCTTTTTGGGCCCTGAGGGCATTGCTAAGTATAAGGCCCTGCAAAGAAGAATGTGTGTGTGTTAATAAATCTAAGCAAATGAAAATTTTTTGTTTTCAAGAAACAATGCGAAGGTCTCAAATTTTGTACCTTTAAACTATTATACGCCAAGCTGTCGGCCAACTCGTCTTTCGACAGCACCGAGAGTCCGTCTTCTAGTGTTGGGAATCCGAAGCTCTTGCTCATCTCCCGGCAGACAGAAATCTCCTTGCTGTCAGGGAGACAGTACAAGAAGTCTTCTTCTCCGCTGCCGTTGAATATCAACGCCCCCTTTGGATATTTTAGTTTTTGGGCGTAAAACCGGGCCTCTTGCTTTTCTTTTTCAGACAACTTTTTCCCCGAAGCATGTCGAACAATATAATCAGGGACTTTGGGGGATGCTTCGGGGGCAGCAGCACTGATTTCTTCAACAAGAATTGGCTTTGTCACTTTTTCTTCCTCGGTTTCCAGGGATTTTACCTTCGTGGGCTCCGAAGGCCCAGCTTCAGCTTCAGTTTCTTGCTCTGGAGCTTTAGTATCAAAAATCTCAGTTTTCGCTTCGGAGGTTTCAACAGTCTTCCTCGGAGTTGTGCTTGAGGACTTAATTGTTTCTAGAACATCTAGCACATTGACCATTCTTTTTCTTTTCGGAGTCACTGCGGGCCCCTTTTGGATTTTTGTTGTGTCAACATTTGCTGAAGGACTTAAAACTTCTAATATTTTTGATCCCTCAGCTGATCCTTTTGTTTCTTCCATTTTTTCTGTTGATGGTGCTTCGACCATCTCTTTGGTTTCTGATAACAAAATCTTTGGTTCTCCCAATTCTGTTCCTGTTGGCGCTTCGGCTATTTCTGCGATTACTGGCAGCAAGGTTGGTTGTTCAGCCTCGGTGGCCAAAGAAGTTTCTCCGGTGAACTCAGGCACTGAAGCTGGTTCAATATAGCGTGGCCGATGTGTCAGGACCTTTATCCTCTTTCTTTTCGGTTCTGGTTTGCTAGGAGCAGTTGCAGCTTCTTCTTTCGCAGAGGTTGTGTTTTTTCTTTTCTGCCCTCGAATGCGATAACGATAGTCAGGGTAGACGAACCCGATTGCATCAAACACTCGGTTCAGCCTTTTCTTTTTTCGGCCTCCGAAGGCTGCTGACAGTGCAGTATCTTCGGCCTTCGAATAAGCCCCAAGTAGTTCATCACTTAAATTTTCAATGCTTTTCAGCCAGTCATCATCTGGCTCAACGAATTTATCTCCGAATTTGAAAGTATACTTCAATCTGATAAGTCCACCTTCGTCAGCCTCTTTTATGGTCTCTTGCGGCATTTCCCATTTTTCCGCGAGCGGCCATACTCTGAAGGCAATATGCTCTTGGACCAAATCTCTCGTTCCAATAAAAGAACAAATAACTCCGAAGGCTCTCTAGCATTCTTCGGCAGCTTCATTCATCTCAACCTTCGGCTTTCGCAGGCCGAAACTTTGCCAAATAGGGCGCATAATTATACCTTTAATATCTTCCCGTGCTTTCAGGTCATTTTTCACATAGAACCATTCTGTCATCCAGTCGCCGGGCCATCTCTTCCGAAATGTTGGCACGGGACAGCTTGACCCAGACCGAGAAACGAAACTGTAGCAGCCAAAATTATTGTGATACTGTTCCTTACCCCAGGGTTTTGTCTCGTATGATAACTCGTGTATGTTGCAGAAACTTTTCGCATCAGGTTCCAGACCTTGGCTTCTCACGACCCACACGAAGATATTCAGCCTTATAATTGCTTCGGGGGTAAGTTGATGAAGATAGATTTCAAACATTTTTAGCACTTCTACGACGAAGCTGCTCAGGGGAAATCGCAGTCCAGCTTTCAAAAAGCTTCGGAACACTACAACTTCATTTTCTTCAGGGGTCGGGCAAGTTTTCTCTCCTTCGTCGACCCTCACAATGGATAAATCCCGGAAGTATCTTCCCCTCATGTTGACAAGATGATTTTCTTTGATACCTGACTTGCCAAAGACTGAATGGCTTGGTCGCCAGGGGCGATCTTCGGAGTCTTCACCACCACTGTCCACATCATAACTGTCGCTGTCACCAGTATCTTCAGACAAACCTTCCAGAATCTCCTTGGTGATTTTTTCCGTATTGGTCTTCGCCATCGCTATAAGAAACCCCAAGTTCTTTTCTTCGTCGAGACTCAGCTTCATCTCAGCAGCAGCCTTCTTATCTTCAGACATCTTCGGAAACACTAAAAAACTGTTTTCAAAGCCGAAGCTTCAAAACTAAAAGATCAGCAAATCTTAGTGCGCAAGAGCTAAAAATTCAGTGAGCGGCAGCAGATGGCAAGAGAGCGTACCAAATGAGTTTGCGGTATGATCTTATTTATACGCCCAGTGCGTTGGAAATTGAAAGACCCCGCTTGTCAGTGAATGTTGCTATTCTAGCAAAGGGAAGGTGTTTTTTTCGGACCTTCGGCTTAAAGCCTTCGTCCATGTCGCAATCTAAATTTATTATTTTAACAAATTAATATTGCGAGGGGCTACTGTTGGGGGCCTTCGGCAACCGAAGGTCCTCAAAAACAGGATTTAACAGTGTTTCTGGAGTATAATGTGTGAACAGGTATCTTCGGACTCGAGTCGATATCACAGTAGGAGAAGTCCAAGTAATACGAAGGTTGATACAACGCCGAAGATGTAAGCGGGAAAGCTTCGGTGTGATAGCGGAAAAAGAAACCGACTTAAAGATGAAAAGGCTATTCGGACCTCGGTGGATTACAATAGAATTACTACCAAGTGTAAAGGGCATGAATGTAATTTTGGATGGGCTGTGTCCTGTGCCTATAAATAGGTGAACAGTACCCCCGTACTGTTCACGCGAACTGGACATTTGCTTTTGGCGTCACGCTTGTACTTTTGCTGTCCTTCAAGCCGAAGGTACATTTGTAATCTGCAATCATTTCTATTTTTCTATATCAATAAAATAGAAATGATCCAATAATAATGTTTATGTTAAATTTCATATTCTGTATGAATTCTTCATCATTATCTCCTGTGTCTACGAAGGTATGCTTGCCAGGACCTTCGTCCGAAATTCATTATATCCCGAAGGGAAATAATGTTTTAGAGGACGAAGGACTTTATCATTTAACACCTTCTATGTTGCCTTGTTCTTAATCCGAAGCATTTGAGAATAAGTCCTCAACAAAGCTGATTTGTTGTCGTTCGTATAATTCTTTATTTATTATATAATATAGTTTATGATGCATTTCTACATGTAGCAACTAAATGGGAGGCTTTCTCCTTGCAGATGTGCCTGATATAAACTTTGCAATCTGCTTCTACTTGTACAGTTTCTCATGAGAAGGGATTGTTATTCGTTTCTTGAATTGTACTTGGCGGTACTCATGAATAAATGTTTTGATATGGTTGTTTGACTTCTTATCAATTCATTCTATTTGATTCGGCGTATCTATAATAATGTTACATATTTATATCGTCAATATAATATTCGTGTTATGGTGATATTTGTCACACGGATTTTGCATATCATACTGATATTTGTCGTTCTATATTTATGTTTACATTAATTTTTAACTCCTGTGGCAACACAGGCACATACTTAGGCTGACGTCACATTATTATTTCTAGGTACAATGTTTCACCATTTCAATATGCTTTTGATGAATCTGGAGGAAGTCTGCAACTTGACATTGTCAACGGGAAGTTGAAGTGACCAGCAGGACCCAAACCTCCTTATCCTGATACACAACTTTGATATCTGGATGCTTCAACCTCGAGCTGCAATGCCCCATACATTTATAATTTGGTTCATCTTGACAAGCTCATTGCAAAATACATTCCATAAACCATCTTATAGTTTTGATTGTCTCATTTCTTTGTTATATAGTACAGAACAAATATGATGTAAAATTGGCCCATGCTTGATGGCATTCAGTCCTTAGATAAGCTCAACATTGATTCTTTGTAAAACTTTCAGGTTAATACGTACTTAACAGTCATGGAGAGTTGTCGTTTTCTCTCTTGTTGTTGCCCACTTTGTTTTGTCAGCTATTGCTATTGTAGCAATAGCAGTCACAGCAAGAGGCAAAGAGGGATAGAGATTGTTTTGCGATGCTACAACTGCAAGAGAAAGAAGTTCACTCCGTAGCAACGCACGGGTATTCACCTAGTTACTCTATTAATAACCTAATATGGCCGTTTGGTGCTACCACGACTCCACCCTTCGCGCTGACACTATGGCCCGCCCAGTGCCGGTCCTGATATTTTAGAGGCCCGGGGCAAGATTTATAATGGAGACCCTTGATAATATTAATTATTACGCATAATCATAGTGCACATATATATTATTAACAAATATTTATGTATATTTAAAAACGGTGTTCATATTAAATACAAAGTAACTAATATATAACATAACTTAACATATCATAGAAAAATGCGGCATATATATTTGTCCAGATGACTCAAAAGGTTACCTCGAACAGTAATTAAATGGATATTATATGTTATGAGATCAATCGATCAGGTCATGTTAGTTTTGTGTTCGCTATGTAGGGTAAGACGAAAGCGCAGTCGTACCCAATGTCGTGTGTTGGCTACCGAGAGGAGAGGGCACGACCGCCTGTCTGTCTGTGAATGAGAGTCTAGGCAGATGGGACTGAGACTACGAAGTACTATTACTAGAATATAAAAATCAAAATAGATGGGCTACATCTAATTCTCCTTACTTATTACTGCTGTGTTGTTGACTTATAATTAGTTCTTTAAAAGTTCTATAGAGACAACAGTCATATATATACAATACGCTATGTGTCTATATATATGTACTGTTATTTAATATTTAAAATGAGGCCCCATTAATCTGGGGGCCCTGGTCGGGGGCACTGCTCGACCCCCGCCAGGGCCGGCACTGGGCCCGCCCCATCTCGGCACCATGCCCTGTGGGCCAATGCCCAGCGCCCGTGCAGCGCTCTCTCAGCTATTGCCATGTGGACCCCAGCGCCCGTGCAGTCAGCTACTGCGCCGCGTAAAAAATAGTGCAGAGCGAGCACTCAAACTCATGCCCCCCGATTCAGAAATTTGGGGTTACCACCGGACCATACGTACCTTAGTGTTTAGAAATAAACAATAATTATATTTGAATAAATAATAATAAAAACCATAGCAAAGCATGGACAACTGCCTAATTAACAATTTATGTTATGATTACCTAAACAGACCATTTGATTCTTGAAACCTGTAGTTCATGAAAGAATGGCACAAAGACACGCAGTGAACATTTGTATAGACTGGCTGCATGTAAATGAGAAGCTCATGTCTTGTAAGACGCACAAATTGAGTAAAACAGAAAGTTGGGCTCTCACAACAAGAAACATCATGTTTCTGTTTCAAGAAAGTGACTTGAACTTGTGCTCTCCGAAACCCTCAATCAAAAGCATTTTTTCTAGCAGAAATGTATTTCCCTTTTATTTGACAACACAAGACAGTAATAACTAAAGCTAGCCTTGCCCATGGCTGGCAAAAAAAAAAAGAACAAAAGTTGGCATGAAACAAGTCGAACACTTCTCCACAAACAATGGCAGAGGCAAGTTTCTAATTATGTGAAGCAACCAGCTCAGTTTCATTAAATTCAGGGCTCAAGAACCAACAAAGCTCCAGAACATAAAGGAGCAGAAATTAAGGACTGTAAAGGAAGTAACTGAAAACAGCCAGTAAAAGTAACTGCAACAAGAAAATTATGTGCACCTTTTCTCCTTAAATTATAGTACAAAGTCTATATTAAAGAAAACAGGATGAGATCTGGCCGAAGAAATCCGTGTGAACCTCCTATTCAAATGTATCAACTGCTTCCGGAAAATATGAATAGCAACTGAAGAAACTGATGACCTTATTAGGGGTAGCCACAAGTGACAAAAGGTACCATGGTTTTTTGTCATGCAAAATATATACTTCAAGCAAGGTAGTGCTTATCAAGAGCTATCCTTTGGCCTATAAATAGGCCTAACCAATCCTACTGATTTTGCAAAGCAACAATCCCTACATTCAAAACAATACTAGTTTTTGGTCACTTAGTACACAGATATGGCACAAGAGGATACCAACTCTGCGGTAAGCGGCGTCATTGAAACGTTCCTCGATGCGTTACATTTACATAATTTTACATTCCATTTTTGTAAACAAACCGTTGCGCTGAGTCGAAACGGATGAGATAACGAACTTCTCATATGTATTCTTTCCATCATGGGTGATTGCTATGATTTTGTTCATTGACAGGTGGATAAGATGGGAACATCTCAAGCACCAAGGCAGCACTTGTCACAAAATAGGGCCTCACTGACCAGCAAGGTGACAGCAAAAATTAGGAAGGTCAGCATTTTACGGTCTATTCTCTGCATCACATTAGGCATTCAAACTTTTGATCCTAGTTCCACAGAGTATTATTGTCATATATAATATACCATGTAACAAGTTATGCCACTTGATCTGCCATATTGCAGATTCTGTTGAAAGCTAAGGCGCCCAGGAAGAAGAAAACTACTATGTATCCGGTCCTAGCAGCTGCACTCAAATTTCATAAAGATGATGACGTTTATCCTGCAGCTGCTGGAGTGCAGCAGCAGCAGCAGCACAACAAGGAGATGTAGAGATCTATTATGAATGCACCTCATGCCAACATCGATCTACCTTAGTTATGTATTAATTTCCTAGTACCTATTGTCATCTCAAGCTATCTATCTTTACATTATATCGTGTCATCATGTCAGTTCGCTATTATGTTGTATGGCTTGGTTCAAAATGAGTTATAACATAATCTCCTATTGCAATGATTGTCCATTAGTTACTCTTTTTATGATGGTGTCTTCAATATTTGAAGAAAAAGCTATATTGT
This sequence comes from Zea luxurians, assembly GCA_029449295.1. Classification (NCBI taxonomy): domain Eukaryota; kingdom Viridiplantae; phylum Streptophyta; class Magnoliopsida; order Poales; family Poaceae; genus Zea; species Zea luxurians. The sequence continues at coordinate 391,861 of JAOPSE010000377.1, forward strand.
AAGCAACATAACATGGAAAATACATGATGTTTAAAAGAATATGATGCTTAGATCTAACATGGAAAAGGAAAAATCCTCATTGTGAAAATGATAGGTCGCTATAAAAACTTGACCTGCGGGGGGTAAGACAGCCCCCGGGCATTGTATTAAGAAGACCTTCTCACACAGGTCAAGAAAACCCTCGAACCCCTGCCCCACCCATACACAGCGGCATCGAAGCACATGTGAGAACGACCACGACCAGGGCTGAGCCTTAGACCTGTGCTTTGGCGTGGGACAGACGAGAGGATTTTTTTAACCACAGCCTGACATTCGCTCCCACGGGGAGTCGAACCCAGGACCTGAGGAGTGCTACTCAGACCACCTAACCAACTCAGCTAGAGACCCTTTCGCAAAATGATAGGTCGCTATAGCAGGAAGAGTCTACAAGTCAAGTGTGTCCAAGTAGATAACTTGAACTTCCTTTGATTTTTCTACTTCTCCTTTTCACATTTTCTACTCTTTGTATGGTTCCATAGATAGTACATCTGAATGTGAGGAACTGGATTCATTCTGAATTAACTAAATGTGCCCCATCAACAAATTACAGTCAATGAAACATGTGTGTTGTGAGATGCACTGATCAATTAGTTGTTAGCATAGTACTGTTGCTTGTACGCGCGACTTGTTAATGACTATCGATATGGTTTTATTGCCAAGAATAACAATGTTGCGCAAAACATGTTGCACAAAGAATTTGAATCAGCTAAAAAGGCTATAGCTGGCAGCTAAGCCATTTAGCGGTTTTAGAAGAAAAGATGACATAACTTCATATAAAGAGCATAAACTCACAAGTTCAATAGTTCAAATCTAAATCTGATAGCTCAAACTGGTAATTCAAATGTTCATAACACATCAACACACATGTAAATTCAACATCACTTGTAAAAGTCACTGAACCATTGTCTAACAAACTCACAAATATTAAGTTGCAAAATAAAATTGATAAACCATGGAGCATAAACTGATCTACTCGTCTCCTAAACCATCTGAATATGAAGCTTGATGCATTGAAATGTCACCATATGCATTATCTTCAGATTCCGAAGACGAGACAACGGTTGCATTCTCTAAACCACCATACATCAGGGAATGCAGACTCCTAATTTTCTTCTTCCTACGGCGCACATGCCCTTTTCTTTTGGGTTGTGGCTGCGATAGTTGTGGTCCATGTGTTGTTGCTTCAACTTGTACATCCTCATGCTATTCATCTTGATCTGAATTAGCATTTGGTACAAGCCTAGTAATAAACTCATTGGCATCATCCTCAAGAACATCATTCATTTCCCTCTCTATTGGATCTTTGCTCTTGTTCTCTCTTTTTTCCTTAGTCTTGAATTAAATTTAACAAAAGTAAGTTCTCTCATTCGGTCATGCAGCAATTTGTTTCTCTTCTTTGTGTGAACCTATGTGTAGGTGCTAAATATTAAAGAATAACCACAAAGAAAAGAATAAACAGTTAGAACAAATAAGAACATTTTTGTTACCTACTCAAAATCCGACCAATTTCGCTCACAAGCTGATGAGTTTCATGTTAAATTTAGGATTCTTGTTGCTAATAACCTCAAATTTGGTGTGGTTGTGCGTGGTCCAGCCACCACTTTGCTGCATAAAAAGAATACTCATATAAAGAGTTAAGCAATTATAAAATAACATTTCAGGTTACTATGACGATTATTTGAAACCTAGATCATGTTACATATATAATATTAGCGTGGTAGAACTTGAAGGTAGGTCTACAATTGATAGTACCAATAACCTAAATGGACATTATTATTTAAACCTTATGATAGTGACTATTAGTCCAAATAAATCTTGAAGGCCATGAAGAAACAAACACCTATAATTTCCACTAACATTTTCCCACCTGTTGTGATGTTTGAATTTTCTTATAAAAATATATGTGCAATAATGGTTCCAATATCAATAATTATATATAACATATATAAATTATATGTGATGGTCATATTATTTTTTACCATTAGTATATAAGTCAATAAAGAAATACTTTTCATGGTTAATATAACATATTACAAATGTTTTGCATGTGCACTTGATTTATGAGTTCACGCAACTTGAATTTTTACTTTAATACAAATTTTAATGTTATTTATATTTATAGAAGTGGGTAATGAACAAATACATATACTTTATGGCTAGTAGACATTTATTGTAATAGAAAGTGTTGAGACGTAAATTTGATGGGCTATTTTAGTCATTTCTTTAATAATAATAGAAGCTGTAATTTAAACGCAAAATTTAAGGGTTAGTATATTATCTATATATCATAATAGCATGTGGGTAATTTGGTGGAAATTTAGATTTAACTTAGATAATGTTTTTATTGGCATAGCTAGGTAATTTAAATATATTGATAGGTTACTTTATGTGAGTAATTATATACAAAAAAATGATGCAATGACAATTATTATCACTAGTGATTAGGGTCTACATAATCGATAACTAGATGCTTCTAATTTGAGATCATGTGAAGTGTTTATGTAATAACAATTATTATCACACTTGAGGACATATTTTGATGAAAACAAATATTTTGGCAATTGGTTTAGTTTTCACATTTTTCTATGTGTCCCACAGGCTGCATGACATGGCAACACTCGCTTTCACCTTGTTTCTTATCTGACCACTTCCGCATCTTTCTGACTTAGTCTGCGGAGCCTATAGGCCCATATGCGACTATGAGGAAAACCAATCCTATGCAGTTATTTCCAATCACTGACATGTGGATCCAAATCCAGGTCGGACCCACACATCAGTGACCCATCTACAGTTATCTCCTGGCAAGTAACTGCAGAGGATCTCATTGCACTATGAGATCCTTGCTAAAGTCTCTCTAGATGGTTGTTGGTTGTATTAAGATATAGTTATTTTACGTCGTTGAGATGGATTTTGGATCACACACCAGCAAGAGCTAGCAAGCCCATGGTTGAGAGACGACCTTGGACGCAGCAAGAAAAATAGCAGACAGATAAAACTAATCAAGAGATTGATTAAGCCATTATTGATCTCATTCTTGGTCGATGGACTCCCAAACATCTCCCAAAAAGATCCATTTGTGAGGAGCAAGTGGAGGTTGTCCTTAGATAGGCAAGGCCACATAGAAAATCATTGAATCTCATCAGAAGATGTGACAAATGGAAATATAGAGAGGAAAAGGAATAAAAGTGGTAGTAGATAAGTTCTTAATCTATTGGATGTTGGATACCTCAATCGGTTGTGATCCTTTTAGATATAAAGAGGGGGGATGGTCGTATCCCATAAAGAAAACTACTCCAAACCATGGTAAGCAAGTTTTGAAGACCAAAAATTTATTTTAAAAATGAATCGATTAGAAAACATACAAAAGTCGGTCTAGTCGACTATCAAAGTCTGCTAAACCTAATTTCATGGGGGAAACCGACCTTACAGAAAAAGCTAGTATAATTGGCATTAGGGACTAGTCTAGTCTGAGTTGTGGTCAGCCTAGCTGACTTTGGAAAGCTAGCTTGGACGGTTTTGTGTACTGGCCTGGTCAACTTTGTTAAAGTCCATGACATCTCTTTGTTTGCCTAGGGTATCTTTGTGCGTTAATATATGTCCCCAGTTTTAGATGAAACTTATATGATCTAGAAACACTAAATATGAGTGAAGCCCAACTTATGGGCTATCTAATATCTAAGGGCAATGTAAACATCGTCTGTATTTGTTCTTAGGACCATACAAGTACAGGTAATTGTTTAGAATACATAATAGACTTCATTCCAAGCACTTGAAAAATATTATTTCAAATACCTCTCGTTAATTGCTCTTGGGAGACTATCACCTTGCAATGTATTCAACATATATAAATTTGGAAATATTAATTTGACTACTTTATAAGGACATTCCCAACTTGGTGACCACTTACCAATATTGTTGCTCTTTGATCTAATTTGTAGTATGATTTTTGATTCTATATCTCCAACTTAAAATGACTTGCTTTTGACTTTATTATTGTATGCTGAAGCAACCTGAGCCTTTCTCTTCCCCATATCCTTGAGATCCTTTAATCTCTTGTTTGTTACCTTATCCATATTCTATCATTAAATCACGATACATAACAACATATAACTCCTTTCAGTTATCAAGTCTATATGCATCCAATTTAATTTGATGAGTAACATAACCTTGTTGGTCACATGTAGAAGCTCCCTTATGGAACAAAAACAAGACAACACAATTAAATTGGCAATACCTTCTACATATTCCACCCGTGAAGAGAGGAAGAGACACCAGGAGAAGGTTAAATTAGCACAAACGAGATGAAGAAAAAATGTAGAACACAGGGGGGAACCGTAAATCATGTCTCTTATTATTCATTGTCATCCTTTTGGCTATAAATTATTACATCATTACCTTTGATATACATGTAAAATGTCCGAAGATATTCGTGCTCAGAAAGCTTCAGAGGCAGAGCGTTCTGAGGCAGCGAAGACACATGAATAATGAAAAGTCACATCTTGCATGTCATTGTATGCCTATTTATAGGGGCACGACAACGTGCAACTTCATATGAAATTACATAAGTACCCTTAACTTCTATACACATGATTTGCATAGCCTTATAAGGGTAATGTAGCATTTTTCTCCTCAAGACATTTCGTGCATGCCATCCTCTTGCTATGGGGACATTCTTTAACCATGGTGAGCTGCTTCGTCCGGGCCATTATGATGAAGTTGTTGCTTCTCCCATCAATTGTGAAGATGAAGCTATAGTAATGAAGGTTGGTACGTTATCCTTGAAACCAACTCAAATACAGCTGGAAATCATTACTTTGAGGATATTAGGCAAAGGCGAGCCCCCAACAGCAGAAACTCATGGAATTAGCTCATTTTATATAATAGGCTTGAACAACAAATGAATGTATGAGAAGGGATCTTCCCCGAAGGTCCAAAAAACACCTTTCCTAAGAGCATTATTGAAAATGGAGATTCAAGAGTACGCTTTACAAAGTAGAAGACACAAAATTGTCATAGTGGTCCATCAGTCATTGAATGTGTGACGCTAGACTTCTTGACTTCTATGTGTTTTCACCTATATAAGGCAATCAGACCCCACTGACCAGGCACAACATTACTGTTGTTGCCAAATTGGCTAAAGAAGTCAAAGCTAGAGTGAAATAAAAGAGGGAGTCAACGTTCTTTAGCGTGAGGCTGAAAGAAAGGTGAAGAAGAAAAAAGTGATTTCAATGCGGGCAAAAAAGAAGAAACATCTGGTGATGAAGTATTGTCTCATTCTGAAACAAACAAGGCTTGTTCGAAGGCTATTGCCAAAGAGGAGGAAAAGGTAGAAGGTAAGATTTCCAATGATTTTTATTCAAGTTATTATTTTTCTTTTATATTGTCGATTTTTATTAATGATAATTTGATGCTCTTTGCATTTTGTATTTTACACTATGACACACAAAAGCATAAAAAAGGATAGAATCAATACCCATTAGATCAAACATTGTAACAATGAATATACCCCCAAATTGTTCAAACGTGTGCCTTGTTTATCCCATTCAGATCCATTGCCAATATCAAACCCTTCAAAACTTTCACTATCACTCTCATTCCACTTTTTCAAAATAGCACGAGCCCGCATTTCTGATCGGCAAGGCCTAAAACCTTAGTTCACAATTTCTTTCCATGAGTTAGAGGCGTGGAATATCAAGTTCTGATGATCCCCATAGTGATGCAAGTGCAAGGGATACCACAACAGTTGTTGTCCACTGTTGGGGGTCTCCCTTTCTACCGATGGTTCGCAGATTACTTTGATTCACTTAACATACATGTTGCAGGACCAAGTGCCGAAGGAAGAATAGCAAAGCAAGGAACACGAAGGACATGATAGAGCTTCAGCAAATAACACGATCACAACTTTGGCTTAAAGCTGGCTTCGAAGGGATTGTGACAAACTAAATCAAGAGTAGAAAGGCAATTTTATCCTCATTATTTGTATTAGAACAAATGTATAGATATCAAGGGCATAATTGTACTTTCGCCTGGGCTGCATCCCGTGCCTATAAACAGATGAACAATACCCTCGTACTGTTCACATGTTCATTGAAGAGAGCAATTAGAGAGAACCCGAAAGTTTAATCTTAGCTAATCACTCTCCAAAGGTCATTCTTGTATTTCCCTTCGTATGGAGCCGAAGGTACAAATGTAATCATTTGTTCTTGTGTTGCACATACTACAATCTTATTAAAGCATATAGATAAAATAGAGGAGTTAATCTCCTATTGTTTGCTCATTATTCTAACATAAATATCTTCATTATATTATAATATTTCACTTGCAAACAATCAACCCTTTGAAAGGGTTGATCGAAAGTGAAGTTGTATATTCGTTATGACCTTCGTCCAAGAACTATTATCTTCAAGAGAAGATAATGCTTCGAAGTACGAAGGTCCTTAATGTTTAATAGTACGTTGCCTTGTTTTTGGTTCACAGTAATCGAAAACGAGTAACCAACATTGGCGCCCACCTCCGGTGAACTCACTTCCACAACAATGACCACGATCAACCATCAAGCTTCATCATCAGCAACGAAAAAGTTCATACTTCCAATCACAGGCGGTTCAAGCTTCGAGCCAGCCAACAAGAAGCAAAAGTGTAAGTGCAATCAACCCTAAGTGAGGGTTTTGGTAATTTAATGACAAAACAAATAAAGGTACTAACAAGTTTGTTCCCAGTATATGTTTAGAATGTACAGGAACTAAAGGAAGTATCAAGGACAAAAGAAACACATATGCAGTTTCCTTGAAAGGACTTCATGCGACGGACGTATAAAACTCTATTTATATCTTGGTGTTTGCTATAGCTCAAGCCTCCAAGTTCAAAAGCTATTTTTGAAAACCAAAAATCCCTTGAACTTTCTATGGTTGAATGTGGTTAGGGTTGAGAATGAGAGTGTTCTTGTTGAAAATAGCTGAACTTCCTCAGCTGCAGTTGAGATTTTTCAACTACAGTTGAGCTTTCTCAGCTCCAGCTGAACTTCAACTTCAAGTGTGAACCTCTTTGACCATATACCAGTTGAACTTACCTCCAGGCAGTTGAACTGGGGTTTTCTCTCCAAAACTCTCTGGTCAAGACCCGTTGAACTGGTCCTGAGAGGCAGTTCAACTGGTCTCTGACCCCTATGACCTCTGACCAATAGTCTGCCAGTCAGACTGGCAAACATGTCGCTAGAGTTGTCAGGGGCGGTTCAACCAGTTTGGTCAACCTGGTCAGAGTGCGGGTCAGTCTGACAGTTAGACTGGCAGACAGTCTGCCTGACATGCCAGGGGTGGTTCAATCGGTTTTAGATGGGGTACTGGCTCAAACGGCTAGTTTTTGAGCCATGACTATAAATAGGACCCACACCCCTCTCTTTAATGTTGCTGAACACACTCACATTCATTGCTCACCTAACTTGAGACAAAAGCACTCCTCTCCCCTCTCTCTCACACTTAAATCTTGCTCTAGATTCAACTTGGTTGAAGGAGCCCTTTGGTGTGAGGTTTGTGCTTGTGCTCACGAATTTGGTTTTTCTCTCCCATCTCATTTAAGTTCTTGAGCTTATTGCAAACACCTCTTGTGAATTCTTGGTGTTCTTAAAACCCTAGGTTTCAAGACGATTTGAGGTTTCTTGGGAGTCTCCAAATTTGTGGACGACCCCAAGAAGTTTGTAATCCCGCTGTTGTGAGCAACACTTGAGATAAGGAATCCCTTGACCTTGGTGGTCGGGTTTTGGAGGATTAGGGTTGAAAAAGACACGAAATTTTGTGGGCTCCTCAACAGGGAGTAGGACACCTTTGTGGTGTAGCCGAACCTCGGGATAAATCGTGTGTCTCGTGTTCTTGCTTGCTTTGTGTTTGAGATCTTTTGTTAGCAAGATTGGCATATAGATTTTCTCACCGTGTGGATCTTGTGGTGAAATAGCTTTCATATCTTCACTCTCCACACTTTGAATATTAGTTACATTCTTCTTCTTGAAAGGATTCACAACATACATTAGTTTATAGTCTGGAGTTTGCAAAATAGTCGGATTGGTTTAGAGTGGTTCAACTTGCCCGCGTAGCAGTTGAACTGGCCTGCACCAGTTGAGCTGTAGATTTAACAATCTTTCGAAGTTTGTTTTGAAAATATTTAGATTAGCCTATTCACCCCCTTCTAGGCTACTTTCAATTGGTATCAAAGCTTCATACCTCATTTTACGCTTAACCGCGTGAGGAAACGATCATGTCTACTCAAAGGGACCATGTGGATCCTCCTCTCGAGGAAATCCCTACCACTTCTTCCGGTGAGGAAATGGACCCCAAGGTCCTCGACCTCGCCATGAAGATTGCCGAAAAGATGTTCCTCAAAATGAAAGAGGAAGATGCAAAGAAAAGGGCCAAAGAAGAAGAATCAAGAAGAAAAGACCGAAGAAGACAAATGAAAAGGAAAAAATGAATACAATGATGATTTGGTATAACTTTTGGTGTCAAGGGTGATGAGCAAGGTAAATCTCACCACCGAAGGATCATCCACCAAAAGTAAAGGTAACGAGTTCAATAAAGTTCAATTTGATTATTCTAGAAATTTTATTCCCAACTTCTCTTCCGCTCCACTTGGAAAGTTACCAACTCTTAGTGAGTTGAACTATGACGAGTGGGCCGATAAGATGAAGTCACATTTAATCGGTGTACATCCTAGTCTTTGGGAGATTGTTAATATAGGTATGAATAAGCCCGCCCAAAGAGAAGAGATGACACTGGAAATGATGCAAGAAGTGCATCGCAATGCTCAAGCGGTGAGCATAATAAAAGGAAGCCTTTGTCTGGAAGAGTACCAGAAAGTCCAAGGAAGAGAGGACGCCCATGACATTTGGAACATTCTCAAAATGTCACACGAAGGATACCCCAAAGCTAAGAGACATAGAATTGAAGCTTCGGAGAGTGAGCTTGCACGATACGATTGGACTAAGGGTGAGTCACTCCAATCACTCTTTGACCGGTTCATGGTGTTGGTCAACAAAATAAGAGTGCTTAGGAGTGAAGATTGGAGTGACTCCAAGGTCACTAGGCTATTTATGAGATCATATAAAGAAAAGGACAAGAGAGAGTCTAGCAAGAATGATAAGAGTCCGTGATGACTATGAGGAGATGACTCCTCATCAATTATTTGCTAAGATTCAACAACATGAGTCCGAAGAAGCCCCAATTAAGACAAGAGACTCTCATGCCTTGATTTCAAATGAATAAGATTCTTCCAAGAAGAGTAGAGACCACAAGCCAAAGAAAGTGTTCGAAACATCAAGTGATGAAGAAAGCTCAAGTGATGAAGACACAACTATGTTCATCAAAACTTTCAAGAAGTTTGTTAGAAAAAATGATAAGTATCAAAGAAAAGGAAAGAAGAGGGCATGTTATGAATGTGGCCAAACCGGTCATTTCATAGCGGATTGTCCAAACAAAAAGGAACAAGAAGGCAAGAAGGACTACAAAAAGGATAAGTTCAAAAAGGGAGGCAAGAACAAGGGATACTTCACGAAGAAGAAGTATGACCAAGCCCATATTGGTGAAGAATGGAACTCCGACGAAGAGAGTTCTAGCTCCGAAGAAGAGGAAGAGGTGGCAAACATCGCCATCCAATCTACCTCGACCTCGCAACTCTTCACCAACCTCCACGACGACACCTACACTCCTACTTGCCTCATGGCAAAAGGAGATAAGGTACATTTGATTAATGTTGATTTTACAGATGATGATGATGATGATCAACTTTCTATGAAAAATAAAATGATTAAAGAATTTTGCTTAAATGGATACAATGTAATCACTAAACTAATGGAGAAGCTAGATAAAAGAAAAGCAACCCTTAATGCTCAAGAAGACTTGCTCATCCTTGAAAAGGAGAGAAACCTAGAGCTTCAAGAATTGCTATCTAATAATGATGAGATGATCGAAGTATTGACTAAGGAGATGTCTTTAGTCAAAATAACTATAGAGGATAAAGAGAAAGAAATGTCTATTGCAAAAACCTCTATAGCTAGTCTTGCAAATGAAAAGGAAGCACTTGAATCAAGCTTATTAAGCTTATCAGTTCAAAATCAAGAACTCCAAGTGCAACTTGAAAGATGCAAGAACTTCAACACTTCATCTTTAGTGGCAGAGTCTAAAGCTAGCTCCTCAAACAGTAATATTTGCAAACATTGTACAAAATATCATGCTTCTTGTTGCTTGACTAACCATGCAAGGAAGGACAACTAAAAGGTTAAAGTCAAGGGAATATTGAAGAAATGCTCTAGCAATGATGGGTTAAATAAAGTTGAACCCAAGTTCAAATCCTTGAAGCCCAACAATGGGAGAAAGGGACTTGGGTACAACTCATACAAGGTGAACCCTAGCATAGAGCACAAGGGGTGGAGATCTCCCAAGTTCATAGAGGGAACTACCCTATATGATGCCTTGGGGAGGATTCATTCCTCAAATGACAAGTCAACTCAAGTGAAGGTAAACTTGAGTCACACAAAGGATAAGATAAATGATGTTGTCTCCACAAATGGAGAAAAGTTTAAAGCTCCCATTTCTCACTCTTGCCTTTGTGATTATATGCTAACCTGGGATTCAGGAAAACTAGTTGTGAAATATGTGGGTGCCTACACAAAGAGAAAGGTTATGAAAAGGAGTGTGTGGGTACCCAAGGCGATAACTAACACTACGGGACCCAATTCAATTTGGGTACCTAAAAGCATAGCTTAAACTTGTTTTGCAGGTCTACTCCTCCGGTGGGTCAAGCTGGGTGCTTGATAGTGGATGTACAAATCACATGACCGGGGAGAAAGACATGTTTCACTCTTTGCAACTAACTCAAGAAGCACGAGAAATTGTGTTTGGAGATAGTGGCAAGAGTGAAGTGATTGGTATTGGTAACGTCCCTATCTCTGACCACCAGTCACTCTCAAATGTTTTGTTAGGTGATTCATTAAGCTATAACTTGATGTCTGTTTCACAACTTTGTGGAATGGGATATGATTGCCTATTTACTGATGTTGATGTGAAGATCCTTAGAAGGGAGGATTCCTCTGTTGCTTTTACAGGTCGCTTGAAGGGCAAACTCTATCTTGTTGATTTCACAACAAGTAGGGTGACACCTGAGACTTGTTTAGTGGCAAAATCCAACAAGGGTTGGCTTTGGCATCGTCGGCTAGCTCATGTTGGCATGAGGAACTTGGCCAAACTTCAAAAGGATAATCACATCATTGGACTAACAAATGTTATGTTTGAGAAAGATAGGATATGTGGCGCATGTCAAGCAGGAAAGCAACATGGCATTCCACATCAATCAAAGAATGTGGTCACAACTAAGAGACCTTTGGAGCTTCTTCATATGGACCTCTTCGAACCTGTGGCCTACATTAGTATTGGTGGCAGTAAGTATGGATTAGTTATTGTTGATGATTTTTCTCGCTTCACCTGGGTTTTCTTTTTAAGTGACAAAGGTGAAACCCAAGAAACATTAAAGAAGTTTATGAGAAGAGCTCAAAATGAGTTTGAGTTAAAAATCAAGAAAGTGAGAAGCGACAATGGAACGGAGTTCAAGAATACATGTGTTGAAGAGTTCTTAGGCGAAGAAGGGATCAAACATGAGTTCTCGGTCCCCTACACTCCACAATAGAATGGTGTGGGTGGAAGGAAAGAATCGAACACTTATTGAAGCCGCTAGAACCATGTTGGATGAATACAAGACACCTGACAACTTCTAGGCAGAGGCGGTCAACACTGCCTATCATGCAATCAACCGTCTTTATCTTCATAAGATTTATAAGAAGACTGCCTATGAGCTTCTCACCGGTAACAAACCTAAAATTGATTACTTTAGAGTTTTTGGTTGCAAATGCTTCATTCTTAACAAGAAAGTCAAGAGCTTGAAGTTTGCTCCTAGAGTGGACGAGGGTTTCTTGCTTGTCTATGCATCAAATGCGCATGGATATCGTGTTTTCAACAATACCACTGGTCTTGTCGAAATAGCGGTAGATGTGACATTTGATGAATCTAATGGCTCACAAGGGCATTTCTCTAGTGATATTGCAAGAAATGAAATCCCACCGTGTGAGGCCATCAAAAAGCTCGCAATAGGTGAAGTGAAGCCACAAGAAAAGAACGATGATGAAGGGAGGATTTGGATGACAAATGGAGTCATTGATGGGGGTGCCAAAGTGGTTGGTGACAATCCTTCCACCCAAGCAAACCCATCAACCTCAAGTCATCCAATCCTTGTAGAAGTGTTTTTTACCACAAGATATGCCAACCATTGTGGAAAATGAGCAAGAAGAAGTTGCTAGTGGAGAACCTCTTGAACAAGATGAAAGTGATGATCAAATTCAGAGGCATCCTCTGGTGCCTCATCCTCGAGTGCACCAGGGCATTCAAAGAGATCATCCTGTGGACAACATCTTGGTTAGCATCAGGAGAGGGGTAACAACTCGATCTCATTTAGCTAATTTTTGTGAATTTTACTCGTTTTATCCTCTCTTGAACCACTCAAGGTAGAAGAAGCACTAAGCGATCCAGACTGGATCATTGCTATGCAAGAAGAGCTTAACAACTTCACAAGAAATGAAGTCTGGTCCTTAGTAGCAAGACCCAAGCAAAACATCATTGGAACTAAATGGGTCTTTCGCAACAAGCAAGATGAAAACGATGTGGTAACAAGGAACAAGGCACGACTGGTTGCTCAAGGTTTCACTCAAGTGGAAGGACTTGACTTTGGAGAAGCCTATGCACCAGTAGTAAGGTTAGAATCCATAAGAATATTAATTGCCTATGCTACTAACCATGATTTCAAGCTATATCAAATGGACGTCAAAAGTGCATTTCTAAACGGACCACTGCAAGAGTTGGTCTATGTGGAGCAACGCTGGGCTTTGAAGATCCTAAGAAGCCAAACCATGTCTTCCTTCTTCACAAAGCGCTCTATGAGCTTAAACAAGCCCCTAGAGCATGGTATGAATGTCTTAAAGATTTCTTGCTTAAAAATGGTTTTGAAATAGGAAAAGTAGATTCTACTCTATTTACTCGCAAAGTTGACAATCAATTATTTGTATGTCAAATATATGTCGATGACATTATATTTGGCAGTACTGATGAAAAGTTTTGTGAGGAATTTAGTGTCATGGAGCTCCAAAAAACAAAATTGTGTTGCACTTTCCACTGACGAGGTTGAATACATAGCCGCTGGTGCATGCTGTGCTCAGTTGCTATGGATAAAGCAAACCTTGAGGGATTTTGGCTGTAAGTTTAAGAGAATTCCACTACTGTATGACAATGATAGCGCCATTAAACTAGCCAACAATCTTGTGCAACACTCTAGAACCAAACACATAGATATAAGACATCATTTTCTGAGGGACCCTGAAGCAAAAGGAGATATTGAATTATGTCATGTGAACACAGAAAATCAACTAGCCGATATCTTCACAAAGCCCCTCGATGAGACTAGATTTTGCTTTCTTAGGAGTGAACTAAATATTTTGGATTCTCGTAACTTAACTTGAAAACGGACACATAAATTGTTTGAATCCTTGATTGATAAAATGATTTTAGTTTGAGAGCTTCAAAAATTAGTCTTGTTCATTCAAAATATGTGTACTTTTAAGGTTGAAATGAAATTTATTGTGGCATATAACTTTTTAAAATTCATTCCAAGTTCAACTGGTTCTTCTAGCTGAACTTTCAAGTTCAACTGGAGAGACCAGCTGAACTTTCAACTTCAACTGGGGAAACCAGCTGAACTTCAAAGTTCAACTGGTTTTCACTAGGAAGTTCCCTGGTTGAAACCGGTTGAACCGGTCTGTGTCCTGTCTGACCAGCTGTCAGATGGTCAAATCTGACCGTTTGATTGAGTCGCGTTAGTCACTTTTTTAGCTTTTACTTTTCACTTTTCATCTTTTACTTTTCACTTTTTAGCTTTTACTTTTTACTTTTTAGCTTTTACTTTTTACTTTTCAGCTTTTACTTTTTACTTTTCAGCTTTTGCTTTTTTACTTTTCAGCTTTTACTTTTTACTTTTACAGTTTTTTGTATTTCTTTTTCGCGTCAGCACACTGCTCACCTTTCCTCGCTGACCGAAACCGGTTGAACCGGTCCCCATACCGGTTGAACCGGTTTTGGGCTGGCCGGCTCAACTCCCTATTTAAAGGCCATTTCTCACCTCTCAAAACCTCACACATTCAAGCCTTCAGTTTTCTAGCCACTTGAGCTCTCTAAAACCTCTCGCATCTCACCCATTTCCTCTTGGAACTCATCTCCTCGGAGGTACTCGTCAAAATGTTGCGTCGTCGCAATCCCTCCGTGGTCGAGTTCAACAGTGACTCCGATGAAATTCAGGAGGAATCTCCCATTCCTTCTCCGCCTCATCGCTCTCTCTCCAAGAGAGGATGAGGTTCGGGTCGGCTGGAAGGGGAGGGACCCTCGATGTCCTCACAACCCATGCGTGGGGGGCGTCGAAAGGTTGGCGCCTCCCGCCCCCGCCGAAGCACCTCCTCCGCAGGATACACTCCTTGTCAGGAGGAGGATGGAGCTTTCGACGACGAGGTCGATCCTCCGTCGTCCAACGCTCTCCTCATCACCGGTCTCCACATGCATCCGATGACCGTGTCCCAGGGACCTCGTGAACCTCCGGTCGACTTCTCTTCGAAGGGAGTTGACTCCCTTCAACACTTAAGGTTCACGAATCCCACCCTCACACCTAGACATCCTGGTGTCCAGGACCCTCGGTTCTGGAACCATTTCCATGCTGATTTTTATAATCTGTCATCATGTCCAAGAAGCACCCAGTCGTTCGACATCGTTTCGTTGACTAGGAGGGGTGTGAGAGTATGGGGGATGCTGACATGATGTCAGCACTCCGTAACTGCGAGAGAAAGGTGTTAAGAAATATAATGACTATGGAATACCCCTGGAACGACGAAGTAATTGCTCGGTTCTATGCTACTCTCTGGGTAAAGAAAGTTGATGAAGAATCTGATGGGTATGACTACCCAGTTATGTACTTCTTTATCCAGGGTGTCTGGCATAAAGTTAGCTACCGTTGTTTTGCCCATATCTTGGGCATCTCTGATGAAGATATTCAGGGCGACAACCTTAAAGTCCATGACATTAGGCTGTCAATGTAGGAAGAAATATAATTTATTCTTATTTCTAAGGAGCGGGAGTTTTGGATAACTGCTAACATGCATAGGTACTATAGGTACCTTAACTCATTGTCTAGGATGACCGTTCTCCCAAAGGGCGAAAATCAGATGAATGTCCTTTGGGAGAGTCGAATTCTCCTTCTTCTCCTTGCTCCTAACAGTCTTGCCCGCATAAATGTGTTTGACATGATCTGGGAAGAGAACCTTCATGCTTCCTGGTCTCCTCTCAAGGGGTGTCTCCATGCACCCTTTATTATGAAGATGATCGAAGTGGTCACCCAGACTCACTTCGAGAAGCCTGTCAAACACTCCCGCTATGTACCGTACTGGATTGACTCCAACAACCCAGTTGCACGTACAAAGCGGGCTCCCGCAGGGTCTGGAGGCCCTGCTTCTTCCGATGAGCCGCCTCCTCAGCCTCCTCATCATGAGTCCCCCTCTCGCGCCGCCGCTGCTTCACGTCCGATGGACCATAGTGGGAGAGGTAGAGGTCAGGGCCAGGGGTAGGGTCAAGGCCGGGGACTGTTTATTCGTTTGGCCAAGGGTATTGCTGGCGCCTTCGCCATGTGCCGCGATTGGGCAATCGAGGAGTCCGTGCACAGGCGCCGGACTGAGGTGCTGCATGAGGACTTTCATCGTTATGCCGCATCCACGGGTCATCCCCTGCCTTCTGGGTCTCCTCCTCCTCCGACCCCCACCTACCCTGAAAACCTTAATGAGTGGCACCAACAGGAATATGGTGTGCCATTCATTACTCCTAAGGATGAGGCCGCGAAGTTTGATGACTCCTACTATACGTCGGCTCCTCCTCCTCCCTATTCGGGTCAGGGACCCATTCCCGGTGAACCCCGGCCACCCGGCCCCGGTCACTTTCCCCCTCCTCCCTACCCAGGCCAGGGACCCATTCCTGGTGACCCGAGGCCTTCTGGCTCTGGTTACCACCACCATCCTCCTCCTTCAGGAGGGTATTGATTCCTGTGCTCTCTCTCTCCTCGTTTTTGGTCCTTGCTACCAAAAAGGGGGAGAAAATCTAAAATCTAAGGTTAGCCAAGTCATTTTTTTGTTTCTTGTTTATTTTTTTGGCCACTGTGGTGGCTTGTATATTTTTATTAATGGATGTAATAAAGCAGTTGGTATATTATTCACTGTGTTATGATGGTCTTCCGGCCATCATCATTTGCCCATCTATTTGTGATATTTATATTGCCATGTAATACAAATGATGGGTGTTTAGAAATAGTCATATGCATCACAGTTTTTTATTTATGACACTCCTGCACCCCTCGGATGATTGTATTTAGTGTAAACTTGGTCATTACCTCTAAATGTGTTGCTTATGTGACATATTATGTCAACACACTTGATTCAAAATTTGTGCACACATTTAGGGGGAGCCATCTACATACATTTGTTCAAAAGAACCTTACCACTTCAAATGTTTATCTTTGTGATCTTATATGTTTTGGCATCAATCACAAAAAGGGGAGATTATAAGTGCAATCAACCCTATGTGAGGGTTTTGGTGATTTAATGACAAAACAAATAAGGGTACTAACAAGTTTGTTCCCAATATATGTTTAGAATGTACATGAACTAAAGGAAGTATCAAGGACAAAAGAAACACATATGCAGTTTCCTTGAAAGGACTTCATGCGACGGATGTATAAAACTCTATGTATATCTTGAGTCGCATGATGTAATTCTTCCTTAGTAGTTTTCGCGCAGGTAATGGTGTTTGCTATAGCTCAAGCTTCCAAATTCAAAAGCTATTTTTGAAAACCAAAAATCTCTTGAACGTTCTATGGTTGACCGTGGTTAGGGTTGAGAAACTGAGAGTGTTCTTGTTGAAAAGCAGCTGAACTTCCTCAGCTGCAGTTGAGCATTTCAGCTGAACTAAACTTCAGTTGAGTTGAGCTTTTTCAGCTACAGTTGAGCTTTTCAGCTGAGCTGAACTTCAGCTGAGTTGAACTTCTTCAACTACAGTTGAGCTTTTTCAACTACAGTTGAGCTTTCTTAGCTCCAGCTGAACTTCAACTTCAACTGTGAACCTTTTTGACCATACACCAGTTGAACTTACCTTCGGGCAGTTGAACTGGGGTTTTCTCTACTAAACTCTCTGGTCAAGACCAGTTGAACTGGTCCTGAGAGGCAGTTCAACTGGTCTCTGACCCCTCTGACCTCTGACCAACAGTCTGCCAGTTAGACTGGCAAACAGGTCGCTAGAGTTGTCAGGGGCAGTTCAACTGCTCCTACAGGGCAGTTCAACCGGTTTGGTCAACCTGGTCAGACTGCGGGTCAGTCTGCCAATCAGTCTGATAGTCAGACTGGCAGACAGCCTGCCTGACATGCTAGGGGCAGTTCAACCGGTTTTAGATGGGGTACTGGCTCAAACAGCTAGTTTTTGAGCCGTGACTATAAATAGGACCCCGCACCCCTCTCTTTAATGTTGCAGAACACACTCACATTCATTGCGCACCTAACTTGAGACAAAAGCACTCCTCTCCCCTCTCTCTCACACTTAAATCTTGCTCTAGATTCAACTTGGTTGAAGGAGCCCTTTGGTGTGAGGTTTGTGCTTGTGCTCACAAATTTGGTTTTCCTCTCCCATCTCATTTAAGTTCTTGAGCTTGTTGCAAACACCTCTTGTGCATTCTTGGTGTTCTTGAAACCCTAGGTTTCAAGACAATTTGAGGTTTCTTGGGAGTCTCCAAATTTGTGGACGACCCCAAGAAGTTTGTAATCCCGCTCTTGTAAGGAACACTTGAGATAAGGAATCCCTTGACCTTGGTGGTCGGGTTTTGGAGGATTAGGGTTGAAAAAGACCCGGCCCTTTGTGGGCTCCTCAACAGGGAGTAGGACACCTTTGTGGTGTGGCCGAACCTCGGGATAAATCGCGTGTCTCGTGTTCTTGCTTGCTTTGTGTTTGAGATCTTTTGTTTGCAAGATTGACATATCGATTTTCTCGCCGTGTGGATCTTGTGGTTAAATAGATTTCATATCTTCACTCTCCACCCTTTGACTATTAGTTACATTCTTCTTCTTGAAAGGATTCACAACATACATTAGTTTATAGTCTAGAGTTTGCAAAACAGTTGGATTGGTTCAGAGTGGTTCAACTTGCCTGCGTAGCAGTTGAACTGGCCTGCACCAGTTGAGCTGTAGATTTAACAATCTTTTGAAGTTTGTTTTGAAAATATTTAGATTAGCCTATTCACCCCCTCTAGGCTACTTTCAAAAAGAAGGAAGCCTAGCGAAGGGTACAACATGTTGGAGTGCAGGGGCCCTATGTCAAATCCAAATGGTCTCATGTTTTAATTACTTTCTCTCAAGAGGACCTTCAGCTCAAAGACTACCCACACAATGATGCCATGGTTATATCTTGTGTCATAAAAGGATTCTTGGTCCACAATGTCCTAGTGGATACATGTTGTGCAACAGACATCATCTTTGCCAAAGCTTTTAGACAAATGCAAGAGCAAGAAGATAAGATACATGATGCAACACATCCTCTATGTGGCTTTGGAGGGAAATAGATAGCATCACTCAGCAAGATAACAATGGCAATCACCTTCGGGTACATACACAACACTAGAATTGAGCAAGTTGTATTTTACATAGTGGACATGGAATACCCCTACAATGCAATTATTGAAAGGGAAACATTGAATGATTTCGAAGCTATTTTACACCCAACACACTTATGCATGAAATACCATCAAATTAGGGTCCAATTTCTGTACATGGAAGTCAAGGGGCTGCGCGAAGAGCAGAAGGAAACTGGACAGACTCTAAGGCTATCCACAATATAGAGAAATCTGAAGCTCATCATCAACAAAAGTATATAAGGAAAAAGGCAGCTTTGGTAGATTAGTAAAAATCTATACTCTTATGTGAAGACATAGCTGATCAGAAGGTGTTGTTCGGATCCTAGTTGGCTAAAGAGCAAGAAAAGAATCTAACAAAGTTCTTGTTCAATAACAAAGATGTCTTTGCTTGGTCAGCCAATGACCTATGTGGTGTCAATAGGAATATCATTGAGCATTCTCTTAATGTAGATCCCACCATTAGGCCAAGATAGCAAAAGCTTCGGAAAATGTCAGAGGACAAAGCCGAAGGAGCAAGAAGCAAAGTTAAAAGACTTCTCAATGCTGGAGTGATCAGAGAAGTCACTTACCCAGAAAGGCTTGCTAACACTGTAATGGTAAAAAGGCAAATGGGAAATGGAGGATGTGCATTGACTTTACAGAAATCAATAACGCATGCCCGAAGGATGAGTTTCCTTTGTCCAGGATAGACTCCCTCATAGAAGTAGCAACCACTTCGGAGCTCATGAGCCTTCTAGATTGTTATTTAGGTTATCACCATATTTGGATGAAGAAGGAAGATGAGCCCAAGGCAAGCTTCATAACCCCAAGTGGTACATACTGCTACCTTTAGATGCCTGAGGGGCTCAAGAATGCAGGAGGCAGCTTCAACAGGATAACTTCAAAAGTGCAGAGTACTCAAATCGGTAGGAATGTTCTGACCTATGTTGGTGACATCATAATCAGGAGTACAAAGCAAGAAAATCATATTGCAGACTTGCAAGAAATATTTGCCAACTTCAAAAAGGCAGGCCTCAAGTTAAATCCAGGGAAATGCATTTTTGGGGTAAAGAAGGGGAAATTCCTTGGATGCCTTGTATCAACTAAAGGAATTGTGGACAATCCAAGCAAAATAGAAGCAATACTTCGGATGGAACCGCCGAAGTCAAGGAAGGGTGCCCAAAGGTTAACGGGGAGACTTGCATCACTAAATAGATTCATCTCAAGGTCTACAGAAAGAAATCTACCATTCTTCGAAGTGTTAAAGTCAATCGAAGTTTTCCAAAGGGGACCAACTCAACAAAAAGCTTTTGAAGATCTAAAGAAGTATCTTATACAGCTGACAATCTGTCTCCACCTTTCCCAAGAGCCCCACTTCTTCTATACATAGTTGCCTCTCATTTCGCTGTTTGTGTGGCGCTAGTTCAAGAAAGGCAAGAGGGCCAGACGAAGAAGAAAATGACATTTTACTTCGTCTCAGAGGCCTTAAGTCCATCAAAGAAAAACTACACAGAATTGGAGAAGGTATTATATGCTGTATTGATGGCCTCCATAAAGCTTTGGCACTATTTTCAATCCCATCACATAATTGTACCTTCATCACAACCCCTGAAGGACATCATAAGAAATAGAGAAGCCATATGAAGGGTCAGAAAGTGGGCTGCAGAGCTCAATGAGTTTACCTTGACTTCGTTCATCGATCTTCAATCCAGTCTCGGGCGTTGGCAGATTTCATTGCTGATTGGATGCCAGGGGCTCACGACGAAGAGCGAGCGTTAGATGAAGAAGTATGGATAGGATTTTGTGATGGGTCATGGGGAACCTTTGGCGCAGGTGCTGCAGCAGTTTTGATCTCACCATCGAAAATAAAGACACCTTATGCAGCCAGACTAGACTTCCAGTGCACAGATAACATTGCAGAATACAAATCGGTATTGCTAGGGCTTCGAAAACTCAAAGCCATGGGATTAAGAAGGGTAATATTGAAGTCTGATTATTAAGTGTTCACGGGGCATGTTGATAAATGCAGCAAAGCAAGAGACCCAAGCTAGAAAAATATCTTGATATAGTCCGAAGGATGGAGGCCTCCTTCGAAGGTTTCTCAGTAAAAAACATTCCAAGAGGAGATAATGAACAAGCAGACTTGCTAGCCAAGTCAGTAGCACAGGGGCTGCCACTTCCCCCAGAGGTTTTTTTGAAACCCTTAAAGCACCTTCTGTTGATCTTATGGAAAGAGCTGTACTCACAATATCACCCACACATAGTGAGGATTTGTAACACCCTGAATTTGGGGGGTATAAAATTTCTTTCTAATTATCACCCAAATTCATGTGTTACTCTTCTCTTACTAGTTTCTATCTATCTCTAGATTCTCTCTCTCTCCCTCTCTCTTCCTTTTAAGTAGAATTAGCTTAAGCTAGTGGAGGTTAATTATTTATTTTTTGCCAAAACACTATGGGTCATGTTTGAATATTCTTTGAAGTGTTGCACATGCTGAATTTATGTGAATTTGAAACCTAATTTGAATTTGGATTTGAAAACCCTATAGAAAAAAATAGAAAAGGAATTAGAAAATCCAGAGAAAAAGGAAAGCAACCCAGCAGCCTAGCCGGCCCAGCTCGACCCAGCCAGGCCGCGTGCCCCCGCGCCCGCGCCGCCTGACACGCGGACCCCGCCTGTCAGCAGCAGCTCTCCCTCCTGCGCGCCTCCCCCTCTCTCGCTCGCTACCTAGTGGGGCCGACCTATCGGCGCCGGTTTCTTCACCCGCGCTCCCCTCCTCTCCCTCTGTCTCGCGGGCCCGGTTTGCTAGTTGCTGAGCCGTTGCCCCGCGCGTCCCCTTTTCTCTCCCTGCGCCATGGGCCTGCCCTGTCAGTTCTGCCCTCCCCGCCCTCGCTGTGGACCGGTGAGTGCGCACTCGCGCACGTAGACGGATTTCTCGGCAACGACGCCCGCCCACGCGCCCATCTCCCTTCTTAGAGCCCCTCCACTGCCCCACGCTCGCCCCCACCTCATTTCGTGCAACTCCGCCCTCTCTCGCACTCTGCCCACGCCGCTAGCAGTCGCCGGAGATCCGTGCCCGCGTTCCCGACCATCAAGCTCGCCGGAGACCGCGCCAGGCCTCCCTGAGCTCCGCCCCGAGGTGAGAATCCCACCCCCGTGCTTGTTTTACTTTATTCGTGTCTGCATTAGCTAATTTGGCCTCGCTGGCGTGTGGCCGCGCCTGCTCGCCGCACCCGCATGGTGTCCAGCCATCCTGACCTCGTCTAGTGCCCGGGCTTTGGCCCAGGGTGTCCCCCACCTCTTCTGGAACTAGCCCGAGCCCTATCACGACCGATTGCCCCCTCTGGCGGCCGGGATTCCTCACCGGAGTTACTCCAGCCCATCCGAGACCTTCCCTCCGCCGTTCCCCCCTCTATGGCCTCGGATTCGTGGTCTCTTTCCCGCCATTGAGTTCGCCGTGCCGTTCTCTCCCTCTCTGCCCAACTCCAGCGACCCCAGAGCCACCCTAGCTCATGCCTGCCTCAACTCCGGTGACCTCACCGACGTGGAGAGGAGCAGCGCCGCCCACAGCCGTTCGCCCCTCCCCGGTCTGATCCCCTCCGTCTGATTCTGATCGCACGACCCAGATCGCGGGATACCGCTTCTCGCACGCGCGCCCTGCGCCCCTGGCCCACCTGTCAACGCCGAAGCCCCCTGGTGCTGGGCCCGCTCGGTTAGTGCGCCCTCCCCCTCTGTCGCTAACGCCCCTGGCCTGCCTGTCAGCGCTCGCTCGCCCGCGCGCGCGCCCTCGGCCGCAGATCTAATCTCAACCGTTGGTTTTAGATCTGACGGTTAGATTCACCCGATACCCCTTCGCGCGGTAGTTTTATTAAAGAGACCCTCGGTTTATTGGAAATCAACCCGCCGTCCCAGGTTTTCGCGCGCAGGCCCCTATAATCTTGCAGATTTAGCCCTGGACTTTTAAATATTCACAGAATTAGACCTAATTTCATATTTTGAATCCCCAAACTTGTTTATTTCATAACTTTTGCATATGAACTCCAAATTTAGTGATTCAAATTGCAAAATGTTCATAGAATTATTCTCTGTCTAAATAAAATAGTTTCATTTACTGTCTGCACATTCTAGTTTTTATTATTAAGTATGAACTAATGTAGATGTAGATTTATTTATTTAATAAAATAAATAAAAGGAAAACCTTAGAGATTTAAACATGTTTAAGCTTGTGAGATTAATAATGTGTATTACACGAATTCATCTCTATTCTAATTTTTAGGTCACAATAAACTAAAATGAACTATGTTATGTATTTGTAAGTAACACTTAGAGAAATAATAATCTATTTCCAAATGAAGTTAATTTAGGTTATAGGTTATGTTATACTTTGAATTCATTATCTCTTATGTAGTATTGTGTTTTTTAAAGATGTATTCCTATGTTTGTACATGTTTGTGTGCTGTTTATTTGTACTTTCCAAATGTATTGAATACATGCTCGCTTTATTTAGAAAACGAGCAGTCCGTGGTTCCTAAGTGTGTTGTTGGAGACCTCCCTGAGCAACAACCTGGTGAAGGCAAATGTCCTCTGACCTATTATGTCCTACGTACTTTATGATTCACTATCCCGCATTACTTTATGAAACCTAAGGATTAACTAGTATGTATTTACTTATCCTTGTTTAACTTTTTGGGTTATCATGGTTAGCATTTTGCTATTGCCTTAACTTTAATCAATGAATATGATGTGAACATTTATGATACGATACTGTTATCCTGATTATGTTGATGAACTTGTGATACTCAAGGGGGCTTAGGCCTTTTTCCTGAGTACCTCTCCGTAAGGACCTGTTTGTGGAGTGACCACCCAGGATAACAGTGCAACCATGAGGGTGGAATGGGACGCCCTTAGCTGATTAATTAGATGAACCTGGGGTGTAGTTGGCTTTGTCGGAGGGCCGTCAATGGGGGCCGGGGCGTAGTGCTCGCTCTGCCAAGGTTGGGGTGCAGAGGTTCATTCGATTTGGTTTTGTTAGTCACCCATCTTGGGGAGGTGTACTACGTTTGTACGACTGGCGAAACCTAACGAGCAGCTATGCACCAGGGGAGTCTTTTTAAAGGCTACGTAGTGAAACCTTGTCGACTCACCTTGGTAGTGTTTGAGGGTTTGATCGACCCGAGGCATAAAGGGATCACGACTTGTGGGTAAAGTGTGCAACCTCTGCAGAGTGTTAGAAACTGGTATATCAGCCGAGCTCACGGTTAAGAGCAGCCTTGGGATCCTCTTTGATTAGAAGAACTTTGGATACTTTTATGATGACGGTTAATAATGATGTTATAAAATCTTATCTCTGGTATTTCCTCTTTTGAGGAGGTATTTTTGGGTAATAACTGGGTGTATTACTAAAACTTGGCTCTACTAATAATAATAAACATTTGACCAACTAAAAGCAACTGCTTAACCTCAACTCCACATACAGCTAGTCCACTTTAGCCAAACGGGACATTTGCTGAGTACGTTGATGTGTACTCACCCTTGCTTTACAAACCACCCCACCCTAGGTTGTCCCCACTGTACTCAGTGCTCAGGAGGTGATGCTGGCAACATGGAGGAATTCGAGGAGTTTCAGGACTATGACGAGTTCTAGTTCTTTCTTAGTGGCAAACCCCAAGTCAGCTGCCTATGTAGGCTTAGCTTATACGTTTCGTATTTCCGCACTTTGATAGTTATGTTAAAGACAATGGTTGTGTAATAGACTCTGTGGATGTCTTGGACATCTTGATGTAATCAAGTACCTTTCCGCTATTTATTTCGAGCATTGTGTGATGATGTCCAATTATGTAATCGCTGTGTACGTGAGTTTCTGATCCTGGCACGTACATGGTTCGCATTTGGTTTGCCTTCCAAAACTGGGTGTGACAGGATTGGAGGACATAAATAGTATCTTTCCTTCAGGGCAATTACCCTTCAGATAATGAAGCTTACATCAAAAGAATGCAGACCAGGACTAGACCATACATGATAATAGAAGGGTAATTGTTCAAGCAGAGAGTCTGTTCACCATTACTGAAATGTTTATCTAGAGCTGAAGGACAAGAGCTGATGAGAGAAATTCACTCAGGGATATGTGGTGCTCAAATTGGATCTAGGCCACTCTTGGGCAAGGTTTTAGGCAAGGCTTCTACTAGCCAAAAGCTGCTTTAGATGCAGCAGACTTGGTACAGAAATGTGACAATTGCCAAAGGTGCGCCAGGGACCAAAAGCAACATTCTTCTCTAACACAATTAATTCAGCCTACCTGGCCATTACAGAGATGGGGAATGGATTTGTTGGGACCACTACCACCCGCTCAGGGGAACTTAAGATACGTTGTGGTGGCGGTTGAATATTTCTCCAAATGGAACGAAGCTAAACCATTGGCTACAATAACATCAGCCACAGTTCAGAAGTTTTTCTGGCAAAATGTTATCTGTCGCTTCGGAGTCTCGAAGGCTATCATAGTGGACAACAGAGTGCAATTCGAATGCGAAGCTTTCAGGACCTTCTGTGACCAGTTTGGAACAAAAATACATTTCACATCAGTAAGGCATCTAGAATCCAATGGCCTAGTGGAACGAGAAAATTGTATCATCCTTACAAGGATAATGAGGTCAATCTTCAATTCACTGAAGGGAAAATGGCTAGATGAATTAGTAAAAGTGGTATGGAATCACAACACTATAGTTTCAAGATCAACAGGCTTCACCCCATTTAAACCTCTATTTGGGGACGAAGCAATAACTCCAGAAGAGGCAAAAACAGGGTGAATACAGACCCTAGCTTTGGCAGATGATGAAGATATCTGCAAAATATAAAAAGACTCAATAGAAGGGATCAGACTTTAGGCAATTGATCACATTAATAAATATCAAGCCGAAACATTCAAATGGCGAGATGGAAAAATTAGGCTGAAGAACATTAAGCCAGGACATTTTGTGCTTCGAAGAGTGGCTAATCCAGAGACTGTAGGGAAGTTACAGCTCAAGTGGGAGGCACCCTTTTTATTGGTATTTTCGGCAAGACCAGGATCTTATAGGTTAAGAGACATGGAAGGAAATGACATTCCAAGGTCCTAGAATGCAGATGAGCTTTGAAGGTACTATGTGTGACAACCATGTATTTTTTCCATTTTTATGGTTCCATTTTTTCGTTTCAAGTGGAGAGAAAGGTTTTTAATGGGGTCATATTCTGTAATTTTCACTTTTTCCATCCCTATTCAATACAAGGGCAAATTTCCCCATACCTAAAATGTAAAAGTCTGAGGTTACACCATCGAGTGTAAAGAAGAAAAAGCAAAAGCTCCAAAGTCGTCCCTAAGGGGAAGTAGAGCTAAAAATACCACATAGTAAAGGTGAAGAAGCTCCAAAGTCGTTCCTAAGGGGATGTAGAGCTAAAATACCACCTAGTAAAGGTGAAGAAGCTTCAAAGTCGTTCCTAAGGGGACGCAGAGCTCAATTACCACCTAGTAAAGGTGAAGAGACTCAAAAGTCGTTCCTAAGGGGATGCAAAGTCTGTTTTCTCTTTTACCTTCGGCATACATTCTTGCATAATGCATGGCATCATAATTTGCATTCATACAAGCATTCATTATAGACATTCTAGCTTCATCGCATCATCACATTTCACATGATAAACTAACGAGAAGCTTACGATGCTTCATTGTGAATGAAAAGAAGGGAAGGTGTTTTTCGCCTTTCGGCTCAAAAAGAATAACACGGTTTCGTCCACAGCAAAGCAAATGGAAACAACAGAAGGCAATATTACAATGTATTTGTACACATTAACAAAAAATCTTTACATGTCATCTTTCATCGTTTTTCCCATCAAGTACAATGTTTTACATAACAAAGATCTGTAGGAGTATATTTCAAGATTTTGCCATAAAGCTTCAGCTTCGGTTCTTCATTCCTCACCGACATCAGCCTGGAAACAACATCGTATCAATATTAAGCAATAACAAACAGGAAGAAGGTATAAGGAAATAAGCAAATAGAAATTTTCATACTTCATCAAGCAGTGCCCGAGCTTCGTCTCCAGCAACTTCTCGTCCACCCTTCGTCCAAATCTGGGTAACAAATCTGTTACCCACACTTCTGGCTTCACCTGGTATGTTGCCAAGGTCGAAGGGGGAAATGCTAAAGGTCGGGTTGTTAACGGTCTTTAAGTGGTTACACCCAGCCTTGGCGAAGATAGTAGCAGTACCTCGAGCAGCTACTAGCATGCAGAAATCACCATGTCCCACCATAACTTCGTCAAAAGCATCAACTTCTTTTTCAATCCATTCAAGCGCCTTGGGAATATTATTGGGAGAGTGTTTGGTCTCTTCTGAAGCAGCCCCGACAAAGTTAAAAATATCTCGCAACCATGAAGAGCATCGTGTTACAAAATTGAAGCAAGTATCTCGAAGGTTTTTTAAAGCTTCGGATAATTTAGAATTCTTCTCGGCTTTGGTTTTGACTTTCAATCTTAAATCTTCGGTTTTACTGTTAAAACGGTTTACATTATCTTGAAAAGTTGACTTTGTTTTTTCAAGTTCTCTGCTCAATTCTTCAACTTTCTTACTTTGATCTGAGATCCGGATGTCTTGTTTTTCGTTTCGAAGGCGAACTTCAGCAAGACTAGCTTCGACAGACTCGAGTTTAGAGTTATTTTCGTTCAACAAATCTTCAAGGTTTTTAACCTTCTTCTCTATATCATTGATAATAAATTCATTCTTTCTATCCTTGCTTTCTTGTTACACCTTCAAAGCTTTGCTTAGCAGGAAACTCTGTTACAAGATAGAAGCTACATAAGATTTTGACCCTTAAAATTTGAAAACTAAGTAAATTAAGATATCCTTGCTAAAGTCTCTCTAGATGATCGTTGGTTGTATTAAGATATAGTTATTTTACGTCACTAAGATGGATTTTGGATCACACACCAGCAAGAGCTAGCATGACCTTGGACACAACGAAAAAATAGCTAATAAATAAAACTGATCTAGAGATTGATTAAGCCATTTTTGATCTCATTCTTCATCAGTGGGCTCCCAAACACCTCCTAGAATGACCCGTCTATGATGAGCATGTGGAGGTTGTCCTTCGATAGGCAAGTCCACATAGAACATCATTGAATATCATCAGAAGATGTGACAAATGGAACGATAGAGAGGAAAAGGGGATAAAAGTGATAGTAGATGAGTTCTTGATCTATTGGATGTTGAATACCTCAATCGGTTGTGATCCTTTCAGATATAAAGAGGGGGATGGTCGTATCCCATAAGGAAACTACTCCAATACATGGTAAGCAAGTTTCTAATTCCAAAAAACTGATATAAAAATGAATAAATTTAGAAAACAAGCAAGAGTTAGTGTAGTCAATTATGAAAGTCTGCCAAACCTAATTTCATGGGGGAAACCGACCTGACAGAGGAAGCTAGCATGATTGACATTAGGGACTAGTCTAGTCAGGGTTGTGGGCGGCCTAGCCGACTTTGGAAAGCTGGCTCGATCGGTTTTGTGTACTGGCCTAGCCAACTTTGTCAAAGTCGATGACATCTCCTTGTTTGCCAATGATATATTTGTGCATCAATATATGTCCCTGGTTTTAGATGAAACTTATATGACCTAAAAATACCAAATAGGGGTGATGTCCAACATATGGGCTATCTAGTATCTTAGTGCTATGTAAACATTGTCCGTATTTGTTCTAAGGACCATGTAAATATTGGTAATTGTTCAGAGAATACATAATATGCTTCATTCCAAGCACTTAAAAATATTTTTTCAAATATCTTTCATTAATTGCTCTTGGCAGACTATCACCTTTCAACATCTTCAGCATGTATAAATTTTGAAATATTACTTTGACCACTTTATATGGACATTCCCAACTCAGTGACCACTTGCCAAACTTGTTTCTGTTTGAACTAATTTATAGTATGGTTTTTGATTCTATATCTCCAACTTAACATGACTTGCATTCGACTTTATTATTGTATGCTCAAGTAACCTGAGCCTTGTCCTTCTCCATATCCTTGAGATCCTTTAATCTCTTGTCTGTTACCTCATTCATATTCCATCATCAAATACCATCTAATGAAAGCATCCTTTGGGAGTCAAGACTAATGAAGGATGAATCGTGTAATGGACGCTTATGGTTTCAAGTACGAAGATTTTCCAAAATTGGCTGAAGAAGTCAAAGCTAGAGTGAAATAAAAGAGGGGCTCAGCGTTCTTGAGCATGAGACTAAAAGAAAGATGAAGAAGAAGAATGTGATTTAAAGCGGTCAAAAAAGAAAAAAAAAATCTGGTGATGAAGTATCATCTCATTCTAAAACAAACTGAGAGCACCTAGAGGGGGGGGGGTGAATAGGTGATCCTGTAAAACACTTGAAACTTAATCCACAAAACTTGATTAGGAGTTAGCACAATTAAGCCAAGTGGCTAGAGAGGAGAACTTGCACAACACGATGATCACAAAGAGATCAACACAGAGATGGCACAGTGGTTTATCCCGTGGTTCGGCCAAGTCCAACACTTGCCTACTCCACGTTGTGGCGTCCCAACGGACGAGGGTTGCAATCAACCCCTACAAGCGGTCCAAAGACCCACTTGAATACCACGGTGTTTTGCTTTGTTTACTATATCCCATTTGCGAGGAATCTCCACAACTTGGAGCCTCTCGCCCTTACACTTGATGTTCACAAAGAAGCACGGAGTAAGGGAGGAATGAGCAACGCACACAAGACACGAAATCAGAGTACCAACACGCACACAAGTCACAACAAGAGCTCACAACACAACCCGGCGAGTTCACAACTCAAATGGAGCTCTAGTTGCTATCACAAAGAATCAAATGCGCGGAATCGAAGTCTTGGTGCTTAGAAATGCTTAGAGATTACTTGGTGTACTCCTCCATGCGCCTAGGGGTCCCTTTTATAGCCCCAAGGCAGCTAGGAGCCGTTGAGAGCATTCCAGGAAGGCAATTCTTGCCTTCTGTCGCCTGGTGCACCGGACAGTCCGGTGCACCACCGGACACTGTCCGGTGCGGATTTCTTTCGTTCTTTGGCGAAGCCGACCGTTGCAGTCTTGGAGCCGTTGGCGCACCGGACACTGTCCGGTGCACACCGGACAGTTCGGTGCCCCTTCCGACCGTTGGCACTTGCCACGCGTCGCGCGCGGATTCTGCGGCCGACCGTTGGCCCGGCTGAATGTTGGCTCACCGGACAGTCCGGTGCACCACCGGACAGTCCGGTGATTTATAGCCGTACGTCGCCGGCGATTTCCCGAGAGCAGCAAGTTCGCCTGAGTCAGCCTGGCACACCGAACACTGTCCGGTGCACCACCGGACAGTCCGGTGCACCCAGACTGAGCTGACTTCGGTTGAACAAAGCCATCTTTAATTCCAACTTGATTTTTCCTGTTTCCAGCACTTAGACATAATACATTAGTCTCCAAAACAATATACTAAGTCTTAGAAACATACCTTTATACTTGATTTGTACTTTGTCCACCATTTATCACTTAGGCACTTGTGTTGGACACTAAATCACCAAAATACACATTTCCCTTTCAATCTCCCCCTTTTTGGTGATTTATGCCAACACAACACAAAGCAAGTAGAACAAGTGCAAAATCAATTCAAATAAGTACTCAAGATTGTTTTGATTCAAATTTGGCATATATGGATCATTCTTTGCCACCACTTGGTTTTTGCAAATCAAACTCAATTTCCTATCTCTAAGTCAAACACACTTGTTCAAACATAAAGAGAGATATTTCAAGAGAAATTGATCAAAGATTCAAAAACTCCCCCTTTTCCCATAATCAAATATTCTCCCCACAAGAGACCAACTTTTGACAAAAGAGACAATAAGAGAGTTTTGACAAACCAAAAGCTCTATTCTACTATTTTCAAAATTCTCAAGTGGTAGCTGATCCATTTCTTGCTTTGGCCTTTTTTTCTCCCCCTTTGGCATCAAGCACCAAAACGGGATCAAACTTGGCCCTTAAACCTCATTGCCTCACCAAAATCTTCAAATAAGAGTACAAAGGCAATAAGAATATGAAGATGAACTTGGAGTGAGTTACCCTCTCATCGGAGTGCAGTGGAAGTCTTGCATGGTCCAAGTTCACCTTTCCCTTTCAATCCACCTTTGAGACTAAATCAAGTAAACTCAAGCACACAGTTAGTCTCAAAGGGTCAAGTTGTAGCATGCCTCCCCCTAAATAAGTGCATCACTTGCAAATAGACTTGTGAGGTCTGGGGATCATGAGTACAACTTGAGCACCATAAATAAACAACGAAAAGTATTAAGGAACATGATCAAGGCATAAAACACATGTATGCTATAAATCAATCCAGGTTCCGCGAATCTAAGACATTTAGCTCACTACGCAGCTTGCAAAAGGTCGACTCATCTAGAGGCTTGGTAAAGATATCGGCTAGCTGGTTCTCGGTGCTAACATAAAACACTTCGATATCTCCCTTTTGCTGGTGGTCTCTCAAAAAGTGATGCCAGATGTCTATGTGCTTTGTGCGGCTGTGTTCAACAGGATTATCCGCCATGCAGATAGCACTCTCATTATCACATAGGAGTGGGACTTTGCTCAGATTGTAGCCAAAGTCCCTGAGGGTTTGCCTCATCCAAAGTAGTTGCGCGCAACACTGTCCTGCGGCAACGTACTCGGCCACAATGGTGGATAGGGCAACAGAAGTTTGTTTCTTGGAACTCCATGACACCAGGGACCTTCCTCAGAATTGGCACGTCCCTGATGTACTCTTCCTATCGACCTTACATCCAGCATAGTCGGAGTCTGAATATCCAATCAAGTCAAAGGTAGACCCTTTTGGATACCAGATCCCAAAGCAAGGCGTAGCGACTAAATATCTAAGAATTCGCTTCACGGCCACTAAGTGACACTCCCTTGGATCAGATTGAAATCTAGCACACATGCATACGCTAAGCATAATATCAGGTCTACTAGCACATAAATAAAGTAAAGACCCTATCATAGACCGGTATGCCTTTTGATCAACGGACTTACCTCCTTTGTTGAGGTCGGTGTGTCCGTCGGTTCCCATTGGAGTCTTTGCGGGCTTGGCGTCCTTCATCCCAAACCGCTTGATCAAGTCTTGTGTGTACTTCGTTTGGGAGATGAAGGTCCCATCCTTGAGTTGCCTCACTTGGAACCCAAGGAAATAGCTTAACTCGCCCATCATCGACATCTCAAACTTTTGAGTCATCACCCTGCTAAACTCTTCACAAGACTTTTGGTTAGTAGAACCAAATATTATGTCATCGACATATATTTGGCACACAAAAAGATCACCATCACATGTCTTAGTAAAAAGAGTTGGATCGGCTTTCCCAACCTTGAAAGCATTAGTAATTAAAAAGTCTCTAAGGCATTCATACCATGCTCTTGGGGCTTGCTTAAGTCCATAGAGCGCCTTAGAGAGCTTACACACGTGGTCGGGGTACCGTTCATCCTCAAAGCCAGGGGGTTGCTCCACGTACACCTCCTCCTTGATTAGCCCGTTGAGGAAGGCGCTCTTCACATCCATTTGGAACAACCTAAAAGAATGGTGAGCGGCATATGCTAGCAAAATACGAATGGATTCTAGCCTAGCCATAGGAGCAAAAGTCTCCTCAAAGTCCAAACCTGCGACTTGGGCATAACCTTTTGCCACAAGTCGAGCCTTGTTCCTTGTCACCACTCCGTGCTCGTCTTGTTTGTTGCGGAACACCCACTTGGTTCCCACAACATTTTGCTTGGGACGAGGCACCAGTGTCCAAACTTCGTTTCTCTTGAAGTTATTGAGCTCCTCTTGCATGGCCAACACCCAGTCCGGATCTAGCACGACCTCCTCTACCCTGAAAGGCTCAATAGAAGAGACAAAGGAGTAATGCTCACAAAAATTAACTAATCGAGACCGAGTAGTTACTCCCTTGCTAATGTCACCCAAAATCTGGTCGACGGGATGATCCCTCTGAATCATCGCTCGGACTTGAGTTGAAGATGCCTGTTGTGCTTCTTCCTCCATTACATGATCATTTTGTGCTCCCCCTTGATCACACGTCTCCTCTTGGTGAACCTGTTCATCGTCTTGAGTTGGGGGATGCACCATTGTTGAGGAAGAAGGTTGATCTTGCTCCTTTTGTTCCAGTGGCCTCACATCTCCAATCGCCATGGTGCGCATTGCGGCCGTTGGAATGTCTTCTTCATCTACATCATCAAGATCAACAACTTGCTCTCTTGGAGAGCCATTAGTCTCATCAAATACAACGTTGCTAGAGACTTCAACCAAACCCGATGATTTGTTGAAGACCCTATACGCCTTTGTATTTGAGTCATAACCTAACAAAAACCCTTCTACAGCTTTGGGAGCAAATTTGGAATTCCTACCCTTCTTCACTAGAATGTAGCATTTACTCCCAAAAACTCGGAAATACGAAACATTGGGTTTGTTACCGGTTAGTAGCTCATACGAAGTCTTCTTGAGGAGGCGATGAAGGTAGACCCGGTTGATGGCGTGGCAAGCCGTATTCACGGCTTCCGACCAAAAGCGCTCAGGGGTCTTGAACTCTCCAAGCATCATCCTCGCCATGTCTATAAGCGTCCTGTTCTTCCTCTCTACCACACCATTTTGCTGTGGTGTGTAGGGAGCGGAGAACTCGTGCTTGATTCCTTCCTCCTCAAGATACTCCTCCACTTGAAGGTTCTTGAACTCGGACCCATTGTCGCTCCTTATCTTCTTCACCTTGAGCTCAAACTCGTTTTGAGCTCTCCTTAGGAAGCGCTTGAGGGTCCCTTGGGTTTCAGATTTATCCTGCAAAAAGAATACCCAAGTGAAGCGGGAAAAGTCATCAACTATAACAAGACCATACTTACTTCCTCCTATGCTTAGATAGGCGACGGGTCCGAAGAGGTCCATATGAAGTAACTCCAGGGGTTTTGATGTTGTCATCACATTTTTGGCATGATGAGAGCTTCCCACCTGTTTCCCTGCTTGACAAGCTACACACGGTCTATCTTTTTCGAAAGTAACATTAGTTAGACCTATCACGTGTTCTCCCTTTAGAAACTTGTGAAGGTTCTTCATCCCCACATGTGCTAAGCGGCGATGCCACAACCAGCCCATGCTAGTCTTAGCAATTAAGCATGCATCTAGACCGGCCTCCTCTTTTGCAAAATCAACTAAATAGAGTTTGCCGTCTAATACACCCTTAAAAGCTAATGAACCATCACTTCTTCTAAAGACAGACACATCTGCATTTGTGAATAGACAATTATATCCCATATTACATAATTGACTTACGGATAACAAATTATATCCAAGCGACTCTACTAAGAATACATTAGAAATAGAGTGCTCATTTGAGATTGCAATCTTGCCTAAGCCTTTAACCTTGCCTTGATTCCCGTCACCGAATATGATTGAATCTTGGGAATCTTTATTCTTGATGTAGGAGGTGAACATCTTCTTCTCCCCCGTCATGTGGTTTGTGCATCCGCTGTCGATAATCCAGCTTGATCCCCCGGATGCATAAACCTGCAAGACAAATTTAGGCTTGGGTCTTAGGTACCCAACTCTTGTTGGGTTCTACAAGGTTAGTGATAATATCCTTAGGGATCCAAATGCAAGTTTTATCTCCCTTGCATTTTGCCCCTAGTTTCCTAGCAATCACTTTCCTATCCTTTCTACAAATCGCAAATGAAGCATTGCAAGCATGATAAATTGTAGAAGGTTCATTTATTATTTTCCTAGAAACATGAACAACATTTCTTCTAGGCATGTGATTAATAACATTTCTCCTAGCTAAATTTCTATCATGCATAATAGAAGAACTAGAAGCAACCATGGCATGAGAATCAAAAGCATCATAACTTCTATAATCATTTCTAGAATGTCTCCTATCATGATACATGAAGGCATGATTCTTTTGAGCACTTCTAGCCATAGGGGCCTTCCCTTTCTCCTTGGTGGAGATGGAAGCCTTATGGCTTGTTAAGTTCTTGACTTCCCTCTTGAAGCCAAGACTATCCTTAATTGAGGGGTGTCTACCAATCGTGTAGGCATCCCTTGCAAATTTTAGCTTGTCAAATTCACTCTTGCTAGTCTTAAGTTGGGCATTAAGACTAGCCACTTCATCATTTAATTTAGAAATGCAAACTAGGTGTTCACTACAAGCATCAACATTAAAATCTTTGCACCTATTGCAAATCATAACATGTTCTACACAAGAGTTAGATTTATTTGCTACTTCTAGTTTAGCATTTAAATCATCATTAACACCTTTTAAAGTAGAAATGGTTTCATGACAAGTAGATAGTTCACAAGAAAGCATTTCATTCCTTTTAACTTCTAGAGCAAGAGAATTTTGTGCACTAACAAATTTATCATGCTCTTCATATAAAAGGTCCTCTTGTTTTTCTAGTAATCTATTCTTATCATTCAAAGCATCAATCAATTCATTAATCTTATCAATCTTAGTTCTATCTAAGCCCTTGAATAAGCATGAATAGTCTATTTCATCATCATCACTAGTCTCATCCTCGCTTGAAGAAGCATAAGTAGTATTGTTTCGAGTACATACCTTCTTCTCCTTTGCCATGAGGCATGTGTGATGCTCGTTAGGGAAGAGGGATGACTTGTTGAAGGCGGTGGCGGCGAGTCCTTCATTGTCGGAGTCGGACGAGGAGCAATCCGAATCCCACTCCTTTCCAAGATGTGCCTCGCCCTTTGCCTTCTTGTAGTTCTTCTTATTTTCCCACTTTCCACTCTTCTTTTCCTGGTCACTATCATTATCGGGACAATTAGCGATAAAATGACCAATCTTACCACATTTGAAGCAGGAGCGCTTCCCTTTCGTCTTGTTCTTGTTGGGGTGCTCCTTGCGACCCTTTAGCGCCGTCTTGAACCGCTTGATGATAAGGGCCATTTCTTCCTCATTAAGCCCGGCCGCCTCAACTTGCGCCACCTTGCTAGGTAGTGCCTCCTTGCTCCTTGTTGCTTTGAGAGAAACAGTTTGAGGCTCGTGGATTGGGCCATTCAATGCATCGTCCACGTATCTCGCCTCCTTGATCATCATCCGCCCGCTTACAAATTTCCCAAGAATTTCTTCGGGCGACATCTTGGTGTACCTAGGATTTTCACGAATATTGTTTACCAGATGTGGATCAAGTACAGTAAAGGACCTTAGCATTAGGCGGATGACGTCGTGGTCCGTCCATCGCGTGCTTCCATAGCTCCTTATTTTGTTGACGAGGGTCTTGAGCCTGTTGTACGTTTGGGTTGGCTCCTCCCCCCTTATCATCGCGAATCTCCCGAGTTCGCCCTCCACCAAATCCATCTTGGTGAGCATGGTGACGTCGTTCCCCTCATGTGAGATCTTGAGGGTGTCCCAGATCTGCTTGGCATTGTCCAAACCGCTCACCTTATGGTACTCGTCCCTGCACAATGAGGCTAACAACAAAGTAGTAGCTTGTGCATTTTTATGAATCTGTTCATTGATAAACAAAGGACTATCCGAGCTATCAAATTTCATTCCACTCTCTACTATCTCCCATATACTAGGATGGAGAGAGAACAAGTGACTACGCATTTTGTGACTCCAAAATCCGTAGTCCTCTCCATCAAAATGAGGAGGTTTACCAAGTGGAATGGAGAGTAAATGAGCATTGGTACTTTGAGGAATACGAGAATAATCAAAAGAGAAGTTTGAATTAACCGTCTTGTTTTTCTCGTAGTCGTTGTCGTCGTCCTTTTGGGAAGAAGAGGATTCGTCGTTGTCATAGTAGACTATCTCTTTGATGCGCCTTGTTTTCTTCTTCCTCCCATCTTTTCTTTTGTGGCTCGAGCCCGAGTCAATAGGCTTGTCCTCCTTTGGATCATTGACAAAGGACTCCTCCTTATCGTTGACCACCATCCCCTTGCCCTTAGGATCCATCTCTTCGGGCGATTAGTCCCTTTCTTGAAGAGAACGGCTCTGATATCAATTGAGAGCACCTAGAGGGGGGGTGAATAGGTGATCCTGTAAAACACTTGAAACTTAATCCACAAAACTTGATTAGGAGTTAGCACAATTAAGCCAAGTGGCTAGAGAGGAGAACTTGCACAACACGATGATCACAAAGAGATCAACACAAAGATGGCACACTGGTTTATCCCGTGGTTCGGCCAAGTCCAACACTTGCCTACTCCACGTTGTGGCATCCCAACGGACGAGGGTTGCAATCAACCCCTCTCAAGCGGTCCAAAGACCCACTTGAATACCACGGTGTTTTGCTTTGTTTACTATATCCCGTTTGCGAGGAATCTCCACAACTTGGAGCCTCTTGCCCTTACACTTGATGTTCACAAAGAAGCACAGAGTAAGGGAGGGATGAGCAACGCACACAAGACACGAAATCAGAGTACCAACACGCACACAAGTCACAACAAGAGCTCACAACACAACCCGACGAGTTCACAACTCAAATGGAGCTCTAGTTGCTATCACAAAGAATCAAATGCGCGGAATCGAAGTCTTGGTGCTTAGAAATGCTTAGAGATTGCTTGGTGTACTCCTCCATGCGCCTAGGGGTCCCTTTTATAGCCTCAAGGCAGCTAGGAGCCGTTGAGAGCATTCCAGGAAGGCAATTCTTGCCTTCTGTCGCCTGGTGCACCGGACAGTCCGGTGCGGATTTCTTTCCTTCTTTGGCGAAGCCGACCGTTGCAGTCTTGGAGCCGTTGGCGCACCGAACACTGTCCGGTGCACACTGGACAGTCCGGTGCCCCTTTCGACCGTTGGCACTTGCCACGCGTCGCGCACGGATTCTGCGGCCGACCGTTGGCCCAACTGACTGTTGGCTCACCGGCAGTCCGGTGCACCACCGGATAGTCCGGTGATTTATAGCCGTACGTCGCCGATGATTTCCCGAGAGCAGCAAGTTCGCCTGAGTCAGCCTGGCGCACCGGACACTGTCCGGTGCACCACCGGACAGTTCAGTGCACCTAGACTGAGCTAACTTCGGCTGAACAAAGCCATCTTTAATTCCAACTTGATTTTTCATGTTTCCAGCACTTAGACATAATACATTAGTCTCCAAAACAATATACTAAGTCTTAGAAACATACCTTTATACTTGATTTGTACTTTGTCCACCATTTATCACTTAGGCACTTGTGTTGGACACTAAATCACCAAAATACTTAGAAATGGCCCAAAGACACATTTCCCTTTCACAAACAAGCTTGCCCGAAGGTTGATACCAAAGAGAAGGCAAAGGTAGAATTTAAGATTTACTATGATTTTTATTCAAGTTAGATAGAAGGAATTTTTTGTGCTGACGCTTTTTTAATGATAATGTGATCTTCTTTGCATTTTGTATTTTACACTTTGACACACGAAAGCATAAAAAGATACAAAATCAATACCCATTGGATCAAACATTGCAGCAATGAATATATCCCCAAATTGTTCAAACATGTGTCTTGTTGTATCCCATTTAAATCCATTGCCAATATGAAACCCTTCAAAACTTTCACTGTCACTCTCATTCCACTTTGTCAAAACAGCACAAGCCCGCATTGTTGATTAGAAAGGCTTAAAACCTTAGTTCGCAATTTCTTTTCATGAGTTAGAGGTGTGAAATATCAAGTTCTGACGATTTCTAAAGTGATGCAAGTGCAATGGATACCACAACACTTCTAGTCCATTGGTAAGGCAAAAATGCTAGCTAACCACTTTCCCTTGTGTCCTACCATTAATTTCCTCTTATTCTCTCTTGATCCTCTTGTGCATATTCAGTTGGTTGTTTAAACCATGAATCTTGCCAAGGCACTACAAATTACTCCTTAGCTCAGCTCTGATGGAACATGTTTTACTTTCTGATAAATGCAAATCCAAATCTAACTTGTGCCTTGCACTATCAGACCTGCCAGCACCAACATGTTGATTACCATCCTCTGGCATTTTCTTCTTTTTATCGTACTTAGTGTGGCCACCTTCAACTTTACCACTTTATATTATAAGAAACACGTTCAGGAAGGCGGTGAGAGGGGGAATGCATGAATGGAGCCAGTGTACATAATAGACTAAGGAACCAAACAATTGCATCCTAGTCATGTCTACAATGTCTTTATCATTTCAGTTTGCACCGACATCTCACTTTCACAATATGATGTTGCTACGGATGAACAGATACTCACAAACAGGATGTGCTAAAATATGAGTCGCTTATGCAATTAGTTCGGGTAATGAATGCACTCACACCACACACATTTTTCTGCTAGCTTCTCGGCATGAATGCTCTCACACACCGTGTGTGTGTGTCCATCTATTCCTCTGAAGTGCTACATATTTTTTCTAGTGTGTAGGAACCACAAAATTATGAGTATCATGCTATACTTCTTCAATATGCAGTTTCACATGTTTTAATATAATTATCTTCTGAAATACAACTTACAGTCATATAGAAATTCAACGCAAGATTTACTTTAAATGATGGCTCACTTTTTGTTTGATACCTAGATAAATGGGAACTCAAGAGTCATGACCATGACACACTAACATCATGAGTCATCAGACCATCTATAGTTTTGGCATAGCACTCAACATGGTCCACTCATCGTCCTAGAAAACATGATTTTTTAGGGTAAATAATTATCCCAAAAAAACTTGATGTCTTAAATCTTGGATACTAGATTGGGCACATCATCCTAGATTGGACTTACATATCTCGTTGCATCATATATTTTGTTTGCACTCTACTACTGAATTGCAGTGGCCCACCATTAATAAATACCAGTGTTTAAAATAGCGGGCTAAGGGCCTTTTTTAAAGGCTAGAAAATGATATATCCGGATATCGCCGCAGCTAAATGTTTTAGCGGTTTTCAGAACATAGAACAATCGAGTAGTTTTACCAATGTAATAAACTAATAACCAAAGCAGAAAAATACAATAGGCGGTTCAGACTTCAGAACCAGAAATAATAGCAAGGAAAACAACATTCATTTGCTAAGTTTTATAGTCTATTGGTTGCAATATTCAGTGTACTAAGCAGCAAAACATACAGCATACTGAGCAGCAAAAGTACTTCAAAAGGAATTGCAAAGTTGCTAAGGTCCAGACAGCGACTATTAGCTAACAAATGAGATCAAATCAAAATGAGACCAGGCATAGGCCCGCCGCCCACTTGCGGCCTCCCGTGCGTGTCCGCCCACCCGTGGAGATCGCGATGGAGAGCAATATGGAGAGCCGAACAGCGCCAGCCGCACCAACGCGACCGGCAGGAGCAGCAGTGTCCTCGACCACGCATACACACCGCCGCCCCACGCCGGCGTGCCGTTGCGGAACGGGTCGGTCGGGGACAGTCCTCGGTCCCTCGGCGGCTGCTGCTGCTGGACAGAGGGCGAGGAGAGGAGCAACGAGCAAGACAGGAGTTGTGACATAGTCGGCGGCTAGGGTTCAGTGAGCAACTGGGCATGTGTCGACAGGTTATTTTGTTTTGGGCCCAATTTTCATTTGGCCCACAACGCACAGCAGCTCCTTTAGCGGGCTAAATGATGTAGTGTTTAGCTGTTTTAGCGGGCTAATATCCGCTATTAGCGGTTCTGTCCGTTTAGCGCTAAATTGTGATTATCTTATCCCCACCCTTCTGTAACAGCTATATCCGGATATAGCGGCGGATATATCCAGCTATTTTAAACATTGATAAATACTAGTCCATTAATCCATACTCTTCTAGGGAAAATGTATTAGGAGACATGGCCATTATTTTAATAATTTTGCCTACAAAAATTACTGATATTAAAAAAATTATTCGTTGATCTTTGTTTATTTTCTACAATAGGCACAATATAAACTCTGCAGTCTTTATCTAACTATGATAAATTTATAAATTACTCATCTATATGTTTTCATCAGTGTCTAGTTTTTTTTCTCCTATGTGTATCTTTAATATGCATTTACTTGTGTTATTAGCTTAGACCGTTGTGGCTCTTGTAGCAACACTGGACTTTCAAATATTTATCTTATAGATTAATGTCCACTATCTTTTATTAACACTCCTTTGGAACTTTTTAAAAATATGAGGTTTAGGTTACTATGATGGTTATTAGAAACCTAGAACATGTTACATATATAATATTGTAGAACTTGAAGGCAGCTCTACGATGGATAGTAGTACTATCCTAAGCGGACATTAATATTTAAACCTTATGATAGTGACTATTAGTCCAAATAAATCTTAAAGGCAAGGAAGAAACGAACACCTATAGTTTTCACTAACATATTCCCACCTGTCATGATGCTTGATTTTTTTTATAAATTATATGTGCAATAATGATTACACTACCAATAATTGTATATAACATATATAAATTATATGTAATGTCATTAATAATTGTTACCATCAGTATGAGTCATTAAATAAATAATTTTCACGATTAAGAAACCATACTACATATGTTTTGCATGTGTACTTGATTTACGAGTTCACACAACTAGAATGTTTACTTTTAACAAATTAATATTATTTATATTAATAGAAGTAGGTAACGAAGAAATACTTATGCTCTATGGTTAGTAAACATTTTTTGTAATAGGAAGTGTTGAGACGTAAATTTGATGGCTATTTTAGTCATTTATTTAATAATAATAGAAATTCACTATAGGAAAAAAAGGAAAAAATGTCGGCAGGAACTAACGTTCTTACTCTAATAGGCCGACGTTCTTAACTACGAGACACGTGGCGCCCGGCCGAGACCCCGTGGGCGAGCCACGTGGCATTAAGTACTTAATTTATTAAGTACATTGTCCATTAAGACTGACGTTCTTAAATGGCCACTAGACCAACCACTGGCGTTGCCACGTGGGTTTAAGTACTTTGGTTCACCAACGATCTTAGCTGACGTGGACTTAAGAACGTCGGCCAAACCAACGTTCTTATTATTATTTTAAAATATAAACCCTTTTCTAGCTCCCCCTCGGATGGGAAGTCTCCAGAACAGGGTTTATATTTAAAACCCGCATACATATATACACACAATAGTCCAAAACACAAGTCAACACAAGTCCACACACATATACACAATAGTCCATAAGTCCACACGACACAAGTCCAAACATCACATAAAAAGTCTACAAGTCCATCAAGCTTGAGGTGGGTCGTCGGTCGGGTTGAAGCCTCCACACCTTGCCACAACACTTTTAGCTCTTCGATCAATGGTTTCATAAATACATTGATTTTCGTACATGGATCCTTAGGGTCTGGAATAACCAGAGCAAGAAACGTGACCTCTTCTTTCATGCATTTCGAGGAGGGAGATTGTAGGGCATAATGAAAACTGGCCAACACGAGTATGGAGTGGAACTTCTGCTGAAAGGAGTGAATCTGTCTCTCAACAAACCAAGGCGAACACTTCTAGGGTCCCTTGCAAATTCTGGATCAA
Source organism: Zea luxurians (assembly GCA_029449295.1). Taxonomy (NCBI): domain Eukaryota; kingdom Viridiplantae; phylum Streptophyta; class Magnoliopsida; order Poales; family Poaceae; genus Zea; species Zea luxurians. Next base: position 434,126 of record JAOPSE010000377.1, read on the forward strand.
AACGGTCCAGTGCCTGCCATGCCTCGCCATCCGATGGATGCACCATGATATCCAGATCTTGGTCTTGATGATCCCCTTCCTTATGCTATCTCATTTTCTTTGCTGTCTCTTGATTTAGAAACAACCATTTAAGCCACAGAGTAATAGACATGTATCGAAGCTGCTTGCCCGGGACTTTTGTAGTGACCTCAGTGCCTTCCTTGTCCACCACTACTGTATACCTTGAGTTCTTGCAGTGCATGCAATGGGTGTCATTCTTGTGATCCCTCCAGAACAACATGCAATTATTTTCGCACGCATCAATCTTCTCATAGTTCATGCCGAGACCCGAGACAATCTTTTTAGACTGATACAAGTTCTATGGCATCTTATGGTTCGATGGGAGGAGATCAATAATCAGCTTCACGATATCGTTGTAGCAGTTATTTGAAAAGTTGTACTTGGACTTCCTCGCCATAAGTCGTGTTACGACTTGAAGTACGATCACTTTGGTGCCCTCATGTACTTTTGCAACCGCGGCTTCTAGCAACTTGTAAAACTACTGCACTTCCTTCGGTAGGAGTCGGTCGGTCTCCAGTGATGGATACTCATGTCGGATGTCATCTAGCATGTCCTCCATTTGGTCTACATCCTCGTCTGTGTTCGACTCCGGAGGTGCATCGACCTCTCCATGCTCGTGTAACACCAGATAGTCTAAATTAAAGCCATATTTGCAAATATGAATGGAGAGGTCAAACTTGTCTAGTATGATAAGGTTTTGACACCTAGTACACGGGCATTTTGCCATACGAGGCTCGCCAGCAAATGCGTGCGCAACGAATTCGTCAGCAACCTTAACCTCTGCATCAGAGCGCCCTAGGGTGTCAATGTTGAAACCATCGTACATAGCCTCTTCTTCGATCGTCACCCATTTTCAAAGCTAATGGAAAAACATAGATCATAATCATGCATGGAAAAACATGTGCAGTGTTATTAACCAATTCACAACTATAAACCATATTAGGAAGATGATAGGTCCTAAACCCACCCAAGAATGCCAGTCGTTGCGTGTTATTTGGTCTAACTCGTGTACCTTCCAATCGTGATTTCTGCAGCATAACCCCACTGTTCTCCTAATGTCGAAGAACAATAGGGTTATGTTGCCAAAATCACGAGCAGAAGGTACACGAGTCAAAGACCAAATAACACGCAAAGGCTGACATTCTCAGGCTATCCAAAATACGCTGGACAATTCAGACTATGCACCTTACAAGTAAATGTGAGATGTGTCGTTCCCGAATGGGTGACAAATATGTTTTCCTAAGTGTGTGTCCTACACGTAAGTAAATATGCCAACGATAGTATAAAAATAGACAAATGATCACAAGTGTATATCCAAAGTGTGTGCAAATATCTAACATACTAGTATTAGTGAAAGGGAAATAGGGTCAAACCTTTTCCTAAATAATTTTGGTGGTTGAATTGCCCAACACAAATAATTGGACTAATTAGTTTGCTCTAGATTATACATTCTACAGGTGCCAATGGTTCAACACAAACCAATAAAAAGAACGAGTTAGGCTTCAAAAGAAAGGAGCAAAAAGGAAACCGAAGTGTGCCCTGGTCTGGCGCACCTGACTGTCTGGTGCACCACCGGACAGTGTCCGGTGCACTAGGGTGAATCAACTCAAACTTCGCAGCTTCGGATTTCCCAGGCGCAGCTCCGGTATAATTCACCGGACTGTCCGGTGCGCCAGCGAAGCAACGGCTATCTACGTGCAACGGTCGACTCTGATGGATGAACAGTGCGGCATAGTACTGCGGCAGAAGTTAGAGCAGCAGGTCAAAGGGGCACCGGACTGTCCGGTGCGTCACCGGACTGTCCGATGCCACATGAGGACAAAGCCTCCAACGGTCGACCAGTTCCAAGCCCTAACGACAAGATGACGTGGCGGTGCACCGGACATTGTCCGGTGGCGCACCGGACTGTCCGGTGCGCCCATCGCCAGCAGCCTTCTCCAATGGCTACAATTTGGTTGGTGGCTATAAATACTACCCCAACCGGCCACTTCAAAAAGGGGAGCCAAAGCAACATTCCAAGTCATATAGTTGACATATCCAAGCCCTCCCAACCACCTCTATTCATTGATCCATCCTATACATAAGATTTAGATCACTTCAACCTACACAAGTGCCACAAAAGAGAGAGCAAGCAAAAGAAAGCTTCTCATGTAAGTTTAGCAATAGTGCCTTGTGAGATTCATCGAGAGAAAGTGTGTGCTACATCTTGTGTTCATTTGTGCGTGGAGTTTTGACTCCCATTGAACTTCCTCCAAAGTTTTGGAGGCTTGTAAAGCTAGCAAGAGACACCTAAGTGTGTGGTGATCCTTGCGGGGTCTTAAGTGACCTTGAGAAGAAGAAGAGCTCGCCGATCTTGGTGATCGGTGGAGAGAGGGAAAGGGTTGAAAGAGACCTGTCCTTAGTGGACTCCTCAACAGGGACTAGGCCTTCGAGGGCCGAACCTCGGTAAAACAAATCACCCGTGTCTCTTGTGTTCATTGCTTGTGATTTGTTTGTTTTCCCTCATTCTAAGTTCTCTTGCACTATTCTTTTCTAATATTATTTGGTATTGCTTCAAGTTAAATTCTCATCTAGTGAAGCAACGCCTTGCAAGAAAGAACTTGTGTTATTGCTCTTCTTATCTAAGCCCTCTTGCTTTATTCTCCATTGACCTATTAGTTGTATTGATTTATCAATTCCGCATTATTTGAAAGCAATACTCTTTACAAGCAAAGGACTTAGTTTTTATACTCCGATAATTGTGTATCTTGTTCTAACCACTAATCAAGGGATCTAGTTGGGGTGTAAAGTTATAATTTTCAGGTTTCGCCTATCCACCCCTCTCTAGGCGACTTTCAATTGGTATCAAAACTAGGCACTTCATATTGAGTCTAACAACTCGAAGTGATGGCTCGAAGAAGATCCCAAAAGAACAAGAAGACCAAGGAGAACAAGGAGGTAACTCTTGAGATATTACTTTCCGATTGTTCTAATTATGATTCATGGGCTACTAGGGTACTAAATGCTTTTAGAACCGTAGATCCTCGATTAGAACAAATCTTATACAAGAATATTATACCTCCTAGTTATGATAAGAAAAATAATTCCGAGGAAGATCAAAGATGTATACGCTTAAACTATCTAGCTTATAACATCTTAAGTAATTCTCTTAGCAATGAAGATTATCGTGCCTTCATATCGAATTATAATGAATCTATTCATGATGCGCATGATATTTGGACTAGAATTAAAATCAAATTTGATGAGTCCAAACATGATAGTTCATGTTGTGCTTCTACTTCCTTTAGTCCTTGTGAAACTAACCCTTTGAAGGAAGAAGAAGAAAATGAACGATGGAGACCAAACAATGAATCCACCTCTCCAAAAGGTCTGTCTTCCCATTTCGATTCCCACATATGTTGTGTGGCTAATGAAAATGATAGCGGAAGCACAAATGAGGATGAGGAGGATGAACGAAGCTTCATGCAACTCTACGCTCATCTAAGCCTAGAAGATAAGGCGGTCATGCTCAAACTTCTAAAAAGAGCGAGAGAGCAAAGTGAAGCTCGTCAAATGCTAGAAGATGTTCTCTCCATGAAAATGCTACGCTTTGACGAGTTGACTAAAGAACATGAGGAGCTAAAGTGCTCTCATGTTGATTTGGTCCAAAGGTATGAAACTATTTCAATTGAGCAAGATAACTCTTTACATTGCATCGCTCAATTAGTAAATAGGAATGCCTTCTTTAAGGACCAAATGGAAAAGCTAAAAATTGAAAATCTAGCTTTTCAAGATAAATATGATATGCTTCTATGTTCTCATAAAAATCTTACGGATGATCATATCATGTCAAATATTGCTCATGAGATTATAATAGAAAACTTAAAGTCTCAACAACCTCACTCATGCACATGTATTCAAATTGAAACTATTTTACCATGTGCTAATGCTTGTTGTCCATCGATAAGCAAATCTTCCTTTGAGCTAGAATTTGCATGAACAAAAGAAGATACAAATCAAAAGCTCAAAGAAGAAAATGAGAGGCTAAAAATGAGCTTGACACAACTAAAAGGGAAGTGCATTGCTCAACCTTCTCAAGATAACTGTGATCACATGGTGAAGAAGCTTGAGACGGGAGCAACCGTGGCATGCACTAAATCCCTTGAAGAAAATGTCAAGGACTTGAGGATTGCCAAGAGGAGGGAACAAAAGAAGAAAATCAATACCTCTTCCAAAAGCCTCAACCATGCCTCCATAAAAGGTAACATCCAAGGTAATAATCAAGTCACACTTCACACTAAGGGAAGTAAGAAGTGTAGTGAATGCTTTGAAAAGGGACACTTTATTAGGTCATGTCCCTATATTAAAAATGACTTGCTTATTAACAAGGATGATAAACTTTGTTTTAAATGCTTAAAGAAGGGACACTTAATTAAATCTTGTCCCTATTTGAAACAAAAAGGCATAGTGTTAGAAAAGAAAATATTAACTAACCATGTAGCAAGCAAGAAACAGGGAAAGAAGAAATCCTCAAAACTTGAAGATCGCCTTTGCTACATATACCGAAAGAAGGGACATCAATGCAAGGATTGTCCCATTGGTAACAACTCCACTTCTAGCTTGTCAATTATTTCACATGTAACAAGGCAACCCAAAATTGCAACTTGTGCTAGAAAGATAATGAGTTTACCAAGCGCTAACACAAAGGACTTTTGGGTTCCTAGATCTTTGTTGACTACCTTGATGGACCCATTAAGCGATGGGTACCAAAATATGCTTGACAAGCTTTGCAGGAGAAGGAGATGGATGAAGCTTTGGGGTGCTTGAGAGAGTCAATTCAATTTTTATTAACTCAAGCTATCAATCTTCAATGATCCATATATCCAAGATTGACCCAAAGTTATTTTAATTGTTATGTCTAAAACTCATATCATCTCGGGGAAGATATTGATGTTGTAGGAATTAACGAATTAATCCTATGCCGAAAAATCGAGGCCTACAACATGGAGGAAAGCCAAAGGATGGTAACAATTATGCTTTTAAGTGCAAGTATCTTAAAATTACCATTTCTTATGTGTCTTGTGTAGTCACATAGAAAAAGGAAGCACTTCAAATGTTTTTAAATTATGTCACCATTCTTTGAAGAAATTCCTCTCATATGGTAGATTGCATATTCATCATTTCTATACTATGGAAATCTACATGCTTGAAATTATTGTAAAAACCTCATGGCATGCTTTACATTAATTATCCTTTTATAGCCATGGTCTAGATATAGAAAGATATTCCAAGTTCTTTAAAGAATAAGGTGTCATGTAAGGAATCCAAATCCTTAGGACACCTATAAAGGGAATCTCTATTTATATCTAGAATCGTGAGACTAATGTTTTTGTCTAAATAACCTAAGTAGTCTCACATGTAGAGAATAAGTTTCTCTATGAAAATGTGTAATCTAACATAAAATGAAAAGTCAATCCCATGATTACATTTATCGCTCTTCATGTTATGAATTAGATTTATTCCCGTAATCTTAAAGAATTAACTATGCTTGTTTTATAAGTTAAAACTAAGCATACATCTTGGAATAATCTAGTTCATATTATAAAGTTTCCATGCTTTAGTAATCCACTTTTCATTCCTTGTCAAAAATGATTACTAAAAGGGAAACTAGTGCTTGTGTTACTAATGACATATATCTTGAGCTTAAGTGCAAGCCACAAGCCTCAAGGGTTACTCTTCACCCAAAGGAAGAAAGGTAAAAGCAAAGGTATAGGAACTCATCTTCTTAATCAAATATAGTTCCCATCAATGGTTATTTACTCTAAATTATTATATTCTACCTATGAAGAATAGATTCTTTATTAGACTTAAGTCAGCTAGCTGTGCATTCAATCTCAGATCTCATTCTCATAAATGCACTTGTCCATTAGAATTTAATTCATGCCTTTGCTATATCTGTGTGATACCCCAATTTTCTGAAAAGAAGTTAAACTTCTTTTTCTCTTTTCTTCCATGTTCTGTGGCATTGGGGTTTGGAGTTTCAGGAGGCATTCCTCAGAAAATAGTAGATCTTTTGGCATTTTTTTCCGCTGGGGTCGGGAGCTCAAAGGGGAGAGCGAGTTTGGGCCATTGATCTCGATCCGGTGGATGGGAGCCCCCCCTCTCCTCCCCAACCCTAGCCGCCCCCTCTCCTTCTCCCGAATTGGTTGCAGCCGCCCCCTCCCTCTCTTGTTCTCCTCCCCATTGGCAGCCGCCCCTACCCTCTCCATGGCTCCCTCCTCCCTCTAGATCCCCCCAACGCGGCAAGGATCGAGAAGAGGAGGAGCACGTTGAATTGAAGAGGAAGAGAGGATCAAGGAGATGTTCTTCCCCATCTCTTCTTGAAGATTTTCTTGGAAAAAACCGTAGGTATGGATGAAATCCTTGTTCCTCCCTGTAATTATGTGCTTTTGGAGGTTGTGGATCATGGGGATTAAAGGATTAGAGGTTGGATTAGATGTGGGGTCAGGTTTTGATCTCGAATTTAGTTTTCTGCGGAATGGCAGATTCGACAGTTTCTATTCATGCCAGTTTTCCGTGGTCTTGGTTGCCTCAAAAAATGGGAATTCTATATATGAGTCGTAGATAATTTGTAGATCTTTCCGTGGCCGTGAAGAACACCTAAATCGGACATCAGATCAGAAAGTTATTGCAGTTTTATTATAGCAGTTTTTCAGTCTCATAATTCTGTGCGGAATCTATTCTCTTAAGATTTAGGCAATTTTATCAACAGAATTCAACCTTGGCTTTGTAAGAAAAGTTGTAGATAATTTCATAAGCTTTCCAGATTGTTAAAAAGTGCATTCATATGAATTTTGAAACTCCAGTTATATTTGTTTTACTGTGGCTGTTTCTGTTTGCCTGACAAAAATGAGCAGGTCTGTTCACTGGTAGGTTTCATCAGGTAAATGGCCGAATTGGCTCTTCCAACTATGGAGACTTCTGTAGAGGGATAAAAGTTCTTACTGCCAGTATAATGTCATGATTTTTGGTTGAGTGGTTTGTGAGATATCGAATTTTGAAGTTAACTACACTGCTGTCTAAAATAGATTCAGTCAGTTATCTTGTCAGATGTTTTAGAACTTATAGATGACAAAATTTAATTATCCATTGAATACCGAAGTTGTAGGGTATTTTGTGTAGATACTCCTAGAGTATTTGTTTGATATCACCACTGTTTTAATTTTAAAGATACAAAATTAACAAACAGTGCTCCTGCTATATGACATGTGGTTAAGGGTAGGAGTCTTTCCACTGGGTCTTGGTTTCAAGTGTAGGAGTGTTTTGTTGATTGTTGGAAAATGTTTATGAAATATTTGTACTAAGTTTTATGCCCGCTAGCAGGTGGCTACACTCCAGATCATGCCTAGTACATTTTTCTTCTTCGATGAAGGCAAGTGAATGTAGCGGTGGTTGCTACCGTTTTGACCTGTTATTTCTATCACCTACACTCTAATATTTAGAATTATTGGATTCTTTCATAATTGAACTCTATGATGATGTTTTACTTGATTGTGTTATATTGATGCTCTATCATATATTTATGATGATTATGGTTCAAGTATGACCCATGAGATTAATTCACACCCCTGAAGGCAGATGAAGTCTTATTTGAGGTTTGCATTGTATTTAAAGGCAGACGAAGTATTATTCGAGGTTTGCATTGTATCTGAAGGCGGATAAAGTATTATTTGAGGTTTGTATTGTATCTAAAGGAAGTGAAATTTATTGATAAATGCAGCATGCCATATACATTGCATGACTCATTTGCATCTGAAGTTTTGTCGTGACCTATGGTCCGACTGTACCGGTACAACTTAGCATCGTACGTTGCCCGAGGAGGGGTACGATGCGGCTTCATACCCTTAGAGGTATGAAGGCAGAGGACATATGCATTGCATTCATATGCATACATTGAAGTGGTATTTGCAGATGATGTGGTTTTATACCCTCAGAGGTATGAAGATAGAGGACCTACACGTTGCATTCCTATGCATACATTGAAGTGATATTTGCAGATATTGTTGATGCAGGGAAGTGTTATACAACCTATTGTGGTTGTTCGAGCAAATGAGATGGTATTGGTTATATTGGGACTACTGAGTCTATATCTACAAGTATTTCTGATCTTTATTATGATTCTTTTAAAATGTTGATTAATTCAATTTGTGGTTTAAATATCTCGTCAAAACAATTAGCTTGCTGAGATGTTTCATCTCACTCTTGCATTACATAATGCAGGTGCTTGTTGCTCATCAATGGGAGTGGGAAGTAGCAGCACATCCACCTTCACTCTCATAATAACGCTGCCCAGGCGCAGTCATGATTTAATTAGAAACTTCTTGTCAAAGGATGTTTGTTTTTAACTAGTCGTGCACACTGGTTAATTCAGTTCATGTCGTTATGGTTGTCTTCCCATTGCTAGCAGATTATTAATGTCTATTATGTTTTCTTATCATGATATCTATTTATACTTTGTTGCTTCCCCGTTTATGCAATTTTCAAAGGAGATGCTGTCGAAATTTTATATATGAATGTTAGATGTGTCGTTTAGTAGCATTCTGGGGTGTTTATGGATCCCGGGGTGTTACAATCTGTTCTCATATTGATATGCTTTTAAGTTGTGATAATAAAATCAATATGAAGAAGTAAATTTCCTATGATTGATCAAAATGTCTAAAAGGTGCATATTCTTCTTTTCTAATAATGTGCACTATTGATAAGGATTTTACTTCATGTTTGTGTGACGTATGGATGATAAATTGTTTATATTTCTTATCTAAGGAAATCATCCTTCATCTATACTCTCTTGTGCTATTAACATCTCTCTTGAGTATTTTCAATAAGTTAAAAAAAGAGATAACTACAAAGGGAGGACACTCAAATGAAAGAGGAAGACATCAAGAACAACAACACCTATTTGGACAATAAGGTCTTCAAAACAATCAATGGTGTGGTTGTAAGCATCCTAAATCCTTTTCATTGTGAGAATACTAGGCATAAGTTGTTTATTGCAAATCTTGTAAGCCTTGATCAAGATGAATAGTGCTTCTCCCTATTTGTCTTTAAAAGTGAGTGCATCTATTCAATTCTTTCAAACTTTCATGCATATCTTTAGGGGGAGCCTATTTCTATATCTTGATTATGTTGAGACTAACACTTTATCTTAGTAATCTCATATAGTATCAAGTATGAAAATAAGTTTCTCATGAAGTATGCTACTACATTTCAATCCAACTTGGTAAAGTAATATCATCTTTATCAAAGATTGTAACTTTCACTGTTAAAGTAGCATATTTACTGGATTCTCCTGGTTTAAGCTTGTTTGATAAACTAATGCATATGTTGTTCTTTTGATCGCATTTGTTATTTGCTTGATCATTGAATAACTTCAATTATCACATATGTTTCTTAGTGCCTCATATAATTTCAATCGATATCTCTCTTGATATGCACTAAGTTAAAAGGAGAATTCATGATATATTTATGCAATTTGTGATCTACATGATATATAATAACAATGACTTAGAAAAGGATCACTAGTTGTAGAACCCTCTCTTGTGCAAAATATTTCCATACACTGTCTTGAATATAGGTCTTAAGTAACTAAGACTAAGGACAAAGCACAATAAAGAGAGCATCTCTATGTGAAGGTACAAAAGGGTAAAACTACTTCCTCTCATTTACACATGTACCTAAATCTTTCTCTTCTATACATTCCTTGCATATCTTGTATAAAAGGAAGAGAAAGCATGTCTATGCATAACCCTGCTTCATACCTAGTTTAACCTCTCAAAAAATTTCATTCCTGCATTTATGCATTTTTTGTTAAAACTAGGTGAAGTGATTTTATTATCAAAGAGCTTAAAGCTTAACCTTGTAATGAGGATAAGCTACCTTTGTTTCAAAGGTGGAAGGTCCTTAAGTCTCTTTGAAATCCTTAAGGGTAATTGCTTAAAATGTGTCCAACATGCTTTCATAAGTGCATAGTCTGTCGTGAGCATCACACTTTTATTATGACACATTGCACTTCACAGTTTCTATGATATAGATGTGTTCTCATTAACCTAATTATGTGCACTTGGCATTTAAGGCCAAAATCTGTATTCCTCTCAAGGCACATATTTAGGGGGAGCAATCTATATTATATAGAACTGCTTGTGCTTAATTGACATATCCTTTTAACCATGTCTCTTTCCTTTGGTACATTTGCATATTTCCTATCTCTCTTGTGCCAAGGTTAAGACTAATATGTTTCCATGAGTATCTTGTGTATTAAGTCTTAGATTGAAAGGGGAAATGGAGTATTCGGCAAAGACATCGCTTCCACTCTACACCATCGGTATTATCTATCCTTGTTGGTATTCCGCTATCTCTCAACTTTGGTATAATCATTCACTCATATATTGTTTGCCAAAGGGGGAGAGAACTTAAAAAGGGCTCATATTTCACTCACATATCCGTTTTTGGCGATCCATGCCAAAGGGGGAGAAAGTATTAGCCCAAAGCAAAAGGACCGCACCACCACCTATTTCAAAAAGTGTTTGTATTAAAGAAGTTTTTCAATTGGTATCTTATATTTGATATAATTTCAAATTGGTATGATCTCCTTCAAAATTAATATCTAAAACCCTCTTGAACACTAAGAGGAGAATTTCATTGAGGGAGAGTTTTGTTTAGTCAAAGGAAAAGCATTTGAAACAGGAGGAGAAAATTTCAAATCTTGAAAATTCTTCTTTCAATTTTATTAATATACCTTTGACTATTTGTAAAATGTTTTTGAAAAGAATTTCACAAAGAATTTGCAAAAACAAAACAAGTGGTGCATGCGTGGTCCAAAATGTTAAAATGAAGAAAGCAATCCATGCATATCTTATGAAAATGTAAATTGGTTTAATTCCAAGAAACCTTTGCACTTACCTTATGCAAACTAGTTTAATTCTGCACTTATATATTTGCTTTGGTTTGTGTTGGCATCAATCACCAAAAAGGGGGAGATTGAAAAGGAAATAGGGTCAAACCTTTTCCTAAATAATTTTGGTGGTTGAATTGACCAACACAAATAATTGGACTAATTAGTTTGCTCTAGATTATACATTCTACAGGTGCCAATGGTTCAACACAAACCAATAAAAAGAACAAGTTAGGCTTCAAAAGAAAGGATCAAAAAGGAAAGCGAAGTGTGCCCTGGTCTGGCGCACCGGACTGTCCGGTGTGCCACCGGACAGTGTCCGGTGCACGAGGGTGAATCAACTCAAACTTCGCAGCTTCGGGTTTCCTAGGCGCAGCTCTGCTATAATTCACCGGACTGTCCGGTGTGCCACCGGACTGTCCGGTGCGCCAGCAGAGCAACGACTATCTACGCGCAACGGTCGACTCTGGCGGATGAATAGTGCAGCACAGTACCGCGGCAGAAGTCAGAGCAGCAGGTCAAAGGGGCACCGAACTGTCCAGTGCGTCACCGGACTGTCCAGTGCGTCACCGGACTGTCCGGTGCCACATGAGGACAAAGCCTCCAACGGTCGACCAGCTCCAAGCCCTAACGACAAGATGACGTGGCGGCGCACCGGACTGTCCGGTGCACCCATCGCCAGCAGCCTTCTCCAACGGCTACAATTTGGTTGGTGGCTATAAATACCACCACAACTGGCTACTTCAAAAAGGGGGAGCCCAAGCAACATTCCAAGTCATATAGTTGACATATCCAAGCCCTCCCAACCACCTCTATTCATTGATCCATCCTATACATAAGATTTAGATCACTTCAATCTACACAAGTGCCACAAAAGAGAGAGCAAGCAAAAGAAAGCTTCTCATGTAAGTTTAGCAATAGTGCCTTGTGAGATTCATCGAGAGAAAGTGTGTGCTACATCTTGTGTTCATTTGTGCATGGAGTTTTGACTCCCATTGAACTTTCTCCAAAGTTTTGGAGGCTTGTAAAGCTAGCAAGAGACACCTAAGTCTGTGGTGATCCTTGCGGGGTCTTAAGTGACCTTGAAAAGAAGAAGAGCTTGCCGGTCTTGGTGATCGGTGGAGAGAGAGGGAAAGGGTTGAAAAAGACCCGTCCTTAGTGGACTCCTCAACGGGGACTAGGCCTTCGAGGGCCGAACCTCGGTAAACAAATCACCCGTGTCTCTTCTGTTTATTGCTTGTGATTTGTTTGTTTTCCCTCATTCTAAGTTCTCTTGTACTATTCTTTGCTAATATTATTTGGTATTGCTTTAAGTTAAATTCTCATCTAGTGAAGCAACGCCTTGCAAGAAAGAACTTGTGTTATTGCTCTTCTTATCTAAGCCCTCTTACTTTATTCTCCATTGACCTATTAGTTGTATTGATTTATCAATTCCGCATTATTTGAAAGCAATACTCTTTACAAGCAAAGGACTTCGTTTTTATACTTCGATAATTGTGTATCTTATTCTAACCACTAATCAAGGGATCTAGTTGGGGTGTAAAGTTATAATTTTCAGGTTTCGCCTATCCACCCCCACTAGGCGACTTTCAATTAGCATAATTAAGTGTAGCATGAAAATATCTAACATACTAGTCTTAGCATAATTCATATCCAAATAGGGAATTGCAGCAACACAAAATAAAAATCTAAAGATAAAAGAATTATACCTTTGCTGTGATGAAGCGGCCACTGGGTGCGGATGACGGCGACGGAGGAGACGGCCACCGGGGGCGGATCGACAAGGGCGAGGACAGACCAACCAGCTGCGAGCCAGAGCGACGACCACTAGGAGCGGACCAGCGAGGAGGGACACGGGTGCGGGCAGGGGTCGGCGGGCGCGAGCGAGGTCGTGCACGGGTGGGGTTCGACAGCCACGGGCGAGGTCGGGGGCCACGAGACCCGTGACCGGCGATGGTGCGGGAGGACAACCGGGCAGGGGTGAGGACCACCAACGCGGGGAAGACCACCGGGCGGGGCAAGACCGACATGGGGAGGACCGTTGAAGCGGCGAGGGGGAGATGACCGGGCGTCGTCGGGTCCGGCACGGTGAGGACTAGACGATAGGGTTGCAGCGGCTTGAGGCTTGAAAACCACGAGGAAAGAGAAGAAGGGAGGAGCGCGAGTACTTAAATTTATTAAGAATGTCGGCCAGGTCAAAACTGACGTTCTTAATAAAATAAGAACGTCGGCCAAACCGTGGTTGACGTTCTTATTAAAGTAAGAATGTCGGTCGTGGCTTAGCCGACGTTCATAGTAGTAAGTGCGTCAGCCATAGAAACCGACGTTCTTAATTGTCACACCCGGTTTTAGAAGGCAAACCGAATGTGAACCATGTACGTGCCAGGATCAGCAATTCACGTACACAGCAGTTACATAACATGGACATCATCACATAGTGCTCAAATAGTATTAAAAAGGGAAATAGTCGATTACATCATGATGTCCAAGACATCCACATAGTCTTTAAAGTAAAACGAAACGTAGATAAACGCGGCCTTCACAGGCATCCGACTGGGGGTTTGCCGCTAACCCACGCCTAGAACTCGTCGTAATCTTGGAACTCCTGGAAGTCTCCTTCCACGGCTTCGTCGTCTCCTGAGCAGTGGTTGCAATGCGGACAACCTGGGGAAGGGGGGGTTGGTGTGTAGAGCAAGGGTGAGTACACATCAACATACTCAGCAAGCGTCCTGTTTGGCTGTAGTGGACTAGCTTTATGTGGGGATAAGTCAAGCAGTTGCTTTTAGTTGGTCAGATTATTATTACTAGTAGAGAAAGCCAAGTTTTAGAGTTAACCCACGTTATTAACCCAAACGTACTCCTTTCCAAACGGAAAGAGTACCACTTACCATTACCAGAGTCAAAAACCAAGAACCATCAATCTCATTGCCACCTGCAAACCGAACATCTCTGATCAAGTACCACTAATCACTGGAGCTCTCTTGGCCGCTCATAACCGCGAGCACGGCTGATATATCAGTTTTCAAACACTCTGCAGAGGTTGTGCACTTTACCCACAAGCTGTGATTCCCTTTCTGCCCGGAGAGAGCTACTCCCAATTGACCACTACCTAGGTGGCCTAGCAGGGCATCACTATGTAGCCTTTACAAAGATTCCCCGGGGCTGTAGTCGCCCGTTAGGTTTCCTAAATGCACCGCACTCCTCCCCAAGGGGCGAACCCAAGCTTGGCAGAGCGAGCCGCATACACCGAGCCCCATTGACGGCACGACGGCTAAGCGAACTACACCCCGGATCCTCTAATTATTCAGCTAAGGGCACCCCATTCCACCCTCATGGTTGCACTGTTTCCCGGGCGGTCATCCAACGAACAGGTCCTTACGGAGAGGCACTCAAGAAACCGCTCGAGTCCCCTTAAGGGCCACAAGTTCCATCATCATAATCAAAAGGGAAAACAGCGTATCATAGATAATCTCATCATGTTCATTGATTAGAGTTAAGCAATAGCATAAGACTAAGCAATAATAACCCAACCCAAATAGGTAAACAAGGACATGGATAGCAAAGCTAGTCAATCCTTAGGTATAAACGTGTAATGCGGGAGGTGAATTAAAGAATGAATAGGACAGAGATAGGTCAAGGGACACTTGCCTCCACCAACCGACTGCTGCTCAGGGGCTTCTCCTGCGAGCTCTTCGGGTTCTTCAACCGGATCGTTCTCTATGCGAGTGCAAATATACATACATCCATCCATTCAAATTAGGAAACAAACAGTACACCATACAAGAGAACAAATAGATTAAACATGCATAAAATATGACATACGATATTGCATTTACCATGGTTAGAAGGAAACGGGGGAAGGTCTCGCGGGGTTAAAGCTTACTCGAAACGTATTACGGGTAGATGCATAACTAAGCGCTACGTGACTTAATTCCATCGAGTTACACTAACAAGTATTAGCCACATGCGCTAATATAACTATAACTATTTTCAATTGATCAACATTGAACGAGGTCCAAGATTAGCTACATGCACTAATAGAAACATAACCACTTTTAGTAGATCAACATTAAATGAGATAGACGATTAACTATATAAATTAACTAATGTAACCAATTCCTAAATTGAGTTTCCTATTTTATTAACATGAACAACGTGATTAGCGCGCATAAAATATAGGGGGGTAGACGGGCACGTCTAGGGGTAGACGAGGGCACGACGAGCCGTGCCAAGGCACCGCGCACTACGCGAGTAGCGCGCGCGCAAGGCCGCACACACGCACCGCGAACTAGCCGTGCACACGTCGGGGCCGCGCGCTGGTCGAGCTCAAGGCCGCGCGCCAAAGGCATGCTGGACCGAGCTCGAGGCCGCGCCGGGGCCGTCACGACGCGAGCAGGACATGTCGGGGCGGGCGAGCATGGGCGAGCGAGGACGCCGCGGATCACGGCGGGCCGCCATGGCCGCGCCATGGCCGGGACGGGGCCGAGGCCGGGCGGGGAAGCGCGCGCGGGCGGGACGGGTTCGGCGAGCGCCGGGGACGGGCGGACGGGGCCGGGCGTGGCCGGGGCTGGCGAGCGCCGGGGCGGGCGCGGCCGCGGCGGGGAGGTCGCCGGCGAGCGCGGGGGCGGGCTGGGCGCGAGCGGGGCAGGGTCGGGGACGCCGCGCGGGCGCCAAGGGCGAGGCTGGGCGGTCGCGGGGAAGGCGGGCGCCATGGCCGACGAGCATGGGGACGGGGTGGCCGGGGCTGGGCGCGGCCGGGGGCCGGCGGGCGTACGCGGCCGGGGCAGGACGCCGACGAGCGCGGGGCCGGGGCGGGCGCCGGGCGCAGGGCGGCCGGGCGGGCGCGGCCACGCCGTGGGAGAGCGCCGGCGGGCGGGGAAGGGGGAGGGAGAGGAGGGAGAAGAGGGGAGGGGGGAGGAAGGGCCTCACCGTGGGCGAGATCGGCGGCAGCGGCGGTTCGGGCGAGCAGGGGCGATCGGGGCGGTGGGGCAGGGGAGAGGGAGGGATTTGGGGGGGGGAGAGAATGACGGGCGGGGCCCGCAGGGGAGGGGAGAGAAATTTGGGGGGAGGGAGGGGGGCGGCTGGGCCGGCTTGGGCCCAAAGCGGGGCGCGCGCGGGGGGGGGGGGGGGGGGGGCGAGGTGGGCCGCGGCTGGGGCTGGCCCACGGCACGAGGGGGGGAAGGGGGGAGGGGGCAAGCCGGCTGGGCCGCGCGCGCCAAGGGGGGGCGGCTGGGCCAAAAGGGGAGGAGAGGGAGGGGAGAGAAAAGAAAAGATTTTCTTTTTTTAATATCTATTTCCTAGATGAATGCCTTCACACTTTCAAACAATCAAAAAAATGCATGGTTCGGCATGGTGCAGCAAACCAAAGAAAATAACCCTAGGGTTTACTATTATCACATGATTTAAAGTTTGAAGACGGGTGAGGTTTTAGCGAAAAGAAATGGGAAAGAGAGGCGCCCGAATTTAGCGAGCGATAGAGAAAAGAAAAAATTCAACTCGAAATTCGGGCCGTTACAAACCTATCCCCCTTAAAAGAATCTCGCCCTCGAGATTCAGGGTATTAAAGTAAGAACGTCGGTGGTGGCTTAGCCGACGTTCATAGTAGTAAGTGCGTCAGCCATAGAAACCGACGTTCTTAATCCAGTTAAGAACGACTGTACCGATGTTTTTTCCTTTTTTCTATAGTGGTTCTAATTTACATGGAAATTTAAGGGGTTAGTATATTATCTATATATCATCATAGCATGTGGGTAATTTGGTGCAAATTTATATTTAACTTAGATAATGCTTTTATTGGCATAGCTAGGTAATTTAAATAGATTAATAGGTTACTTTATGCTGGTAATTATTTACAAAAAAACAAAATAGATGCAATGACAATTATGGTCTACATAATGGATAGCTAGATGCTTCTAATTAGAGAACATGTGAAGTGGGAAATATACAATAAAGTATTCGCAAATATGTAGTTACGTAGTAACAACTTGCTACGTAGGCGACAATAAGAACTCTGTGCAAGACAAGACATTGAGTTTGAGTCTGAAAAAACACGCATTTTATTTTCTTTAGCATCAATTCAAACAAACTAGCAAACAACAAATAAAAACAATAACACACCAAACATGAAAAGAAGTGATGTATAACAAACCTACACATCGAGATGAAATCTGTGGGTTCAAGAACCACTAAAATTGTAGTTAAAACGTGAAAAATATAGCAAAAACAAGTTTTTAGGTTCATTTTATATTTAAAAACAAATTATAGGGACTAATTCGTGATACCCAAGGACCTATGCATAAGTTTGTATACAAGCACAGGGGCTTTATGTCATGACCGGTGAGGATGCTATGTCTTCCTGTGTTGTTGGCGGGAATGAGTGATTCTGGGACTAATAGTTTGCTTATTCTGGAGTTGGGCCGTGGGCCGTATCAGCGTATTAATTTAGTTGCAAAGTATGTTTTGGAGTCTATAATGAGCTGGCAAATAGCCAGGCTATATCTTTTGAACAGAGCCGAGTGGACAAAGCATCGAATAATAGGAAGAAAAATAGAATCGTAACCAACTTATCTCGAGTTGTTGCGTGTTGCTGTCCCTTCGATGACCTCACGTCCCGGTGGTGGCTTGCCGGTTGCCACGGGGTGTCTCAGGTGGTATCGGAGCCGTGGTCCTAGGAGAACTTCACGACGACGTCGTCGGTGCAAACGCGCCTTCTGTTGGAGAAGATGGAAGCGGCGGGGCAAAGGACCAAGGAGCGATGGGAGCGAATGATGAAGATTCTGGATCGCCTAAGCGACAAGGTGGAGGCGATGGAGATTGGGCAGCAGCACCTTTAGCAGCAAGCGGAGGCGATGGAGGCTAGGTAGCAACGTCTTCAACAACAAGCGGAGATCGCTGCTACGGCTACGAGGAAAGCTGAACAGGAGCGATCCGTTCTCGCGCGGCAATTGGATGAGACAGGGAATACGGTGTCACAGCTCTGCTTGGAGTGGATGGCGAAGAAGATGGAGGGTATGGACACTGAGTCTGATAGGGAGGGACGCAATCATAGACAGTTTGGGGGTGGAGATCAGGAGCATGGCGAGCGGGAGTACCATACTGATGGTCAACCATGAGGGAGTGGAGAGTATCAGGATCCACAGGGAGGTAGAAGGGGAGATCGGATCATTAATCTGCAAGGAGGGGGCAGGGAGTATTGGCTTGTTGATTTGCCTAAGATGTTGTTTCCCAAGTTTCAGGGATGTAACACCCTAAATTTGGGGGTATAAAATTTCTTTCTAATTACCTACCAAATTCAGGTGTTACTCTTCTCTCTCTCTCTAGTTCCTCTCTCTCTCTCTTTTTCTTTTGGGTAGATTTAGCTTAATTAGTGAGGGATTAATTATTTTATTTTGTCAAAACAATATGAGTCATGAAATGTTGCATCATACTGAGCTTCAAATATTCTTTGAATTGTTGCACATGTTTGATTGAGCTTGAATTTGAAACTTGATTTGAATTTGAATTGAAAACCCTAAGGAAAATAAAATAGAAAAGCATTAGAAATTCCAGGAAAAAGAGAAAAGCCATTTCGGCCCAAGCCAGCCCAGTCAGCCTAGCCCACGCGCGTGCCCGCGTTGACAGGCGGCCCCCGCCTGTCAGCCTATCCCGCCCCCTCTCTCTCTCTTTCGCTGCTCTGTGGGGCTGGCCTATCGGCGCCGATCCCCTCGTGCACACGCTCGTCCTCTCTCTCTGCCCCGCGGACCCCACCCGTCAGGCCCCTCGTCCCTAATCTCCCGCCCGCGCACTTCCGCCGTGGACGCGCCCACGTCCGAGCATTTCCCGGCCACCTCTGCACGCCCTCGACCCCTTTAGAGCCTGCACCCCACTCGCCCACTTCTCCCTGCTCATTTGCGCCCTCAGCAGAGCACCTCGCCCTCTCTCTCACCCTGCGCGCTTGTCCAGGTAGCTCCGCCGCTGCTCACCGAAGCCCGCCGCCTGTTCTACGACCGCCATCGAGCCCGCACCGCGCCTGTTGCCTCGGTGAGTTCCGCCTCACCGTCATCAACTCGGGACACCTCTCGGTTCGCCCCTAGCCCCTCTGGTTTGCTCGGTCCACGCTCACCGGAGTCTTCCTCGTGCAGCCGGAGTCCGCCATCGTCGACCTGAGGCTTCACCGCGTCCCCGCCGTCGCCCAAGCGCTCCTGAGTTCGCACTCGAGGTGAGCAACCTTCCCATGCCTTTATTTCGTCTAGTACTGCCCCAATGTCCACGTAATTCCTTGCTGGAGTTGATCCGCACCGCCGTTAGGCCGCCTTGTCGTGTTCTGCGCCCTTTGGTGCCCCCGTGCCGGTATTGCGCCCATGACTGAGTTCGCCAGATTGCCCTAAGAGCGCCCGAGCCTTTCCCCAAACCCCTAGATCCCTACCGTGGTCGTCCCCCTAATCTCCGGTGAAACCTCGCCGTGAGGTCGAGCGGCGCCACCGCACCCATGACCGGTCGCCGGCCGTTGGATCTTGGACGTCCATCCGAGATATGGCGGTCTGGGTTTAATTAGAACTAATTGAAAGGGAAATAGGGTCAAACCTTTTCCTAAATGATTTTGGTCGTTGAAATGCGCAACACAAATAATTGGACTAACTAGTTTGCTCTAGATTATATGTTCTACAGGTGCCAAAGGTTCAACACAAACCAATAAAAAGATCTAAGTTAGGGTTCAAAAGAAAGGAGCAAAAGAAACCGAAGAGAACCCTGGTCTGGCCCACTGGACTGTCCGGTGCCCCAGGGACCGTACAGGCTGAGCTCTTCACCTTCGGGTTTCTGGAGAGTTGCTCCGCTATAATTCACTGGACTGTCCGGTGGGTCACCAGACTGTCCGGTGTGCCAGCGGAGCAACGGCTCCAGCGCAATGGTCGACTCCAATGGACACCTGCAAAAGCGCTACAGTGCGTAGACAGTTCGCGTAGAGACAGAGCAGCGCCAGAAGGCACACCAAACAGTGAATAGTGCATGTCCGGTGTGGCACCAGACTGTCCGGTGTCCCAAGCTGTCAGAGCTCCAACGGTCGAAACCGTCAGAACCCTAACGGTTGGGTGACGTGGCTGGCGCACCGGACTGTCTGGTGCGCCCATCGGCAGCAGCCCTCCCTAACTGATGTTTTGGTGGTTGGGGCTATAAATACTCCCAACCACCACTATTCAAGGCATCCAAGTTTCCAGCATATTGCATTCAATACAAGAGCTCTAGACTTCACTCCAAGACACAAAGAAGAGATCAAATCCTCTCCAAAGTCAAAAACCACTCCAAACACTTAGTGACTTGTGAGAGAGAGATTTTCGTGTTCATTTGAGTTCTTGTCGCTTGGATAGCTTTCTTCTTCCTCTTTCTTGTTCTCAAGACACTTGTAATCAAAGCAAGAGACACCAAGTTGTGGTGGTCCTTGTGAGGGGTCTAAGTGACCCGTTTGATTAAGGAGAAAGCTCACTCAGTCTAGGTGACCGTTTGAGAGAGGGAAAGGGTTGAAAGAGACCCGGTCTTTGTGACCACCTCAACGGGGACTAGGTTTGCAAGAACCGAACCTCAATAAAACAAATCACCGTGTCACTCGCTTTATTTCTTGGTTGATTTGTTTTCGCCCTCTCTTTTGGACTCGCTTTTATTTCTAACGCTAACCCCGACTTATAGTTGTGCTTAAAGTTTGTAAATTTCAGTTTCCGCCTATTCACCCCCCTCTAGGCGACTTTCAATTAGTATCAGAGCCCGGTACTTCATTAGAGTCTAACAACTTGAAGTGATGTCGGGAGGATCCACCAAGAGGGAGATGGAAACGGCCATAAGCCACAGGAAGGCTCCATCAAAGGAGTCCGGCACCAAAGGAAGGGTGGAATCACCTCCCCGCGTCAAGTCACATCAGAGTGGCGACAAGAAGAAGAAGATGAAGAAAGTGGTCTACTACGAGACCGACTCTTCATCGCCCTCCACCTCCGGTTCTGACGCTCTGTCCGTCACTTCTAAGCGCCATGAGCACAAGAAGTTTAGTAAGATTCCCCTACACTATCCCCGCATTTCTAAACGCACTCCTTTACTTTCCGTCCCATTAGGCAAACCACCAGTTTTTGACGGTGAAGATTATTGTATGTGGAGTGATAAAATGAGGCATCATCTAACCTCACTCCACGCTAGCATTTGGGGCATTATTGAGTTTGGAGCGCAGGTACCATCCGTGGGGGATGAAGGATATGATTCGGATGAGGTCGCCCAAATCTGGCATTTTGACTCTCAAGCCACCACTATACTCCTCGCCTCTCTATGTTGAGAGGAGAATAACAAGGTGCAAGGGCTAAAAAGTGCCAAGGAGATTTGGGACATACTAAAGACCACGCATGAAGGGGATGAGGTGACCAAGATCACCAAGCGAGAGATGATCGAGGGAGAGGTCGGTCGATTCATCCTAAACCAAGGAGAGGAGCCACAAGCCATGTACAACCGGCTCAAGACCTTGGTGAACCAAGTGCGCAACCTCAAGAGCACCAAACGGGATGACCATGAAATGGTTAAGGTTATTCTAAGATCACTTGTTTTTCGTAATCCTACACAAGTTCAATTAATTCGTGGTGATCCTAGATATAAACTAATGTCTCCCGAGGAGGTTATAGGAAAGTTTGTGAGCTTTGAGTTGATGATCAAAGGCTCCAAACAAATCATCGAGCAAGGCGGCACCTCCGCACCCGAGGTGCAACCCGTCGCATTTAAGGCAACAGAGGAGAAGAAAGAAGAGTCTACATCAAGTAGTCTCCCCATCGATGCCTCCAAGCTCGACAATGAGGAAATGGCGCTCATCATCAAGAGCTTTCGCCAAATCCTCAAGCAAAGGAAGGGGAGAGACTACAAACCCCGTTCCAAGAAGGTGTGCTACAAGTGTGGTAAGCCCGGTCACTTTATAGCAAAATGTCCTATTTCTAGTGACAGTGACAGGGGCGACGACAAGAGAGGGAAGAAGAAGGAAAAGAAGAAGTACTAAAAGAAGAAGGGCGGCGATGCCCACGTGTGTCGGGAATGGGACTCTGATGAGAGCTCCACCGACTCCTCCTCCAACGAGGATGCCGCCAACATCGTCGTCAACAAGGGACTTCTCTTCCCCAACGTCGGCCACAAGTACCTCATGGCAAAGGACGGCAAAAAGAAGAAGGTAAAATCTAGAGCCTCCACTAAATACACGACATCTAGTGATGAGGGTAGCTCTAGTGATGATGAAGATGATTTGCTTGCCCTTTTTGCCAACCTAAACATGCAACAAAAAGAAAAAATGAATGAATTGATAGGTGTCATTCATGAGAAGGATGAACTCTTGGATAGTCAAGAGGAATTACTTATTAAGGAAAGCAAAAAGCATGTTAAAGTTAAAAATGTCTATGCTCAGGAAGTAGAGAAAAATGAAAACTTGTCTAAAGAGCTTAGCATTTGCCATGACACTATCTCTAACCTTAGAACTGAGAATGCCAAATTACTTGCCAAGGTTGAGAAGTTAAATGGTTGTGATGATTCTCTCGTCAATCGTAAAAATGATAATGCTAGTTTAATTGCTAAGATTGATAAATTGAATGAATCACTTTCTAGCCTTAAATTTGAAAATGACAAATTAATTTCCAAGGCTAAAGATTTAAATGTTTGCAATATCTCTATTTCCAATCTTAGAAATGAGAACGCCATTTTGCATGCTAAGATTGATGAATTAAAATCTTGCAAACTTTCTACATCTAGTGTTGATCATGTTTCTATTTGTACTATATGTAGAGATATTAATGTTGATGCTATTCATGATCACCTAGCTTTAATTAAAGAACAAATGATCACATAGCTCAACTAACTGCTAAAATTAATGAGCATGAGATAGAGAATGAAAAATTTAAATTTGCTAGAAGCATGCTCTATAATGGGAGATGCCCTGGCATTAAAGATGTCATTGGCTTCCAACAGGGAGACAATTTCAAGCTTAATGCCCCTAAGAGATTGTCCAATTTTGTTAAGGGCAAGGCTCCCATTGCATAGGATAACGAGGGTTACATTTTATATCCTGCTGGATATCCTGAGCATAAAATTAGGAGAATTCATTCTAGGAGGTCTCATTCTGTTTCCCATCATGCTTTTATGTATAAGAATGAGGCTTCTAGCTCTAGGCATACCACTCATATTAAAATGCCTAAAAAGAAAACTCCTATTGCATCAAATGATCATAACATTTCATTTAAAACTTTTGATGCTGCTTATGTGCTTACTAACAAATCCGACAAAGTAGTTGCCAAATATGCTGGGGCCAAACACAAGGGCTCAAAGACTTGTGTTTGGGTACCCAAGGTGCTTGTTTCTAATGTGAAAGGACCCAAGACCGTTTGGGTACCTAAGAACAAGACCTAAACTTGTTTTGTAGGTTTATGCATCCGGGGGCTCAAGTTGGATCATTGATAGCGGATGCACAAACCACATGACAGGGGAGAAAAGGATGTTCTCCTCCTACGAGAAAAACGAAGATCCCCAAAGAGCTATCACATTCGGGGATGGAAATCAAGGTTTGGTCAAAGGACTTGGTAAAATTGCTATATCACCTGACCATTCCATTTCCAATGTTTTTCTTGTAGGTTCTTTAGATTACAATTTGCTTTCTGTTTCTCAATTATGCAAAATGGGTTACAACTGTCTTTTTACAGATATAGGTGTTACTGTCTTTAGAAGAAGTGATGATTCAATAGCATTTAAGGGAGTACTCGAGGGTCAGCTATACTTAGTTGATTTCAATAGAGCTGAACTCGATACTTGCTTAATTGCTAAGACTAATATGGGTTGGCTCTGGCATCGCCGACTAGCCCATGTTGGAATGAAGAATCTTCACAAGCTTCTAAGGGGAGAACACATTTTGGGACTAACAAATGTTCATTTTGAGAGAGACAGGGTTTATAGCGCATGTCAAGCAGGGAAGCAAGTTGGTACCCACCATCCACACAAGAACATCATGATGACCGACAGGCCGCTTGAGTTACTCCACATGGATTTATTCGGCCCGATCGCTTACATAAGCATCGGCGGGAGTACTGTCTTGTAATTGTGGATGATTATTCTCGCTTCACTTGGGTATTCTTTTTACAGGAAAATTCTCAAACCCAAGAGACCTTAAAGGGATTCTTGAGACGAGCTAAAAATGAGTTTCGGTTAAGGATCAAGAAAATAAGAAGTGACAACGGGACGGAGTTCAAGAACTCTCAAATTGAAGGCTTTCTTGAGGAAGAGGGCATCAAGCATGAGTTCTCTTCTCCCTACACACCTCAGCAAAATGGTGTAGTGGAGAGGAAGAATAGAACTCTATTGGACATGGCGAGGACCATGCTTGATGAGTACAAGACTCCAGACCGGTTTTGGGTGGAAGCAATCAACACTGCTTGCTACTCCATCAACCGGCTCCACCTTCACCGAATCCTCAAGAAAACATCATATGAACTCCTTACCGGTTAAAAGCCCAATGTTTCATATTTTAGAGTTTTTGGTAGCAAATGATTTATTCTTGTTAAAAGAGGTAGAAAATCTAAATTTGCTCCTAAGGCTGTAGAAGGTTTTTTACTTGGTTATGACTCAAACACAAGGGCATATAGAGTCTTCAACAAATCCACCGGATTAGTTGAAGTTTCTTGTGACATTATGTTTGATAAGGCTAATGGCTCTCAAGTAGAGCAAGTTGATCTTGATGAATTAGATGATGAAGAGGCTCAGTGCGTCGCTCTAATGAACATGTCCATTAGGGATGTGTGTCCTAAGGAATCCGAAGAGCCCCCACAAGCATAAGATCAACCATCATCTTCAAATCAAGCATCTCCACCAACTCAAGATGAGGATCAGGCTCAAGATAATGAAGAATAAGACCAAAAAGATGAGCCACCTCAATAGGAGGACAATGATCAAGGGGGAGATGACAATAATCAAGACAAGGAAGATGATCAAGAAGAACAGGGTCAAAGACCGCCACACCCAAGAGTCCACCAAGCGATACAAAGAGATCACCCCGTGAACTCCATCCTCGGCGATATTCATAAGGGGGTATCCACTCGATCTTGTGTCGCTCATTTTTGTGAACATTACTCTTTTGTGTCTTCTATTGAGCCATACAGGGTGGAAGACGCATTAAGGGATTCGGATTGGGTGTTGGCAATGCAAGAGGAGCTCAACAACTTCACGAGGAATGAGGTATGGCATCTTGTTCCACGTCCTAACCAAAATGTTGTAGGAACCAAGTGGGTATTCCGCAACAAGCAAGATGAGCATGGTGTGGTGACAAGGAACAAAGCCCGACTTGTGCCCAAGGGATATTCACAAGTCGAAGGTTTGGATTTCGGTGAAACCTATGCACCCGTAGCTAGGCTTGAGTCAATTCGCATATTACTTGCCTATGCTACTTACCATGGCTTCAAGCTTTATCAAATGGACGTGAAGAGTGCCTTCCTCAATGGACCAATCAAGGAAGAGGTCTATGTTGAGCAATCTCCCGGCTTTGAAGATAGTGAGTACCCTAACCATGTCTATAAGCTCTCAAATGCGCTCTATGGGCTTAAGCAAGCACCAATAGCATGGTATGAATGCCTAAGAGACTTCCTAATCACTAAGGGCTTCAAAGTCGGTAAAGCCGATCCTACTCTCTTTACTAAAACTGTTGCAAAGGATTTGTTTGTATGCCAAATTTATGTTGATGATATCATATTTGGGTCTACTAACAAATCTACATGTGAAGAGTTTAGTAGGATCATGATTCAAAAATTCGAGATGTCTATGATGGGGGAGTTGAAGTATTTCTTAGGATTTCAAGTCAAGCAACTCCAAGAGGGCACCTTCATCAGCCAAACTAAATACATTCAAGACATACTTACAAAGTTTGGAATGAAGGATGCCAAGCCCATCAAGACACCCATGGGAACCAATGCGCATCTCGACCTTGACACGGGAGGTAAATCCGTAGATCAAAAGGTATATCGATCGATGATAGGATCCTTACTCTATTTATGTGCATCTCGACCAGATATTATGCTTTCCGTATGCATGTGTGCAAGGTTCCAAGCCGATCCTAAGGAAGTTCACCTTAAGGCCGTAAAAAGAATCTTGAGATATTTAGTTCATACACCTAAGTTTGGTCTTTGGTACCCCAAGGGATCCACCTTTGATTTAATAGGTTATTCAGATGCTGATTGGGCAGGGTGTAAAATTGATAGGAAGAGCACATCAGGGACTTGTCAGATTCTGGGAAGATCCCTGGTGTCTTGGGCTTCAAAGAAACAAAATTCAGTAGCTCTTTCTACCGCCGAAGCCGAGTATATTGCCGCAGGCTATTGTTGCGCGCAATTGCTTTAGATGAGGCAAACGCTTAGGGACTATGGCTACAAATTGAGCAAAGTCCCTCTCCTATGTGATAATGAGAGTGCAATCCGCATGGCGGATAATCCCGTTGAACATAGCCGCACTAAGCACATAGCCATTCGGTATCACTTTTTGAGGGATCACCAACAAAAGGGGGATATCGAGATTGCCTATGTTAGCACAAAAGAACAATTAGCCGATATCTTTACCAAGCCATTAGATGAGAAAACCTTTACCAAACTTAGGAATGAGCTAAACATTCTTAATTCTCGGAACTTTGATTGATACTTTGCACACATAGCTCATTTATGTACCTGCGATCATATCTTTTCATGTCTATGACTAATGTGTTTTCAAGTGAATTCCTATGCTAAGTCATAGATTGAAACGGAAATGGAGTCTTCGGCGAAGACAAGGCTTCCACTCCACTCTATCGGTATTGTTTACCCTTCGCCGTCACTCCGCACCGCTCTCCACTTTGGTATAATCTTCACTCTTATTACTAGTACCAATGGGGAGAAAGTAAAAAGGGCTCTTAAAAAAACTCCGTTTTTGGCGATTAATGCCAAAGGGGGAGAAATATAGCTCAAAGCAAAAGGACCGCACCACCACCAATTTCAAGTTTTTAAAAGAAGTTTTCAATTGGCATCTTATAATGAAAATTTTAAATAGACATATTTCAAAATTGGTATGTTTTCCAATTGGTTAGGATATTTCAAATTGGTATCTAAAACATTTGATCTTCTTTCAATTGATAAAACCCTCTTAACACTAAGAGGAGAATTTCATACAGGGAGAGTTTTGTTTAAGTCAAAGAAAAAGCATTTGAAACAGGGGGAGAAAATTTCAAATCTTGAAAATGCTTCTCGCAATCTTATTTATATACCTTTGACTATTTGCAAAAGACTTTGAAAAGATTTTCCAAAATAATTTGTAAAAACAAAACAAGTGGTGCAAATGTGGTCCAAAATGTTAAAAGAAAGAAAGCAATCCATGCATACCTAGTGAAAGTATAAATTGGTTTAATTCCAAGCGACCTTTGCACTTGCCTTATGCAAACTAGTTCAATTCTACACTTATATATTTGCTTTGGTTTGTGTTGGCATCAATCACCAAAAAGGGGAGATTGAAAGGGAAATAGGGTCAAACCTTTTCTTAAATGATTTTGGTCCTTGAAATGCCCAACACAAATAATTGGACTAACTAGTTTGCTCTAGATTATATGTTCTACAGGTGCCAAAGGTTCAATACAAACCAATAAAAAGATCTAAGTTAGGGTTCAAAAGGAAGGAGCAAAAGAAACTGAAGAGAACCCTGGTCTGGCGCACCGGATAGTGTTCGGTGCCCCAGGGACCGTACAGGCTGAACTCTTCACCTTTGGGTTTCTAGAGAGCTGCTCTGCTATAATTCACCGGACTGTCCGGATTGCCAGCGGAGCAACGGCTCCAGCGCAACGGTCGACTCCAACGGACACCTGCAAAAGTGCTACAGTGCGCGGACAGTCCGAGCAGAGACAGAGCAGCGCCAGAAGGTGCACCGGACAGTGAACAGTGTCTATCCGGTGCGGCACCGTACTGTCCGGTGCCCCAAACTGTCAGAGCTCCAACGGTCGAAACCGTCAGAACCCTAACGGTTGGGTGACGTGGCTGGCGCACCGGATTGTCCGGTGCGCCCATCGACAGCAGCCCTCCCCAACGGCTGTTTTGGTGGTTGGGGCTATAAATACTCCCAACCATCACTATTCAAGGCATCCAAGTTTCCAGCATATTGCATTCAATACAAGAGTTCTAGACTTCACTCCAAGACACAAAGAAGAGATCAAATCATCTACAAAGTCCAAAACCACTCCAAACACTTAGTGACTTATGAGAGAGAGATTTTCGTGTTCATTTGGGTTCTTGTCGCTTGGATAGCTTTCTTCTTCCTCTTTCTTGTTCTCAAGACACTTGTAATCAAACCAAGAGACACCAAGTTGTGGTGGTCCTTGTGAGGGGTCTAAGTGACCCGTTTGATTAAGGAGAAAGCTCACTCGGTCTAGGTGACCGTTTGAGAGAGGGAAAGGGTTGAAAGAGACCCGGTCTTTGTGACCACCTCAATGGGGACTAGGTTTGCAAGAACCAAACCTTGGTGAAACAAATCACCGTGTCACTCGCTTAATTTCTTGGTTGATTTGTTTTCGCCTCTCTTTTGGACTCGATTTTATTTCTAACGCTAACCCCGGCTTGTAGTTGTGCTTAAAGTTTGTAAATTTCAGTTTCTGCCAATTCACCCCCCCTCTAAGCGACTTTCACCAATCTAATCGCAACCGTCCGATTCGTACCTGATGCTCGGATTCGCGCCCTCACCCGCGCCCCTGCCGCTGGGCCCGGCCTATCAGCCCTACCTTAGGTCGCTGACACCCCGAGCCCACCTGTCAGTGCTTGTTGCGCGCCCGTGCCCGCGCGCTCGTCTGCGGGATCTAATCTAGGCCGTTGATCGGAGATCGGATGGTCAGTTTAGCCCCGTACCCCTTCGTGTGGCGGTTTTGCTTAAGAGACCCTCGGGTTTTTGAGATTCAACCCGCCGTCCTGAGTTTTAGCGCGCAGACCCCTGAACTCTTATAATCAGACCCCTGGCTTTTTAAATAATCACATAATTGGGCTTAGTTTAATATTTCAAACTTCAAAACATGTTTATTTCATATCTTTTTCATATGAGCTCCAAATTTAGTGGTTCAAATTGCAAATTGTTCATAGAAATATTATCTGTCCAAATTAATTATAATCACCCATAGTCTGTGCACTTTAATTTTATGCCTAGACTAGAGGTTAAGTTTATGTAATAATGTATTTGTTTAATAAAATAAATAAAAAGGAAATGCTAATGGTACTTAGATGTTTAATGTTGTGAGATTGATAAAATGTTGTGTATGAAGTTACCCATGTTGTAATTTTGTGTCCCACCAAAATTGGTAGAATTAAACTATGTAATCCATAATCACTGATCTCTAATTATATTAAACCCTAACATTTAAGTCTACCCTTTATATTCATAGTGTTTTATCAAACTTGTGTTCACTTGATTGTACATGTTTGGTGTGTTGTTCATCTGTCTTTTCCAAATGTATTGAATGTATGTTCGCTTTATTTAGACAACGAGCAGTCCGTGGTTCCTGAATGTGTTGCTGAAGATCTTCCTGAGCAACAACCTGGTGAAGGCAAGTGTTCTCTAACCCGTTATGTCCTACATACTTTATAATTCACCGTCCCGCATTACATTACGGAAACCTAAGGATTGACTAGTTTGTATTTACTTATCCTTGTTTACCTTTGGAGTTATCATGGTTAGCTTTATGCTATTGCTTTACTTTAATCAATGAACATGATGTGAATATTTATGATACGATGATGTTATCCTGATGATGTTCTTGTGATACTTTAGGGGACTCAGGCCATTTTTCTGAGCACCTCTTCGTAAGGACCTGTTTGGGGAGTGACAATCCAGGATAACGGTGCAACCACGAGGGTGGAATGGGACGCCCTTAGCTGATTAATTAGAGGAATCAGAGGAGTAGTTGGCTTCATCGTAGGGCCGTTAATGGGGTTCGGGCATAGTACTTGCTCTGCCGAGGCTGGTTGTAGAGGTTCTTGATTTGGTTTTGTTAGTCACCCTTCCTTTGGGGAGAGGTACTGTGTTTATCAAACCGGAGAAACCTAATGGGCAACTATGACCTCTGGGAAATCTTTGTAATGACCACGTAGAGATACCCTGCCAGGCCACCTAGGTAGTGGTCAATGGAGATTGGCTCTTTCCGGGCAGAATGGGAATCACGACTTGTGGGTAAAGTGTATGACCTATGTAGAGTGTTAGAAACGGGTATATCAGTCGTGCTCACGGTTATGAGCGGCCTTGGGATCCTCTTTGATTAGAAGAACTTTGGTTACTTTTATGGTGATGATTAATGATGATGGTATAATTATGATCTCTGGTATTTCCTCTTGGAGGGAGTACATTTGGGTAATAACTGGGTTTATTACTATAACTTGGCTCTACTAATAGTAATAAATACTTGACCAACTAAAAGCATCTGCTTAATTCCACATACAGCTAGTCCACTTTAGCCAAACATGATATTTGCTGACTACGTTGATGTGTACTCACCCTTGCTTTACAAACCACCCCACCCTAGGTTGTCCCCACTGTACTCAGTGCTCAGGAGGAGATACTGGCAACATGGAGGATTTTGAGGAGTTTCAGGACTACGACGAGTTCTAGTTATCTTAGTGGCAAACAACCAGTCAGCTGCCTATGAAGGCCTTATCTTCTACGTTTCGTACTTCCGCACTTTGATGTTAATGACTATGTTATAGACTCAGTGGATGTCTTGGACATCTTGTTGTAATAAGTACCTTTCCGCTATTTACTTTGAGCAATGTGTGATGATGTCCAATTATGTAATCGCTGTGTACGTGAGTTTCTGATCCTGGCACGTATATGGTTCACATTCGATTTGCCTTCCAAAATCGGGTGTGACAAGGGAGTTGAACCCAGTATCTGGTTTGACAAATGTTTGGAGTACTTCGGTATTTACCAGGTGCCTGAATTCATGTGGCCATCGTCTGCTTCACTACACATGGAGGGTAATGCAGCAAGGTGGATGCATGTGCACAAAAGGAGACCAGGGTTGGGAAATTGGGGCTCAATTCACCCGAGCAGTGCAGGAGAAGTTTGGAGCAGAAGAGAATTCCTGAGCAATGAGGGGCTTGCTGCAGTTAACACAGAAAGCTAGTTTAGAAGAGTATATTCGTGCTTTCGAAGAAGCTAGATTTGCCAATACATTGCATAATCCTGATCTGGGTGAAATTTTTTTGTGTCACAGTTTGTGAAGGTTTTAAAAGGGGAGTTGCAGGGGCATGTGATGGCCCAATTACCTCGGATAGTGGATCGAGCAATACTGTTGGCTCAGATACATCAAGAGGTGATCGAAATGAATAAAGCCAAATTTCAGAAGAATTTCCCAGGGGGCAAGGTGATGGTGAATATAGGAAAAGGAGATCCTAGAGGAGTGGTTTCACCTGATTTGGCTAAGGAGAGGCAGTTAAGAGATTTTCGGAGGTTGGATGATTTATGTTTTGGGTGTGGCGAGAAGTACAAGCCAGGACATCAAGCAAAATGTCCCAAAATGGGAGGGGCTCAGTTGCACCATTTGACTATAGAAGATATG
Organism: Zea luxurians; assembly: GCA_029449295.1. Lineage (NCBI taxonomy): Eukaryota > Viridiplantae > Streptophyta > Magnoliopsida > Poales > Poaceae > Zea > Zea luxurians. The sequence goes on from JAOPSE010000377.1 coordinate 465,685, forward strand.
GGGTTGGTCTTATCAGATGAAGTGCTGCAACAGCTAGATCAGGAAGATAAAGAAGTAGATGAAGCATGTAAACTGTTTCTGAATGCTATTAGTGGAACTGACCGTGAGGAATGTATGAGGGTTCGAGCTCTGATCCAAAACCAAGTGCTAGTGATGTTGGTTGACTCGGGTAGTTCCACAAGCTTTGTCAGCCAGAGAATAGTAGACCAGTTGATTCTGCCAACTGAAGCTGCTTCACTAGTCAAGGTTAAAGTGGCCAATGGCAAATTTATGTTGAGTTCAAGAAGGGTGGCATCACTGGAGTGGTAGGCTGATGGACATACATATGTCAGTGATATGAGAGTGCTGGATTTAGCAGCTTATGAAGCTATACTGGGCTATGATTGGCTCAAGAGCCACAGTCATATGGAGTGTGACTGGGACAACAAAATACTGACATTCAGGGATAAAAGGGTGAGGGTGCAGATGAGGGGTGATGGAGTGGGAAATAAAGAAGTGATACAAGTATCTGTTGTACAGCTGCACCGATGGATGGTGGGTAATGAGGTATGGGCTTTTGTGATGTTGGAAACAGTCTAGGAAGAAGTGACTGAAGGGGATCAGGAACCTTTGAGACAGATATTCAAGGGTTTGAGGACGTGTTTGCTGTGCCCACTGTTTTACCTCCATCCAGGGTATATGATCATCACATTCCCTTGCTGCTAGGATCTATCCCAGTGAATTCAAGGCTTTATAGGTACTCACCTTTTTCACAAGACATAAATAGAAAAATATGTGACAGAATTATTGGCTGTAGGCCTGATAGTACCGAGTACCAGTCCCTTTGCATCCCCAGTATTATTAGTGCAAAAAAGATGGTAGATGGAGGTTTTGTATTGATTATAGAAGGCTGAATTCTTTGACCATCAAAAATTGTTTTCCCATGCCATTGGTCGACGAAATCTAGGATGAGTTAGCAGGCACTCAATTTTTCGCTAGCTTGGATATGACCGTGGGGTATCACCAGATTCAGATGGCAGAAAAAGATGAGTTTAAAACTGCGTTTAAGACACATCACGGTCATTATCAGTTCTGAGTTATGCCTTTTGGTCTTACCAACGCACCAGCGACATTTCAGTGTGCTATGAACACAGTCCTAGAATCTTTTCTCAGGAAATTTGTTATGGTTTTTTGGACGATATCTTGATCTACAGTCCAAGTCTAGAGGAGCATTACAACCATCTTAGAATGGTACTGACCAAACTCAGAGAGCGCCAGTGTTTCTTGAAGCATAAGAAGTGTGCATTTGTGAAAAAGGAGCTGCAGTACCTTGGCCATGTGATCTCTAGAGATGGGGTAGCCACAGACCCTACAAAGACAGCTGCCATGTTGGCTTGGCCAAGACCTCGGAATGTGTCTGAGCTCAGCGGTTTTCTGGGACTTACAGGATACTATAGGAAGTTTGTGTGTGGTTATGGCATTTTGGCACAACCACTTACTCAGTTGCTGCAAAAACAACATGGATTCAAATGGAATGAAGAAGCTCAAGCAGCATTTGAGGCTCTGAAGAAAGCTATGACATCTACTCCTGTATTGGCTTTACCAAGATTTGATCTCCCTTTTTGGTGGAGACAGATGCATGTGAGAATGATATGGGTGTTGTGCTCATGCAACACGGGAAGCCCATGGCTTACATCAGCAAAGCATTGGGAGAAAGGAATAGACACTTGTCTATATATGATAAGGATTTTTTAGCCTTAATTCTTGCCGTCGAAAATTGGAGGCCATATCTGCAAAGAAGTCCATTTGTTATTAAGACTGATCACAAGTCACTCACATTCTTGGGAGAGCAACAGTTACAATCAGAACTGCAAAGAAAACCTATGGCTAGGCTAATGGGGCTGTAATTTCAGATTGCTTACAAGACATGGGTAGAGAATAGAGTGGCTGATGCTTTATCAAGAGTGGGGACTATGATGGAGTTGGTTGTCATCTCTAAGGTACAACCAGTGTGGATCTAGGAAATTTTAAATTCATATGTGACAGATGTTGAAGCTCAGACACTCATTACTCAACTGTTGGTGCACAACCCCAATGAACAAACTTTAAGGCATCATCATAAAGGGTGCAAAAATTTGAATAGGATCTAATTCTGCTCTCAGAACCAAACTAATTTCAGCTTTACATGATAGTGCCATAGGGGGGCATTCTAGAATACATGCCACTTATCAAAGAATCAATAAAATGTTCTGGTGGAAGGGGCTCAAGGTGGATGTCACTTAATTTGTACAACAGTGTTTAACCCGTCAGCAAGCTAAACCAGAACGGACCCATCAGCAGGGCTACTCTAACCTCTTCCTATTCCACACGGTATTTGGGCAGATGTTACAATGGATTTTATAGAAGGGTTGGCAAAATCCGAAGGTTTTGATACTATTATGGTAGTGGTGGACAGATTCACCAAATATGGGCATTTTCTCCCACTCAAACATCCCTTCACTGCTCAGGGAGTGGCACAGGTGTTCTTGGAGCAAGTGGTGAAGTTACATGGACCTCCCAAATCTATTGTTTCAGACAGAGACAAGATTTTCATCAGTTCTTTCTAGAAACATTTGTTTCAATTTATGGATGTTAAGTTACTGTTATCAACTGCCTACCATCCACAAACCGATGGCCAGAGCGAGCGGGTGAACCAATGTTTGGAGACCTATCTTAGATGTGCAGCCAATGCTCAGCCGTCTAAATGGAAATTATGGTTGGCCCTGGCAGAATTTTGGTATAACACTACCTACCATACCAGTCTCGGTTGTACTCCTTTCAAAGCAGTATATGGGTATGATGCGCCTATGTTGGCTTTTGCCTCAATCTGTAGTACCGGAGCATGGGTGTGTCACTGAATGGTTGGCTGACAGAGCTGTTTTCTCGGTTCATCTCAAAGAACATCTGGCTCGAGCTTAGAATCGCATGAAACAATTGGCTGATCGGGGTAGGACTGCAAGAGAATTTTAGGCTGGAGAGATGGTGCTACTGAAATTACAGCCCTATGCCTAGAAAACTGTGGTGAATCGTCCATGTCCTAAATTGGCATTTAAATTTTTCGGTCCTTCCAAGATATTGGCTAAGATTGGTCCTGCTGATTACAAATTGGATTTACATGACAATGGTCAAGTTCATCCTATCATTTAGGTCTCTCAATTGAAGCCATTTCATCCATCTCACACTACGATTTTCACTACTTTACCACCATTGTATTGTTCCTGAAGAAATTCTTGACCGACGTTTAGTGCGTAAAGGGAATCAAGTTGTTCCTTGGGTTCTTGTCCGTTGGTCTGGTGTTCCAGTGGAATCTGCTACTTGGGAGGATTATTATGTGGTGAAGACTCGTTTTCCTGAAGCACACGCTTTGGGTCAAGCGGATACTGAAGCCCGAGGAGTTGTCATGACCGGTGAGGATGCTACGTCTTCCTGTGTTGTTGGCAGGAATGAGTGATTCTGGGAGTAATAGTTTGCTTATTCTGGAGTTGGGCCGTGGACCATATTAGCGTATTAATTCAGTTGCAAAGTATGTTCTGGAGTATGTAATGAGCTGGCGAATAGCCATGCTATATATTTTGAACAGAGCTGAGTGGGCAGAGCATCGAATAACAGAAAGCAAAACAGAATCGTAACCAACTTATCTCGAGTTGTTGTGTGTTGCCGTCCCTTCGATGACCTCACGTCCTGGTGGTGGCTCACCGGCGGCCATGGGTTGTCTCACTTTAGGACCAGTTTGGGAGCATGCTTCCTCGCGTGGAATTCACATTTTTCCCTGTGCCGGCGGCCCACGCGGGATTTTTTCACGGGTACGGCACTAGCATGTTTGGAAGGCAGCATCGCAGAGTTATTGGCCCGGTCTCGGCCCAAATCCCGCGTGGAAACATCCCCGGTCACCGGACGTTGGGTGGCTATCCCCGGTTCGTCTTCTCTCGTCACATGGAGTTATCCGAACACGCCGCCGCCTTTGTCATCGCAGTGTCACCTCCGACATCGGCGTCACCTCGGGTCCACGCGCTAGCAACTCCGGCTCCTTAGGTGAGGGCTGAGTGGCTCACCTCCGCTCATATCATCCACTCAGGAGAGAGAATCGGACTTTGATCCACTCAAGAGCCTGGTCAATCCGGTCCTTCTCCGCGACTATTCTGATCCCAGTTCTTCGCCATCGCTGCTCGCTTCTCCAGCTCCCGCAGTCCGCACCCGCAGGTCGCCGTCGTCATCTCTCCATAGATCTCTCCACTCTCTAGTGACGGTGGAGCAGATAGCCACTGTGGTTTTTTTGTGTGCTGGTAGTGGACCTGTACGGTTCTCTTGCAAACAACCACTCGATAATTCTCTCAGGAACCGTGGAATGACCAAACAGCCACCGGGTAATTATCACAGTGAGGTATTTTCTGATAGGGAAGTACAGTGACAAGGAAATCTTCACCTTTGGTATTTTTCACTGGGTTAATTACCCTTTAGCTTCCAAACTAGCCCTTAGTGTAAAAACCTGACACTAGTACAATTTGGCTCTATACAAGCGGTAGGCTTTTTACATCCCAGGTGGTTCGGATAGAAAACCACCTGGGATGTGCTAGGCTATTCGGACCGCCTGTGATGTATTAGTATCACAAGCGGTTTTTATTTCGGACCGCTTGTGGTACTCGATTCGTTTCACAAACGGTCCGTAATGAAAAAATCGCCTATGATGCACAATTCGTATCACAGGCGGTTCTCAATTAGAACCGATTGTGATTTGATTACCATATTAATATTTTATTTTTTAACAAAAATATGCAAATACAATTTAAATGAATTTTAATAGCACATATAGATAACTAGAGACATTTTAAATTAATTGGCAACCACAATGCATAGTCGATCATATATGCTAATAAATACAATTTGATTCATACAATTTTTCATAAACTACGATTTTTCCGCATGTATGGCTTTAAGTTCTTATCAATTTTCTTTTCCACACGCTTGATTCTCTCTGGACCGTTAAAGACGACCATCTCTTCATACTTATTGTATTCCTCATCTCCGTCTCCCACATTCTCAACTCCAACAATTTTTTTGCTTTCCAGAAATAACTACATGCATCTTCTTATCTGCTGGATCGAGTACATAGAACACTTGTACAATACATTCAGCGAGAACCCACGGGTCATATTTATATCCTACTTTCTTTAAGTCTACCAGTGTGAGTCCGTAGTTATCCACTATCACCCCCATGGGATGTTGTACCCATTGGCACTTAAATAAGGGTATTTTCATGCTTGGGCCATAATCAAGTTCCCATATTTCCTCTATGAATCCAAAATATGTGGTCTTCTATCCCTGTAGGTCAAAAGCATCGATACAAACACCGCTATTTTGTGCAACACTTTTCATGTCTTTTGATTTAGTGTAGAATGTGTACCCATTGATGTTATATGCTTGCCATGATGTCACAAAACACGATGGCCCAGAAGCCAAATTCTTCATTGTTTTCTCTTCCAAAGAGTCTTCGAATGGGATGTTTTTGTCCATTAACCATTCGCTGAAACGATGTTTGTGCTCCCTCATGATCCAGTCCTCTGTGCGGTTCTGATTTTCTTTACGAAGCTCATCCAGGTGTTCCTCTATGTAAGGCTCGGCTATCGCGAGATGTTGTAGTACACTACCATGAGCATAATGTACTAGCTTATAATCCTCAACGCGAAAAGTTTTCATGTCCATTCTCCCTCTCCCACATAGTTTACCCTCATGTTTAGGTACAAGCACACCTATCATTGTTTCGTCACTGATGTAATCTATACAGCTCTCAATCACTTCTTCTGTAGTGTATCCCTCCATGATTGAACCCTCTGGGTGAGCGCGATTTCACACATAACCTTTTAATACTCCCAGGTATCGCTCCAACTGAAACATATGATGTAAATATAGTGGCCCTAATATTTTTATCTGATCCACGAGATGTATGATTAGGTGTACTTGCATATCAAAAAATGATGGAGGAAAACACATTTCAAGCTTGCACATAGTCTCGATGATGTATGTCTTTAGATAGTCCAAGTCTTCTAAAGCTATTAATTTTTGTGAAACCGCATTGAAAAAGTAACACAAGCGTGTGATGACAACTTTGACATGCTCTGTTTCGAGTGCTCTTACCGCAATTGGGAGGAACACCGTCATCATCACATGACAGTCATGAGAGTTGTAGCCAAATAGAGACAAGTCCTTCATCCTGACTAGTTTGCTGATATTGGATGAGAAACCTGTGGGCACTTTGACCCCACGCAAACATTTGCAAATTTTTGTTCTCTCCTCAACTGACAAGTTGTAGCTAGCTCGGGGGAGGTAAGGCTTCCCTTTGCCACTATCCACTAGATGAAGTTCCGATCTGATTTGAAGATCTACTAGGTCATTGCGTGATTTAAGTCCGTCCTTTGTCTTACTCGGCATGCCAGCAAGGTTCCAATGATGTTGTCAAAAACATTCTTTGTTACATGCATCAAATCAATGCTGTGGCAAATTTCCATATCCTTCCAGTATGGGAGGTACTTGAAAAAAATTGATTGCTTTTTGAAAGTTGTGTAAGTTGAAGGGTCAACTCTCTTTGTCTTTTCTCCTTTGTTTTTCCCTTTCCGAATACAACATGAATGTTCTTTACAATTTCAAAAAAACAAGTTTCCCACTATAAGGCTTTGGTGCACCTTCACTTTCCAGTTCATTGTTAAATTCCTCTTTCATCTTTCGGTACTTATGCTGCTTCATCAAGAACCATCTGTGTCCCATGAACACCAACTTCTTGGATGATTTAAGATACAAGGAAGCAGTTCCATCGACACACACTACACAACCATTCTTTCCTTTAGTCTTTTGCCCTGATAGTGTGGTGCCACCGGGAGAATCATGGATGGTAACAAATATAATTACTATTAAGTTGAAATACTCATGGCAATACTCATCCCATATTCGAACTTCTTCATTCCACAGCTTTGTCATATCTTCCATAAGAGGTTCCAGGAACACATCAATGTCAACACCAACTGCTTTCGGGCCTTGAATAAGAATAGACAACACAATGTACTTTCTTTTGTGACACAGCCATGACGGAAGGTTGTACATCGTTGAAGTCACGGGCCAGGTGCTATGTACACTTCTTTTTTCACCAAATGGATTCATTCCGTCTGTACCCAAAGCAAATCTTACATTTCTGGTTTCTTTGGCAAACTCAGGATACATAAGATCGAAAATTTTCCATTGTGATGCATCAGCAGGGTGTCGAATCTGTTTGTTATTCTGCATGCGATTTTCAGCATGCCAACGCATAAGCTCAGCCTCCCTAGGATTTGAGAACAAACGTTTCAAGCGATCAATTACTAGAAGATACCACATCACCAAAGCTAGAATCTTTGACTTCTTTTTCCCATCCATGTCATCAAAAGTGTCATCGTCACTTTCAGGTCCAATAGTGGATTTCTTGTTTTTATTTTTCTTTGGAAACTTTTTTACACACTCTTGATTGTAGCTCTTCTTGTATCGACTGACATTGCAAATTGGACATCTTGTTGCTTGCTTTTTGCTTTCATTGCAAGTCCTAAATCCAAGATCAATGCTGAATGGTTAGAAAGAGATATGGTTTCCGTCGGCGTGGCTAAGGTTGTAAAAGACTTGCTTTACTTTATGCGTCGTGAAGTTCTTCATCAACAAGGGCTATTCTACAATATAAATGGAAATTTGCAACACTTCCCAGAACTAAGTTTGTACACGATAGCACACAGTGTTTAGATCTTTAGTTTGGAACTTGAGATGTTCAGTTGTATATGGAACTTGAGATGTTGAGTTGTTGAGTTGTATATGGAACTTGATATGTGTATCATTGTGGTTTGGTGCTAATACTAGTACTGTTATCGTTCTGTGAATGTGATTTGTGATGTGTATGAATCTGATTTATGAATCTGGATTCTGTATATTGATTTGTTATGAATATCATTTGTATATTAATTCTGTATATGAATCTGAAATCTGCATATGAATCTGGAATCTGTATATTGAAATACAGTCGGACCTATATTTAAAACCGCATGTGGTATGTGTCTAACACAAGCGGCTAGGACTAGAAACCGCTTGTGATGAGTGTCTATTGTAGGCGGTTCCTTTAGCTAGAACCGCCTGTGATGTGTGTTTATCACAAGCGGTTTTAGATTGACCGCCTGTGATGTTGTTTTACATCATAGGCGGTGCACCACAAACGGTTCCTGGAACCGCCTATGTAGAGGCTAACTGGACCGCCTGTATAGAGGTTTACTGTAGTAGTGTGAGGGACTGGACCGTGGATTTGGTATTTTATTAAAAGTCTAGGGTCTCTCTCTCCAATTGGAATAACTTGAGGTTTGATAGTTCGGGGGGTCGCAGGGATCCGTATTTATATTCTGGAAGGAGCCCATGACAGCACAACTATCTCGGCCACGGATTTTGACTCAAACATGGCAGTGGATCAGTGGATGTTGAATCAGACACAGAGAAAAAAAACTAGGCTCCAGGGTCCACAAGTCAGCGACTATGAACGTGCGTGCATGCACCAGAGCGAGAGTCCAAGGGCAAAAGAACGCGGGTTGGGTGAAGAATCTGTGCTGAGCCTGGTCTCTTCATCCGAGTCGAACTCGAAGGCAAACTAGGGAAGAAGCTTCTGACCAGCGGGCCTAACTCGTAAGCATTGCGGGAATAAATAGTGGGGTCACACATCGCAGGTTCCTAGGTTTACGCCTTCACGTCTTGTTGTGGGTGGGCTGCGGGATACATGGTCGAGCTGAGCCATCAGGTGGCCCACGCGGTTGGGAACAGAGGAGAGAGGGGCTAGGCTAGAGATGTCGATGGGGAATTCCCCACCGGGTTATAGTATCCCAGACCCATCCCTATCATGTTTGATCTGTCTTCATACCCATCCCCATACCCATTATGGGTGCAAAACTCCTCTCATACCCATCCCCATTCGAGTTTTGGGTCCCCATTAGGTCCCCAACCCCAATTAAGAGATAACTAGGTACTAACAGCTATCACAAACTATCCAGATTTCATACATCACCACACCAGATTTCATACATCACCACATCGGCAAGCACTCACACATGAACCATGATCCATTCATCCATCCATTAGAAAAGAAATCAGTACTTCAGGACCAATAGAAGAAATGGAGAAATGGAGTCTGGTCACCATCCGAGTTGGCGCCTGAGAATCCATGGTCGTCACCGTCGTCCTAGGCTCCTAGCAGTCGGCGGTGCTCCTCATCGCTGGTGAAGTCACCAGTGTGCAGTGCCAGCGCAACTGTCCAGGCATGCGGCGGCTGGCCGGCTAGGCAGGGCGTAGCATATGGCTGGTTATTTTAGGGTTTTGTTTTTTGCTAGTCTGCTAGTTGCCTTGCTGTGTTGCCTTGTTGGGCTAGGACCTGGGGTCTGGTGCGATGTCGTGCTGGGCTTGGTGGCCGGCTCGACCTCAACTCATTCATACAAACAAGACATGTGTACAATTATGAAATACCCATGGGTAATCGGGTTCGGATTATTGCTTCCCAAACCCATACCCGTTTAGCCAATGGGTGAAGATTTTGTCCCATATCCATACCCATGGGAATAATTTTTGTCCCATACCCGTTGAAAGGGAAATGTGCCCTTGGGCCATTTCTAAGTATTTTGGTGATTGAGTGCCAACACATGTGCTTAATTGTGAATTTATGTACATGGATGAACAAGGTGCAAATCATGAAGTAAAGGTATGTTTCTAAGCCTTAGTACATTGGTTTTGAATACTAATATACTTGTCTAAGTGTTAGAAACAGAAAGTAGAAGAGAAGAAAAGAGGAGACAAAGACTTGACTGTGTGCAGCCAAGACTCAGTTTGGTCTGGAGCACCGGACTGTCCGGTGTGCACCGGACAGTGTCCGGTGCGCCAGACTGACTCGGCGCAAACTAGCTGCTCTCGGGAATTCGCCGACGGCGTACGGCCAAAATTCACCGGACTGTCCGGTGTGCACCGGACTGTCCGGTGAGCCAACGGTCGGCCGCGCAATCTGCGCGGGACACGTGGCGGAGCCAACGGTCGGAAGAAGGCACCGGACTGTCCGGTGTGCACCGGACATGTCCGGTGCGCCAACGGCTCTCAGATCTACAACGGTCGGCAACGGTCGGAAGCGCCAGTTATGGAAACAAATCAGGCACCGGACAGTGTCCGGTGTGCACCGGACTGTGCGGTGCCCCCGTCGACAGAAGGCAAGGATGGCCTTCCAGAATTGCTCTCAACGGCTCCTAGCTGCCTTGGGGCTATAAAAGGGGCCCCTAGGCGCATGGAGGAGACACACAAGCAATCTTTGAGCATTCTTGATCATCCACACTTAGTCTTTGCGCTTTCATTTGTGATTCTAAGTGATTCGAGCTCCGTTCTAGTGAGAACTTTGTGATACTCTTGTGAGCTCGAGTCTTGGCCGTGTGTGTGCGCATTTCACTGTGGATTTGTGTGTGTTGCTTCCCTCCCTTACTCTGTGTTTCATTTGTGATCATATACTTGTAAGGGCAAGAGACTCCAATTTGTGGAGATTCCTTGCAAACGGGATAGTGAAAGGAACAACAAAACACCGTGGTATTCAAGTGGGTCTTTGGACCGCTTGAGAGGGGTTGATTGCAACCCTCGTCCGTTGGGACGCCACAACGTGGAGTAGGCAAGCGTTGGTCTTGGCCGAACCACGGGATAAAACCACTGTGTCACCTCTGTGCTTGATTTTCTTGTGGTACTGTGTTTTGTTGAGACTTCACCTTAGCCACTTGGCAATAATCGTGCTAACGCTTAACAAGTTTTTGTGGCTTAAGTTTGAAGTTTTTACAGGATCACCTATTCACCCCCCCCCTCTAGGTGCTCTCACCCGTACCCTAATAGGGAAATTCCCCATGAGTTAGCGGGTATCGGCTCCCCATTGACATCTCTAGGCTGGGCCAAGGTGACAGTGCTGGCCCATGGAGCTACATGTTTCTTCTCTCTCTATTTTTAGTTTTGAATTCCAAATCAAATTCAATCGAAAATTGAATTTAAAATTCAAGCTTCCACAATCAAAATAGTGCTTCCAGCATGAAGTGCACGCAAAAGTAATTATTTACCAAAAATGTATTGAATACTTGATCCATATAAAAGCACTTTAACTTAAATAATTATTTGGAGAATTTATTTAGGTTCTATAATGAAACTTTTTGGGTAATACATCATCCTTCTGTGAGAGAGAGATATCCATTGGGTTCTTATGAACATAGAAACGCTTCATGGGCCACCTGATAGGCCTCCCGACGGCTTGCCTAGCAAGATAGGCCCTCGGATCACAACCAGGCCGGATGAGCTCGACCCAAGGAAACAGAGACCGGACGTCCGAGTCATGCACAGACCAAAACACTGATATCTCGCGCGAAGAGGTTGCACACACCTGAAGGGCTAAACACTCGGCGTTAAGTCAGCTGAGCAAGCGACCGAACTCTGGATAAGCAGGAATGCATGCCGCGTTAAAAGATGATTCATGTAGAGTTAGATAGCGATCACAACTTATAAAGGGATAACCCTATGGTCATCTATATAAGGCCGAGGGGTACCCCTACGAATAGCATCTCATCTTATCACATCCTAGCACCACCACATAGCTCATTAGACCTCTTGTAGCAACCACACGCTACTAGATCGACAAGAGAACTCATCTTCCAGCACCCTCAGCTCACCTGTAATTCATGTACATTAGTGAAATTCCAATGCACAGCCTCGACATGAAGCAGGGTGTTATGTATTCTAGCAGCCCGAACCTGTATAAATCCTTGTGTGATCCGATGTGCTCCCGCACGTACCATCGAGTCACAGTCAACGACGCCGTCCTGCTCAAAAGCATCACATGGGGAACCCCATTGTGTGCAGTCGGGTCATAAACACCGACATCTAGCGCGCCAGGTAGGGGGCGCCACGTTGATCCACGACGACTCCATGGTTATTGTTGGGTACCGTAATTAGGGGTACCCCCAATGCTCCTTAAACCGGCTGCAAAACATCTTCAGAGCAGACTGTGTGACTGGTAAGCGCGGTTCAAAGTTGAAACCTCAGGGACGCAATCTCGTCATGCTCGAGCCCAGCCTCGGGCAAGAACAAAAGTCCCGGACGGATTCACGCCTCGCCCGAGGGCCTCCTCAGGCAGTGGGCGCACCCTCGGCTCGCCCAAAGTCCAGCGCGGGCAAGCTTCGTCGTGCAGCGGTCTCGGCCAAATCGCCTCACCAACCGACCATATCGCATGCGCATTTAATGCGGGGATCGCCTGACACCTTATCCTGACACGCGTGCCTCAGTCAGCAAGGTCGAAGTGACCGCAGTCACTTCGCCCCTTTACTGACCGTTCTGACAGGAAAACAATGCTATTCACCCCGACTGTTGTGCCAACCACCAGGGTAAAACTGACAACAGTAAGTCACGACCTCCCCCGAGTTCAGCCTCGGGCGCAACAGGGAGCTCCGCCTTGCCCGACCTCAGGCCTCAGCCTCAGCCTCAGCCTCGGGAGAAGGTCTCCGCCTCGCCTGACCCCAGGCCTCGGCCTCGGCCTCGGCCTCGGGAGGAGTCACAGCCTCGCCCGACCTCAGCCTCGGCCTCAGGAGAAGTCTCTGCCTCGCCCGACCTCGGCCTCGGATCGACTACGCTACAGGGGATACATCATTACCCTACCCCTAGCTAGCTGCCTCAGGCTATGAAGGAACAAGACCGGTGTCCCATCTAGGTTACTCCGGTAACAGGTAATGATGGTTCCCCACGTGCGCCCATGACGTCGGTTGCTCTCAACCCCCTACGGAAGCAAGGAAACGTCAGCAGGATCCATGCCGCACCGCCAGCTGTGCTTCTACAGGGCTCAAGGCACTTCTCCGACAACCACGTTAGTACATGTACAGGGCTCAAGGCAATTCTCCGCCAGCCACGTTAGCACATAGCTACACCCCCATTGTACAGCTGGGCATCCCCTTGTGTCTATAAAAGGGGATGTCCAGGGCCTTCATAAGGCACGGACGCACGACGTAGACGAGCGGAGGCAGGCAGAGTAGGAGAGACGTGGTGGAGGCAAACTCAGACAGCTCACCTCAGGGCCGAACTCTCTCCCTCTCTCTCTCTTGCTCTCTCACGACGCTTGTAACCCCTACTACGAGCACCCCGGTGCAAGATAACATAAGCCTCATTCCCCTCTTGTGTTCCATCTTGCATCAACCCATCTGGGCAGGGACGCGTGACGACAAATTCACTGGTCGGTTGACGGTCCTCGCGGGTCCGAAACGTCGACAATTGGCGCGCCAGGTAGGGGCCTGCTGCGTGTTGACAAACACTTTCCCGTTGAAGTTCCAGATCGGTAGCTTTCAGCAGCCTCTTCAGCCTAGGATGGTGCTCCGCTTCGGGAGTCTCGAGTTCATGTCCCGCGACGGCAGCTACAACATGGTACTCCTCCCCTCACAGCACGACAACAACGACGGTCGTCGGCCCGCCCGACGGAGGCGAACTCGACGACGTCGTCTCCCCGCGGCAGAAGAGGAACACCCGGGTTTGCCCCGCCACCCTCCTCGCCGGAGGAGGAGACGGGGCAACCGTGGCCAGGCAGGAGGCGGCACCTTGTCGGCTGTCGGACCAAAGCGAGTCGACGGCGCCAGCACCCCTGCGGGGGGACATGTCGGGTGTTGTCCTTGCACCTAAGACAACGATGGATGTCGCTTCCCAGCAACGTGCCAACCCTAAGCGGACTAATGACGCCAGCACCCTCACGAAGGACCTGTTGGACGTTAGCCTCGTACCTGAGATAACGGTGCATTCCGTCCCCGATGCGACTTCACCACCGTCCATCAACCAAGAGGTACCATCCGTTTTCCACCCTGTTCCCTTCAGATTCAGCTTCGATCCACCAAGCGACCCCACTTCGGTGAGCGCTTTCGCAAGGGCATATCCTGACATTCTAGGGTACCATATGTGGTCAACTTGGGACTGACTGACGGCCGTCTCAACCTCCGGACCCACGGGTTCCGAGGAAGAAGACGACCCCGACTTCGGTTGGGATTTCTCCGGGCTTCGTGATCCCAGTGCCATGCGAGACTTCATGTCCGCATGTGACTACTACCTCTCTGGCTGCCCCGACGATGACCACAGCCTTGACGACAAGGGTTATGGCCCAAGTCGTGAGTGTTTCCACATCGATCAGGGGGATCACGACGGAGACAACCACCTCGGCATGCCGGAAGATGACGACGCCCCTGTGCCTGCGTCTCGCGTTGAGATCCTGCGGGAGCTAGCTGTGGTCCAAGTCCCTGCGGGGGGTCAGGACACACAGCTCGAGCAACTCCATGAGATGCAGGCCAAGCTCGACGAAGAAGCGGGGCGGCTTGTGAAGCTCCGACAAAACATCGAGCAAGAGTGGGCAGGCCGAGCACTCGCCGGAGGAGTGCGTCATCAGGCCCGGGACGTCCAGCGCCGTATCGTTGACGATGCCAGGGTAGGGCTTCCCCCGGCCTTCAGCGGGGCCGGCCAGAACCTAGCCGCAGCGGCGATGCTACTTCGAACGATGCCAGAGCCGTCCACCACTGAAGGGTGACGTATCCAGGGCGAGCTCAAGGGCCTCCTAGAAGACGCCGTTGTCCAACGAGCCGAGAGCTCTGCCTCCTGGAGGCGAGGAGACCCCTCGGAGCATCGTGCAACGCCCTCCCGACGCATGAGGGAGGCCTCGGTCCACACCGAGCGCACGCGGGATAGGACGCCTGCAGCCCCGGATTGCCTCGGCGACGAACAACATCGCCGCGACCGTCGAGCCCACCTCGAGGAAAGGGTGCGCCGAGGCTACCACCCCAGGCGCGGGGGACGCTACAACAGTGAGGAGGATTGGAGTCCCTCGCCCGAGCCACCAGGTCCACGAGTCTTCAGCCGGGCCATACGACGAGCGCTGTTCCCGGCCCGGTTCCGAGCCCCGATTACCATCACCAAGTACTTAGGGAAGATAAGGCTGGAGTTGTGGCTTGCGGATTACTGGCTGGCATGCCAGTTGGGAGGGACGGACGACGACAACCTCATCATCCGCAACCTCCCCCTTTCCTCTCCGACGCTACCCGGGCCTGGCTGGAGCATCTGCCTCCTGCGCAGATCTCCGACTGGGACGACCTGGTCAAGGCTTTTGCTGGAAATTTCCAGGGTACGTACGTGCGCCCTGGGAACTCATGGGATCTCCGAAGCTGCCGCCAGCAGCCAGGGGAATCCCTGCGATAGTACATCTGGCGGTTTTCAAAGCAGCGCACCGAGTTGCCAAACATCACCGACTCGGACGTCATCGGGGCATTTCTCGCCGGCACCACTTGCCGAGACCTGGTGAGCAAACTGGGACGCAAGACTCCCACCGAGGCGAGCGAATTGATGGACATCGCCACCAAGTTCGCCTCTGGTCAGGAGGCGGTTGAAGCCATCTTCCAAAAGGACAAGCAGCCTCAGGGAAGACAGAAGGAGGACGCCCCCGAGGCGTCCGTCCAGCGTGTCACAAAGAAGGCCAAGAAGAAGGCGCAAGCAAAACGCGACGCCATTGACGCGGATCTCATCGCTGCTGCCGAGCACAGGAACCCTCGGAAGCCTCCCGGAGGGGCCAACGCGTTCGACAAGATGCTCAAGGAGTCGTGCTCCTATCATAGGGGTCCCATCAAGCACACCCTTGAAGAGTGCGACATGCTCCGACACTACTTCAATAAGGCTGGACCCTCGGCAGAAGGTGGTAAGGACCAAGGCAACAACAGGAAGGGGGGCGACAAGGAAGAGGAGTTCCCGGAGTTCCACAACTGCTTCATGATCTACGGCGGACAAGTGGCGAATGCCTCGGCTCGACACCGTAAGCAGGAGCGCCGGGAGGTCTGCTCGGTGAAGGTAGCGGCGCCAGTCTACCTAGACTGGTCCGAGAAGCCCATTACCTTCGACCAAGGTGACCACCCCGACTGCGTACCGAGCCCAGGAAGGTACCCGCTCGTCGTTGACCTTGTCATCGGCAACGTTAGGCTCACCAAGGTCCTCATGGACGGAGGCAGCAGCCTCAACATCATCTACTCCGAGACCCTAGGGCTCTTGGGGGTCGATCTATCCACGATCCGGGCCAGTGCAACACCTTTTCACGGGATCGTCCCCGGTAAGCGCGTCCAGCCCCTTGGGCAACTTGATTTGCCCGTCTGCTTTGGAACTCCCTCCAACTTCCGAAAGGAAACCCTCACTTTCGAGGTAGTCGGGTTCCGAGGGACCTACCACGTGGTGATGGGAAGACCGTGCTACGCCAAGTTCATGGTCGTCCCCAACTACACGTACCTCAAGCTCAAGATGTCGAGCCCCAATGGAACCATCACCGTCGGATCCTCATACCGCCGCGCTTACGAGTGCGACGTGGAATGCGTGGAGTACGCCGAGGCCCTCGCTGAGTCCGAAGCCCACATCGCCGACCTGGATTGCCTCTCCAAAGAGGCGCCCGACACGAAGCGGCACGCCGGCAACTTCGAACCGGCCGAGGCGGTTAAGTCTGTCCCTCTCGACCCCAGCAACGACGCCGGCAAGAAAGTCAGGATCGGCTCCGAGCTCGACCCCAAATAGGAAGAAGTGCTCATCGACTTTCTCCGCGCAAACACCGAAATTTTTGCGTGGAGTCCCTCGGACATGCCTGGCATACCGAGGGATGTCGCCAAGCACTCACTGGACATCCGAGCCGGTGCTCGACCCATGAAGCAGTCCCTGCGCCGTTTTGATGAAGAAAAGCGTAGGGCCATAGGCGAGGAGGTCCATAAGCTAATGGCTGCAGGGTTCATCAAAGAGGTATTTCATCCAGAATGGTTAGCTAACCCTGTGCTTGTAAAGAAAAAAGGTGGGAAATGGAGGATGTGCGTAGACTACACTGGTTTAAACAAAGCATGTCCAAAGGTTCCCTACCCTCTGCCTCGCATCGATCAAATTGTGGACTCCACTGCTAGGTGTTAAACCCTGTCTTTCCTCGACGCCTATTCAGGCTATCACCAAATCAAGATGAAAGAATCCGACCAGCTCGCGACTTCTTTCATCACACCCTTTGGCATGTATTGTTATACTACTATGCCATTTGGCTTGAGGAATGCAGGTGCAACTTACCAAAGGTGCATGAACCATGTGTTCAGAGAGCACATCGGCCGAACGGTCGAGGCTTATGCCGATGACATCATTGTCAAAACAAGGAAAGACTCCGACCTCGTCTCTGACCTTGAAGTGACATTCAGGTGTCTAAAAGCGATGAGCGTAAAACTCAACCCTGAGAAGTGTGTCTTCGAAGTCCCCCGAGGCATGCTCCTAGGGTTCATCGTCTCCAAACGAGGCATCGAGGCCAACCCAGAGAAAATTGCGGCCATCACCAACATGGGACCCATCAAAGATCTAAAAGGAGTACAAAGAGTCATGGGATGCCTTGCGGCTCTGAGCCGCTTCATCTCGTGCCTCGGCGAGAAGGGATTGCCCTTGTACAGCCTCTTAAGGAAGGCCGAACGCTTCACTTGGACCCCCGAGGCCGAAGAAGCCCTCGGCAACCTTAAAGCACTCCTTACTAACGCGCGCATCTTGGTGCCCCCAGCTGAGGGAGAAGCCCTCTTGGTCTACATAGCCGCAACCACTCAGGTGGTCAGCGCCGCGATCGTAGTTGAGAGACAAGAAGAGGGGCATGCACTGCTCATCTAGAGGCCGGTCTACTTCATTAGTGAGGTGCTATCCGAGACCAAGATCCGCTACCCAAAAATCCAGAAGCTACTGTACGCAGTGATTCTGACACGGCGAAAGTTGTGACACTACTTCGAGTCTCATCCGGTGACTGTGGTGTCATCCTTCCCCCTGGGAGAGATCATCCAGTGCCGAGAGGCCTCGGGTAGGATAGCAAACTGGGCAGTGGAACTCATGGGCGAAACACTTTCATTCGCTCCTCGTAAGGCCATAAAATCTCAAGTCTTGGCAGACTTCCTGGCTGAATGGGTCGACACCCAATTGCCGACAGCTCCAATACAACCCGAACTTTGGACCATGTACTTCGATGGGTCGCTTATGAAAACAGGAGCAGGTTATGGCTTGCTCTTCATCTCACCCCTCGGGGAACATGTACGCTACGTACCGCGCCTCCATTTTCCAGCGTCAAACAACATGGCCGAGTACGAGGCTTTGGTTAATGGGTTGCGCATCGCTGTCGAGCTAGGGGTTCGGCGCCTCGACGCTCGTGGTGACTCGCAGCTTGTTATTGACCAAGTCATGAAGAACTCTCACTGTCGCGATCGGAAAATGGAGGCCTACTGCGACGAAGTTCGGCGCTTGGAAGACAAGTTCTATGGGCTGGAGCTCAACCATGTTGCTCGACGATACAACGAGACCGTAGATGAGCTGGCGAAAATAGCCTCGAGGCGAACGACGGTTCCCCCAGACGTCTTCTCCAGGGACATATATCAACCATCCATCAAACTCGACGACGCGCCCGAACCCGAGGAGACCTCGGCCCAGCCCGAGGTACCCTCGGCCGCCGAGGATGAGGCCCTGCGCGTTGAGGCAGAACAGAACGGGGTTGCGCCAAACCAAAACTGACAGACCCCGTATCTGGAATATCTCCTCCGAGGAGAGCTGCCCCTCGACAAGGTCGAAGCTCGGCGACTGGCTCGGCGCGCCAAGTCATTCGTTTTACTGGGCAATGAAAAAGAGTTGTACCATAGAAGCCCCTCGGGCATCCTCCAATGATGCATATCCAGTGCCCAAGGACAAGAGCTATTACAAGAAATACACTCAGGGGCTTGCGGTCACCATGCAGCACCTCGGGCCCTCGTGGGAAACGCTTTCCGACAAGGGTTCTACTGGCCGAGCGCGGTGGCCGACGCCACTAGGATTGTATGCTCCTGCCGAGGGTGTCAATTCTACGCGAGACAGACGCACCTGCCCGCTCAAGCCCTATAGACAATACCTATCACTTGGCCGTTTGCCGTATGGGGTCTGGACCTCGTCGGTCCCTTGCAGAAGGCACCCGGGGGCTTCACGCACCTGCTGGTCGCCATCGACAAATTCTCCAAGTGGATCAAGGTCCGACCCTTAACCAGCATCGGGTTCGAGCAGGCGGTGGCGTTCTTCACAAATATCATCCATCGCTTTGGGGTCCCAAACTCCAACATCACCGACAATGGCACGCAGTTCACTACGAAAAAGTTCCTGTACTTCTGCGAAGACCACCACATTCGTGTGGACTAGGCCGCCGTAGCTCACCCAATGACAAATGGGCAGGTGGAGCGCGCCAACGACATGATTTTGCAGGGACTAAAACCGAGGATCTACAACGACCTCAATAAGTTTGGCAAGCGGTGGATAAAATAACTACCCTTGGTGGTTTGGAGTCTGAGGACGACGCCGAGCCGGGCCACGGGCTTCTCGCCGTTTTTTCCTAGTCTATGGGGCCGAGGCCATCTTACCCACGGACTTGGAATACGGTTCCCCGAGGACAAAGGCTTACAACGACCAAAGCAAGACCAGCCAAGAGGATTCATTGGACCAGCTGGAAGAGGCTCGGAACATGGCCTTACCACACTCGGCGCGGTATCAACAGTCTCTACGACGCTACCATGCCCGAAGGGTTCGGCCCCGAGACTTCCAAGTGGGAGACTTGGTACTTCGGCTGCGACAAGACGCCCGAGGGCACCACAAGCTTACTCCTCCCTGGGAAGGGCCATTCATCATCGCCAAGATTTTGAAGCCCGGGACATACAAGCTGGCCAACGATCAAGGCGAGGTCTACAGCAACGCTTGGAACATCGAATAGCTACGTCGCTTTTATCCTTAAAATGTTTCAAGTCGTTCATGTATCTCGCTTTCTTTACATGCATAAATAAAGTCTAACCATCAAGGAAGGATCAACCTTGCCTCAGCAAAGCCCGACCCTCCCTCGGGGGCTAGAAGGGGGGAACCCCCCTCTGCGTCAAAATTTTCCTCGGAAAAGTTTTCTACCAAAACGACTTTCGTGCTTTTCGACTATATCGATAACGGAATCCTAAAAACGACGAGAGGAACACTTAAACGGCAAGGCCAACCGAGCCGAGGGACTCCTACGCCTCCGGGATACAGATACCTCACTCATCACCTTCCACGAAAAGTAACTCGCGCTCGAATAAGCGATTCTGCTACCAACGAACAAGTCCTAATGCATGAAACGAGTGGAAAGAAAACGCAGCTTTATAACCTGACAATAAAAGTGTTTAGGCCTCAGTGGCCGCAAAATACATACGCATACTTAAAACAAATTGTTCCTGCAGGATCAGACATCGGCAGGGGAGGAGCAGCACCCTCGGTGTCGTTTCCACCCTCGGCAGAATCTGGCCCGACCTCAGACAACGATGCGGGCGGAAGGATCTCCACCTCAAAGAAGGAAGCCAGCGCCGCGCTTGGGCCCTCAACAGCCGCGTCAAGCCTCTGGACCTCGGCTAAGGCAGCCTCCACTTCGTCGGGTAAGCAGTACCCCTCGTTGACCCGTTCCAGATCCACGTCGTAGTGGGAAGCAAGCATGGTGAAGGCCCGCCTAACGCCATGGTGCAGCGCCCCGCGGAGTCTACTGTGCACATGGCCGCCCAAGGCTCGCAGGTGACTCTGGGGGGAGCTACCCGAGGGGACATCGTCGAGACCAAAGGCCCGGCAAAAGGCCGAGATGGCCTCGGACATGGCCACGCGCTCGGCCTCCTTCTGCTCAGCCGCCTCGGCAAGCACCTTGCAGTTCTTGACGGACTCGTTAAGAGTCATCTCGAACCCTGCGGACAGCCAGATAAAATTCTTTAGACACAAGGTGAAGAATGGAGACAAAAACAAAGTCACAAAGCGGGCAAAACATACCTTCGGCCCGGGCACGCTGCTGTGAGGCCGCGGCTTGGGCGGACTGAGCAGACCCGACGGCCATGGCCAGGTCCTCCGCAAGGGTCCCGGCCCGAGAGGTCGCCTCGGGTCTAGAAGGGGGGAACCCCCTCTACGTCAAAATTTTCCTTAGAAAAGTTTTCCGCCAAAATGACTTTCGTTCCTTTCGACTGCGTCGATAACGGAATCCTAATGACGAGCGAGAGAGACCTTGAACGGCAAGGCCGACCAAGCCGAGGGACTCCTACGCCTCCAGGATATGGATACCTCACTCGTCACCTTCGGCGAAAGGTAGCTCACGCTCGGATAAGTGATTCTGCTACCGATGAACAAGTCCTAATGCTCGAAACAAGAGGAAAGAAGCACGGCTTTATACCCAAATGTTCAGGCCTTAGCAGCCACAAAGAACAAACACACATACTTGGGATAACTATGCTACCTAGGCTTAGGCGTCAGCAGCACCCTCGGCTGTTTTCCCGACCTGCGGCAGATGTCTTAGTACTTAAAGCTATTACATCTTGCTCTCAAGAAAGTACCATTACAAATGGGACTCCGGCTCCATTCCCGCAGGAATGAACTACCTCCACACCAGAAGGCATGCGGGATAAGAAACTCCAGGCGGCTCGCCGGCGACCGCTGCACCAGCAGCGACAACGACCTCTGCCTCGGGCGGCTGGACAGCAGCAGCGATTGCCTCAGGGCAAACGCTACTGTGAAAAGGCCCTTGTTCACGTCCCCCTACGAGGGACAAGAACCAGCCATTAAAGCCAAAGAGCTGGAGGTCCGAAGCACAGGTGGCACTAACGGTCTCGTCGGCGGAGGCAACCGCTTCTGCAAGGGGAAGCCTCACCTATGGCGACCACCACCTCAGCACCGACGACAGCGGCCACTTGCCCGCCAACACCGCACCGGCGAATGGCGGCCCCCCAATGCACACGGGCAGGTCCTCACTCCCGTCCTCGCCACAGGAGCAAGGACGAGACTGTCGCAGAACACGAACGCCGCCTTCGCGGCGTACGACGTGTTGTGCGACCGGCACCCGTGCGGCGGACGAGCAGCCACGCTCTGCCCCAGCGGTAGGAGGCGGCACCAGAAGCAGCGCCAGAGCCGCCCAGACCGAGGAGCCAGGCACGCGGCAGCTGACAGTGCCACGGGCGACGAACGCCCTTCTCCCCCGAACACTGAGGGAAGGAGCGGGCCGCTGCCCACGCGGAGGCGGGACCCGACTCGGCTCGCCCTCCTCCACAGCATGGATGATGAACATCCTTGAAGCTGAGGGCAAGGGAGAGGCCACGGCCCGGCTCGCTCTTCCCCACCACGAGGCCTGCGGTCATCATCCTGGGTGACCGCCGGCGGGGGACTGCAGCCGGGCTGCATGATGAAAATCCTTGAAGCCGAACAATGACTGAAAAGCGCCAACCCCCATGAGGTCGCGCTCCTCCAACAGCAGCAGGAAGAAGGCAGCACAGGTGCACCCCATCTAGGGGCTCGGAAGGTGGAAGGGCACGATGGATGAGAGGAGTGCGAAGGCATGGCTACCGCCCGGGGGGTCGATCCCTTTTTAAAGGTAGATGTCCTCACTTGCACCCCCAAGTGTCACGGGCAAAGTCTCCATCGACATGCTCTAGGGTTCCCACTCTACGACACGGGGGCTGGGTCCCACACGTCATGCGAGCTGACCCGAAACGCGAAGAAGGCAAACCGCCGCACGCAAAGCATGTAACCGCCTCGCGGTTATAAGCATTCCCTCATCCTCGCCGAAACCAGCGGTCAAAAGGGTGGACCGCCACGCAAGAAGCATGCAACCGCACCACGGTTGTGCACCCTTTCGGCTTCATCGCATCCGGCGGTCCAGCAAGGAAGCCCGGGCCCACATGTCATGTAACCGGCACGCCGGTTACTATGTGCAAGGAAACCGCACCGCCACTTGCGCCAATGCCGCGTCTTCTCGACTACAGAACCAGCGCAGCGACTCAAGACAGCCCTGCGCGTGACCCAACAGTGCCCATAAAGTGCGACGATCACGGGTCACTCAGCCGCGGGGATAGGCATGAGTTGATATGACCAGAGACGGGCCGGCGGTAATTGCAGCAACATATGTGCGGAAGCAGCAGTCCAATCACCTACAGGTTCGCATCCTCTCCTGAAACGGCAGGGGAGCCCTCTCCCACAGCATAAAAGATGATGCACCCATGTTCCGTTCCTCGAACGACTCACGAACGCGCAACAGACGCCCCGCGAATCGCCCGTCCCGTCGCATTAACTCCTTGGCAGAACAAGCGACACCTCTGGCAGGCAAAGCGGGCGACGTTTCACCTCCGTCTTGATGACCACGTCAAAAAAGGTGCGCCACATTATTTAAATTTATATCCTTTTCCTCTCTCTTTCTCTCTCTTGCCACAGGGACCGGGAATGGGGATATTTCGAAAAGGATCCTTCTCAGTGAAGGAAACGGGCCCAAGCCCTCCTACTGATCAGGGGTTCGAAGGTTGCGCCCCCTGGGGTTCGGCAACCGCCCCAGAGCACTCGGGCTCCGAGCCCTTAACTGATCAGGGGTTCGAAGGCTGGCCCCTCAGAAGGGTTCGACAGCCGCCCCAGAGCATGCTGAGTCAGGGATGACCCTGGGTACGTTCGTTACATGGCCGAGGCTCGGGCTACGCTCCTGAGGTACCCTAGGACATTTCCGAGACCAGCGGGAACGATTTGTAATGGAATCCCACCGGAGGGAGGCACCGGGCCCTCGGACCCTATCGAATGGGTCCGGGTCCAGCAAATCACCTGCAGGTACTTTTGGAGCGTGCCTCTGGGCCACTAGCGCGTCCACTCGGATCACCCGCTAGCAACTCACTGGAAACACCATGTTCGGTGCCCTCCGAGGGTAACATGGCGCTTCCCCCCCTTCCTCCTTGCGGAGAGGCAACGAAGGGGCGTACGATAAAAGTCGAGACGGTCCTTGATCGTCCTCTCGCTCCATGCAGAGGCTCGGGGGCTACTCTCGCGCCAGGCTACGGCCAAACTATTGACCATGTCAACAAACCAGCTTAAAAAATCGGAGCCTGACCGTGCACCCGGGATGCGGCCAGGCCGCATGAGGGAACAACAAGGCTGACCGAGGCATCACAAAAAGAATTAAGACCTCAGAGGAGTCAAACCACTCCTCCGAGGCCTCGGGGGCTACACCCGACGGGTGCGCTCGCGCGCACCCATCGAAACAAAATATGACCAAGAAGGGCCGGTCCCCTTGCAAGAAATCCGGCAGAACCTCCAAGCGAGTACCTACACTCCCTTGAAGGCTCGGGGGCTACTGTCGGGTACCGTAATTAGGGGTACCCCCAATGCTCCTTAAACCGGCTGCAAAACATCTTCAGAGCAGACCGTGTAGACCGGTAAGCGCGGTTCAAAGTTGAAACCTCAGGGACGCGTTCTCGTCACGCCCGAGCCCAGCCTCGGGCAAGAACAAAAGTCCCGGACGGATTCACGCCTCGCCCGAGGGCCTCCTCAGGCAGTGGGTGCACCCTCGGCTCGCCCGAAGTCCAGCGCGGGCAAGCTTCGTCATGCAGCGGTCTTGGCCAAATCGCCTCACCAACCGACCGTATCGCATGCGCATTTAATGCGGGGATCGCCTGACACCTTATCCTGACACGCGTGCCTCAGTCGGCAAGGTCGAAGTGACCGCAGTCACTTCGCCCCTTTAATGACCATTCTGACAGGAAAACAGCGCTATTCACCCCGACTGTTGTGCCAACCACCAGGGTAAAACTGACAACAGTAAGTCACGATCTCCCCCGAGTTCAGCCTCGGGCGCAACAGGGAGCTCCGCCTCGGCCTCGGGAGAAGGTCTCCGCCTCGCCCGACCCCAGGCCTCAGCCTCGGCCTTAGCCTCGGGAGGAGTCACAGCCTCGCCCGACCTCAGCCTCGTCCTCAGGAGAAGTCTCCGCCTCGCCCGACCTCGGCCTCAGACCGACTACGCTACAGGGGATACATCATTACCCTACCCCTAGCTAGCTGCCTCAGGCTATGAAGGAACAAGAACGGTGTCCCATCTAGGTTACTCCGGTAACAGGTAATGATGGTTCTCTGCGTGTGCCCATGACGTCGGTTGCTCTCAACCCCCTACGGAAGCAAGGAAACGTCAGCAGGATCCATGTCGCACCGCCAGCTATGCTTCTACAGGGCTCAAGGCACTTCTCCGACGGCCACGTTAGTACATGTACAGGGCTCAAGGCAATTCTCCGCCAGCCACGTTAGCACATAGCTACACCCCCATTGTATAGCTGGGCATCCCCTTGTGTCTATAAAAGGGGATGTCCAGTGCCTTCCTAAGGCACAGACGCACGACGCAGACGAGCGAAGGCAGGCAAAGTAGGAGAGACGCGGTGGAGGCAAACTCAGACAGCTCACCTCAGGGCCGAACTCTCTCCCTCTCTCTCTCTCTCTCTCTCTCGCTCTCTCGCGACGCTTGTAACCCCTAGTACGAGCACCCTAGTGCAAGATAACATAAGCTTCATTCCCCTCTTGTGTTCCATCTTGCATCAACCCATCTGGGCAGGGACGCGCAGCGACAAATTCACTGGTCGGTTGACGGTCCTCGCGGGTCCAAAACGCCGATAGTTATCATCTTCAACACCCCGGTCACCTTCCATGCTTGGGAGGTGTTCCGCTTTGGATCCCTCTCCTACATTGCAGATCAAGAAGGCATCATGCACCGCATCGTGGATCCATTCGAGAAAATATCTTCTGAGATGGCACCAATTGCGGGGGTGGGTTCATCTCACTTAACTCCAGCGAGAACTACGCCGATGAACACTAAGGCTCGAAAACCTCAACGAACTTCCGCCCCGCGCAGGATTGCGCTTGCGTTTGGCGAACCCAGTCGGTACAAGGAGATGCGCCACACCCTACATAATTGCAGGGACTTCAAGAACTTAGTCGACCATGGTCGACCATTACAACCGCTGGCGCCGCCCCCGCCATGAGGAGAACTAGTCATACAAGAACAGCCACCACAACAAGATGGGGGTGGTGGCGGCGCCTTCTCGCGCATTGACAGGGAGGTCAATGTCATCTTCGAGGGCCATGGGTCCCAGGAGAGCAAAAGGCAGCAGAAGCTCACCGACCGGTAGGTCCTGGTGGCAACCCATAGTGCCCCGACGCCGTATCGATGGTTGGAGCACTCCATCACGTTCAACCGAACCGACCAGTGGCTCAACTTTGATCACCTCGATAAGTATCCTCTGCTTGTCAACCCTGTGATCTAAGAGAGCCGGGTCAAGAAGGTTCTGGTGGATGGCGGCGGCAGCATCAACATCACCTTTGCCAGAACACTCCAAGCCTTGGGGATCCTGACTACTGACCTCATTGAGACGTATACCCATTCTTTGGCATCGTACCGACTGAAGGAGAGTACTCGCTAGGGCACCTATTCATGCCATTCACCTTCGACGCTCTATAAAACTATCAAACCGAGTTCCTGCGCTTCGAGGTAGCTCGGTTCGAGTGCGGGTAAAATTCCATCATCGATAGACTGGGACTGGCCAAGTTTATGGCCATCCCGCTCTACCCATACATGATACTCAAGATGCCTGGACCTCAGGGCATCATCACCGTCCGGGCCGACTTCCAAGGAGCTACGGAGTGCTTTCAGGGGGCTATCCAGACGACCCTCACCGTTGGACCCTCGGTAGCACCTGCAACGACAAACGTCGACACATCGCTAGGGGATGACCTCACAATCCCCACAAATGAAGCATCTACCGCTACCACCATGCGGCTAGCCGAAGAAACCAAGAGAGCCAACCTCGGCTTCTCCAACGAACGCAAGACGACGATCATTAGTTCCAGCCTCACTGCCAAATAGGAAGACACGCTCGTTTGTTTTCTATAGGACAACCGTGATGTATTCGCATGGCAACCTGCGGAAATGGCGGGAGTCCCAAGAGAGCTATCCGAGCAGAAACTGAAGGTGTATTCTCAAGCAAAGCCGATCCAATAGAAGTTATGTTGCTTTACGCCCGACAAAAGAGAAGCCATACGAGCCGAGTTAGCTCACCTAGTAGCAGCAGGTTTCATTAGAGAAGTAACGAACCTCGTGTGGCTTCCGAATCTTATTCTTGTACTAAAAAATAAAGTTGATTGGCGCGTGTGCATCGACTATACCAATCTCAACAAACACTACTCGAAGGATCCCTTCAGCTGCTCCATGCTCTCCTTCCTAGACTATTATTCGGGATATCACCAGATCAGTCTGGCAAGGGAGGAATAGGAGAAAACATCATTCATTACGCCCTTTGGTGCCTTCTGCTATACCTCCATGCCGTTTGGCCTCAAAAATGCTGGAGCGACGTATCAACAGGCTATCCTAACGTGCTTAGTCGACCACTAGGGCAAGCGGGTGGAGGCTTATGTTGACGATGTGGTGATCAAAACCATGGACTTGGAGATCTTCATTAACGACCTCTAGCATGCCTTCAACAACCTGAGGCACTACCGCTGAAAACTTAACTTGGACAAGTGCGTGTTCGGAGTATTAGTCAGGAAGCTACTTGGGCTCATCGTCAGTCACTGTGGAATCGAGGCCAACCCGAAGAAAATTGATGCCATCCTAAGGATGGAACCACCGCGATCACAAAAAGGGTCTAGAAGCTTACTGGCTGTATGGCAACGCTGAGTCATTTCATCTCATGGCTCCACGAGAGAGGCATGCCAATCGACAAGTTGCTCAAGAAAGTGGATAGATTCCAGTGGACTCCCGAAGCTCAAGATGCATTTGAGGATCTAAAAAAATTCCAGACCACCCCACCGGTTCTCAAACCACCCAACTAAGCTATCGCCGACCGACAGGCTAAAGATCTGTTGCTATACATCTGAAGCACGACTCACGTGGTAAGCACCACGTTAGTAGTCGAGTAGACGGAAGAAGGGCATGCACATCCAGTCCAGCACACCGTATACTTTATCAGCGAAGTCCTCGGGCCCTCCAAGATCAGATACCCTTAATTCTAGAAGTTGCTATACGCAGTACTCCTCACCGTGTGAAAGCTGCACCACTATTTCTACGATCACAAAGTCATAGTGGTTATAGGCTTTCCAATGGGAGACATGTTCCACAACAGAGAAACAATGGGAAGGACGACCAAGTGGGCATGCGAACTTGGAGCTCACGACATAGAATTCTAACCCCACACGATGATCAAGACCTAGGCTCTAGTGGATTTCATATTAGAATGGACCAAACAACAGATCCCCGAAAACCCTGAGTCAATGGAGGTATGGAAGATGTACTTTGATGGGTCGTTGAGGTTACAAGGAGCAGGGGCCGACATCCTTTTCATCGCCCTAGAGGAGATCAGCTCAATTATGCACTACAACTCTTATTTCCTACCTCCAACCACGCTGCAAAATATGAAGCCATGATACACGAGCTTAATATTGTTGTATGGTTCGAGATCAAAAGATTGATGGTGTACGGAGATTCTCTGGTCGTCATCAGCCAGGTCAACAAGGATTGAGACAGCTCCATGGAATTAATGAGCAATTACTGCGGTGCAATCAGGAAAGGTAAGGACAAAGTTGAAGGGCTAGAGTACAACCATATAGAGAGAGACCTCAACATGGTAGCTGATGCTTTATCAAAGCTAGGATCGAGCCGAGCGCAGGCTCCACCGGACATCTTTGTCCAAGAGATACAACAACCATGTGTCACGTTAGGGCCAGGGGAAGAATGCAAGGCGATCGAGCAAGCAGAACTAGATCAGAACGACTAGAGAGCACCGATCATCAAGTACATCAAAAATGAAGATGAGTCAGATGATAAGGCCACAACCGAGCGCATTGCGAGGCAGTCGGCTTACTACTCAATCATAGGTGATGCACTGTACAAAAGAGGGGCCGCAGGTGTTCTCATGAAGTGCATTGATTCGGGCGCTAGGAAACGTTTACTACTGGAAATTCACGCCGGGCAATGCGGGGTACACGCAACATCGAGAACACTCGCCGGGAAGGCATTCAGAGCTGGTTTCTACTAGCCACCTGCCAAGAAAGATGCAGACGACCTAGTTCAGAGATGTGAGGCCTGTCAATTCTTAGCCAAGCAACAACATCGTCAGCACAACAACTGTAGACTATTACAACCACCTGGCCCTTCATTTGTAGGGGCACCAAGACTAACCTTCCAAAGCATTTTGGAAGCAGAAGCAACTCGGCTCCACGCTCCTTTGCGGCCAACATGCCCAGATTTGTTGTCTATACAGTCGCCGAAGAATCTTGATTAGTAGCACCAGAAAAATCTCCTATATCTCCTCCATGTTGGCCGCACCAGCAACCGTTAGTAAGTTTCCCGCACAACAATAGTATTGGAACATATGAAATCATACATGATCTTCAATTTTCACCACCATCTTAATTGGTTTCACGAAGATAGCCTAGCTAACTCTACAAAATCATTTGCTATTTTCATGCAATTTAATCTTTGTGGAAAATATGCACCCATATTTATAATAAGGTAAGAACGCGATATTGACTTGACATTCATCCTTATCATCTCTTATATGAGGTCTTGACGCCTTGTTATATCAGTGATGGGGCAAATCATGCTTATGTTATTTCGCTATCATGCAAAAGCAAACTTCGAATCAATCTTGCAAATTAAACATTAGTCACGTTCTAATGTACTATGCAATTGCTGCGGACCATATTCCGGGTTCTCATTTGTCAGTATTTGGAGACAGGCTAGCCCACATTAATAAATAATAATAATCTAATTTGTAAACTGGGCCATAAAAAGAACTCAAAATAAAAAAAATGATTTATCTATCTTTAACGTTGGCACATTCAGTTATTAGGTTCTAACAACAGGACCTATGGAAGGTTCGATGTTTGTGGAGATACAAATAAAGTGATTTAAACACACACGCACACAAACGTTTCATAAAAATTTGCAACAAAGTATACTCAACTAATGTAAATAAAAAGCGTTATCGTGCCAGCATTACCAATCCAAGAGTTTTGTTGACAAATTTCCTTGTTTGACAAGAGTGGATTTTGTGCGCACATACTCTCGTATCACCTGTCGTAAAATTAAAGAAATAAGTGACATACTTTCTACATATTTAATTATATTAAATATTTTAATTCTGAATAAAACAGAAATATAACTCAGATAAATACCATATGTAATTATAACAGCAATGAACAGTAGCAGTTCCATTAATTGAAAATATGAAACATAGCTACTCAGATCCATTTGTAAATTAAACGTGGCTTATAGATGAAGAAGGCAGATAAAACAAATAAACATGATTGTTTATCTTAAAATGTTGCTATTAAAATAGCGGGTTGTTGCACTAGACAACCCTCCAACACTAAAGGGTGATCAAGGATCCTTGACTAACGTGACAGTCCTATCTCACCAAATTAGGGTTTTAGATCAAATATTATGAGCCTAAAAATCAAGCATGAATACTAATAGTAAGGAGCTGTGTACTTAACAAAATAACAGAATTTAACACAGGTAAACAGCCTCAAGAAATATAGATATAGTTAGGCACAAATAATATCAATGCTGAAAATAACAATACACTAAAACCCAGACTGTCACGTCGTCTCAGTACACCGCTATCATCATCGAGCAATTAAATCCGCCCACATTGTGCAATCACACCCAAGTAAATATTACTAGCAGGTTGCACAAAATTACTCAATAAATATAGAGATGCAACGGGTAACTCACAGCACATAGATTGTCTACGTGGGAAGACCAGCTCAGCGAACACAAGATTCTGTCGCAGAAAACCAATTCCGCTGCCCACGTCCGGGCCTGTACGACAGGAGGTTGACGGAGATACTAGAGCCGCTGCCGGAGCCGAAGGAGACGTCCATGACACCAGCCCGAGAAGAGGTCAGAACAGACAGAGCACCACATAGGTGCACTGTTAAATCAATGGAGCACAGGAGAACCTCGCTGTACAAGAACAGCACCACCTCTACTAGCTTCGAATCACCACCAACGATTAACCACAGGAACACTAGGGACCTAATGGATTGAGGAGAATGGAACAGCAAGCAACAGAGAGGAGCAGAGGGCTAGCAGTATTTTTCGTGCTGCTAAACAGGGGCAAGATGCCATACTTATGGAGCCAGGCTCGAGGAGCGGTTGCACCAGGGGGCGCCATGGATCTCGGGCAAGTCTTCAACCGCCTGCAGAGCGCCGCCGCCAGGAACGAGGCTTCCCTGCTCCCTTGCCTGTTAGCAGCCTCCGCTATACTATATCCCAGCCCTAACCGCTCTGCTCAGCCTTGTGCTATCGCACGCATGCCAGCCGATTGGGTTGGGCTGCTCGGCCTTTGGGCCTTGTAGCGGCCCAGCTCGGCTGGCCATTATCTTTTTTTTTAAATAAAGTGAAAATCATTTAAATGGACAACAATCCCCACCATTTTCACTCTTATTTTCTGATCAATGTCATTGAGCTCCCGTACTGTTTATATAATACTTTTCGGCAGAGGTACTTGTTAGGTTTGAACCAAAGCCTATCCCAGTGTACTCCAACCCTGCACGAGTAAGCGGAGGACTACGCCTTGATCCACAAACCCTAGTGTGAGAATCTTCGCACAAAAGGCACATAGTACTAGGCAGATTATCTGCTTCTCTTACGGGGCAGGGCGTTACGGTCATGCCCTTTAATATCTATTCATGAACTCACTAGAGAGAAAACCCCATTCTCTCCCGGACTGCGACCCTACAGTCAGCTCATATAGGTGAAATCGTTAAGGAAATTCTGTAGGACAATTTCCCTGCTTATAGCATTGACTTCATTAAGAGCATATCGCTCAACCTGCCATACAGACAGAGCACAACAGCTAATGAGACTCTTTGTCTTTTGTGCTCTTGGTTCCACAGTGCTTCGTTTCCTGGAGCCTGGATCTTGGGACCTCCGGTCACACAGGACAGTTATCCGCAGTTGAAACCGCTAACAGGGTACGAGTCCCATTCCCATGCACGCTGCTTGGATTGGCTTTTGAGCCAGTCCTTTGGTGAAAGGATCAGCAAGGTTCCTTTCAGACTTGATGTAATCTACGGTTATTACACCCGTCTCTCTAGCATGCCGACATGAATCAAGTCGTCTTCTGATATGCCTTGAGGATTTTTGGTTGTCCTTTCTACTGTTCACTTTCAGCAACACAGAAGTGTTGTCACAGTATACTAGGACAGCCGGTATCGGCTTTGCTAGCATTGGAAGGTCTGACAACAGGTCTCTCAACCATTCAGCCTCCAATGCTGCTGAATCAAGTGCAACTAATTCAGCCTCCTTGGTGGAACGTGTCGACACTGATTGTTTAGACGATCTCCATGACATGGCCCCACCAGCTAAAGTGAACACATAGCCACTTGTAGACTTCATTTGATCCGAGTCAGAGATCCAGTTTGCATCACTGAATCCTTCAACTACTGACGGAAATCCGGTATATTTAATACCAAGACTCATCGCTCCCTTCAAATACCGAAGCATTCTGTACAAGGCTACCTAGTGTCTATCTCCTGGACTGGCCGAATAACGAGCCAGTCTGCATACTGCATATGAGATATCTGGTCTAGTTGCACTGCTCAGGTACATGAGAGATCCGATGATCTGCGAATATAGTAGCTGGTTCACAGGCTCGCCTTCATGTTTACTGAGCGTGTAGGATGGATCATAGGGCGTGGTGACCGGTTTACAGTCCATATGTCCAAAGCGAGTCAGGACCTTTTCCACATAATGGGATTGTGACAAAGTAATCCCATCCTCACCCTTTATTATCTTGATGTTCAATATTACATCAGCTTCACCCAAGTCCTTCATATCAAAGTTCTTGGAGAGGAATACTTTTATCTCCATGATAGCCTCCAAATCAGTCCCAAATATCAATATGTCATCAACGTATAAACACATGATGACACCTTTGCCCCTAGAGAAGCGATAATACACACACTTGTCGGCTTCGTTTACACAAAACCCGGCAGTGTTTAGAGTATTATTAAACTTTTCATGCCATTGTTTGGGAGCTTGCTTAAGACCGTATAAGGATTTAATCAAGCGACACACTTTGCTCTCTTGTCCTTTAACCACAAATCCTTCTGGTTGCTGCATATAAATTTCCTCTTCCAGCTCTCCATTTAGGAATGTTGTCTTTACGTCCATTTGATGGACAAGAAGTTTATAAGCAGCCGCCAGCGCTAAGAGCACACGGATTGTGGGCAATCGAGCCACCAGAGAATAAGTATCAAAATAAGCCTCCTCTTTCTTTTGAGTAAAACCCTTAGCCACAAGACGGGCCTTGTACTTTTCAATAGTACCATCGGGTCTCCTCTTCCTCCTAAAGATCCATTTGCAGCCCACAGGCTTGCAACCAGCTGGGAGATCAGTTATCTCCCAAGTTCCGTTCGAGATGATTGAATCCATCTCGCTACGGACAACCTCCCTCCAGTACTCTGCATCCGGAGATGTATATGCCTCTTTGAGGGAGCGTGGTTCTTCATCCACTAGATAAATAATATAATAATCACCCAGAGACTTTTCAGTCCTTTGTCTCTTACTCCTCCTTAACTCCAAATCTGGAGTCTGGTCATGGGCACTCGAGGGCAGAGAATATGTCCGAGATGGACCATCTGGGGCTACTACTTTCTTATCCCGCATAGGGAAGATGCTCTCAAAGAATGTCACATCCCGAGACTCCATTATTACATTTACAGCGACTTCGCTTGTCTCGGAATGGACCACTAGAAATCTATAAGCTGTACTGTTATGTGCATAACCCAGGAAGACACAGTCTACGGTCTTAGGGCCTAACTTTCTCTTCTTCAGCAATGGGACATTCACCTTCGCAAGGCAGCTCCAAGTCCGAAGATGCGAAAGATCTGGTTTCCTTCCTTTAAATCCTTCATATGGCGTGGCCTCACGGTTGCGAGGTGGCACCCTGTTCAGGACATAGCACACCATGAGTACTGCCTTGCCCCACCAGATGTCAGGCATTTCTGAACTTTGCAACAAAGCATTAGCTAAGTCACACACTGTTCGGTTCTTCCTTTCAGCTACCCCATTTGACTGAGGTGAATATGGAGCGGTGGTTTCATGAATGATTCCACACTCTTTGCAGTACTCATCAAAAAGGTTGGAAAGGCATTCACCTCCTCTATCAGATTGCAGCATTTTAATTTTCTTGTCTAACTGGTTTTCAACTTCAGTCTTATAGATCTTAAAGTGTTCTAGTGCCTCATCTTTAGTTCTGAGTAAGTAAATATAACAAAACCTGGTAGCATCATCTATCAAGGTAAGAAAGTATCTTTTACCGCCTTTTGTGATTATACCATTCATCTCACAGATATCTGAGTGAATTAGTTCTAAAGGAGTAGTACTTCTGCCTTCAACCGTATGAAATGGTTTTCTAGGCTGCTTAGCTTGCACACAAATACCACATTTTACACCTTTAACATGTTTATATTCAGGAATTAAAGACATGTCACTTAATCTCTTAATAGCCTCAAAATTCACATGACACAAACGGGAATGCCATATATTATTAATGGAATCGTTATTACAGACCACATTAACATGGTAAGAAAAATGATTATTCAAAACAGAAAGATGGAACAAACCGCCTGACTCATATGACTTTCCAACAAAAGTACCAAACTTAGACAGGACCACTTTATTAGACACAAACACTAATTTGAGACCTTGTCGACATAGCAGCGACACTGATATGAGGTTCCGGCTCATCGAGGGCACATATAGCATGTCCTTCAGCACGAGCGTCTTCCCTGAAGTTAACTTCAGGTAGACCTGTCCAGTACCTCGAACTGCTGCCGGAACACCATTTCCCATCAAGACTGGTGCGCTGTTGTATCCCTGGAATGAAGAGAACATGGATCGATCAACACAAATATGAACAGTAGCACCGGAATCCATCCACCAGTCATCTGATGGACTTGCCATAAAGGCCTGAAGTGCATACCCTGGGGTGGAGTTAACCACCACATTCCCTTCTTTGCGCTGAGGTGGAGGACCTTTTCCCTTCCTAAGTTTGCACCTCTGAGCTGTATGCCCGGAGACACCACAAACGTAGCAGATAAAGTCCTCCTTTTTCTTCTTCATCTTTTTGGATTTAGGTTGGTTCAGATTCTTTTGTGGAGAGTTCTTCTTCTTCTTCTGGAATTTTCTATCTCCACCCTTCTCAACAACGTGAGCCTGGAGTTGCTGGGATGGCTTATTACTAGACCTTGCACGCTCTTCCACATTAATCGCAGCTGACAACTCAGTGAGAGTCATTTGCTTCTTCATGTGGCGGCATGAAGTCACAAAGTCTCGCCAAGAAGGCAGGAGCTTTGCCAGTATTGCATTCACCTGAAAACTGTCTGGTAGGACGCAGCCATATTGGACCAAGTCCCTAACAAGGAGTTGAATCTCCTGTAGCTGCTCCATAACAGACCTTCCCTCAGCCATTTTATAGTTGAGGTAGTTTTCCGTTGTGAATGACTCATTGCCATTGTCAACTTCAGAGAACTCATTCTCAAGTTCAGTCCATAGACCCTTAGCGGAGGTAAAACCATAGTACACGTCAAATAAGCGGTTCGACAAGATGTTCAGCAGACGAGACAAGCATGCCTTATTGGCTTTGTCCCACTTGGCCTTCTCCGCTAGTGCGGTGGCCTTCGCTGCATCATGAGAATCATCTGATGCAGCCTGGGGAACAGCCGACGTCACTACCCAAAATAATTTTAGGTCAGTGAGCCACATGCGAGTCTTAATCTGCCAGCGCTTAAAGCTTGCGCCGTCGAACGCTTCAGGCTTAATGACATCAGAACTGGAGGCCATTATACGAATTGGTTTTCTGGATTGTTGTAAAATTAGAGAAATAAGTGACATGCTTTCTACATATTTAATTATATTAAATATTTTAATTCTAAATAAAATAGGAATATAACTCAGATAAATACCATATGTAATTATAACAACAATGAACAGTAGCAGTTCCATTAATTGAAAACATGAAACATAGCTACTCAGGTCCATTTGTAAATTAAACATGGCTTGTAGATGAAGAAGGCAGATAAAACAAATAAACATGATTGTTTATCTTAAAATATTGCTCTCAAAATAGCGGGTTGCTGCACTAGATAGCCCTCCAACGCTAAAGGGTGATCAAGGATCCTTGACTAACGTGACAGTCCGATCTCACTAAATTAGGGTTTTAGATCAAATATTATGAGCCTAAAAATCAAGCATGAATACTAATAATAAGGAGCTATGTACTTAATAAAATAACAAAATTTAACACAGGTAAACAACCTCAACAAATATAGATATAATTAGGCACAGATAATATCAATGCTGAAAATAACAACACACTAAAATCCAAACTATCACGTCGTCTCACTACACCGCTATCATCATCGAGCAATTAAGTCCGCCCACAAATTGTGCAATCACACCCAAGTAAATATTACTAGCAGGTTGCATAAAATTACTCAATAAATATAGAGATGCAACGGGTAACTCACAACACGTAGATTGTCTACGTGGGAAGACCAGCTCAGCGAACACAAGGTTATGTCCTAGAAAACCAATTCCGCCGCCCACGTCCGGGCCTGCACGGCGGGAGGTTGACGGAGATACTAGAGCCGCTGCCGGAGCCGAAGGAGACGTCCACGACACCAGCCCGATAAGAGGAACACCGTGCAGCAGAGAGCCCAAGCACCAGGCCACGACGGACAGAGATCAGAACAGACAGAGCATCACACAGATGCACTGTTAAATCAATGAAGCACAGGAGAACCTCACTGCACAAGAACAACACCACCTCTACTAGCTTCCAATCACCACCAGCGATTAACCACAGGAACACTAGGGACCTAATGGATTGAGGAGAATGGAACAGCAAGCAGCAGAGAGGAGCAGAGGGCTGGCAGTATTTTTCGTGCTGCTAAACAGGGGCAAGATGCCATACTTACGGAGCCGGGCTCGAGGAGCGGTTGCACCAGGGGCGCCATGGATCTCGGGCAAGTCTTCAACCGCCTACAGAGCGTCGCCGCCACGAACACGGCTTCCCTGCTCCCTTGCTTGTTAGCAGCCGCCGCTATACTATATCCCAGCCCTAACCACTCTGCTCAGCCTTGTGCTATCGCATGCAAGCCAGCTGGCTGGGTTGGGCTGCTCGGCCTTTGGGCCTGGTAGCGGCCCAGCTTGGCTGGCCATTATTTTTTTAAATAAAGTGAAAATCATTTAAATGGACAACATCACCCATATATATCATTGAACATCCCATGGCTGAACGTAAAGAGTTAACACTAACTATGATAGTGTAATACGTGCAAGAAATAAAGTACTTCCTTCGTCTCTTTATTAGTGTCGTCATTGCTACTAAAGAAATCAAACATATTTAACTTTGACAAAGTATATATAATAAAATGTTAAAATTTATGGTACAAACTTAGTACCGTTAGATAGATCAATGAGCCTATTTTTATAATAAACTCGTTTAGAGATATAAATATCGCTAATATTTTCTACGAACCTAGTCAAAGCTAGTCAAAGGTAAGAAAGTTTGACCACTATAAGGGAGTACTATCTT
This sequence comes from Zea luxurians, assembly GCA_029449295.1. Taxonomy (NCBI): domain Eukaryota; kingdom Viridiplantae; phylum Streptophyta; class Magnoliopsida; order Poales; family Poaceae; genus Zea; species Zea luxurians. Next base: position 503,199 of record JAOPSE010000377.1, read on the forward strand.
CCTTCCAAATGGTCAAACCATGCATAGTATGTTCAATATTCATAGCATTTCTTTCCTATCTAATATTTTATAGCTACATGACAATGCACACATCTACGAGATGTGTTAATAAATAACTAGTGTGCTCCTTGTTCTCTCCATCCCAAAATAATTAACCTTATAAGATTTAAATTTTGTTCCAAAATACTTGAAACTCTCACATTACTAAATGCTCATTTCTCTTTTGTCAATGACAAAGGGAGTATGTGTGTCTAGGGGTTTAGCCGAGGTTATATAAACATTAAAGTTAGAATTGTTTTCATTTGTCATTGTCGGATGCTCGACAAGTTTACTATGGGGTTATCCACAGTAGGAATTGGTGGGCTTCAACGTAAGCCAAACTCAATTGTGAATGTAAAGACCGTTGAATAGCCTAATACCATGCATCTAATTAGGCATGTTGTCTTGTGTTAAATTGATGGTTGTCACATCTTGGTCAATGTTTTCAATTGTTGTATAGAATCAAAAACATAGCAACACAATCTTAAAAAGTAAAGGCCCTCGTCTTTGAAGTGTTATCCCTTCGGGGTAACACCTCAACGATGAAGGTGAAGTTTGGTCAAATGGAATGCATGGGGTATGACAAAGATATGAGAACTCATCTCATGTGCCTTAGCATCTCATTTCTCTCATATAAAACAAGTTTTACAATCATACCTTCGGCTTCTTGATGTAAGATATCATGAAGGGGTTTCAAAGGCTGAGTTATACGAAGCTGTAGCACATGGCTAAAGGTACTTTATACAGGGTACTATTAGGCCTGCCAATGGCAAAAATTCCAACCCACTCCCACCCATATCCAAATCTAATAACTTTGATATCCATCCCCCACCCACCCAAAAATATAAGAAGGAAATTAAACCCAACCCATCCAATAATATTATTGATCCCAAACCAACCCGTAATTGGGTGGAAACCCATGGAAACCCCGTGGGTTCAGCTTATTGTCTCACATCAAGCCAACTGTATACACATACACTGATACACAGTGACAACTTTATAGGTAGTTTCAATGACATGCAAAATCATAGTCCACGACATACAAAAATAGTGACAATAATATTATACACTGATACAAAAACAAGTTTGGTCGATGAACATTTAGGTCTCGAGAAAATAACAAAAAACATCTGTTAAAGATCCTTAATGAACAATAATCTTTTTAGTAAGAAGCATAAACTAGCAGCGGTGGAAAGAGTCCCTGATCAAGCTCGAAGCTAGCAATAGTGGAAGGCACATCTAGGTAGCATCAAAAGCACACCGAACGACGCATAAATCTCCTTGGAAGTGAAAAAAAAGAACCATGTGTGAACGGTTCCTGGGCGGCAGTGTGTTCGCTTCGTATGCAAGAGCGCGCGCTAGGGACAGGGGTGTCGACGTCTAAGTGTGAAAGTGTCTAATTAGCGTCGATCGTCAGCAGGGGTCAGGGGAGCTCCGTCCGTCGAGGTGAAGACTTGGGGAGAGGGGAGACTCCGGCCACCGGGGCGGAAGCAGGATGCGGCTGCCGGTGCACGGGTGAAGACATGGAGAGTTAGGGTTGCGTTGTGTATGTTGGGACTTGGGACTAAGTTGGGAGTCAACTCGAATACAGTCATGCGGTCTATGGATGGGTGAAGATCCATAGAAGCCCACACCTATGCAAACCCATCTACACCCATGGGTATCAACCATTTTGACCCACAATACAAAATAAACCCACACAACCCAACCCGTTCACAATCAAAACCCATCACAACCCACCAAAACAAACCCATTTTTTAAACCCACCTAAAATACCCGCTTACACACACCCCATTTGCAGGCCTATGTGTATGCTACTGCCTTACCCATGGGTTTCCACCCAGTTATGGATTGGTTTGGGGTCAATAATGTTAAGTAAATAATTTATAGTAGAACTTCAGCCAAATTAAGTAGATAATTTACAGTTAAAGGCACATGTTTGGTTAGATGCTAGATTGCATAAAAGCTGCGCATATACCTTCGTGCTTCAGTAGGTCAACAAAGAAATGATGGTAATTAAAGAAATGCATATATAGATGTGAGCAGGGGGCTACCGTGGTACTGTGCTACCGTCGTCGCGTTGTGCTATCGTCGTCGTCGCGCAGGGGGCTCGATGTCTAAAGGGATGGAGCACGACCCGTGCTGGTGCTAGCGAGCAGGCGAGAGAGGAGCAGCCGAGCGGGGATGGAGAACGAAGAGAGGAGTGGGATGCTCCAGGGCGGGATGGAGCACGAGAGAGGAGTCACCGGCCGCTAGGGCGGGATGCGCACGGCCGCCAGAGCGAAAGAGGGGCACTAAGTGCGGCACGAGGATGGAGCATAGGAGTTAGGGTTGAGTACTTGAGTTGGGTCTGTAAAACTATAAGTCTGCTGGGACTTAGACATTTAGTAGTCGAATACAGTCCATACATATGGGTGAAGGCCCATGGAAGCCCATGTCTATGCAAACCCATCTATACCCATGGGTATCAACCATTTTGACCCACAATACAAAATAAACCCACCCAACCCATTCACAATTAAAACTCATCACAACCCACCAAAACAAACCCATTTCTTAAACCCACCTAAAATATTGCAGTCCTACATATGGATGGGTAAGACCCATGAAAGCCCATGTCTATGTAAACCCATCTACACCCATGGGTATCAACCATTTTGACCCGCAATACAAAATAAACCCACCCAACCCAACCCGTTCACGATTAAAACCCACCAAAACAAACCCATTCCATAAACCCACCTAAAATACCCGTTTATACCCACCCCATTTGCAGTCCTAGGTACTATTCATCTATTTATAAGGGAGATGAACTGACCTAGTATGGATTTACAATAATGCCCATCCATTTTTACATAAGTCATTTACAAACAACATCGGGGTAGCAACATACTTTTCATCGTCCTTAACTCCACGAGTCCCAACCTTCGTCATTCAGTTGCTTCTTCCTTTCGGTGTTTGGCTGAAGTTGTTGTCTTCGGCCACTATATTTATCGCTTGCATATAAATGAAGTGTTTTTGTATGTCGCTCTCCGTTGAATCTTGGCTTCGTACTCCTGTAAGAACATTCCTGAAATGCACTTGTTCATCGCCGAAGCCAGATGTTAGACAAATAACCTTCGAGATTCAAACGATTTCAGCGAAACCTTGAACCATTAAAAAATTGTATGACATAATTAAAACAAAGGACCTTCTGCAATATTGGCCCCCAATAGTAGCCCCTTGCGGGATAAGTTCATTATTTCATAACGAGCTTAGATCGCAATAATTTGTAATTGGGAGGCATTGTGCCGAAGGTCCAAAAACACCTTCCCTAAGCTCGTAATGAAATCAGTTGACACGCAATGGGACCCACTAGTCATTGGGTGAGACAGTTAAGGTGAGATGACCGTGCGTATAAAAGGGGGCGACACCCAACGTTATAGGGTACGCCTTTTGCTGCTTGCGCTCACTGCTACTAGTGCTCTCTCTGCCTTCGAAGCTAGTTTTTGGGCACTGTTTCTTTGCTCCCAAACCAGCCTTAGCCAGTTTCAGAGATCATTTGCTTTTTTCATAGTGCTGCTCGAGATGTCGCTGACACCCCCGAAGGATGCGCTAGAGGCCTAAGTTGAAGAGATTGTTCCAGCAATGGGAGCCACTGCTTCCCAGACCAAAGCTGGCTCTCTAAACTAGTCCGAAGATAATGTGGACATGGGTTTTGAAGAGGATAACACAATCATTCGCCTTACGAAGCCTAGCCATGTGAACTTCAGAAAATCCAAAATCAAAGATGGGCACATCGAGATACTTAACCACTTTGGCTATATTGGTAATATTAACTGTGTGCAGTTAGGGGTGATGAGTTAGTACCAAGTTCGAGGGAGGATGAAGTTTTTGTGTTTTGGTGTTTTTTGAAGGCTGGACTTAGGTTTCCCTTGCATAATACGTTAGTTGTTGTGCTGAAGCGGTTTAACATATATCTCCATCAACTTACCCCAAATGCTATAGTGCATTTAGGAATTTTTATCTGGGCTGTACGAAGCGAGGGAATAAAATTTGACACCGAAGCTTTTTGCGAGGCCTTCAGCCATATTCATGAACTGCATTTCTAGACGAAGGCAACAAGTGGCCTCCACAATAATTTTGGTTGTTATAACTTTGCATACCGAAGGGGTTCAATGTTCCCTACCTTGGCCTACTGAAGCAAGTGGCCGAATGAATGGGAAAAAGAATGGTTTTATATGAACAATGACTTGACTGCACGCGCTGACATACTAGGAACTATTCAATCTCCTATTGCGATAAATTTTGTATTTAAGAAACCAACGTGTTATGTCAACTTCGAAGCCCAAGCTGCCATAGCTGTGTTCAATGTTGTTAGCACTTACATTGGGACAAGGGATCTTGTTCAAGAATACTTAGCTTTTAAAACGTGGCCTTTGGCAATTGAGTGGGACATGCCAAAGCTGGCTGAGGGAGATGCTTCGGATGCCGAGCCTAGGCTGATTAGGCTTCGATATAAGTATTGGGGGCCTTCCCTTTCTAAAGGTCCTAAAAACGTGATTAACCATATGTTTTTAGTATGACAGACTATTAAAGGAAACTTCGGTTTTGGGATAAAGGCAAGTGATATGAAGGTACAGCCCGAAGGCAACATGGATGGACGTCGAAGCTACGGCTAAAGGAGCTTCGGCTTGGCATATTAACAAAGATGAAGGATGAAACCGACCTAAGGGAGAAAAGACTACTTAGACCTTGATAGTTTGCATTATGATTAAGAGTAGATGTTAGGGACATGGATGTAATCTTACCTGGGCTGCGTCCCATGCCTATAAATAGATGAACAATACCCCCATACTGTTCACACTGGACTGTAATCACACTTGCGTCACTATCACATCTTCACCTTCTAGCAAACCGAAGGTATCAATGTAATATAAATATCGTGAATATTTATTCATGTTTATGAAATAAGTATATAAATAATCTACTGATAAATCATCATTGTTTATATTCTTTGGTATTTTGTATACCTTCGTTTATATTTATTTATTGATATGATGAAGGTATGTCCTTCATGACCTTTGTCTGAAGATCATTATACTCGAAAGGAGATAATGTGTCGAAGGACGAAAGTCTTTAATCGTTAAAAATTGTGTTGCTTTGTTCTTGATGTATAGCATTCGAAAACAAGGACCAACATTGTCGCCCACCATGGGTGTACTCACTTCCACAACCTTCCGCAAAGCATCAATCTTCATCATGCCACCAAAGAAGACAACAGCGCCAGGGGCTGCACTGCAGCCACTGGACACGAACCAGGAGACGCTCCCCCTCCGAGAAGCCAGAAGCCAGAAGCCAGAATAGAAAGACTACCAGCCCAACACTTCAGGAGGAGGAGCTGGACCAGGAGATCAGGGACCTGGAAGTCATTCATTAGCAGGTGCAAAGGAAGAAGGAGAAGATGGCCCGTCTGGCCGTTCTATAGAAGAAGATTGACGAAATTGCTGAAGAGATACGTCATCTTACTCAAGATGAACAGGACCGAAGGCCCCAGCATAGGGAGCTTCGTCAAGAGAGCTCATTCAACGATGATGAATGGTACGATGACTTTCATCATGGCAACTTTACTTTTGATGATGCTTCTCCCCTGGCAGCAGAACTGTAGGCTATTCCATGGCCAATATCCTACAAGACACCACAGTTGCCCAAGCAATTCTTAATGAGTTATGAAGCAACAAAATCCTCATATGGAGGCAACGCCGCTGTCATGGCAAAGTCCTTCGTCATGGCAGTCCGAAGTGTGGCCTAGAGATGGTACTCCTCTCTTCGGCCAAGAACAATTACATCATGGCAGAAGTCCAAAACATGCTGGTCACTAGCTTCCAAGGTTTCCAAGCGAAGCCAGTTACTGCTTAGGCATTGTTCCAATGCACACAAGACCAGGAAGATTCCTGTGACTAAGAGCACAAGAACCCACAGTGCCCAATGAGATTGTCATTGAGGCCATGATCAAGGGACTTAGGCCAGGACCCACATCTCAGTATTTTGCTAGGAAGCCTCCACAAACATTGGAGAAGCTGCTTCAGAAGATGGATGAGTACATCCGGGCCGACAACAATTTTCACCAAAGAAGGGAAGAGGCCTACAGGTTTTCCGAGATGACTAGGGGCTTTGGAGGGAGGCTTCATCCTAGGCATGTCCGGTCCATTCATAACTCCAATGCCAATGATGAAAGGGCCAGCAATGCTCAGCATAGTCATCAAAATTCTCAGTCTTCAAGCATGACTTCTTTCAGACCACCGGCTCCGAGGGGCAGAGGAGGAAGAAGTTTCAGTGGAGGAAGGTTTGGCAGCCAACCCAGGAAATTGTACTGTCTTTTTTGTGGTGAGGACAAAGGCCACACAACAAGGACATGCCAAGTCACAATTCAGAAACAGAAGGAGATTGCCGAAGCTGAGGCGCGGCAGAGTCAACCGAAGCAAGTCCTCCACACTGCTTCGTGTTACTCTCCATACATCCCAGAGTACGTGGGTAATCAACAACCTACGGCTTCTGTTGCTTTGGCAAGCCATTCTCGAGCTTCATGGCCCCAGTTTCCACCACCACCACCGATAGCACCTACTCTGGTTCACAGCTAGCAGCCAGAAGGGCATCACCACGATCAGCAACAACGCGATTTTCGGGAGGAGTCCGAAGCACGCCACTGTCAATAGCATTGTACCCGAGTCGAAGCACATTTACTAAAGAATATCCTAACCTGGTGTATCTTTGTTTTGTCTGTCATTTTGTTTCCTTGCATAAGAAACAGTTCACGGAGGTTTAACCCCCAATTTGATGTAATAATATTGTGGCCACACCATCGAGTGTAGAATGCAACCCCTCAACAATGCTTCTGAAGCTACAAAGTCGTTCCTAAGGGAGCGCAGAGTAAATTCTGAAGCTACAAAGTCGTTCCTATGGGAGCGCAGAGTAAGTTCTGAAGCTATAAAAGTCATTCCTAGGGGAGCACAAAGTAAGTTCCGAAGCTCAAAAGTCGTTCCTAAGGGAATGCAGAGCTTAAATAGCACCGAAATAGAAGGTGAAGAAGCTCAAAAGTTGTTCCTAAGGGGATGCAGAGCTTAAATGCTACCGAAATAGAAGGTGAAGAGACTCAAAAAAGTCGTTCCTAAGGGGATGCAGAGTCTGGGTGTGTTTTCGTGTGGGTATGCGTCTTCGGCATAAACACCTTGCGGCATCATATCATCGCATCGTTTTGCATAGCATTATATCATACATCATATTGCATCGGCAACAGAACTATGGAGAAGCAAAGATGCTTCTTTCAAAATATGCGATGAATGGAACAATGTGCTGAAGCACAAAGTGCACCTTTGGCAATTATAATTTTACATGCCAAGAAAATCTTCATTGGCAATAATATTATACAACAGTTGTGCTATAGAAGGGCTCTTTCTTTACGAAGCATGAAAAGAAGGGAAAGTGTTTTTTCGCCGAAGGCTCAAAAATGGTATGTACGCAAATTTCACGCATCGCAAAGAAATATATTACATTAATATACACATAGATATTAAATGTTTAACTCATCTATGAATATTACATTTCCCAAATACTACATTTCTTAAGTACACAAGAAGTCAGTCTTCTTTTAAAATCTTCTCGACAGCTTCATTCAGTAGTTTGTTGACAGCTTCATCAACGGCTTCTTCGATAATCTTTATTGTTTCTAATGCTGCTTTCATGGCTGGATTGGCCTTGGGGTCATAAGGCTCAGGTGGGGGTGAAAGTTCAGCTGTAGAAAAGAACTTGTTAATCCGAAGCCAAAAATAAGCACCAAAGTTAAAATTCAGTAATCATACTTATACGTCTTGCGCGCTCAGCAGCCTCTTCGGCTCGCTTAGCTTCTTCTCGGGCATCATGGGATTCTTTTTCATTTTTCTTTATAGCTTCGTCGGTCATCTTGCGGCCGCCCTTCATCCAAACATAGGAATAGAATTTCCCGCCCATCAAGGTAGCTTCGGCCGAGGGCTCCTTCGTGTTGTCTATGGAGAAGACGGTTTCTACCTGGGCTGCAGCTTTAACATGTTCATAGCCAGTTTTCTCCAAAACTGCTGCAACCCCTCGGGCACCGGCGAAGGCACAGAAATCCTCACGGTCGCTAAGTATTTCGTCAAAGGCTTCTGCCTCTTGGCCGATCCATTCAATGATTTCTTCAGGATCGCCTCGAATAAATTTTTGCTCCGATGAGTATGCACCCACCTTTGCAAAACTCTTTTAATTTCTTAGCACAATACAAGGATTTCTCATAATATCTCTCCTTCGATTCACGAAGTTCATCCACATTCTTTTGTAATCTTGAACTTGTCCATTCGCTTATTTCTTGCTTTGCCTTTGCAAGTTCAAAGTTTTCATTAGCTTCAGCAAGCTTTTTCCGAAGGTCTTCGACTTCGGCTTCATGAGCTTCGGACTGTGCAGTAAGTTTGGCTTCGCTGACCTTCACTCTATCTATCAAGGAGAGCAGAATTTTATCCTTCTCTAGGGCTTCATTCCTCAGTCTAACAACCTCTGACCGAAGGTTCCCAAGTGCAATTGTACAGCTTTCGTCTTCGGCCTCCTTTTGGGCTCTTAAATCTTTACTAAGAATTAAGCCCTACAAAAAAGGGGGGATCAGCACAATAATAAAAGATACAAAAATAATCTATTTATAAGTCAAAACACCTTTACCTTCAGACTGTTATAAGCGAGGCTGTCTGCAAGGTCATCTTTCGACATTGCAGATAGGCCAAGCTCGAGCTTCGAAAACCCTATGTTCCTTGCCATATCCCGGCAAACATATATCTCCTTGTTGTCCAGAAGGCAGTACAGAAAGTCATCTTCATCAGTGCCATTAAACACTAAGGATCCTTTTGGGTACTTTAAATCCCTGGCATAGTGTTTAGCTTCGGTAATCTGCTCTTCCGACAACTGTTTACCCGAAGCATGTCGTATGATAAAATCTAGCTCCTTAGTAGGTGCTTCGGGGGTAGGAGATTTAACCTTCTTGGGCACGCCTTCTTTTTCCAAGATCAGAGCGACATCCGAAGGTCCTTATCCCGTATCCTTTCCAACAGTTTCAACAGGCTCTGTTTCTATGGAATCTGAGGGCCCAACTTCAGCTTCAACACGAGTTGTAGCAGCTTCAGCGGCCTCCTTTATATTTTTCTCACTCATGATGTGCACTTTTATAGAGGCAGGAGTTGGTACCCTTGTCGACTCCATGACCGCGTCCAATACGCTGGCCATTCTCCTCCTTTTTGGAGTTGCTGCAGAAATTTTTATCATCTTCGAGTCTTCGACAGTCTCGTCTTTTGCAACGGGCTCAGAATCATCGGTTGTTCGGTCGACCTCTTCGGTTCTGGTACTACGACTGATTTTTCAGTTTCAGGTCGCTTCAACACTTCGGCCATCTTAGTTTCCCCATGTACCATTTTCACCGTCGGTTTTGGCACTTCGTCCGATTCTCCTTAGCTTCAGCAGGAGCGGGAAACTCTGGCTCAACAGCAGAAGTCCCCTCAGCAAGCTTCGGCACTCTGGCCATTTCGATGTACCTGTGTCGGTGTGTCAAAACTTTAATCTTTTCCCCTTCGGCGTAGAGGAAATGGCCGAAGTAGCAGCTTTTCTTTTCTTTCCCTGCTTTCGCGAGGGATAACAATAGTCTGGGTATACAAAACCAATTACATCAAAAACTCTGTTTAATCTTCATTTGCCTCGTCCTTCGAAGGCTAATGACATGGCATCATCTTCGGCCCTTGTGTAGGCCCCAAGCAATTCGTCACTAGTTGCCTCAACACAATTCAGCCAGTCATCATTCGTCTCATCAAATTGATCTCTATATCTTAAGGTGTATTTCAGATAAACCAAGCCGCCTTGACTGGACCCGGCAGCAGCTTCCTTCAGCATCTCCCAGTCACTTACAAGAGGCCACACTCTATAAGCAATATGCTCTTGGACTAAGTCTCTTGTGCCAATAAAAGTGCATACAGTGTTAAAAGCCCTCTGGCATGCTTCAATTTCGTTTCCAAGAGCAGTGGCTGGCCTTTTGATGCCGAAGCGAGACCAAATATGGTGTTGAATGATCCCCTTTATATCTTCTCTTTTAACTAAGTTGTTCTTTACATAAAACCACTCTTCCATCTAGGCTCTTGGCCACTTCTTCTGAAACGTCGGGAGTGGATAGCTCACATCAGAGCGGAGGGCGAAGTCGTAACAACCAAAATTATTATGGTATTGCTCTTTGCTAGTAGCCTTTGTCTCATAGGACAGCTCATGCATGTTACAAAAGCATTTTGCACTCGGCTCTAGTCCCTGGCTCCTTATGGCCTAAATGAAAATCCCCATTCTGATGATAGCTTTAGGGGTAATTTGATTAAGGTAAATCTCAAAAGTTTCCAGAACAACTAAAAATTTGCTTAGGGGGAACCGAAGCCCTGCCTTCATGAAACTCCTGTAGACAACCACTTCGTCTATTTCAGGCGCAGGGGCAGTGCTATCTCCTCTAGCCCTCACAATAGAAATATCATGGAAGTATCTTCCTTTAATAGCATCGATCTAACTCTGCTTGATGGTTGATTTTCCGAAGATGGTATGACTCGGCCGCCAGGGCCGATCTTCGGCATCTTCATTTCCACATTTCAAGTCAAAACTTTCACTGTCGCCAGAATCTTGAGATAACCCAGCCAACATTTCATTGGTGATTTTCTCCGTATTTGTCTTCTCCATAGATTCATAAAACCCAACCAGTGCAGGATCAACAATCTTCTTCTCTTCAGCCATTTAGTCAATGTTGCACAGATGCGAAAGCCTAAAATTTAATCAAAACTCGACAGAGCAAGAAAATTTAGAACGACAAAAGCAGCGCAAGCAACTAAAATGGCACTACAAATGTTGTCAATGCGAGTTCATATTTATACGCCTAGCGCCATATAAGTGTTGGAGGCCTTCCCTTTCCGAAGGTCCTCAAAAACATGACTAACCATATGTTTTCAATATGGCAGACTATTACAGGAAGCTTTGGTTTTGGGATAAAGGCGTGTGATATGAAGATACAGCCCGAAGGCAACATGGATGGACGCCGAAGCTACGGCTAAAGGAGCTTCGGCTTGGCATATTAATGAATATGAAGGACAAAATCGACCTAAGGGAGAAAAGAATACTTAGTCCTTGATAGTTTGTATTATGATTAAGAGTAGATGTCAGTGGCATGGATGTAATCTTACTTGCTATGTCCCGTGCCTATAAATAGATGAACAGTACCCCCGTACTGTTTACGCTGGACTGTAATCACACTTGTGTCACTATCACATCTTCACCTTCTAGCAAACCGAAGGTATCAATGTAATATAAATATCGTGAATATTTATTCATGTTTATGAAATAAGAATATAAATAATCTACTGATAAATCATCATTGTTTATATTCTTTGGTATTTTGTATACCTTCGCTTATATTTATTTATTGAGATGATGAAGGTATGTCCTTCATGACCTTCGTCTAAAGATCATTATACCCGAAAGGAGATAATGTGTCGAAGGACGAAGGTCTTTAATCGTTAACAATTGTGTTGCTTTGTTCTTGATGTATAACATTCGAGAACAAGGACCAACAATAAGTACAGGTTCAAAGATGAGTTTGGAGAACCCAACGATAGTTGGCTGGATTATGTTGAAGCAAAATGCAATAAATTCTTTGCAGTTTTAGCAAATCAGAGGCCGAGGCCCTGCAGCAGGCCTTTGGGGCCCGAAAGAAACACTAACTAAATCATGTTTTTGATGCTATCGGATTCTTTATCCTGACTATCTTGTCAAGGCTCAGGACTCAAAGAAGAGGAAGAAGAAAGTGACCACAAGACGAAATAAGGCCTGGAAGATCCATGCTAGATCAACACCTTAGGCTTCGGAGGAAATCCTGGTAAATAAGCTTTTCTTTGATTTTGGGTATAACTTTTAAAGATTTTGTTTTATTAATTTTGTGTTTTTTGAAAAATTTTAGGCTGCACCCAAAGCCAGGGTTGAAGTTCAGATCAAGGAACTCCCTCCTATGGGGGCCGAAGAATCAAAATTTGATGAGGCTATTGACTTGATAGCCCATAGTGTTAATGTCACGCCCGGATTTTAGGAGTCCAAAACTTGGGCTTGAAATAATCACCAAGTGTGCTAGGATCAAGTCTCACACATATGATGACTCATGGTACAGAAACGAATGTCACATCATTAATATATAACAGAATTCTATACAAAATAGTTAAATAATTACATCATACGAAGACAATGATCCAACAACCCTAGTTGACTGGGAGACGATGGCCTAGACCACTCACGAACTCATCACAACACCCTTCATGCGCCTCGTCTAGTGGTACATGTTCTTGACCTGGGGGGATGTGAGTAAAGCAAGGGTTAGCTCACATACGTTCATCGCTCAACAAGTTATGGGGAATAATGTGCATGAACTCACCAAAGGTGGGAGCTCATGTGAAGTGTAAGACTTACCAAAGAGGATGGTTAAAGCCGAGCATTGCTTTTAAAGTTGGTCAAAATTTTATTAGCAGTTACTAGGTATAAGTAGATACCAACCCAATTAAATAAGAGATCAAGATTAATAACAACACCCACAATGCAATGCAAATGACAAATTGAGTTTAATTCCATAAGTTAATCATGTGAGTGTCCGAGCCACTCATGACCGTGAGCATGGCTGGTATACCAGTTTTACACTCTGCAGAGTTTGTGCATCTTTACCCACAAGTCGTGTTACCCATTTGCCACGGGGTTGTACGGACCCCATACACCTCTACCGAGGAAGCGAGGCACGGTAGCACTACGAGGCCTTTCCAAAGTTCCACTAATTCGAGAAAACCCGCTATAGATTCAGGAAGAAAGAAGCATAGGAATCCCTCGTCCGAAAAGCTTTACAGACATTTCGACCCGAGGACCTCCCTATACTTTGTAGCGACGCCTCCCCGCTTGCCCCTAACCGGGTAAGGTAATCTCTCCCTAGCTTTCCTAATTACTTGGGCAAGGGCGTCCCATTCTACCCTTATGGTAGCACTGTTGTCCCGTGTGGTTCTCCATGTTTCAATTCAATATGATCTTATCATGAACAATAATTAAACAACAACATAATTGGAACATGATTATAATAAAACATTAGTTTCCCAATACCATGTAGAGCAATAGCAAATCTACCCAATAATTCATCTGTTTGTAAGGTGGGGGATAAACAATGCTAGGAAAACCTATTAGGTCCCATCAAATTAACCACTAAATTCGGAGTTACACAAACTGCATAATAATATTCTACACGTCGTAACGAGATCGTAGGTTCGAGAACCACTAAATCCGGAGTTACGGTTAGAAAAATATTATTTTCTGAAGATTTATGGGATTAAACAATTAGTACTAGGTCCTAGATTGATTTTATAAATCATGAGAGGTATACATTAAAGATTATCTTTACTATAAATCATACCTTAGTTAGAGACCACCATCTATTCAGATTATAATTATTAACATACTACTTGGATTGGTTAGATTAATCTACTATACATAAAATAAGTACCCAATTACAAAAGTAATTGACATGATAAAAATTAGTGTTATACTATATAGGTAATATTATTATGAACCTAACGTGATTCGAACGGGTCAAATCAAAGTTAAAACGATCAAAATATGAATTATCTAAGTTTCTAGGATTAATTTTATACTTAAAACTCATTTTCCATATTAATTTACTTAATTTAATTACCCTTTGTATGCGGGTATAATTTCTTAAGTCCTCAGGGTCCATTTTATATATTTGTGGACCTATTTGTTATACCCTCAGCGAATGGAGAGGATGGCGGGTTGATTATAATAAAGAGCAAGGACTCTTGTGTAAAGTGTCGTGGCCGAAGGGTTACCCTGTAATCGAAGCCGTAGGATCGGAGTTCCGTGGCTGAGATTAGATCGACCATTATTTAAACCGGTATTCGATGATGGCCATCGGATCGGTGATCAACGGACTGCATCGACCCACACCAATATACAACCGGAGCCCTTGATTTCCAGATTGGTGGTCATGATTTAAAGCACAAAGGGGTATGAGCAGGATCTAATCGCGGTCGTCTATTCACAGATCCACGGTCCAAGGACCATCTTCTTCTTCCAGCCACCGGTCAAACCCGGCGGCGCCGCCAAGCCTCCCCCACGGTGGAGGAGCCTGGTGAGATCCATGCTCGGCTGACCGAACCCCAACCCGAATAGTGCTACGAAATACCGCGGACGTGGCAAAGCTGATTAGGGAGTCACTTTAGGCAGGGATGGCGACCAGAGAGTTGTCCACGACGTGCGCGTCACCACATCGTTCCTTGAGGTCCGGCGAGCAATCTAGCGCGATTCCGCCCACTACCGCGCATATAGACCCCCAGGGGATATCCGACGAGCACCGGCCATGCCTGCGACCCCAGCATTAACCCCGAATGGTGTTGCTGGCACAGATTGACGGCGGCAACAAATGGCTTCCCTGCTGGTTTCGACTATCATCATGGCAGTCCCCGCTTATATGCTCCGAGGGGGTCACAAGATGGCAGAGGGGGGTCACAGGGGTACGCTTATATGCTCCGAGGGGGGGGAGTCCGATCTCGAGCTGAGAAGGTTGGTTGCGAGTAGGGATGAAAACGGTCGGAAATGGTCGGTAAACACTAAAACCATTACCGTTTTCATATTTTTTTATCGGAAACAAAATCGAAAACGGTAACTCCGGAAACGGAAACGATATCGGTATTTCGGAAATATCGGAAACGAAAGTTTGGTGCGGAAAATACACCGGTAATGGTCGAAATCTAAAATACGATCGGTAAACATATCAAACTTCATAATACAACAAAGTTGACAAAATATCACAAAAACCACAAGTTCACAATTCATGATATAACAAGTTCACAATATAACAAGTTCACAAGGATCACAAATTTATAATATAAAAAGTTTACAAAGATCACAAGTTCACAATATAACAAGTTCATAAAGATTACAAATTCACAGACTCAAAGTTCACAATTCACAATATCCACTCGATCTAGCTGATATGACATGCTTACTTATGAAATATTGTTTCCTCACATAAATAGTTTTTCACAGCCTCACAGGAAAACCCTAAAACCTAGTGTGTGGAAAAGACCAAATCGTTAATATCAACTGCCTTCCAACACAGACCAAATCGTTAATATCAACTGCCTTCGAACACCATCTATCCAAAAAAAATCTTAAGGCGTCCAAAAAATACAAAAATAAGTAATTCTTATCTAGAGACGTACAGGCGATGCGAAAAATCACATGCTGGAGAATTCCGAAAAATTCTGAGACACAATTCCGAAAAATTCCGAGACACAATTCCGGAAAATTCCGAGACAGAAATTCGGTAATTTCCGACAAAAACCGGTAGCCGAAGGAAACGGTCGGTAAAAAACCACACCGATTCCGATACCGATAGAAAATTCCGAAAATCGATTCCGTTTTCGAAAAATACCGTTACCGATGAATCCGATCGTAAAATTTCGAAATCGGTTTCCGAAATACCGAAAAATTCTGAAACCGTTTTCATCCCTAGTTGCGAGTTCGTCGTAGATGGTTCTGGGCGCAACGCACGGGTCGTGGCATTCGTTTTGGCTCGGACTCCGGGTGGGAGACAATACTTGACGAGTGGGGCCAATATGTCAGCGACCAGCCACGGGCGAGTTGTGAGGAGTTGGCCCGAGGACCACCTGCCAGTGGTAGGCGCGCACGCGGGTCACTTGGGCCAAGCAGAGGTTTGTAGCTGGGCCGGCGGGTGCACGAGACTGGGCCAGAAGAGGAGGATTCAGCCCAACACGAGTTTTATTCTTTTCCTTTTTCTTTTATATTTTGCTTTCTATTTAATTCAATCTAAGTTCAAATTTGTTTCAAATTTGAATTCGAGTTTTAATGCACAAACAAGAAAACTCCAATCTGATGAATATTTAGTATTGTTATTCTTATTTCTCTAAGTAAGAATATTTTAAAACATATAACTTGATAAAGAGTAAACCGCATAATCAAATAATTAAGGATCCCTCTTCGTATCACTTATTAAATAAAATAAGTAATAATTTTATCAAATTAAATATTTATTACATATTCATAAATGATCATGTAACCTTTATTGGTCCACGCTTTGGTGAAATTCATTTAGAGAATCTTTCAAAATATAAGTTTTAAATGAAGGGTTATTTTAACTCCTTAGGGCTCTTTTCATTTAGTCATTTGTTTCACATTATTTTAATCCTGAGATAAGCTTTTTCCTAATTTACCTAAAACATGTTTTTTGGGTATTACAGTTAAGCCCTTGGAGGTGCTTCCAGAAAGTGACGAAGAAGAGGATGACGGGGAGCGAATAACTCCAATAATGAGCTCGTTTTTTTAAGAACCTAAGAAGGATACTGCTGACACAAAACTGCTGCCGAAGAATCCTACGTCCCCTGCTATAGAAGAAACTAGCCCGATTGGGGCAGAACTTGGACAGACTAATGCAGTGGAAACTCCATCAGCAACCATAGAAGTCGAAGACAAGGGTTCCTCTAATCCTACTCTGGAGGAGGAGAAGGGGAAAGGGCCCGCTGAAATCGAAGAAGCTAAGAAGGCTATTGAAGATGACACATCACTTGGCGAAGGGCCCTTCGACCAAATCCTTGGTGGTCGAAGGTATGGAGTCCATCATGATGCAGGGAAGGTGATGGGGGCGAAGCAAGTGGCTGAAGTTGTTGGCTTCGCGGAACAACTGGGGTACCCTTCGGGGTCCATGATTATTGGGGGCAGCCAAGATGATTACCTATACTGCTGCCCGGACAACAGGGAAATAGATGTGTGCCGCTACATGGCCGATAATGTTGGCTTCCTAAAGCTGGAAGCAATGCTGTCGATGGTGTCTGAAGAAGACTTTTCTGACTATTTGGCCTATACTCACCTCAAGGTAATTTCATTAGCCTTCATTTTTAGCTTTAGGCTATTTTGACAAAAGAACTCATCCTTTATATCTTTATAGGGCTTAATCCTAAGCAAAGCCTTGAAAAACAAGAAGGAAGTTGAGAACGAAGTTGCATAGAGAGAAATACTAAAGCTTAAATCCGAAGTATCTGGGCTTCGGTTCGATTGTGCTAAAAAAGAAAATCTTTCAAGATACTGGAGAAAGACTTTATTGAATGCCAGACCGAAGTATAGAGGCTCGAGACCTCAAACGCGGAACAGAAAAAACACATCGCAATGCTCGAAGTTAAAATGGAGTAGAAGAAGAAGGAACATGAATCTGAAATGACAAAGCTGAGACAGTCGTCTACCGAAGTGGCGGTCAACCTTAGTAGTGCTCAAGTGAAGATAGATGACTTGAAGACCGAAATAAACCACATAGAGCCTGAATAAAAATTATCGGATCCTACTGGCCAACTATGACACTCTAGGCAATAGGTGCCATAGAGAAATGTTGAAAACCTTCTACGCTGCCGGAGCGTTGTCGAAAGAATGAAAATTTTCAGATTTTGACTTAGAAGGCTTGATGCGATGGGTACTTAGCGAGACTCGGGCGTTCAAAGGCATCATTTCTGCTAGAGAAGAATACTGTGATTGGATAGGCACCCGAAGCACCGGTTCGGTTCTGCTAAAGTCCGCGTGCAAACATGTAAAAACCTGCATAGACCCCGATTTCAAGGTCTCTGGTGATGATGTCCGAAGATCGACTATCGAGGCTTAGGAATGGTCAAAGAAATTTCTATCTGAGATCTGGTAAAGGGATGGAAAGGAGCTGGGCATCGAAGAATCCATAAAGAACAGAGAAAAGGTACATGTTTTTCACTTCTGTGTTCTACTTTCGCGTGCTATGCTTATGCAAGGTGCTGAAAAATTGTTAGAGGCAAGACGAGCAGCTGAAAAGGCTATAGATATCAGAAAAAAGCTTTAGGGCAAGAAAACCAAAGGTATTTGACTTTTCGTCCTCTAAACTTTAAGACTTTATGTTGGGTAATTGCATTACTAACCTTTGTTGAAAAACTTTCACTTCACAGGTTGTTATTGAAGTGAAACATACTGAAGCTGAAGCTAAGGATGCTACTGCCGAAGCCGTAGCCATTTCTGCGAGAGCTATAAAGAAGGCTGAAGATGATGAAACCATGAAGACTTGTGAACAAATTTATGAAGAAGCCAAGCAAAACGATCTAGGGAATTAATTTATGTAAAGAACAATGTTGTTTTATTGTAAAAGTTCGAAGTTTGAAACTCCTGCCGAAGCATGTGTACATATTTTTTGGACGTAATAGCCTTGTATCCCCTTAAGGGTGTCTTCGACATTCTTCCTCGTTATTGCTTTGGATAAAATAAAGCGTAGCTCTGCACTCCCTTGGGAACAACTTCAGAGCTTCTTAACCATTATTTAGGTGTCAAAAAACATAGCTCTGCATTCCCTTAGGAACGACTTCGGAGCTTTTTCACCTTGGTGATGAAACGTTAGCTCTGTATCCCCTTAGGAATGACTTCAAAGCTTTTTCAACTTTATTTGGTGATATAACTTTGCTCTGTATCCTCTTAGGAACGACTTTAGAGCTTTTCACCATTACTTATGTGAAATAAACACAGCTCTGCATTCCCTTAGGAACTACTTCAGAGCTTTTTCACTATTACTTAGGTGAAATACAACACATCTTTGCATTCCCATAGGAACGACTTTGCAGCTTTTTCACTATTCACACTGTTGGGCAAGAAAATACTGGGTCAGTACTGTATTGAATTGTAAAAATGAAGGAAAGACTTGCAAAAGTGAATGGAAAGATATAAAGGTAGCTTGTTTA
Organism: Zea luxurians; assembly: GCA_029449295.1. Taxonomy (NCBI): domain Eukaryota; kingdom Viridiplantae; phylum Streptophyta; class Magnoliopsida; order Poales; family Poaceae; genus Zea; species Zea luxurians. The sequence goes on from JAOPSE010000377.1 coordinate 522,086, forward strand.
TAGCTTTGGGGTGACATACCCAGCTCCTTAGGGTTCTCAGTATATGTGCTTCGTCTTTGGGACCATGCTATTGACATTGCAAGTTTCGAACCCCTCCCTTCTGTCCCTTTATTGTAAGTCTTGTCTTGGGAACTTGGGTTGGTTAGTGGGGACTAGATCGTAGGGAGGTGGTCCTGGGACGAAGGAGGCAACTAGTGACCATGCGCTCATCACCGGGTTCCTTGAGGCATTTGAGGCCGAAGGCAAGCTTGGCCTTTGCTCTTGTGGCTGATGTACTGTGGGATGTAGGGTGAATGGTACGAAGATGTACTGAACACTTCTTTCATCTGTGAAGGATGAGCAGCTGACGAAGCTAACTCTTTCTGCTTGTTGATGGTGTGGTGGCATGTCCTTGTAGTGTGGCCTTTGTCCTCACCACAAAACAAATAGAATGGCTTCCTTGGAGGCGCACCAAATCTGCCACCAAAGCTTCGTCCCCCTTCCTCTTAGAGCAGGTGGCCAAAATGTATCGTGCGAGGACTGCTGCTGAGAGCTTACCTGTTGTCCTGATTTTCCTTGCGACCAAGTCATTGTTTCCTCACCATGAGGTGGGTTGTGGATGCTTCAAACATGCCTTGGATGAAATGTTCCTTCGAAGCCCCTGGCAACTTCAGTCTACTTGTGAAACTCTTCCCTTCTTTGTCGAAAATCATTGTCAGCTCTTATGTACTCGTCAATATTTTGTAATAGCTTTTCAAGAGAATAAGGAGGCTCTCTTGAGAAATACTGAGTTGTTGGTCCTGCCCTGAGCCCCTTGACCATTGCTTTGATGACGACATCATCCTGGACAGCATGAGCCTGAGACTGAAGCCTTGTTGATTTCCTCATCAAGCTCTTCTTCCGGAGGGGGCGAGCTGATGGTCTTCTTTTATGGATCTTTGCCTCCCTGACGAGAGCTTTGTTCCCTTGATTGGGATTGGTTGGTGCAAGGATGGAGCTGGTTGCCACTTCTTTCTTTGGTGGCATGGTGTGTGTTGGTGTGGTCGTGAATTCACCGGAGGTGGCCGCTAATGTTGATCACTTGTTTTCAATTACTGTATAGAATCAAAAACAAGGCAACACAATGTAAAAAAGTAATGACCCTTATCTTTGAACTGTTATCCCTTTGGGGTAACACCTCAACGATGAAGGTGAACTGTGGTCAAATAGCATACTTGAGGTATAACAGAGATAAGAGAACTTATCTCATGTGCCTTAACATCTCATTTTTCACATACAAAACAAGTTTTACAATCATACCTTCGGCTTCTTGATGCAAGATAGCACGGAGGGGTTTCAAAGGCTGAGCTATATAAAGTTGTAGCACCTGGCTAAATGTACTTTATGCATGGTACTGTTCATCTATTTATAGGGGAGATGAACAGACCTAGTATGGATTTATAATAATGCCCATCCATTTTTACATAAGTCATTTACAAACAACATCGAGGCAGCAATGTACTTTTCTTCATCCTTGACTCCATGAGTCCCAGCCTTTGTCATTTAGTTGTTTCTCCCTTTTGGCATTTGGCCGAAGCTGGTGTCTTCGGCCACTATCTTTACCGCCTACATATAAATGAAGTGTTTTTGTATGTCGCTCTCTGTCGAAGCTTGGCTTCGTACTCCTGTAAAAACTTTCTTGAAATGCACTTGTTCATCGCCGAAGTCAGATGTTAGACAAATAACCATCGAGGTTCAAATTATCTTCGACAAAATATTGCACCCTTAAAAAATTGTATGACATAATCAAAACAAAGGACCTTCGGCAACATAGCCCCCCCAACATCACACCTGATTTCAAGAAGACAACCGAATGCAAACCATATATGTGCTAGGACCAATTTCACATGCATAGCAAAATCATTAGTGAAAGTATTATTACATGGTACTTAAAGAATTTGTATAAATATATTATTACACACCAAAGTCATAGCAGAAGCAAATTAATCTTAAACAATAATGTTTATAACTATAAAAACAATGCTCCACAAACATCTGACAGCTGGTTTGCCTGCCTAATAGTTGTCATACTAGTTGAACCCTATCAGGTATCCCTGATTTCCACCATCTCCATCTGAGCAGAGGTTGCATTGCATGCAACATAGTTGTGATAGAAAATAGCAAGGGTGAGCACTAATTTACTCGACAAGTGACACTAAAGCAATGCATATAAAGGTTTTTATAGTGGACTAGTTATTCATTAGCTTTTTAGTTGATCAAGTTGTCACCATTATTTTTACTAGAGTGGAAGCATAACATCCCGTTGCCGCCAAATCCTGAATAGATTGGTACAACAGGAAGATTAGCCAATGGGCTCAATGGACTATCTAGAAGCCAGTCAGTCTAGTGTGTCAAAGTGGCTCGATGGGCCAGGTATTGTAGATAAGTATTAGCTGATAAAGTTAGTTAGAATGCTTATCATCTAGAGTGTATGCACTATATAATGTACATTTCTCTTAATGAATAATCAGTAACACGTACATTCCCAAGCAGCGCATGTTCCTCATCACTTTGGTGCGTCGTCACCCCAAGCGTCATGATACACTGATGTGGTCTCTACTAGATTACGTTAGGGTTATGCAGTGTATCCCCTTAGCATTGTTTTTGACAAGATCTGCCAGTTATCTTATGTAGTATCGATCTACTTATTCTTTTATACTTCATGTTATAGATTAATATTATACAATTAGATGTGTATTTCTCGTTCGGTTTCTACATTCCATGACATGTGCTGCAAACATGCATACAATAGCTCAAGAGATTGATTTGCATCTAGCATCCTACCTTACATGTCTTAGATGTGTCACTTGTTCTAGATGGACCTCCTTGGAGGTCCTAACCTGTGTTTGCACATGTGAGCATCATATCATTATTACAGATGTTCCTAGAGTCCTTGAAAGGGAAATGTGCTCTTGAGCCATTTCTAGTTGTTTTGGTGATTAAATGCCCAACACAACACTTTGAACTATCTGTCTTAATATGACCATGAGCATAGGTGTAGCAAAAGCAAATTGAAGGTAGCAAGTCCATATGAGCTGAATTCAAGGGCTAAAAGTGCAACTTTGAGAAAACCATAAAAACACAAGGTTTAAGTGTTTGGATAAGTTGCATACACCCTACTCTGTTTCTAGCACTTTGTTGTGGCCATTAACTCAGTTTTCCAAAGAAAGTGCCTTTTGTACTTAGTTAGAGGCATATTACAAATACATGTGAAAAGAAGTGAAAATGTATGGTTCTACCACTTAGTCAATTGTTTTAGTTGCTAATTATGTTTGTCTAAGTGCCACAGAACCTCTCAAGTCGAGCCAAAAGAAGTTAAAAGAGTTTGGATCCAAAGAGAAGACTTTGGGATGGTCTTGGCACCACCGGACAGTCTGATGCTCATCACCGGGCAGTCTGGTGGACACGTCGTACAATCCGATGGACTGTACGACCAACTCCTCAACCTCACCCTCTTTAGCTAAAAATCACCAGGCAGTTCGGATATCACCACTGGATAGTCCGGTGATAGATGTCCAACGACTACTTCGGCCACGTCAGCCGGCACCAACGATCATATGGGTCACCTGACAATCCGGTGCCCCACCGGATAGTTCGGTGCCCCATAGAACAGGAAACCAGCCAATCAGGGATTCAACGACCCTTATATCGTGTGCTCTCCGACGCTCACCGGACAGTCCGGTGCACCCACGGACAGAGGAAGTTTTGGAGCTTCCAAATGAAGCTCAAACAGCTCCTAGGCCCCTTGGGCTATAAAAGGGACCCCTAGGCACATTGGAACAGTACCCCAAGAATCTCAAGAGCACAATACAACTTCGAGACTCCATGACCACGTCCTCTAGTGATTTGAGAGAGATTTCAGCGCTATTTTCTGAGTTGTAACTCTGTCGCTTTGTTCTTGCACTCTTGTCTTTGCTTTTTGTGTGTGTGTTGATGTGTTGTGCTCTTGTGTGCATGTTCTTACTCCCTCCCTTACAAACTTGTGGAGATTCCTCACAAATGGGATCGAGATATAAGGAAGATAACCGTGGAACTCAAGTTTGATCTTTGGATCACTTGAGAGGGGTTGAGTGCAACCCTTGACCAAAAGGAGGTCACAACAGTGTGGAGGTAGGCTTTGGCCGAACCACCGAAAAAATCACCGTGTCTCTTGTCTACTTTCTTTATTGCGATTGCTGTCTTCCTTAGCGCTCATATTCACATGTGATATTGCTCCTAGTTTAATACTCATCTTAAGTGAGCAATCAAGTGAAGAGTTTATCTTTCTCTCCTCCTCATCCAAACTTGGTTTTAGTTCTCACTAACACTTCTATTAGACCAAGTTTGTGTTGTTTGAAGTATTTTTCGTAGGATCATCTATTCACCCCCCTCTAAGCGCTCTCAATTGGTATCAGAGTCAGTCTCTACCATTGGGTCTAACAACCTGAAGAGATGGTCGATGATGCTAAAGGGAAGGGCAAGGTGACCGACGAGAAGGAGACACTCAACAACGAGCCAAAGGATCGACTTGGGATTCGGGAAGAAGGATGGGAAGAAGAAGCACATCAAGAAGATCATCTACTACGACATCGACACATCTTCATCTTCTTCAAAGGATGACGGCGACTCCTCTTCTTCAAAGAAAAAGACGGTCAAACAAAACTACAAGCTGCAACCCGTTGCTCTCAAAGCGACGACCAAGAAGAAAACACTCCCTCACAAGGTGGCACAAATTGAGATAACCAACCTTAATGAGGATGAAATTTTGCTTGTGATCAAGCACTTCAAGAACGCCTTGAAGAGACGCAAGGACTACCCCAACTAAAGCAAATCAAGGGGAAAGTGTACATGGTTCAAGTGCGGTAAGTTCGGTCCTTTTATTCCTCAATGTCCCAATAATGAGAATGACTAGGACCAAGACAAGAAAGGAAAGAAGGAGACTATGTCGTGTGTGTGAAGTCTCCCTCTCACGACACGAAGGATCCACATGCTTCAGTCAGGGCTTATGGGTAACATGGGCCTGGTCCATAACAAGGGCTTTATGCCAGGAGACCGAAGACCTCGAGGAATTTGCTCCCAACGTCCCCATTCCTTCGAAGACGGGCAAACATGGCGGCCTCAAGGACCCCAAGATGAAGGCCTCGGGGACTTGGCACAAGAAGACTACAAGCAAATAGCATAGGTCGGGTGACCCTCAGAAAGCGAAGCGGGCCTACTTGTCAACCTCACCTACGGGTACAACTTTTGTTGTAGTTAAGTCAAGGCATTGACTGTTCCATAATTACCCCAATTTACAATATATTCTGGGAATGTAGCAGGTAGCCAAGGGTACGAATGTACTTCAGGACTCATCCAGTCATCCCCTTGGTTACCCTATAAATACTCATGTCTGGCTCTCGGATGGGACTATGGATGAAAGAGGACATCCAAATTGTTTGGACGAATTTAATATTTAAAATAGATATGTATGAAATTTGTTGTTGATCTTTTATTATGTTATCAAGCACATTATTATAAATATGAATAAAATTTTGCATAGATTGTTTTATCATTATTTGTTCTCTACAACAAAAAAGGTGAATAAATATCTGAATTTTTATCTGAATCTGTATTCAAATTTTATGTCTATCATTTGAGAAAATATATGATAAATTCGAGGTTTATGTCTTCTGAAACTTTACAAGCTCAATGCTAAAAACAAGAATACAAATATGTGTAGTAGATTATATATCCTATTTATTTGCAATCAAGAAAATGAACAAAAAATTGATGTCCGAATAAGAGTATGTTTTGACCATTTTTATCCCTAAATGGGACCGAGTGCTTGGGTCCATGTGTCAGAACCCAACAATAGAGCAGTGAGAGCGAGCGCAAGGGGCAAGCGTGGCGCGGCGAGCATGGCTAGGCATTGACAGGGGTGACTTGGGCGTATGGTGGTGGCGGCAGCGCGATAGTAGAAGTCAAGGCGTGTTGCGTGGTGGGCGACACATGTAAGCAGCGAGAGCGCACGACTGTAGTTGTAGTGCGACGGAAGAGGCGTCGGAGAGCGGTGCAGCGGGTGGCACGAGTAAGCGACAAGGGCGCATGTGGTAGTGGCAAGTGGAGGTAGCGATGCGAAAGTGGTGCAGGCGCGATCTTTATATTTGCTTATTTTTGTTGGCTAGGTGTTGGTGGCAAAAAAATAAGATGCTCATTTTTGGCGGCCAGCCCCAGCCGCCAAAAATAAAAAGGCTTATTTACTAAAGGACCTATCTTCATGGTATGTAGGAGACGTCGAAAATTAACTATTTCTGATGACTGGATAGGCCCCTGTAAATAGATTTGTTATTTCCAGTGGCATAGTGTCAGTCATCGAAAATTATTCCGACCATCAAATGTGCAAGAATGATCATTAGGCCATTTTTTGCACGTTTAATAAAAAGACCTCGTGCTTGACGATATGCACGCATGAGCGTCAACTTATTTTATTATCTTAGAGGCTGCTTCTACCTTCTAGTCCTTGGCTGGCCCGGTGCACTTACTTGTTTCTCTAATTTCATTCTCAGTACATAGTTTTATCACACTATTTTTCAGACTACAATGTCAACATTTATGTAGGTAGTAACAGTATCTTCAGAGTTTCATCCACGTGAAACTCTGATTTCTCATAAAACTATCTCATATCTTTTTTTATTAAATCTCATGTCATGGCATCCTGCTTGCGTATGTGGTATATTATTTAATGCGAATGAAATTCTTATAAAATGTTCACTAAAAATGGCCTAAGTCCCCTTGCAGACTGGTTGTTGTTCTGTTCTTGCAGACTGGTTGTTGTTCTGTTCTTTTGTAGATGTATCAACAGTATAACTTACCGTGGAACTGCAAGCTACACACGGACTAGTTGAGAGCCTTGCGAAAGGCGTGCTGACTAACCAGCGTGTGCATGATACTAGTTTATAAACCTCTGCTGACACTAGCTCAGGAAATGAATAAAAATATTCAGATGATCCAATCGGTTATTGTTCTACATTTAATCTGAATATCTATGCCGCCATTAATGACTGGTGTACTCCATAATAATAAGGACATGTACCATCCAGAGACCTTCGATCTGTTTTCTAAGTATAAAAAATAACTAAGACACTCTGCATGATACAACTTTGAGCCTTCAGGTCACAAATACATTTAAGAGATAATATGTATGGAGAGTCGGGTCTCTCTTCGCAAAGAGCATATCTCTTGTGGTTTTTGAATTAACCCCTTATAGACCTCTTAAGAGACTCTATACTTAAATGAGGTTGTACATGCCCTAGTTATTGTGATGAATGGGATTAATTAGTCACATAGTTGATTAATTTATTTTACTATTTATATATGTCATTAATTATTGGTATACTACGACAACCATGATCAGAGAAGGAGCTAGAGATCATAGCTCAACTGATGCCAGTCAACACGCACAGACTCCTGGTGCCACATTAAACAATGCAATTAACACATTGGACTCACCCAACCCGATCAAACCAAACCATTCAACACGCTGCATCAGCTCATGCTATCCAAAGTAAGTCAATGTTATCACCCATGACATAAAAAAGCAATAGAATTTTTCTTGGCCATTAATAATCACAAGGTTCCCAAAATGTGAGTTTGCCAATTAGATGCATGCATATGTTGCATCATTTTGTTCCATGTGAATTCTACATGTGGAATAATAATTTTCTCAATTCGTTCATCGAATATTTTTTATCATGACATATATAAAGCAAGAAATATGTTTCTAGGTATAGCACAATTTCTTAGAACAGGAAGTGAAACATACCATCTCAATCCTTTTTCTTTTTAAATTATTCAAGTTTACAATGAGATACAATTGATGCATGATAAAACAATTATTATATGTACATAAATGAAAGAACATATAATCAAATTGCAAACAAAAGTATTAATAATATATACGATAATAAAAATAAATAGATATAGCAAAGTTTTTTACCCAACGACGAACAAACAATGTACGTGTGAACATTATTGTTGGAAAGGTGTTATCACAACCGACAACAAGCACATTCTTGCCTTGGAAGGCCTCCCTTCCCTATGATAGTCACTTGAGTGCATAACTTGCCCTTAAAGCTATCGATTCCCTAACTGCCAGACATAATAGGCTATACATTCTCTCTGGTGGCAACAATGAGCCATTTTGGTTGGTGTGATACTCCCGTGTAGAGTAGAAGACAAACTCTTCACTATTGTAGTTGTTGATGGTGCTGGTGGTGATGACATCCTTCGTGTGCATGCACCGGTGAGTCACTGTTGTACTCGGCGGCAACGACATTAAGACTGAAGAATGAGCGGATGCTGAATTGAAGCTTAGCCCTAGAGATAAAGTTAACCTACGAGCATACCAACAATTTCAAATTAAGTAGAAAGTAAACATGAATACTAATAACATCACGAATTTGCTCAACAATGGTCGTAGAAGGACGAGCAACAAAACTCATCACTTTCATGCAAAGCTGCCACATATTTTTCCTACTTCTATAATCTTTTTCAAAAACTCTCTATGTTCTTTTTAGTTTTCTTTGGAATTTCCTACCTTTTTCAGCAGCTTCCTCCGACATCTCAAACTTTTATCTAAACAATATTGTCACTAATTGTTTTTAGCATTCAACATCTCAAACTTTAATGTTGTCACTAACTATGGTCTATATGAAGTTGGAACACTGCTGGTCTAAACTATTCTTCTATATAGCTCTCAATGTTCACATAATGTTTTCTTTTAATATGATGCATAGAAATGTTGTTTCATGTTCATCCATATAGTGCTAATCAGATGCATACAAATGTTGTTTCATGCCCATCCTTATAGATTTGGTATGCTAAGGAATAACGTACTCAGTAAATTTTTTTATCAAAAGCATGCCAAGTTCTTCACCTGTTTCATGTACAAAGTAACAAAATTTTGTTATAGCACACATCACAAGTTTGTAGCCGTGAGCTTGAAATAGATAGACTCAATGTGTCTTTTTTCAATCGTTCAATGTTGTGATCGTCATGCAATAGAGGCTTTGGTGGGGTCTATGGGATTTGCCTTCTAGACTTAATTCATTTCAATAATTCTATACATCAACCACCTTTTTCAAAACACAAAAGGTATATTCAATTTTGAAATTGGTTTTAAATATCCAATTGTGATCTTTGACGGGTCAATGGACATTTGAAAATGTAACCAATATTTTAAAAATAGGATGTAAAATGATGAATTTATTCTCCATATTTCCTATACACTATAATAACCCTCCTAATTAACTAAATTTTGACAAGTATTAAACATGAAAAATCTTATGTAGTTGGTGTTAGAAATTTAGGCAAATTCTTGCTTAATTTAAACCAAAAAACATTGCATAAAATATGTGATGACATATATGTGCATGTGTACTACTCTAAGTAGTAACAAACATAAAATATGTTATTCTCATGGCAGTAGAAAAAACTGAATTTCACAAATTCAAAGATAAGGTTGTACTATATGGAGAAATAAATATTGAAGGCCCCAATGGCTCTATTGCCATGAGTTGACATTGTGTGTTAAAGTCATCAAAGACAACTGATACATGTGGATGTTTATATTGTTGTCCCTTGAACATCCAAAAATATTGAGTTCTTCAATGAGCAATCACAAGAACACTTTCTAATCTTTAGTGAGCAATCATAAAAAGGCTTCCTAAAACCTTGATCATTCACAAAACCGAGAAGGTGTCTCCCATGGTCAATGGTTCTAGAGGCCTACTCTGCTCTCCCAACCTCTCTATGCATGCATAATTGGGACATGAATGCTCTCTGTCAACACAACCGAGAAGTGAGGGAGTTTGTCACTTCACTGTGATTTGTGACCGCTCATGTTCTAATGTAGACAAACCTCAAGGACGGAGACTATGCCGAGTGTGTGAAGCCCCCCTCACACGACACAAAGGATTTGTAGGCCCTAGATAGGGTCTATAGGCAATAAGGGCCTAGTACATAGTGGGGGCTTTGGGCAGGAGGCCAAAGATCTCGAGGACTTTGAAAGTGCAGTCATCCCTTTTGTGAGTTTTGGTGATTTGGATAACAACACATTTAAAGGTCTAACAAGTTTGCTAAGTGTTGAACAGGAAATTCAGTATGATGAACATACTTGAATAGTGTATAATGATTAGTGAACAAGGTTCAACACAAGGTCAAATAACCAATGAGACAATGCAAATGGATATAATATGATCTCTATATTGGTTTGAATATATGGATAAGATCTGAGAAATCACTATGCATAAATATGATCATAATAGAGGTTGAAGTGATTAAGAGGATTGGTCAAGCCAAAGTGAATAAGATATGAGGAACCGTGAATTGGCTTGACCATATTACTATTAGTCTATATATGAATATATGAGAATCAAACTAGAGCTTGATTGATCTTAGCAGTTATATCTAGATGACATTCAATCAAGGTTCACAATATTGAAGAAATGATTCTCTCAATGGATGCTCAATAGGATGTGACTCAAGAATGGTTTGATAGGGTGAAGATAGCAAGGAAAGGGCTTCGAGGAACTAAGCGAAGGTGAAGGCCAAGCGACGACTTGTAGACCGAGGTACCATGGCTAAGGTGAAGAAGAGAGTATTTGCACTAAGTCGATGAACTAATCAGCTATGAAGCGTTACAACATGTTGATGCATCAGTAAGGTGACTTGAAGCCATGATTTGAACTCATATATGGTGAAATGGCACAAGTCACAGGCTCAATTTGTGTTTGCTTCAAAAGGTGAGACAAAGATGTTTGTGATCCTTATGAAGCAACACCAAAGAGAAATCACACTTGAGACACCAATGACTTAAGGAGTTTACTTAATTATATTTTATTTGACTTGAGTATAGGAATCGTCGTACTATCAAGGGGATCCATAAAGAAGGTTGGTGTTGGTACTAAAGCTCAAAATCCTTGATCTAAAACTTCCATTTTACCCTTGTTAATCCTTAGTGAAAGTATGTAGTACAACCTTTTTAAGTCTATCTTGGCCAAAATTGCTCTCTGGAAAATACTGGTTCAGCCGGACACTCAACCGGTTTTTATCTGGTGGAAACAGGTTCAACCGGTTTTAAAACAGGTTCAACCGGTTTTTGCACTCTTCACCTTTTTGGAAAATACTGGTTCAGCCGGACACTCAACCGGACACTCAACCGGTTTTTGTCTGGTGGAAACAGGTTCAACCGGTCTTAAAACAGGTTCAACCTGTTTTTGCACTGTTCACCTTTTTCTGTCAGTCTGCTGTGTCATCCAAAAAGCTGTTTTTGAAAAAGCGGTTCAACCGGTTTTGGGACCGGTTCAACCGGTTTTTGGGCAGAAAAGTCAAAAATGGCTAGTTTTGGAGCCCCACCTATATATACTCACTCCTACCTCTCTCCCACACACGAGAGCACGACTTGGACTCCATTCCTAACCTAAGAAACACTTCCCACTCTCTCTCACACACCTCTTGCCTCTCCCATTTCAAATCTTTGGAGAGAAATCTTTGAGTGAGTTTGAGAGCTGCAGTTTTTGTGCTTCATCTCCAAATCTCTCTTGCTCTTCTTGATTCGAGCTTTGGTACTACATCGAGTTCTTTGTGGATTCATTACTCTTGGAGCTTCTAGCGCCTAGACGACTAGGTGTCTCTTGTGAGTCTCCAAATCTTGTGGAAGACCACAAGAAAGTTTGTATTACCCGCTCGTTTGAGCAAAGATTATTGTGTGGGCTTGACCTTTGTGGTCGGCAAAGCGAGGATTAGGGTTGAAAGAGACCCGGCTCTTTGTGGGCAGGCAACGAGGAAGTAGGGCACCTTGGTGGTGTGACCGAACCTCGGGATAAATCTTGTGTGTCTTGTGTTCTTGCTCATTGTGTGTTTGTGTTCTTCGTTCTCTCACCATTTCGTGGAAGATTTGTTTATATCTTTTTGGTGTGTGGATTGTGAGAAGTGCCCTTCTCAGATCTACTACTTTGAACCCTGTGGATCAACTAGAACATCTCATTTCCAAAGTTAACTGGGTGGATTTCGAGATCAATTTAGTTTTATATCTCATTCTTTAGTTGAGCTCGTGCAAACCGGTTGAACCGGTTTTGACACCGGTTGAACCGGTTTTACCCAGTTCGTTTCTAGTTTTTGTTGAAAAAGTTTCCACTTGCCTATTCAACCCCCCTCTAGGCAACTTTCAATTGGTATCAGAGCCTAATCCTCGTTCTAACGCTTAACCGCGTGAGGAAAGATCATGTCGGGGGGACTAAGAAACGAAAGTGCTTCTAAGCTTGAAAAAGTTGAGGTTGCCTCGACTTCGTCTTTTGTTGCAAATGTTGATCCTAGGACAATAGATCTTGCCATGAGAATCGCCGAAAGGATGTTCCTCAAAATGAAGGAAGATGAGGCGAAGAACAAAATTGAAGATGAAAATGATCGATGGAGACCAAACGACGAATCCACCTCTTCACAAGGTTCGTCTTTCAAATCCACTTCTCATATGTGCTTTATTGCTAATGGGAGTGACAGTGAAAGCGAAAGTGAGGATGAGGAGGATAAAGAAAGTGATAGTGAAGATGAGGATGATCTTCAACAATTCTTCGCTCAGCTAAGGAAGAAACATCAAATGAGCTTGCTCAAACTCATGAAAAGAGCGGAAGAACAAAAAGAAATGCTTCATAAGCAAGAAGACTTCCTCATCAGAAAAATCGAAGACTTAGAGAAGTTGACCAAATAGCATGAGAAGCTAAAGTGCTCTCATGATGATTTGGTCCAAAGGTATGAAGACATTTCAATTGAGCAAATTAAAGCTGTTAATCATTCATCATATGTTGCTCAATTAGAAAATAAAAATGCTATGTTCAAGAACACGATATAAAGGCTAAATATTGAAAATCTAGCTTTGCAAGAAAAACATGATATGCTTGTGTGCTCTCATAATAAATTTATGGATTCACATATCATGTTAGAAATGGCTCATGAGGTTGTGTTAACTAATTTGAAATCATACCAACCTCACATATGTACATGTACTCAAGTAGAAACTATATTATCATGTGCTAACAAATGTTGCTCTCAAGAAAGCCAATCTTCCATTGAGCTAGAAATTTCAGGAATTATGATATTTCTATCACACAAGAAAATAAAGAGCTCAAGGAAGAAGATGGAAGGCTAAGAAGGAGCTTAACTCTTTTGAAGGGAAAGTGTCATGCTCAACCTTCTCAAGATAACCGTGATAATATGGTGAAAAAGCTTGAGAAGGGGACAACCGTAGCATGCACAAAACCCCTTCAAAAGAATACCAAGCTTTCCAAGAAGGGCATGAGCAAAATTCATGGTAAGAAAATTAATGCTCATATTATTTGCTCTAACAATGTACCTATGTGCTTCAACAAAGAAAGATCAAAGAGAAGCGATAGAAGGTGCTATGGATGCAAGGAGAAGGGTCATGAAATTGATTCATGCCCCCACATGAAGAACCAAAACCTTGCACGATCAAGATAGATGACCATCAAAAAGGATGAAAGCAAAAGGCAAATGCATTGCAAGGACAAGCACCACATTTGTTACAATTTCCTTGAAAAGGGTCATCTATTCAAGGTTTGTCCAAAGGGTAAAACTCCTAAGCCTAACTTGGCAATACATTCAAATATGCTTAGGAGACCCAAATTTGACACTTGTGCTAGAAAGGTACGTAGTTCACCTAAAACTAGCACAAAGACCATTTGGGTGCCTAAGTATTTATTAGCTAACCTTGGTGGACCCATCCAAAAATGGGTACCAAAATGTACTTAATAAGTTTTGCAGGTACTCAGAGATGATATGAAGCTTTGGGGGTGCTTGAGCGGTTTAACTCAATTCTTATCTCAAGCTATCAATCTTACATCGTCTATCCTTTAAGATTGACCCAAAGATGAATTGAGTTGTTATATCACTAACTTCATATTCATCTCTAGCAAGAACTTGTGTTGTAGGGAATAAGGATTAACCTTGTGGGAATCAAGCAAAAGGCCTACAACCAAGTGATATCCAAAGGATGGTAACAATTAATTCTTAAGTGCACATTGCTTTTAATTGGTATATTCCTTTGTGTCTTTTGTAGCCACATAGGAAAAATGAAGCACTTGAGAATGAACTTAAAAGATTTTACCTTGCTTTGGAAAGGATCTAATTATATGGTAGATTGCAAGTTCATATTTTTTATATTGTGACAATCTACATGCTTTAAATTGTTTGTATGTATCTTGTGGCATATTTCAAGTTAATCATCATATTATTGCCATGACCTAGACATAAAGAGTATTATCCCATGTTCTTAAATGAATAGAGTGCTAAGTAAGAAATTCAAATTCTTAAAGCACTTACCAAAAAGGAATTCTCTATATGACTAGAGTTGTGAGACTAATGTTTCTATCTAAGTGTTTATGTAGTCTCACAACATGAGAATGTGTTTCTCAAATGGAGTGTGCCATTCAACATTCAAAGAAGATCGAACCAATACTATGTGATGTATTCATTCTTGTTTAAATTGGTTTTGAGTCTTCTACATTAATCACTCACCATGCTATGAATTAAACTTGCCATGTAAACTTAATTAAATAATCATGCTACTTTCATCTTTTTTTTACAATTGATGTTATGCATGATTCTTGTAAGGGTAATTTAGTTCATATCATGAGGTTTCCTTGTTTTAGTAACCTTCTTGTCATTCATATACTAGAGGTTGCTAAATAGGAAACTATTGCTTGTGTTACTAATACAATCTCTTTTAAGATATTTCATGGAAATTCATAAGTAGAGATTATGCTCTTTCAATTGGTAAAATCACAAGCTTTAAAGGTTAATCTTCACCTAAAAGAAAGATTAGGAATGCTCAAGGCAAAGGTATGGAACAAATTGCTTCAATTGGTAGTTGATCAATAGTAGTTCCTTCCAAGTGGCATTCTTTCAATTGGTAATAATATATTCTATGGAAAGAAATGTCAATATGAAGGTTAAATTCCTTTTGGCTTAAATTTGTAAGTTAGTGCATATTGTGAATTCACTGCTCCATGTGCATTAACTTAAAAGGAATTTAATTTATGTCTTTATGCCTCATAAATGATGATTTGTCTGCCATTCATATATAAATATCATCATTCATTAAATACTTCCTTGTACCACTAATATCTCTTTTCGAAGTGTTTTTTACTAGTTTTAAAAAGAAAAGAGATTACAAGCTAAAAAAGGAAGTCTCCACAAATGATGAAAAGAAGAATACTACGATGACACCACCACAGATAGTAAGATCTTTCAAATTGGTATAACAAACGATACTCTCTACTTGGTGGTAAGTATTCTTAAAGATAAGTTTATTCATTGCAAATTTGTCATGCCTTGACCAATATATCTAATGTACTCCTCATGCGACTCTTAATTGAATTGAAAGTGCATTTGACAAGTCATTCAAATACTTGATGCACATATGTAGTGGGAGCACATTATATATATCTTGTGTCATAGAGAATAAGTTTCCCTTGAGTAAGCTATACTAAGATAATCCAAAATTGTAAATTTGTATCTCATTCATATGGATTGTAATCTTTGCTTTATAAATAGCTACTCTTGATGCAGTTTAAAATTCCCTTATCGTTAAATCTAAAAGTGCATAAGAATCCTTTTTGTTGATATTCATCACATACATATGCACTAACATGGATATGATTTTAAACTGTAAAAGGTACAATTAGTGATCCATAATCTCTAAATTTTGGAAACCTACAAATTGATATCTTAGGAATCTACTTCAATCGGTATCCATATGCTTCACACTAGGATTGGATCACTAAGTTGTAAATTCCATGCATAACTTGTCTTTATGATATGAATGCTTGTGCGACTAACCTTGATAAGCTAGGTGCACCCAAAGTCAAGGTAGGTTCATCATCAAGAATGCAACACAATGATGTATTAATAAAAGGAGAAAAGGCTCCTATTCTTAACTCTAGTTTTTATCTATGTGATTAAATATTGACTTGAAACCATGTAAGATGGTTGTCAAGTATATGTGGGTGACTACACAAAGAGAAAGGCCACAATAAAGATTGTGTGGGTAATCAAGGCTCTTACCACTAATCTCAAAGGACCTAATTCAAATTGGGTACCAAGATATGAAGCTTAAACTTGTTTTGCAGGATCACTCCTTCAATGGATCAAGTTGGGTGCTCGATAATGAATGTATAAATCATCTTTGGAGATAGTAGCTAGGGTGGTAACAACTGAATCTCAAGTGCATATTATTTTCAAAATCTTATCTTTTTGTGACTTGTGTAGCCACTAAGGAAAAAGAAGCACTTGAGGATATACATCAGTTGTTGATTATGAAATAAAGGTCTAATTGGAAGTTGAATGAATATTATCATATGGCGAACAATCCAAAATTATGTGACGTATTCTCTATCTAGTTAATTTGGATTTGATTCTTCTATATTAGACACTGTTGGGACCATGCTTCGTCACCGAAGGTCCTGCAGGAAGAAACAACTTCGGATGAAGCTGTCTGCACGTGATGACCGAAGGTTGCTGTTCATGATGCTTCGGAATTACAAACCGACTTAAAAGTAGAATGACCTTTTAGTCCATAAGTGTTTAAGTCGTTGTTGTAAACTTTTATGAGGGACAAGATTGTAATTCCTCACAGGCTATGTCTTGTGCCTATAAATAGTGAACAATATTCCTTTACTGTTCACACATTCTTGTAATTGCAATCGCATCACTTGGGAATTATTCTCCGCCAAGGCAGAGGTATAAATGTATCTTATATTTGAATACATTGAGTTGATATAATATGACAGTGACGTTATTTATTTATAATTTATTTGTCTTTGATGCTTCATATCTTGCATTATTTTATATAATCTACTAGAATTCAATTACGAAGATTCAACCTTCGTAATTGTGCGGTCCTTAACCTTCGTCCGAAGTTCATTAAATCCTTAAAGGAATAATGCTTCAGCGGACGAAGGGCATTAACATTTAACATTTTATGTTGCCTTGTTCTTAATTCATAGCATTTGAGAACGAGTCCCAAACATTGGCGCCCACCTCCGGTGAACTCACTACCACTTTTCTGAGCTGATCGCTTCGTTCAATATTCAAGCTGGAGCTGCTTCGGTTCCGAGGCTGGTACTCCCGATAACAGGCGGTTCATGTTCAGAACCAGCCAACAAGAAGCAGAAGAAGGAAGCACAGAGAAGGGTACAACATGTCGGGGTGCAAGGACCCTTCATTAAGTCAAGATGGTCTCACATTCCTATTACCTTCTCCCAAGAGGATCTTCAACTCAAGGATTACCCACACAATGATGCTATGGTTATCTCTTGTGTTATCAAAGGATTTCTGGTCCACAATGTTTTGGTTGATACAGGCAGTGCAGCTGATATCATATTTGCTAAGGCCTTCAGACAGATGCAAGAGCCCGAAGATAAAATTCTTGATGCCACGCATCCCCTCTATGGCTTCGGAGGAAGGCAGATTGTAGCACTCGGCAAAATCTCAATGTCAGTGGCCTTCGGATTCATCAACAACACAAGGACTGAACAGGTTATGTTTGATATCGTTGACATGGAGTACCCTTACAATGCAATCATTGGTCGTGGTACTCTTAATGCCTTCGAAGCAATTCTGCATCCAGCTTATCATTGCATGAAGATACCTTCCGACCAAGGGCCCATTGCTATTCATGGAAGTCAAGAAGCTGCCAGAAGGGCCGAAGGAAATTGGACAGACTCAAAAGCAATCCATAATATAGATGGAACTGAAGCTTGTGAGCAATACAAGTTCAGAAGGGAAAAAGCTGCTTCGGCTGACCAGCCGAAACCCATGCTCTTATGTGAGGATATAGCAGAGCAGAAGGTGCTATTGGGATCTCAATTGTCCGAAGAGCAGGAGAAAACCTTGATAAGGTTTTTGTTTAACAATAAAGATGTTTTTGCTTGGTCAGCTAATGATCTTTGCGGAGTTAATAGGGATGTTATTGAACACTCGCTCAATGTTGATCCATCCTTCAGACCCAGGAAACAAAGGCTTTGGAAGATGTCTGATGACAAGGCCGAAGGTGCTCGGAATGAAGTGAAAAGACTCCTCAGTGCCGGAGTTATTAGAGAGGTAAAATACCCAGAATGGTTGGCTAACACTGTTATGGTGAAGAAGGCCAATGGTAAATGGAGAATGTGTATCGATTTTACTGACCTTAATAAAGCCTGTCCAAAGGACGAGTTTCCATTGCCAAGGATAGATTCCTTAGTTGATGCAGCAGCTTCATCAGAGCTCATGAGTTTGTTGGATTGCTATTCAGGCTATCATCAAATATGGATGAAGAAGGAAGATGAACCAAAAACCAGCTTCATAACCCCAAGTGGGACATATTGCTACCTTCGGATGCCTGAGGGGCTTAAAAATGCTGGAGGAAGTTTTAGCAGGATGACAGCGAAGGTCCTTCACTCTTAGATAGGAAGGAATGTGCTAACTTATGTTGATGATATCATTGTAAAAAGCACGAAGCAAGATAATCACATTGCTGATTTGCAGGAGACCTTCGCTAATTTTAGACAGGCTGGTTTAAAGTTGAATCCAGAAAAATGTGTCTTTGGAGTAAAGAAGGGGAAATTTCTTGGTTGCCTAGTCTCAACAAAGGGCATCGAGGCTAATCCAAGCAAAATCGAAGCAATACTTCGAATGGAACCACCAAGTACAAAAAAGGGGGCTCAAAGATTGACAGGAAGGCTGGCATCTCTCAACAGATTCATATCTAGATCAGCAGAGAGAAACTTACCATTCTTCGAAGTGCTGAAGACAGCTGAAGTCTTTCAATGGGGACCAATCCAGCAGAAGGCCTTCGAAGAACTGAAGCAGTATTTGATAGATTTAACAACATTAACTCCACCTACGCCAGGGGCTCCTTTGTTATTATATGTGGCAGCTTCGCACTCAGCGGTAAGTGCAGCACTTGTTCAGGAGAAGCTTGAAGGCCAAGTTAAGAGGCAGGCCCCAATATATTTTGTATCTGAGGTTCTTAGCTTATCAAAGAAAAATTATACAGAGTTGGAGAAGGTACTGTATGCTGTCTTGATGGCCTCCAGGAAGCTTCGACATTATTTTCAAGCTTACAACATAATTGTTCCTTCTTCACAACCTCTGAAGGATATTATGAGGAACCGAGAAGCTACTGGAAGGATTGGAAAATGGGCTGCAGAGCTCAATGAATTTTGTATTGATTATGTTCATAGATCTTCGATTCAGCCCCAGGCGTTAGCAGACTTCATTGCTGACTGGACGCCAGGGGCTCAGGAGGAAGAAACAAATAAACACGCCGAAGCATGGACAGTGTTTTGCGATGGGTCTTGGGGAACCTTCGGAGCAGGAGCTGCTGCTGTGTTGGTTTCACCTTCCAAAGTTAAAACTTGTTATGCGGCAAGACTTGATTTTAGTTGCACAAATAACATCGCCGAGTATGAAGCTCTGCTTTTGGTTCTTCGGAAACTAAAGGCAATGGGAATCAGAAGGGCCATTCTTAAAATTGATTCTCAAGTTATTTCTGGTCATATTGACAAAAGTTACAAAGCAAGAGACCCGAAACTTGAAAGGTATCTAGATACAGTCCGAAGGATTGAGGCTTCCTTCGAAGGTTTCTCTGTCAAAAATATTCCTCGTGGAGAAAATGAATATGCTGATCTATTGGCTAAGTCAGCAGCCCAGGGGCTGCCTTTACCTCCGGAAGTATTTTTTGAAACAATAAAAGCACCTTCAGTCGAGCTTCTTGAAAGAGCAATCCTCAATATATCCCCTATTTATAGTGAAGATTGGAGAACTGAAATCATCTCTTTCCTTCAGGGTAATTTTCTTTCAGACGACGAAGCTTCTAATAGGAGAATAGAAGCAAGAGCTTGACCATATGTCATAATAGAAGGGGAGTTATACAAGCGCGGGGTCTGTTCCCCATTGCTCAAGTGCTTATCCAGATCCGAAGGTATAGAATTAATGAAGGACATACATGCAGGTCTGTGTGGATCTCACATTGGATCTAGGCCCTTGCTTGGGAAAGTTTTTCGCCAAGGATTTTATTGGCCAAGGGCAGCTTCGGATGAAGCGGATTTAGTTCAAAAGTGTGAAGGTTGTCAGAAATGTGCAAGAGATCAAAAACAACCTTCGTCTTTAACTCAATTAATACAGCCCACTTGGCCATTGCAAAGGTGGGGTCTGGATTTGCTAGGTCCATTACCACCAGCACAGGGGAACTTAAGATATGTGGTGGTGGCAGTGGAATATTTTTCCAAATGGATTGAGGCGAAGCCCTTAGCCACAATAACTTCGTATACTATTCAAAAGTTTTTCTGGCAAAACATTGTGTTGGGGGCTTGTTCTCAAGTGCTAAGAGTTAAGAACAAGGCAACACAGAAAATGTTAAATATTAAGGTCCTTCGTCCATCATCACATTATATCCTTTCGGAATATAAGGGACTTCGGACGAAGGTTACGAAGGACGTACCTTCGTAAACATAATAATGAAGGATGAAGTATTCGTATAAATCATGATGTAAAAAATAGACATTTAAATGTTAACATAGAATCATTTCCATTTTTACTAACATGAACGAATATAAATGATTTCAAATTACAAATGTACCTTTGGTCCTGAGGAAGGCGAGAGTACAGGTGTGATGCGAAGGCAAATAACAGGTTCGCGTGAACAGTACAGAGGTACTGTTCACCTATTTATAGGCACAGGTCGCAGCCTGTGACAAATTACAATTATGCCCCTTACGAAAGTTTACAACATTGACTCAGACCTATATGTATAAAAAGGTCATTCTATCTCTTATGTCGGTTTGAAACGCCGAAGCTCCATGAAAAGGAACCTTCGGCCATCTCTTGGAGACGACTTCAGCCAAAGCTGCTTCTTCGTGTGAGACCTTCGGCGCACCGAAGCACGACCCCAACAGTAGCCCCTTTCGCGGTGCTAGATCGTTTTTCGTAACGAGCTTGACCCGTGAAAAAAGCCTCTTCAGCTTCGGGAAGCCGAAGGTCCAAAAAACACCTTCCCTGAGCTCGTTGCAGAGAAACGATCCGACTTCCGAGCGCGTGCCAGGCCCACTTTGCAGAGTTACTGTTTGACCTTTGCGGTCCACTGCACAGCGAGTACAAGTGACTGCCCGCGTGGTGCAAAAATCCTGCCGCTTCGCCTTCTTACCTGCAGCACTATATAAACAAACGGGTAGGTGTGAAGTTACCACAGCATTCATTGCTATTTGCACTGTTTTGCTGCCAAAATTTTCCACCATAGCCGAAGCTTGAGTCTCAGAATCGAACGAAGGTCCATCTCGACGTCTGCTTCGTCAGAAAGAAGAGCTTCGGAGAAAAGAAAAAGGAAAAAAGTTTCTGACTTCCCCAAACTCAGAATCAAATGGCAAGAGTACGATCTACTGCCAAAGTTGTACGTGAGGGAGACGAAGCCGAAGGTTCGGACACTGTGCCCATCTCCGAAGCGATGCAGCGTTCCGGTCTACTGACTGCGGAAGAAATGCCTGCTGCTGAAGCAAACCCAACAACTGCCGAAGGAGAAGAAGAAAACATTGAAGGGACTGACCCCGAAGATGACTACCGCATTGCTATGCCCAGCAAGCCCAGTCACCTGGATTTTGGGAAATCAACTGTTTCAAAAGCTGATCTTTCGAAGATGGTGAAAGCAGGTTATTTCAGTGAAGATCAGAAGAAGCTACTCCGCTTCGGGGGAGAAGAAACCACCCCGAAGCCAGGGAAGGATGAGATTGTTATCTTCAAGAGCTTTTTAAAGGCTGGGCTTAGATTCCCTCTTCACAATATTATTGCGGAGATACTGAAGAGGTTTGGTATCTTCTTTCATCAATTGACTCCTAACGCCATCGTTAGGCTCAATGTTTATATCTGGGCCCTCCGAAGCCAAGCTGTGGAACCGTTTGCCGACAGCTTCTGCCGAGTTCACGAATTACATTACCAAACAAAGGCCAGAAAAGATGGGCTACATGATAATTTCGGTTGCTATAATTTTGCCTACCGGAAGACAACAAAGTGTCCTGTCATCAGCTACCGAAGCAAATGGCCAGCAGGCTGGAAATCTGAGTGGTTTTATGTAAAAGTTGACGAAGACAAAGAAAAATTGGTACAAAGCCCTCTGGATTTAATCTTCGGAGAGACAAGGCCACGATGCCGCATCGGCGATCTAGAAGGTCCCACCTGGGCTGCTCTGGGTGAATTTGAAATTATTTCAGAACATATTGGCACCAGGGATCTAGTTCAGGAGTTCTTGGCATTCAGAGTTTTCCCTACTCTAAAAGAGTGGGAAATGCCGAAGCTGGAGGGAGAGAAGAAGAAGGGGGAGCTTGTCCGGCTTCCCTATCACTTCAAGTTTAAGAAGTACTTCAAAAAACCCTGCAAAGAGTGGTTAGACACAGTTGAGGTGATGTGCAATGAAATCCTGGGGAATTACTCCAAAAAAGAGGATCAACTAATGACAGCGGCCTTCGGTGCCCGACCGAAGCGAAGGCTGAACCGAGTGCTTGATGCCCTGGGCTTCGAGTACCCAGACTATGAGCAGTTGAACAAGGGTGCCGAGGGCCACAAAAGAAAAAGAGTAGCCGAAACTCTGATCAGGGATGAAGAAAGACCAGCAAAGGAGAAGAAAATTCCCAAGAAAAGAAAAATATCTACTCCGAAGCGCAAATCACCCGAAGAAGAGGGGTCCCCCACACCGCCTTCTACCAGCGACGTGGAGGAAATTTTAAAGGTAATGACTGAACCCATGCCCACGAAGCTAAGTCCATTAGGGCTCCAACTGACGAAGCTTTTTCAAAAGGTGGACGAGCCGGATCAAACGAAGGTAAACAAACCCAAGCGGCAAAGAATTATTGCGGTAACTGAAGTTATCGACAAGACGCCGCCTAGGGCGTCAATTCAGAAAACGGCAGCTGCTGAAGGTACAGCAATCGTCGAAGGCGTAGCTTCGGAGGTCGCGGCTACCGAAGCCGCTACAGCCGAAGATATAAACTTAGAAACTACCATTGAGGACATTAACAAGATTTTGGAAGACATAGCTGCAGAAGAAGCTGGTGCTACTACTGAAAAAACCATGGCCACAGTGCCTGAGAAAGGAAAAGAAATAGCCGAAGACACTTCGGACGACGAAGCCTACTCTTTCCAGAATTTAGTTGGGCAGAAACTGACGAAGGACGAAATAGAAGAACTCAAGGACTATGCCAAATCTTGTGGCTACAAGCCAGGAGCCCTTCTATTTGGAGGCATTGATGACGAAAAATTGGGCTGCATTCGAGACCAAACTGGAGCTAAGGTAATCGGTACTCTATCAAAGAGTATCGGTTTTCCGAAGCTAGAGACAGACATCAGCCGCTACCGACGACAACATATCGTCGGCAGCTTATTTTACTCCAACTTCAAGGTAAACAACCTTTTCTCTGGTTTTTATTGCTGTTAATAATGAAAATACTACTAACGTAAGTTGTTTCTGTACAGAGCATGCTACTGAGCAAAGCTCTGAAGATGCAACAAGACTTGGAGGACAAAAAACACGAAGCTATAATCGAAAATTTAGAGAGCAAGATAAAAGAACAATCAACTATCATTGAAAAGAAAGACTTCGAGCTCCAATCCGCCGAAGGCCTGCTGGCAGAGACTGAAGCTAAGGTATCAGAATTGAATTCTAAGCTTATCAGTCAATCAGAACAATTCAAT
Source organism: Zea luxurians (assembly GCA_029449295.1). Taxonomy (NCBI): domain Eukaryota; kingdom Viridiplantae; phylum Streptophyta; class Magnoliopsida; order Poales; family Poaceae; genus Zea; species Zea luxurians. The sequence goes on from JAOPSE010000377.1 coordinate 545,852, forward strand.
CAGGAGAAGCTGGAGCTTAATTCGAAACTTAAAGCCGAAGTCCAGACCAGTTCAGAGTTGAAGAAATCGTTAGCAAGCCTTCAAGACAAATGCTTAAAATTTAGCAACAATTGTATTGGACGATTAAAAAAGATATTTTACTCTGTTGGAGCCAGCAGCGGGAAATTTAACCCTTCAGCAGAAAATTTACCACAGGCCTTCGATCATATCGAAGCCGAAATCGAAGAACTTGACGAAGTTATAGCCGGGCACGGCGACTTCTGTGCCTGGGTAGCTTCTCGGGGTACCGCTGCTGCATTCCTGAGGGCCGGTTGCGATCATGGAAAGATTGTCAACAGGCCCAACTTCACCCTATCTCCATCAATCCTGGATGATATACCTGACCTCGCCCGAAGCATCTCAAATAGATTTATAAAAATGATATGGACAAAAGGCGGGCGGGAGAAGGCTGGAGACGAAGCACGAAGTCATCTTGAACCAGTAAGAAATGATACTTCGTACTTACCTTTTCCTTTGCACTTGATTTTTACTTACGATTCCTTGATTTATGTAGGTTGACGAAGGTGAAGATGATGCTTAAGTTATATCGCCGAAGCTGTCGCCGAAGCTGAAGCTTAATGAAGATCAGTAGAAATGTACTATAGGATAAAAACTTAGGATACTTTTGTAACAACTTTTGTAAATACATTTAAACTATTCTCAAGGAACTTTGTACATACCTTGTAATATATTCTTACCCTTCGATTGAGGCGCTTTGATGTGGACGAAATCAGTATTTTGAGCCGAAGGCGAAAAAACACCTTCCCTTCTTTTCGTACACAACGAAGCATAAAAGCAATTCTTCTTTTTGCCGAGCAACGAAGCTTTTCTCTTTTGTATACAACAAAGCATAAAAGCAATTCTTCTTTTTACCGAAGCTTCTCTTTTTTGTACACAACATAGCATAACGAATCATAAAAAACCACTTCTCCGAAGCTTTTCTTTTACATAACGAATCATAAAAAACCACTTCTCCGAAGCTTTTCTTTTTGCCGAAGCAACCACTTAGGAACACAAATGCTATGAATGAATGCTTATGCATGCAAATGCCATGATGTAATGTAATGTGCGAATGAATGTCCGAAGCATATGTCCGAAGCCACATTCTCAACCATTACTTCTTTAGAACCAACCACACATCAGCTCTGCATTCCCTTAGGAACGACTTTGGAGCATCTTTGCCTTTTACTTAGGCAGTATCAGCGTTGACTTTTCGCTGTAAGCTCTGCATCCCCTTAGGGACGTCTTTGGAGCTTCTTCGCCTTTTACTTAGGCGGTATAAGCTCTGCATTCCCTTAGGAACGTCTTTTGAGCTTCTTCGCCTTTTACTTTCGACGGAATCAGCGTTGACTTTTCGCTGTGAGCTCTACATCCCCTTAGGGACGTCTTCGGAGCTTTTTCTCTTTTTTAGTTTCGGCACTCGATGGTGCGCTCTCAGCTTTTACATTTACATTCTTTGGGGGATTTTGCTCTTATAAAACTAAAAAGGAAAATTACATATGATGGCCCCATTAAAAACCTTTCTCCCCCTTTAGAAAGGAAAAGGGTGCCATGAAAAAGAAAAGAAAAAACATACAAAATTACATCGAGTTATACATAAAATCGTCGAAGCTCATCCGCATTCCAAGATCTTGGAATTTCATTGCCATCCATGTCCTTCAGTCTGTATGAACCAGGCCTTGACGAAGATGCTACTAAGAAAGGCCCTTCCCATTTCAATTGTAACTTGCCCACTGTATCTGGGTTGGCCACTCTCCGAAGCACCAAATGCCCTGGCTCAATATTTTTTAGCCGGACCTTTCTATCTCGCCATTTGATTGTTTCAGCTTGATATTTATTGATATTCTCCACGGCCTGAAGCCTGATCCCTTCTAGGGCATCTTTTTCCACAAGACAAGTATCTTCGGCACCTGGTTCTGCCGAAGCTACCACTCTTATTGATCCAGCTTTAGCTTCTTCTGGAGTTATTGCTTCGTCACCGAATAATAACTTGAATGGGGTAAAGCCTGTAGACCTTGATGTTGTTGTATTGTGGCTCCACACCACTTTGGTCAATTGATCTGGCCACTTTCCCCTTGGTTGGTTAAAGATTAGCTTCATTATTCCTGTCATTATGATGCCGTTGGCCCTTTCAACAAGGCCATTCGACTCCGGATGCCTGACTGATGCAAAATGGATCTTCGTTCCAATTTGATCACAGAAATTTCTGAAATCTTCGGAGTCGAACTGTGTTCCATTATCTACAGTGATGGCCTTCGGTACTCCGAAGCGACAGACAATGTTCTGCCAGAAAAATTTTTGGACAGTGGCTGAAGTTATTGTGGCTAATGGCTTCGCCTCAATCCACTTAGAAAAATATTCCACAGCTACTATAACATATTTCAGATTGCCTTGAGCCGGTGGTAATGGACCCAGCAAATCGAGGCCCCACCTTTGCAATGGCCAGATGGGCTGTATCAGCTGTGTCAAAGACGAAGGTTGCTTTTGATCTCTTGCACATTTCTGACAACCTTCGCACTTTTGAACCAACTCCGCTGCATCCGAAGCTGCCTTCGACCAATAAAACCCTTGGCGAAAAACTTTTCCAAGCAAGGGCCTGGATCCGATGTGGGATCCACACAGGCCTGCATGTATCTCTTTCATCAATTCTATACCTTCGGCTCTAGATAAGCACTTGAGCAGCGGGGCACAAACTCCATGCTTGTATAGCTCCCCTTCTATCATGATATACGGACGAGCTCTTGCCTCTATTCTTTTATTATAAGCTTCGTCATCTGATAGGAAGTTACCCTGAAGGTAAGAGATTATTTCAGTTCTCCAATCTTCACTGTACACAGGAGAAATGTTAAGGACTGCTCTTTCAAGTAGCTCCACTGAAGGTGCCTTTATTGTTTCGAAGAACACATCCGAAGGTAGCGGCAGCCCCTGTGCTGCAGACTTGGCCAACAAATCAGCATGCTCATTTTGTCCTCGAGGGATATTCTTAACAGAAAATCCTTCGAAGGAAGCCTCGATCCTTCGGACCGTGTCTAGGTATTTTTCAAGCTTCGGGTCTTTAGCCTTGCAACTTTTGTCAATATGACCCGAAACAACCTGGGAATCAGTTTTAAGAATCGCCCTTCTGATCCCCATTGCCTTTAGTTTCCGAAGACCCAGGAGCAGGGCTTCGTACTCAGTTATATTATTTGTGCAGCTGAAGTCAAGTCTTGCTGCATAGCAAGTTTTAACCTTGGACGGTGAGACCAACACAGCAGCTGCACCTGCTCCGAAGGTTCCCCAAGAGCCATCACAAAACACCGTCCATACTTCGGCGTCTTTATTCGCTTCTTCGTCCTGAGCCCCTGGCGTCCAGTCGGCAATGAAATCTGCCAATGCTTGAGACTGAATTGAGGATCTATGCACATAATCAATGTAAAATTCATTGAGCTCCGCAGCCCATTTTCCAATACGCCCAGTAGCTTCTCTATTTCTCATGATGTCCTTCAACGGCTGCGAAGAAGGAACAATAATGTTGAATGCCTGAAAATAGTGCCGAAGCTTCCTGGATGCCATTAAAACGGCATACAATACCTTCTCCAGCTCTGTATAATTTTTCTTTGAGACACTAAGAACCTCAGACACAAAATATACTGGGACCTGCTTCTTGACTTGTCCATCAAACTTCTCCTGAACAAGTGCCGCACTTACTGCTGAGTGCGAAGCTGCCACATATAACAACAGAGGAGCCCCTGGCGTTGGTGGAGTTAATGTTGTGAGATCTATTAAGTATTGCTTCAGCTCTTCGAAGGCTTTTTGTTGACTTGGGCCCCATTGAAAGACTTCAGCTGACTTCAGCACCTCGAAGAATGGTAAGTTTCTTTCTGCTGATCTGGATATAAATCTGTTAAGAGATGCCAGCCTTCCTGCCAATCTTTGGGCCCCTTTTCTTGTGGTTGGTGGCTCCATTCGAAGTATAGCTTTGATTTTATTTGGATTAGCTTCGATCCCCTTTGTTGAAACCAAGCATCCAAGAAATTTGCCCTTCTTCACTCCGAAGACACATTTTTCTGGATTCAGCTTCAGACCAGCCTGTCTGAAGCTGGCGAAGGTCTCCTGCAGATCAGCAATATGATTTTCCTGCTTCGTGCTTTTTACAATAATGTCATCGACATAAGTCAGCACATTTCTGCCTATCTGAGACTGGAGAACCTTCGCTGTCATTCGGCTGAAACTCCCTCCGGCATTTTTGAGCCCCTCAGGCATCCGAAGATAGCAATATGTACCACTTGGGGTTATAAAGCTAGTCTTCGGCTCATCTTCCTTCTTCATCCAGATTTGATGATAGCCTGAGTAGCAGTCCAGGAGACTCATGAGCTCTGAAGAAGCTGCTGCATCAACTAAAGAGTCTATCCTTGGCAGCGGGAATTCATCCTTCGGACAAGCCTTGTTGAGATCTGTGAAATCAATACACATTCTCCACTTGCCATTGGCCTTCTTCACCATAACAGTGTTAGCTAACCACTCTGGATACTTCACTTCTCTGATAACTCCTGCACTGAGGAGTCTTTTTACTTCGTTGCGAGCCCCTTCGGCCTTGTCATCAGACATTTTTCGAAGCCTCTGCTTTCGGGGTCTGAAGGAAGGGTCAACATTGAGCGAATGTTCAATAACATCCCGATTTACTCCACAGAGATCATTGGCTGACCATGCAAAAACATCTTTGTTGTTGAATAAAAACCTTATCAAGGTTTTCTCCTGGTCTTCAGATAATTGCGAGCCCAAGAGCACCTTCTGCTCTGCTATGTCTTCACACAATATCATGGGCTTCGGCTGATCCGCTGAAGCTGCCTTCTCCCTCCTGAATTTGTACTGTTCACAAGCTTCAGCTCCATCTATATTATGGATTGCTTTGGAGTCAGTCCAGCTTCCTTCGGCCCTTCTAGCAGCTTCCTGGCTTCCATGAATAGCAATAGGTCCTTGTTCCGAAGGTATCTTCATGCAGAGATAAGCTGGGTGAAGAATTGCTTCGAAGGCATTAAGAGTACCTCGGCCAATGATAGCATTGTAAGGATACTCCATGTCAACAATATCAAACACAATTTGCTCAGTCCTTGTGTTGTTAACAAATCCGAAGGTTACCGGCATGGTAATCTTCCCAAGTGCTACAATCTGCCGCCCTCCGAAGCCACAAAGGGGGTGCGTAGCATCATGAATCTTGTCTTCAGGCTCTTGCATTTGTCTGAAGGCTTTAGCAAATATAATGTCAGCTGCACTGCCTGTATCAACTAGGACATTGTGGACCAGAAATCCTTTGATCACGCAAGAGATAACCATGGCATCATTGTGAGGATAATCCTTAAGCTGAAGGTCTTCCTGAGAGAAAGTAATTGGAATATGAGACCATTTTGACTTGATGAAGGGTCCCTGCACTCCAACATGCTGCACCCTTCTCTGAGCCTCCTTCTTCTGCTTCTTGTTAGCCGGCTCTGAGCAAGAACCGCCTGTTATCGGGAGCACCAGCTTCGAAGCCGAAGCAGCTCCAGCTTGATTGTTGAACGAAGCCATCAGCTCAGAAAAGTGGAAGTGAGTTCACCGGAGGTGGGCGCCAATGTTGGGGGCTTGTTCTCAAGTGCTAAGAGTTAAGAACAAGGCAACACAGAAAATGTTAAATATTAAGGTCCTTCGTCCATCATCACATTATATCCTTTCGGAATATAAGGGACTTCGGACGAAGGTTACGAAGGACGTACCTTCGTAAACATAATAATGAAGGATGAAGTATTCGTATAAATCATGATGTAAAAAATAGACATTTAAATGTTAACATAGAATCATTTCCATTTTTACTAACATGAACGAATATAAATGATTTCAAATTACAAATGTACCTTTGGTCCTGAGGAAGGCGAGAGTACAGGTGTGATGCGAAGGCAAATAACAGGTTCGCGTGAACAGTACAGAGGTACTGTTCATCTATTTATAGGCACAGGTCGCAGCCTGTGACAAATTACAATTATGCCCCTTACGAAAGTTTACAACATTGACTCAGACCTATATGTATAAAAAGGTCATTCTATCTCTTATGTCGGTTTGAAACGCCGAAGCTCCATGAAAAGGAACCTTCGGCCATCTCTTGGAGACGACTTCAGCCAAAGCTGCTTCTTCGTGTGAGACCTTCGGCGCACCGAAGCACGACCCCAACACATTGTTTGTCGCTTCGGAGTGCCGAAGGCTATCACTGTGGATAACGGGACACAGTTTGATTCTGAAGCCTTCAGAGAATTTTGCAATCAAATCGGCATGAAGATCCATTTTGCATCAGTCCGACACCCAGAATCTAATGGACTTGTTGAAAGAGCCAATGGGATCATAATGACAGGAATAATGAAGTCAATCTTCAATCAGCCGAGGGAAAGTGGCCAGACGAGTTAATCAAAGTGGTGTGGAGTCATAACACAACCATCTCAAGATCAACAGGCTTTACACCCTTTAAACTATTGTTTGGTGACGAAGCAATAACCCCAGAAGAGGCTAAAACAGGATCAATAAGGACAGTAGCTTCGGCAGAGGGCGAAAATGAAGCTGATTGCTCTGTGGAAAAAGATGCTATTGAAGGGATTAGACTTCAAGCTGTGGAAAACATCAATAAATATCAAGCTGAAACAATAAAATGGCGTGATAGAAAGGTCAAGCTGAAGAATATTGAACCAGGACACTTGGTACTCCGAAGAGTAGCTAACCCTGAAACAGTGGGCAAATTACAGGTGAAGTGGGAAGGCCCTTTTTTGGTAGTATCTTCATCAAGACCTGGTTCCTACAGATTGAAGGATATGGACGGCAATGACATTCCTAGATCGTGGAATGCGGATGAGCTTCGGCGATATTATGTTTAGTTTGATGTAATTTTTTATATTCCTTTTTTGTGGCACCCTTTTCCTTTTCAAAGGGGGAGAAAGGTTTTTAATGGGGCCACAACATGTAATTTTTATTTTCCTTATTCTATAAGAGCGATATCCCCTAAAAATGTAAATGTAAAAGCTGAGAACGCACCTTCGAGTGCAAAGAAAAAAGAAAAGAAAACAGGGAGAAGCTCAAAAGTCGTTCCTAAGGGAATGCAGAGCTTACAGCGAAAAATAAACGCTGATTCCGCTGAAAGTAAAAGGCGAAGAAGTTCCTAAGGGAGGCTTACAGCGAAAAATAAACGCTAATTCCGCTGAAAGTAAAAGGCGAAGAAGCTCCTAAGGGAGGCTTACAACGAAAAGTCAACGCTGATACATCGAAAAGTAAACGGTGAAGCCAAAAAGTAAACGGCAAAAAGATTTTTATCATTCTTGAGGGGACGAAGGGCCGTGCTTATGGTTTTTTGAACATATGTCTTAATATTCATTTGTACATTACATGTCATCATGTCATTCGCATTCATAAACATCCATTTAAACATATATAGAATCATCATCATGCTACACAAAAAAGACAGGTGCTTCAGAGAATAAGGAAAAGATTCGAAGGAAAAGTTTTCTATGCTTCGTTGTGTACGAAAAGAAGGGAAGGTGTTTTTCGCCTTCGGCTCAAAAGAGAAGTTTTGTCCACAGCAAAGCAGAGAGTGGATGTGGATAAGGGAGACGGAATATATTACAAGGTATGCACAAATTTACATAAGTTATTCCATATCTATATTACAAGAGTTCCTCCAAGAATTTTTGCAGGAAAGCATATTATAAGCAATTTTAAGCTTCAGCTAAGGCTTCGTCTTCAGTTTTATCAAACTTCAGCATTGTCAATCTTCAGCTTAGTCATCCTGTATATACCAAACAGCACGGTAAGAAAGGTACAAATTTCAAAGGAGAAGGTAAAAGTAACAAACATAAGTTTCTTACCGGCTTAAGATGGCTTCGAGCTTCGTCGCCTGCCATTTTCCGCCCGCCACTTACCCAGATCTGGGTCATGAATCTATTTCCGATACTTCTGGCTAAGCTTGGGATATCCATCAAATCTGAAGCTGATAAGCTGAAGTTTGGCCTGTTCACAATGTTTCCATGCGTGCAGCCAGCCTTCAAAAAAGCCGTAGCTGTGCCCCGAGAAGCTACCAGGGCGCAGAAGTCAGCATGCCCACCGATAACTTCGTCAAGGGCGTCAACTTCGCCTTCAATATATTCCAATGTTCTTAGCAGATTCTCAGCTGAAGGTGTAAATTTCGAAGAGCTAGCTCCGACAGAGTGAAACACATCCTTCAGCCGCTGCAAACATCGGCTGCCGAAGCTTAAGCATTTCTCCTAGAGTTCTCTAAAGGATTTTTCCAAATTTGAGTATTTATCCACTTCAGCTTTTAGGCTTGCTTCAAAATATTTCTTTTCTTGCTCAAATTTTTCTGATTATCGAAGCAATTCATTCTTTAATTTGTCATTTTCAGTTTGGACTTCAGCCAAAGAGCCCTCCATGCTCTGAATAACAAAATCCTTCTTTTCTAATGCACCTTCGTGCTCTTTGACCATGATCTCAAGGTCTTGGATTGCGAAGTCTTTCTTTTTCAGATTGGCTTCGTGATTTTCAATTTTTTCAGCCAAATCTTGAATGACAGTTTTGTTTTTCTCTTCCTCCAGATCTTGTTGCATTTTCAGAACCTTGCTTAATAATATGCTCTGTCGAAATGATCTTCGTTAGAACACGACCCAAAAGATAATAATAATAGTAATAAAATAACAAAAATATTCGTTACCTTGAAGTTAGCATAAAGCAAGCTTCCAGCGATGTGGTGTCGTTGATAACGGCACAAATCCACTTCCAGTTTCGGCAAGCCAATGCTTTTGGAAAGGGTTCTAACAATTTTAGCCTCGGTGCGGTTCCGAAGGCATCTTAGTTTCCCTTCGTTCACCCCACCAAATAGCATAGCGCCTGATTTATATCCGCAAGATATGGCATATTTTTTCAACTCCTCTTTCTCAGCGTCTGTTAACTCTTGTCCAAGTAGATCTTGAAAATTAAAATCTTCTCCTTCAGAAATTTCATCAATTTGCTCTTTCCCTTTTTCAGTTGCCGTATTCACCGCAGCTGCAGCAGTTTCCTCTTCAGCCATTTTCAAGAGTATATTGTCAATAACCTCAAGTGTGGTTTCCAGGTTCGACTCTTCAGTGGTCCCGGCTTCGGCCCCGGTATCTTTGGCTTCGCCGATCTTAGCTTCAATAGTTTCCACTCCAGTAGCTTCGGCTGCGGCGCCTTCGGCTTCGGCAGTTTCGGCAAAGGCAATTTGTGACACCGACGCCGGTGGCGGTGTCTGATGGATCACATCCGTCACTTGAATAATTCTCCGTTTTTTCGGCTTCACAGGACTTTTTGCTGCCGAAGCTGCCTTGTCCCTCTGAAAAAACTTCGTTAGTTCCAGTGCCAGTGGACTTAGCCTGATAGGCAAGGGTTCAGTCATTACCTTCATAATCTCTTCTACTTCAACAACAGAAGGAGAAGCAGGAATATCTTCTTCTCCGGCCGGCGTTTCCGGCTCCGGGGATGCACTTTTTCTCTTTCTTGTAGGGGCCACGTTCGGCTCCGGATTTGACTCTTCAGCGCTAAGATTTTCAGAATCTTTCTTTTTCTTTTTGGCTACCTTGACGACCTCTTCGTCAGTAGCGCTGGCAATCCTTTTTCGCTTCGGGCCTCCGGCATCTCCGCCCAGTCGACCGTAGTCAGCGTATTCAAATCCTATGGCATCAAGCACCCTGTTCAGCCTTCGTTTCGGCCGAGTGCCGAAGGCCGCTGTCATCAGTTGGTCCTCCTTTTTAGAGTAGTTCCCAAGAATTTCATTGCTCATTATTTCAATTGTATCAAGCCATTCTTGGCAGGGTACTTTAAAATATTTCTTGAATTTATAATGATAAGGTAGCCTGACGAGTTCCCCCTCTTTCTTTTCCCCTCTAAGCTTCGGCATTGTCCACTCTTTCATCGTTGGAAAAACTCTGAAGGCCAGGAATTCTTGCACTAAATCTCTAGTGCCAATATGTTCTGCTATAATTTTGAATTCGCCCAGTGCAGCCCAAGTTGGACCTTCTACTGCCATTTTGCATCGGGGTCTTGTTTCTCCGAAGATTAATTCAAGAGGGCTCTGAACCAGCTTCTCTTTATCTTCATCAACTTTGACATAAAACCATTCTGATTTCCAGCCTGCCGGTCATTTGCTTCGATAGCTGATCACGGGAAACTTCGTGGTTTTCTGATAAGCAAAGTTATAGCAACCAAAATTTTCATGTAGTCCATCTTTTCTGGCCTTAGTTTGGTAGTGCAGCTCATGAGCTCGACAGAAGCTGTCGGCAAACGGCTCCACCGCCTGGCTTCGGAGAGCCCAGATATAGACGCTGAGCCTGACAATTGCGTTGGGAGTCAGTTGGTGAAAGTAGATACCAAATCTTTGCAGCACATCAGATATCATCCTATTTAAGGGGAATCTCAACCCAGCTTTTAGGAAGCTCTTGAAAATTACAATTTCATCCTTTTCTAGCTTCGGGGTAGTTTCTTCCCCCCCGAAGCGAAGTAGCTTCTTCTCATTCTCACTGAAGTAACCCGACTTCACCATCTTGGAGAAATCGGCCTTGGAGACAGTCGACTTCCCGAAGTCCAAGTGGCTGGGCTTGCTTGGCACGGCAATATGGTAATCATCATCGGAATCAGCCTCCTCAATATTTCCTTCTTCCGCTTTGGCAACAACTTCTTCTGTCTCGGCAGCAGTCTGCTCCGTCTCGGCAGTACGGATTCCTTCCGACGTCACCAGTCCGGACCGTTGCATCGCTTCAGAGATAGGAACGGTCTTTGCTCCTTCGGCGTCACCTCCCTCACGCTCAACTCTAGCGGTAGAGCGCACTCTGGCCATTTAATTCTGAATTTCTTAGGAACTGAAAAACTTTTTCTTCTGAAGCTTTTTCTTCTGACGAAGTAGGCTTTAAACTGGAGCTTCGTCTGATTCCGGGAGTCAAGCTTCGGCTATGGTTAAAAATTTTGGCAGCAAAACAGTGCAATAGCAATGAATGCTGTGGTAACTTCACACCTACCCATCTGTTTATATAGTGCTGCAGGTAAGAAGGTGAATCGTCAGGATTTTTACACCAGGCAAACAGCTGCTTGCACCCGCTGTGCGGTGGACCGCAGAGACCAAACAGTAACCCTGCAGGGTGGGACCGCTACGCGCTTGGAAACTGAATCGTTTCTCGACAACGAGCTCAGGGAAGGTGTTTTTCGGACCTTCGGCTTCCTGAAGCCTAAGAGACTTTTTTCACGGATCAAGCTCGTTACGAAAAACGATCTAGCACCACGAAGGGGCTACTGTTGGGACCATGCTTCGTCGCCGAAGGTCATGCAGGAAGAAACAGCTTCGGATGAAGCTGTCTGCACGTGATGACCGAAGGTTGCTGTTCATGAAGCTTCGGAATTACAAACCGACTTAAAAGTAGAATGACCTTTTAGTCCATAAGTGTTTAAGTCGTTGTTGTAAACTTTTATGAGGGACATGATTGTAATTCCTCACAGGCTGTGTCTTGTGCCTATAAATAGTGAACAGTATTCCTTTACTGTTCACGCATTCTTGTAATTGCAATCGCATCACTCGGGAATTATTCTCCGCCAAGGCAGAGGTATAAATGTATCTTATATTTGAATACATTGAGTTGATATAATATGACAGTGACGTTATTTATTTATAATTTATTGGTCTTTGATGCTTCATATCTTGCATTATTTTATATAATCTACTAGAATTCAATTATGAAGATTCAACCTTCGTAATTGTGCCGTCCTTAACCTTCGTCCGAAGTTCATTAAATCCTTAAAGGAATAATGCTTCAGCGGACGAAGGGCATTAACATTTAACATTTTATGTTGCCTTGTTCTTAATTCATAGCATTTGAGAACGAGTCCCCAACAGACACTCACCATAATATGGATTAAGTTATCCCTTTAGACTTCATTGAATAACCATGCATATTATCCGTGTCATTCAAAATATATTGTGCATGAGGGTTCAAGGAAATTTAGTCCATATTATGATGTTTCTCTATTTTAGCAACACACTTGTCTTACACATATAAAGGGTTGCTAAATAAGAAACTAGTGCTTGTGCTACTAATGTCATCTCTTGTGTTGAGTTTATCCATAAGAAAATCTATGTTGAGAGATGGTGCTTATTATTAAATTGGATAAATCACAAGCTTAAAGGATACTATTCAACTAAAGTAAGATGAAGTTGATAAGAGGCCAAGGTATGAAAACTTCCTCTCCTTCAGTTGTTTTAGTATTTTATCCTTAGTGGAATGTACCATAGTATAGGTTAAATTCCTCGCAATATAAAATGTTCAGTAGTGCATATAACTTTGACATCAACTATATGTGTGCACTTATTTAAAGGAATTTAGTCTATCCTTTTGGGTTTCAATAATGATGATTCATTTGCCATCCGTATATAAGGATCATCATTTGTGAAACCCTCCCTTGTGTTTCTAATGCTCTCTTTTCTAAGTGTCTCAATAAGGTCCTTCCAAGTGCTTTCAAGATGGATTCAAAATCTATGGATATAAGAGTATTGGTTGTTTCAATCATTGAGTTTCAATGGGTCTCATATCAAGTATGATTGAACCAAGCCAAGATGAATGAAGTTCAAGATCGCCTGGTTGGATGAAATCATAAAGAGAAAAGAAATCATAGTGATTCAAGAAGGGAGTTACACTTATTGTCAACCAAATAATGAAGATGTAGTGACATATTTATATGATATCCTTCATTATGAGGTTTGAGGTTCATATTAGCATGCTTTACCCTTCAGGATTTCAATTGATATACTTTCAGTTCTTAAACTTTGAATTGGTTTAATTTTCATCATCTATGTAAAGCATGTTATGTTAAACCAAGATATAGTGCAAACATCTCCTTTAACCTCGTATTGTTAATGTGCATATGTGTACTTTGTGTACTCTTGCATGCACAAATGGAGGAAGAGTTTAGCCTATATCTTGTGAGGCTAATGATTTCTTCAAGTTCATGTTTTGTAGTCTCACACCTTGGAGAACATCAAATGAGGATGAGTGGTTCCAAGGAAATGATCAAATATTTACCACATGTCACCCCATGGATTAGTTCTATTGGGGAACGATATGTGTTCTCTAGCATAAATTCAATTGTTTCAAATATATTATGCCTTGACCAAGATATATGATGAACTCCTCTAAGAATCTTAATTGAATCAAGTGCATGTTACAAGTAATTCGTGTACTTGATGCATACATTTAGAGGGAGCTCATTCTATATCTTGTGTCCTTAAGGACTAACATTTTATTTTAGTGAATTTGTGTAGTTCTTTGAAGAGAATGAGTTTCTCTTGATCGTTTAAAGAGGATAAGTTTCTCTTTGAAATGTCAAGCCTATCAAAAGCTAAGATAGAAATTCATGATTATAATGAAGACCATATGGCATGGAACAAAGGTGTGTCACTCCATGAACTATTGTATTACATTTGTGTATCTAGGCTCTTACAAGTTAGTGTATGCATGTATATGCAATATCTTAAGTCACATCATAAGGTTGCACTTGAATCTTGGCTTAAAATATTGCATATCATGTCTATTAGTATACCGTTTGATTATGAGTAATTCCTTAAATTGGTGCAATTTCATATTTTCATACTTTATTTGTACCAAGGTTCAAATTGTAGAACTTAATCCCCTGGCCTCACAAGTCCAAGTGCATAAGCTAAACAAGTATTCATCACTTGTATGCATACATTTAGGGGGAGAATGGTCTATAATTTGAATCTTTGAGACTAACTTCATTTTCAAGTCTATTATGTGTGTAGTCTCAAATTAGAAAGAATCTTCAAGCAAAGACAATCGCTTCCACTACAAAATTTGATGGGTATCAAAGATCCTTTGCTCCAATAAATGTATCTTCTATACATTTCATAAGAGAATGAGTTTCTCTTGTATATGCTACTCCAACGTCATCTAAAATTGGTAAATATGTATCACATCCTTTTGGATTGCAAATGTCTAAAGTAGCATAGCTTATAAATTCTCTTGTCTAGAACTTAATTGATTAAATAGTGCACATGTTCCTTATGTTGCATGATTATGTTCAATTGATACTCCTTGTATGCCAATGGTACTTTAAGTTGCAAATAATTACTCTCAACAGGTATCAATTGAATTCATATATATGTGTGCACTAAAACTTGAGGAGAACTTAGTGTAATATGCAATTAGTGATCTGATTATCTATCAAATTGTATCAATTGGTGGTTTTCAATTGATATTTTTCATACATGATCACTAGTTGCATAATTCATACTTGTGCAATTTTCATGCTGCCTCTTGTTATGATAAGAAAATGCCAGGTGACATCTAGACTCCAGGTATCAAGATTTATCTTTCAATTAGTATGAAAATATTCATTTGATATCTTGGACCTATGTCACAATTATGCCAACAAGAGATTGCAAAATGAACTCTAAATACAACACAAGTGTGGAACACCCCTTTGAACAGGTAAAACGCAAAGGTACATCACTTATGACACTTCTCCATTACCTTTGTGCCATATAAGGACCCTTTTCATGATAGTGTGTTCAAATCTTGATTAATCATAATTTCTACCCTTTATATTCTTTAATTTTTTTGGAGATTTATGACAAAGGGGGAGAAATTGTGCATTAAAGCTTACCTTTAGTCCTATGTAACTAAGTGTTAGAAGACTTTTGAAAAGGGGAGTATAATTAACAAAAGGGGGAATCATAAGAAAAACATAAGATGTAGAAAGTTGATTAGTGCATTCTATGTCATGAGCATCACGTTTATTTTATGACACAAAGCACCCTATGAATAGTATGATATAAGTTGTCTTCACTCTTTGACCCAAATATGTGCTTTTGGCATTTGAGTACAAAATTGGTATTTTCTGAAATGCACATATTTAGGGGGACGAAACTATATCATAGGATTCAAAATCTTATTTATCAAATCTTATGTAAGCTTTAAATGTGTTGTCATCAATCACCAAAAAGGGGGAGATTGAAAGTGCAGTCATCCCTTTTGTGAGTTTTGGTGATTTGGATAACAACACATTTAAAGGTCTAACAAGTTTGCTAAGTGTTGAATAGGAAATTCAGTATGATGAACATACTTGAATAGTGTATAATGATCAGTGAACAAGGTTCAACACAAGGTCAAATAACCAATGAGACAATGCAAATGGATATAATATGATCTCTATATTAGTTTGAATATATGGATAAGACCTGAGAAATCACTATGCATAAATATGATCATAATAGAGGTTGAAGTGATTAAGAGGATTGGTCAAGCCAAAGTGAATAAGATATGAGGAACCGTGAATTGGCTTGACCATATTACTATTAGTCCATATATGAATATATGAGAATCAAACTAGAGCTTGATTGATCTTAGCAGTTATATCTAGATGACATTCAAGCAAGGTTCACAATATTGATGAAATGATTCTCTCAATGGATGCTCAATAGGATGTGACTCAAGAATGGCTTGATAGGGTGAAGATAGCAAGGAAAGGGCTTCGAGGAACTAAGCGAAGGTGAAGGCCAAGCGACGGCTTGTAGACCGAGGTACCATGGCTAAGGTGAAGAAGAGAGTACTTGCACTAAGTCGATGAACTAATCAGCTATGAAGAGTTACAACATGTTGATGCATCACTAAGGTGACTTGAAGCCATGATTTGAACTCATATATGGTGAAATGGCACAAGTCACAGGCTCGATTTGTGTTTGCTTCAAAAGGTGAGACAAAGATGTTTGTGATCCTTATGAAGCAACACCATGGAGAAATCACACTTGAGACATGTTGGGGACTTGTTCTCAAATGCTATGAATTAAGAACAAGGCAACACAGAAAGATGTTAGAGGTAAATACCCTTCGTCCTTCGAAGCGTTATTTCCCTTAGGATATAACGGTCTTCAGACGAAGGTCATGAAGGACATACCTTCATCATTACAGTTTATGTTGATAAAAGGAGAAGCATATGAAACATGAGAGAATAACATGAATAATCACATAGTATTATTACATGTCCTTATTATATAATCATGGAAGAATAAGAGCAATATTGAATTACATTTGTACCTTCGGCTTGATAGAAGGCAAAAATACAAGCGCGACGCACGAGCGAGTACAAATCAGCGTGAATAGTATGGGGGTACTGTTCATCTATTTATAGACACAGGACACAGCCTGTGAAGAATTACAATTATGCCCCTCATAAAAGTTTACAACATCGACTCAGACCTTTATGGACTAAAAGGTCATTCTATCTTTAAGTCGGTTTGTAATACCGAAGCTTCATGAAGAGGGACCTTCGGTCATCTTCTGCGGACAACTTCAGCCGAATCTGCTTCTTCCTACAAGACCTTCGGCGCGACGAAGCATAGCCCCAACAGTAGCCCCTTTCGCGGCGCTAGATCGTTTTTCGTAACGAGCTTGATCTGTAAAAAAAGTCTCTTAAGCTTCGGGAAGCCGAAGGTCCAAAAAACACCTTCCCTGAGCTCGTTGTCGAGAAATGATTCAGTTTCCGAGCGTGTAGCAGTCCCACCTTGCAGAGTTACTGTTTGGTCTCTGCGGTCCACCGCGCAGCGAGTGCAAGCGGCTGTCCGCGTGGTGTAAAAATCCTGGCGTTTCGCCTTCTTACCTGCAGCACTATATAAACAGACAAGTAGGTGTGAAGTTACCACAACATCCATTGCTATTTGCACTGTTTTGCTGCCAAAATTTTTAACCATAGCCGAAGCTTGACTCTCGGAATCAAACGAAGCTCCAGCTTGAAGCCTACTTCGTCAGAAGAAAAAATTTCGGAAGAAAAAGTTTTTAGTTCCCACAAATTCAGAATTAAATGGCCAGAGTGCGCTCTATCGCTAGGGTTGAGCGTGAAGGAGACGAAGCTGAAGGCTCGGAGACTATTCCCATCTCCGAAGCAATGCAACGATCCGGACTGGTAACTTCGGAAGGAATCCCCACTGTTGAAGCAGAACAAGCAACTGCCGAAGCAGAAGATGAGAACATTGAAGAAACTGATCCCGAAGATGATTATCGTATTGCCATGCCAAGTAAGCCCAGCCACTTGGACTTCGGAAAGTCGACCGTGTCGAAGGCTGATCTCTCCAAGATGGTGAAGTCAGGTTATTTCAGTGAAAGTCAGAAGAAGCTACTTCGCTTCGGGGGGGAAGAAACTACCCCGAAGCCAGAGAAGGATGAAATAGTCATTTTCAAGAGCTTTCTAAAGGCTGGGTTGAGATTCCCCCTTCATAGGATCATTGCAGATGTATTGAAGAGGTTTGGTATCTACTTTCATCAGTTGACTCCTAACGCTATCGTTAGGCTTAGTGTTTATATCTGGGCCCTCCGAAGCCAGGCGGTGGAGCCGTTTGCCGACAGCTTTTGTCGAGTTCATGAGCTGCATTACCAGACGAAGGCTAGAAAAGATGGACTACATGATAACTTTGGTTGCTACAATTTTGCCTATCGGAAAACCACAAAGTTTCCTGTAATCAGCTACCGAAGCAAATGGCCGGCAGGCTGGAAATCAGAATGGTTTTATGTGAGAGTTGACGAAGACAAAGAGAAGCTGGTACAAAGCCCTCTTGAATTGATCTTCGGAGAAACAAGACCACGATGCCAAATGTCATTAGAAGGTTCCACTTGGGCTGCACTGGCTGAGTTTAAAATTATTTCAGAGCATATCAGTACTAGGGACCTGGTTCAAGAGTTCTTGGCCTTCAGGGTTTTTCCTACTTTAAAAGAATGGGAAATGCCGAAGCTAGAGGGGGAGAAGAAAGAAGGGGAACTTGTGCGGTTACCTTACTATTACAAGTTTAAGAAATACTTTAAAAAACCTTGCCAAGAATGGCTGGACACAGTTGAAATAATGTGCAATGAAATACTCGGTAATTACTCCAAAAAAGAAGATCAGTTGATGACCGCGACCTTCGGTACCCGTCCGAAGCGAAGACTGAATCGAGTGCTGGACGCCTTGGGTTTTGAATACCCTGACTACGAAAATCTGAATAAAGGTGCCGAGGGTCGGAAAAGGAAAAGGGGAGCCGAAGCTTTAAATGAAGATGAGGAAGAACCACCAAAAAAGAAGAATATTCCGAAGAAGAAGAAAATATCATCCCCGAAGCGAAAAGTATCTGACGAAGAGGAGACTCCCGCATCACGCTCTGCCACTGACGTGGAAGAGATTTTAAAGGTAATGACTGAATCCCTGCCTGCGAAGCCAAGTCCATTGGGGCCTCAACTGACAAAGTTTTTTCAGAAGGAAAAGGAGCCCGAAAAAACAAAGAAAACAACTAAAACAAAGAGGCAAAGAATCATCGCAGTGACAGAAGTCATTGACAAGACACCACCGAGAGCTTCAGCTCAAAAGATACCAGCGGCTGAAGAAATAACAAATATTGAAATCACACCTTCGGAGGTCGCGGCTGCCGAAGCTACCTCACCTGAAGGTGTGAACCTGGAAAGCACAATTGAACACATCGACAAAATACTGCTAGACATGGCCACAGAAGAAGCTACTGCTGCCACCGAAGAGGCCATGGCCGCAGTGTCTGGGAAAGAAAAGGAAATTGCTGACGAAACTTCAGAGAACGAAGCCTTCATGTTTGAAAATTTAGTTGCAGAAAAATTGTCAAAACCCGAAATAGAAGAGCTTAAAGAGTATGCCAAATCTTGCGGGTACAAACCAGGAGCACTCCTCTTCGGAGGTATTGATGATGAAAAATTAGATTGTATCCGAAACCAAACTGGAGCCAAAGTTATCAGTACTCTGTCAAAGAGTATCGGTTTTCCGAAGCTGGAAATGGACATTAGCCGCTACCGACGACAACATATCGTTGGTAGTTTATTTTATTCCAATTTCAAGGTGAACTACTATTCCCTTGACTTTTATTGTTTTTAATAATGAAAACATGTCTAACAAAGGTTGTTTTCGTGCAGAGTATGCTGCTGAGCAAGGCTTTGAAAATGCAGCAGGATCTGGAAGACAAAAAGCACGAGGTTATAATTGAAAATTTTGAGAGCAAAACAAAAGAGCAATTAGCTACTATTGAAAAGAAGAACTTTGAGCTTCAGGCAACTGAAGGCTTATTGGCAGAAGCCGAAGCTAAAATAGCGGAATTGAATACGAAGCTTCTCTGCCAATCTGAACAGTTTGAACAAGAAAAACAAGAACTAAATGCGAAACTTGAAGCCGAAGTCCAAGAAAATTCAGTTTTGAAAAAATTATTGGCAAGCCTTCAAGATAAATGTTTGGAATTTAGCAACAAATGTATTCAACGACTGAGAAAAATCTTCCACTCAGTTGGAGCTAGCAGTGAGAAATTCACCCCGTCAGCTGAAGATTTACCAAAGACCTTCAAACATATTGAAGGTGAAATTGATGAGCTTGACGAAGTTATAGCCGGGCACGGTGACTTCTGTGCCTGGGTAGCTTCTCGGGGCACTGCTGCTGCTTTCCTAAAAGCTGGCTGTGATCATGGAAAAATTGTCAATATGCCCAATTTCACTCTATCACCAACAATTTTAGATGATATTCCTGACCTCGCCCGAAGCATTTCTAACAGATTTGTAAAGATGATATGGACAAAAGGCGGGCGAGAAAAGGCTAGAGACGAAGCTCGGAGTCATCTTGAACCAGTAAGAAATCATACCTTGTGCTTACCTTTTCCTTCAATCTTGGTTTTGACCCACAACAACTTAATTCATGTAGGGCGACGAAGCCGAAGTCGATGATTAAAAAGAGTGACGCCGAAGCTAAAATCCCTCGAAGATCAAGTAGGAGTAGACTGTAGACAGACTCAGGAAACTTTTGAGATAGCTTGTGTAAATGTAACTAAACTTGTCTTTAATGAGTTCTGTTCATACCTTGTATTATGCTCTTACCCTTCTATTGATGTATGTGAAGTGCTTTGTTGTGGACGAAATTATCTTTTTTGAGCCGAAGGCGAAAAAACACCTTCCCTTCTTTTCGTACACAGCGAAGCATAGAAAACAACATTTCCCTTTCTTTCGAAGCTCTCCTTTTTGTACGCGAAGAAGCTCTTATCTTATGCCGAAGCAACCACTTATGCCATGATGATGATTATCCTATATATGCCTGGATGAATGTTTATGAATGCGAATGCTATGATGTAATATGATGTGCGAATGAATGTCCAAACACATATCCGAAGCCATACCCTCAGCCATTATTTCCTTAGAAACAATCACACATCAGCTCTGCATTCGCTTAGGAACGACTTTGGAGCTTCTTCGCCTTTTACTTTCGGCGTAATCAGCGTTGACTTTTCGCTGTAAGCTCTGCATTCCCTTAGGAACGACTTTGGAGCTTCTTCGCCTTTTACTTTCGGCGGAATCAACGTTGACTTTTCGCTGTAAGCTCTGCATTCCCTTAGGAACGACTTTGGAGCTTCTTCGCCTTTTACTTTCGGCGGAATCAGCGTTGACTTTTCGCTGTAAGCTCTGCATTCCCTTAGGAACGACTTTGGAGCTTCTTCGCTTTTTACTTTTCGGCACTCAATGGTGCGTTCTCAGCTTTTACATTTACATTCCTTGGGGGATTTTGCTCTTATAGAACTAAAAAAGGAAATTACATATGATGGCCCCATTAAAAACCTTTCTCCCCCTTTAGAAAGGAAAAGGGTGCCATAAAAAAGAAAAGACATAAAAAGTTACATCAAGTTACACATAATATCGCCGAAGCTCATCCGCATTCCAAGATCTGGGAATGTCGTTGCCGTCCAAATCCTTCAATCTGTATGAACCGGGTCTTGATGAAGATACTACCAAAAAAGGTCCCTCCCATTTCAACTGCAACTTGCCCACTGTATCTGGGTTAGCGACTCTCCGAAGCACCAAATGTCCTGGCTCAATATTCTTCAGCCGAACCTTTCTATCACGCCACTTGATTGTTTCGGCTTGATATTTATTGATGTTCTCCACGGCTTGAAGTGTGATCCCTTCTATAGCATCTTTTTCAACAGAATGATCAGCTTTAGGATCTGACTCTGCCGAAGCTACTACTCTTATTGATCCAGTTTTAGCTTCCTCCAGAGTTATTGCTTCGTCACCAAACAATAATTTGAATGGGGTAAAGCCTGTTGACCTTGATGTTGTCGTGTTGTGGCTCCATACTACTTTGATTAGTTGATCTGGCCACTTTCCCCTGGGTTGGTTGAAAATTAACTTCATTATTCCTGTCATTATGATGCCATTGGCTCTTTCAACGAGTCCATTTGACTCCGGATGCCTGACTGATGCAAAATGGATCTTCGTGCCGATTTGATCACAGAATTCTCTGAAAGCTTCGGAGTCGAACTGTGTTCCATTATCTACAGTGATGGCCTTTGGTACTCCGAAACGACAAACAATATTCTGCCAGAAAAACTTTTGAATGGTGGCCGAAGTTATTGTGGCTAAAGGCTTTGCCTCAATCCATTTAGAAAAATATTCCACAGCCACTACAACATATCTTAAGTTTCCTTGGGCCGGTGGTAACGGACCTAACAAGTCAAGACCCCACCTTTGCAATGGCCATATGGGTTGTATCAGCTGAGATAGAGACGAAGGTTGTTTTTGATCTCTTGCACATTTCTGACAACCTTCGCACTTTTGAACTAATTCCGCTGCATCCGAAGCTGCCTTCGGCCAATAAAACCCTTGACGAAAAACTTTTCCAAGTAACGGCCTAGATCCAATGTGAGATCCACACAAGCCTGCATGTATTTCTTTCATCAACTCTATGCCTTCGGCTCTGGATAAACACTTGAGTAGTGGAGCACAAACTCCATGTTTGTACAACTCCCCTTCTATCATGACATATGGACGAGCTCTTGCCTCTATCCTCCTGTTATAAGTTTCGTCATCCGAAAGGAAATTACCCTAAAGGTAAGAGATGATCTCAGTTCTCCAGTCTTCACTATAAACATGAGATATATTGAGGACTGCTCTTTCAAGAAGTTCCACTGAAGGTGCTTTTATTGTTTCGAAGAACACATCCGAAGGTAAGGGCAGCCCCTGCGCTGCTGACTTAGCTAGCAAATCAGCATGCTCATTTTGTCCTCGAGGGATATTTTTGACAGAAAATCCTTCAAAGGAAGTTTCAATTCTTCGGACCGTGTCTAGATATTTTTCAAGCTTCGGATCTTTAGCCTTGCAACTCTTGTCGATATGACCCGAAACAACCTGGGAATCAGTTTTAAGGATGGCCCTTCTGATTCCCATTGCTTTTAATTTCCGAAGGCCCAAAAGCAGGGCTTCGTACTCAGTAATATTGTTTGTACAGCTAAAATCGAGTCTTGCCGCATAACAAGTTTTAACTTTGGATGGTGAGACCAACATAGTGGCTGCTCCTGCTCCGAAGGTTCCCCAAGACCCATCGCAAAACACTGTCCACACTTCGGCATCTTTATTTGTTTCTTCATCCTGAGCCCCTGGCGTCCAATCGGCAATGAAATCTGCCAACGCTTGAGACTGGATCGAGGATCTATGCACATAATCAATGCAAAATTCATTGAGCTCTGCAGCCCATTTTCCAATCCGTCCAGTAGCTTCTCTATTTCTCATAATATCCTTCAACGGCTGTGAAGAAGGAACAACAATATTGTATGCCTGAAAATAATGCCGAAGCTTCCTGGATGCCATCAAAACAGCATATAATACCTTCTCCAATTCTGTATAATTTTTCTTTGATACACTAAGAACTTCAGATACAAAATACACTGGAACCTGCTTCTTGACTTGGCCATCAAGCTTCTCCTGGACAAGTGCTGCACTTACCGCTGAGTGCGAAGCTGCCACATATAACAACAAAGGAGCCCCTGGCGTTGGTGGAGTTAATGTTGTTAAATCTATCAAATATTGCTTCAGTTCTTCAAAGGCTTTTTGTTGGCTTGGTCCCCAT
Organism: Zea luxurians; assembly: GCA_029449295.1. Taxonomy (NCBI): domain Eukaryota; kingdom Viridiplantae; phylum Streptophyta; class Magnoliopsida; order Poales; family Poaceae; genus Zea; species Zea luxurians. The sequence continues at coordinate 568,814 of JAOPSE010000377.1, forward strand.
TGAAAGACTTCGGCTGATTTCAGCACTTCGAAGAATGGTAAATTTCTTTCTGCTGATCTGGATATGAATCTATTGAGAGATGCCAGCCTCCCTGTCAATCTTTGGGCCCCCTTTTTTGTAGTTGGTGGCTCCATTCGAAGTATAGCTTCAATTTTACTAGGATTAGCTTCAATTCCCTTTGTTGAAACCAAACATCCAAGAAATTTCCCCTTCTTTACTCCGAAGACACATTTTTCTGGATTCAACTTTAAGCCAGCTTGTCTGAAACTGGCGAAGGTCTCCTGCAAATCAGCAATATGATTTTCATGTTTCGTGCTTTTTACAATGATGTCATCAACATAAGTTAGCACATTTCTGCCTATCTGAGACTGGAGAACCTTCGCAGTCATTCTGCTGAAACTTCCTCCAGCGTTTTTGAGCCCCTCAGGCATCCGAAGATAGCAATATGTGCCACTTGGGGTTATGAAGCTAGTCTTTGACTCATCTTCCTTCTTCATCCAGATTTGGTGATAGCCTGAGTAACAGTCTAACAGACTCATGAGCTCTGAAGAAGCTGCTGCATCAACTAAAGAGTCTATCCTTGGCAATGGGAATTTGTCCTTCGGACAAGCCTTGTTGAGATCTGTAAAATCGATACACATTCGCCACTTGCCATTGGCCTTTTTTACCATAACAGTGTTAGCTAGCCATTCTGGGTACTTTACTTCTCTGATAACTCCTGCACTGAGGAGTCTTTTGACTTCATTACGAGCACCTTCGGCCTTATCATCAGACATTTTCCGAAGCCTCTGCTTTCTGGGTCTGAAGGATGGGTCAACATTGAGCGAGTGTTCAATAACATCCCTATTTACTCCGCAGAGGTCATTGGCTGACCATGCAAAAACATCTTTGTTGTTGAACAAAAACCTTATCAAGGTTTTCTCCTGCTCTTCAGATAATTGAGAGCCCAACAGCACCTTCTGCTCTGCTATGTCCTCACATAAGAGCATGGGCTTCGGCTGATCTGCTGAAGCTGCTTTCTCCCTTCTGAATTTGTATTGTTCACAAGCTTCAGCTCCATCTATGTTATGGATTGCTTTTGAGTCAGTCCAGTTTCCTTCGGCCCTTCTGGCAGCTTCCTGACTTCCATGAATAGCAATGGGTCCTTGATCCGAAGGTATCTTCATGCAAAGATAGGCAGGATGAAGAATTGCTTCGAAAGCATTGAGGGTGCCACGACCAATAATTGCATTGTAAGGGTATTCCATGTCAATAATGTCAAACACAACTTGCTCAGTTCTGGTGTTGTTGATGAACCCGAAGGTCACTGACATGGTGATCTTGCCCAGCGCTACAATCTGTCTTCCTCCGAAGCCACAAAGAGGGTGCGTAGCATCATGAATCTTGTCTTCTGGCTCTTGCATTTGCCTGAAGGCCTTAGCAAATATGATATCAGCTGCACTGCCTGTATCAACCAAGACATTGTGGACCAAAAATCATTTGATAACACAAGAGATAACCATGGCATCGTTGTGTGGGTAATCCTTGAGTTGAAGGTCCTCTTGGGAGAAGGTAATAGGAATGTGAGACCATCTCGACTTGATGAAGGGTCCTTGCACCCCAACATGCTGTACCCTTCTCTGTGCTTCCTTCTTCTGCTTCTTGTTGGCTGGCTCTGAACATGAACCGCCTGTTATTGGGAGTAGCAACTTCGGAGCCGAAGCAGCTCCAGCTTGATTGTTGAACGAAGCCATCAGCTCAAAAAAGTGGAAGTAAGTTCACCGGAGGTGGGCGCCAATGTTGGGGACTTGTTCTCAAATGCTATGAATTAAGAACAAGGCAACACAGAAAGATGTTAGAGGTAAATACCCTTCGTCCTTCGAAGCGTTATTTCCCTTAGGATATAACGGTCTTCAGACGAAGGTCATGAAGGACATACCTTCATCATTACAGTTTATGTTGATAAAAGGAGAAGCATATGAAACATGAGAGAATAACATGAATAATCACATAGTATTATTACATGTCCTTATTATATAATCATGGAAGAATAAGAGCAATATTGAATTACATTTGTACCTTCGGCTTGATAGAAGGCAAAAATACAAGCGCGACGCACGAGCGAGTACAAATTAGCGTGAATAGTACGGGGGTACTGTTCATCTATTTATAGACACAGGACACAGCCTGTGAAGAATTACAATTATGCCCCTCATAAAAGTTTACAACATCGACTCAGACCTTTATGGACTAAAAGGTCATTCTATCTTTAAGTCGGTTTGTAATACCGAAGCTTCATGAAGAGGGACCTTCGGTCATCTTCTGCAGACAACTTCAGCCGAATCTGCTTCTTCCTACAAGACCTTCGGCGCGACGAAGCATAGCCCCAACAAGACACCAATGACTTCAGGAGTTTACTTAATTATATTTTATTTGACTTGAGTATAGGAATCGTCGTACTACCAAGTGGGATCCATAAAGAAGATTGGTGTTGGTACTAAAGCTCAAAATCCATGATCTAAAATTTCCATTTTACCCTTGTTAATCCTTAGTGAAAGTATGTGGTACAACCTTTTTAAGTCTATCTTGGCCAAAATTGCTCTCTAGAAAATACTGGTTCAGCTGGACACTCAACCGAACACTCAACCGGTTTTTGTCTGGTGGAAACAGGTTCAACCGGTTTTAAAACAGGTTCAACCGGTTTTTGCACTGTTCACCTTTTTGGAAAATACTGGTTCAGCCGGACACTCAACCAGTTTTTGTCTGGTGGAACCCTACCACCTCAGAACCCTACAACCTCAAAGGTCAGGACCTCCTTCCTAAAGTTGGTTGGAGTTCCGTAGCAGATGGGCAAATCGATCTGCTCGAGGCCGTACTCGATCCGAGTGACATGAACTCCAAACTCCCAAAACTGATCACTGTGTCGAGCCTCAAGCGGTGGTGGAAGCTAGCCATCCGTGGTCTTGATGGGAACTAGATGTCTTACATGCGACGAACCCCTACCTGGCACACCAACTATCGGTGTTTGGACTCGAGGACCTAACCAACTAGTGATATAATGTTGCATGCCCCTAACCCAAATGGTGATGCAAGTTGACACAAGTCTTTTATCCTAGTTTGGGCGAGAGGCCCTACTTCTAGCAAAGGGGGGATGGGACTTATATTACTCACACCTAAGTGATTGCAGTAGGGAGCACAAGCACAGTGGGAGAGAGAAGACTCCCAAGTCCCCGCGGTTGATTGAGGCAAGTGCCAATACCTTGTGGGGGAGAAAACTTGTGAAGTTTTTTTGCCCCTATCCTCCTGAAGCCGTGGGCTAACCTATTTATAGCCCCAAGGCGAGCTTCCTGGAGGACGAGAGTTGGCCGCGTACTATGAGGAGATGTCATCGTACCCCAGTAGATAGTATGGCTTATGGAATGGTCTTGTACTTATTGTTGACTTGAGCCTGCTTGGTTTCTGCTGAGAGCTGAGGCCGAGGCCGAGGGCTCGGTCACGTACCCGAGCCCCCCCCCCCCCCCCCCCGACGAGAGGTTTCCCATACTGTAGTGGTTGACATAGTGCTAAGTGTGTGGAAAATCTTCTCTAAGTAGTGTGTCAGCTCTGCTGTGTCTGATGACGTCGGGCATCCTCCGTTATGGATATCGAGGTTAGGGCCGGGCTCAGGCGAGGAAGAAGTCCACCCGAGGTTGCGACCGAACCTATTCTGAGATGCGAAGACGTGCGCCACAATTGAAGCAGTGGCCTTATGTGGGATTCGCGGGGGAGCAGGTAGCCGAAACTGGGCTCAGGTGAGGCGGTGTTTTGTCTCGAGGTTGAGTTCTCCTTCAGGCGAGACAGAGTTTGCACCCGAAGGCTAGCCTGTGCTCCTATCGTATTGCACGTTCCATCGGGGTTGACAAATGGCATACATGAACAGTAGTCTCACGTGTAATCATATTTGGTAAATCTTTGACAAGATTGTGGTCTTGTTGCTCCAGTACACCCGCAGGCCTGCATGGGTTAGGTATACACATTGAATGTGGCTATCCCCCGGTGGACTTTGGATAAGTCTTGCCCTGGGTTTGTCTCCCTTGCCCGAGGCAGGCTCAGGCATGGTGGAAACCGTCATTCTTGGGTGAGGGGACCTCGGCTGGGACGAGGATTGTCTTGAGAATACATCCCATTCGAGAACAAGCTTGGGCGAGGCGGAGTTTGTGGAGACACCTGAGGGGGACCTTGGGCGAAGCGTGGCTTTTGATCCTTTGACCTCGGGGAACGTACATGATGGTGTTTTTAGGGTTTATGCGTGTTTTAGGGAGGTGATCTGGGTACCCCTAATTACCATACTCGACAATGAGCGATCACTTAATTTCGCACATCCTTGGTTATCTCGTTGTTTGCTTATAACTTCCCTCAGTAATGAATTTTTACTTCAACCATCATGTTGGAACCTAACATACCTTACCCTTGATTGTTTTCTCCAATTCATCACTTCACGAGTCTTGCCTTAACTCTCTGTAACACCCCGGGATCCACAAACACCCCAGAATGCTACTAAACTACACATCTAACATTCTTATATAAAATTTTGACAGCATCTCCTTTGAAAATTGCATAAACGGGGGAAGCAACAAAGTATAAATAGATATCATGATAAGAAAACATATAAGACATTAATAATATGCTAGCAATGGGAAGACAACCATAACAACATGAACTAAATTAATCAGTGCGCACGACTAGTTAAAAAAACAAACATCCTTTGACAAGAAGTTTCTAATTAAATCATGGCTGTGTCTGGGCAGCATTATTATGAGAGTGAAGGTGGATGTGCTGCTACTTCCCACTCCCCTTGATGAGCAACAAGCACCTGCATGGAGTAATGCAAGAGTGAGATGAAACATCTCAGCAAGCTAATTGTTCTGACGAGATATTTAAACCACAAATTGAATTCATCAACATTTCAAAAGAGTCACAATTAAAAATCAGAAATACTTGTAGATATAGAACTCAGTAGTCCCACTATAACCAATACCATCTCATTTCCTCGAACAACCACAATAGGTTCTATAACACTTCCCTGCGTCAACAATACCTGCAAATATCACTTCAATGTATGCATAGGAATGCAATGTGTAGGTACTCTATCTTCATACCTCTGGGGGTATAAAACCACATCATCTGCAAATATCACTTCGATGAATGCATATGAATGCAATGCATATGTCCTCTGCCTTCATACCTCTAAGGGTATGAAGCCGCATCGTACCCCTTCTCGGGCAACGTACGATGCTAAGTTGTACCGGTACTATCGGACCATAGGTCACGACAAAACTTCATATGCAAATGAGTCCAATTATGAAAGAATCTGATACTTCTGAATATTAGAGTGTAGGCAATAGAAATAACAGGTCAGAACGGAAGCAACCACCGCTACATTCACTTGCCTTCATCGAAGAAGAAGAAATGTACTAGACATGATCTGGAGTGTAGCCACCTGCTAGTGGGCATAAAACTTAGTACAAATATTTCACAAACATTTGCCATCAATCAACAAAACACTCCTACACTTGAAACCAAGACCCAGTGGAAAGACTCCCACCCTGAACCACATGCCATACAGCAGCAACGCTGTTTGTTAATTTTGTATCTTTAAAATTAAAACAGCGGTGATATCAAACAAATACTCTAGGAGTATCTACACAAAATACTCTACAACTTCAGTATTCAATAGATAATTAAATTCTGCCATCTACAAGTTTTAAAACATCTGACAAGATAACTGACTGAATCTGTTTTAGACAGCAGTATGGTTAACTTTAAAATTCGATATCTCCCAAACTACTGAACCAAAAATTATGAAATTCTGCTGGAAGTAAGAACTTTTATCCCTCTACAAAAGTCTCCATAGTTGGAAGAGCCAATTCGGCCATTGACTAGATGAAACCCACCAGTGAACAGACCCACTCATTTTTGTCAGGTAAACAGGAACAGCCACAGTAAAACAAACATAACTGGAGTTTCACAAATCATATGAATGCACTCTTTAACAATCTGGAAAGCTTATAAAATTATCTACAACTTCTTTTACCAACCCACAGTTTAATTCTGTTGATAAAATTGCCTAAATCTTAAGGGAACAAATTTCGCACAGAATTATGAGACTGAAAAACTGCAATAAGTTTCTGGTCGGATGTCCGATTGAGGTGTTCTTCGCGGCCACAGAAAGATCTACAAATTATCTACGACTCATACATAGACTTTTAATTTTTTTGAGGCCACTAAGACCACGGAAAACTGGCATGAACAGAAACTGTCGAATCTGCCATTCTGCAGAAAACTAAATTCGAGATCAAAACCTAACCCCACATCAAATCCAACCTCTAATCCTTTAATTCCCATGATCCACAACCTCCAAAAGCCTATAATTACAGGGAGGAACAAGGATCTCATCCATACCTAGGGTTTCCCCAAGAAATCTTCAAGAAGAGATGGGGAAGAACATCTCCTTGATCCTCTCTTCCTCTTCAATTCAACGTGCCCCTCCTTTTCTCGATCCTTGCTGCGTAGAGGGAGATCTTGGGGGAGGAAGCAATGGAGGATGGCTGCCATAGGGGGAGGGGGCGTCCAGCCAAGGGGGAGAAAAGGGGGTGGCGGCCAAGAGGGGGGGTGAAGGGAAAAAAAGGGGTGGCCACCTAGGGTTTTTGTGGGAGAAAGAAACGACGCCTCAGATGACTTCTATCTTTGCATCCAATGGCCCACAACCCTTTACCTCATCCACGCACCAGAGATTAACTTTTGGTCAACATTTTTTTGGGATATTACACTCTCTCCTTTGTTATGTTTTTCATCATTATCATCCTTACCTTTGACGCCTCTATATCTTACATTGATGTTTATCTTATACATGCCCTTTAAAATCTCCTCTCTTCCATCTCAATCTAAGAGTTGTATTTTACCTTTTTTCCTTAGACATATCCTCTTCTTTGTCGCTTTGCGAGTTTTTGACTCCATCCTTTGTTAAGCTCCTGTTTGTTATTGCCTTTACCTTTCTCATATCTCGATCTTGCCTTGGTGATTACACTATGTGCCTTATCTAAAATCTCCAATCTCCCATCTCAGTTCAAGAGTGGTGTCTTACTTATGCCACCATTGGTTATATCCTATACTTAACCACTTGTATGTCTTGTCTTAAGTCCATTCTTGGTTGTACATATATCCTTGGTTCTTATGCACATTTACCCTTGTCTGTTATCAGCTTTAACCCTTGACATCTCTCGATATTTATCATGATGCTTACCCACATTTTAAAGCCTCACCTCTTCCATTGCAGTTCAAGACTGTTGTTTTACCTATCCCGCTCTTGGTCGTTTCCTTTCCCTTTGTCACGTTGCAAGTCTTGTCTTACCTTAACTCCATCCTTCATTGAGCTTTTGTTTGATATCATCCTTACCTTTGTAATATGTAGATCTTGCCTTGATGCTTATCTTAGGTCTGCTTTTTTTAAATATCCTCTTTTCTATCTCAACTTGAGAGCGGTGTTTTACTTACCTCACCCTTGGCTATGTCCTCTTCTTTACCATGTGCAAGCCTTGACTTAACTCCATTCTTTGTTGTACTTGTACCATCGACTCTTCTATGGCTTCATCTTTTCTCTTACACCCTTGTTCGTTATCGCCTTTGAGCCTTGTTATATTTATGTCTTTACCTAGATGCTTACTTTGAACTTACCCTTTAAAGCCTCCTCTTTTCCAACCCGGTTTGAGAGTGGTGTGTTACCTATCTCTCCCTTGATTGCTATCCCCTCTTGTCACCTTGCAAGTTTTGTCTCAACTGCATCCCTTATCGTGCTTCTATTTGTTATTACATTTAACCTTTATCATCTCTCAATATTTACTTTCATGCTTATCTTGTACCTGCATTTTAAAGCCTTCTCTCTCCTATTTCAGTTTGAGGGTGTGGTTTTGCCTATCTCGTCCTTGGTTGTTTCCCCTCCCTTGCCGCTTTGCAAATCTTGCTTTAGCTCTATCCTTTGTTGTGCTCATGCTCCTGTTCTTCTCCTCGTCTTTCAACAACCTTAGAGAGTAGTTATTCCCTTTTGAAGAAAGACCACCATCTAGTTAACATTAACGTGTAGCAATGAGATGTTGGTTGCGGTGTGCATGTGTTGTTTGTCTTTTTGTTATGGCTGATTTGCTTCTTTGTGATGAGTGTTGATGTGTTGTGGCCCTTGGTCCGCAATGGCATCAATTTACTAGGTGAGTGTTATAAAACTAGGTAGTTGGGTTCTCCCCCTCTCTCTAATCTGTCTATGCTTACCTTTTCTATCTACATTCTATCCACTTGCACCTGTCTGGTTGGCAACCTCCAACTCCTCCAAATAAGTCAAGATTAGAATCAACGACGTCTTCATCAAGGCATATCAATACTCCTGTTAAGGTGGTTAGCTGCTAACCCAATGATGGCAATGTGATCAACATCGACAAACAAGATTAGAGTGGCGCAACGGAAGCATGGTGGGCATAACCCACAGGTCCTAGGGTCCTCAAGAAGTCAACTCAACGTTCATATCGTCTCGTGACTCTAATAATGAGGAATAATCGGTCATGAAAATATGAAGGTCAAAGCATCCAGTTCGCAAATTAGGCCGAAAGAATCAAAGTTGAATCGAAGTTATGAAAAACCAATGAACCTATCTTGTTTTCGTGCTAGCCTCTCCTTGAATCTCGAGGGTGAGATTCTGTTAAGGTGGTTAGATTTGTAACATCCTAAATTTAGGGTATAAATTTTCTTTTCTAATACCCACCAAATTCAGATCTTACCCTCTCATTTCCTTGCTTTTCTTCTCTTTTCCCTAAATAATGGAGAATTATTTTGTTATATATTGGCGTAAGCCTAGAGAAGTGAGCACTAAAGGTGCTTTAGTTGTTGTTCTCATGCCGTTGCATAGTGTTTCTAAGTGCAAAAGGTGTTTGAAACATGTTAATATATCCTGTAGAAGCTCTTGGTAATTTTTCATATTTTTCTGTGTGTTTTTCTATTTTTCGGAAACCAAAATCTATTTATTTGAGGTACATAAAACATCTTCAACATTTCCAGAGGAGCTTGCAGGCTAGTTGTTGTTTTGTTTTTTTAGATGTATCAACAGCATAACTTATCGTGGAATTGCAAGCCACACATCGTCTAGTTGTGAGCCTTGCGAAAGGCGTGCGACTAACCAGCATGTGCATGATACTAGTTTATAAACTTCTGCTAACACTAGCTCAGAAAATGAATAAAAATATTCAGATGATCCAACCAATTATTGTTCTACATTTAATTTGAATATCTATGCCGCCATTAATGACTGGTGTACTCCAAAATAATAAGGACATGTACCAACCAGAGACCTTCAATCGGTTTTCTAAGTACAAAAAATAACTAAGACACAACATGATTCAACTTTGAGCCTTCAGGTCACAAATACATTTAAGAGATAATATGTATGGAGAGTCGGCTCTCTCTTTGCAAAGAGCATGTCTCTTGTGGTTTTTGAATTAACCCCTTATAGACCTCTTAAGAGACTCTATACTTAAATGAGGTTGTACATGCCCTAGTTATTGTGATGAATGGGATTAATTAGTCACATAGTTGATTAATTTATTTTACTATTTATATATGTTATTAATTATTGGTATACTACGACAACCATGAGCAGAGCAGGAGCTAGAGATCATAGCTCAACTGATGCCAGTCAACACACACAGACTCCTGGTGCCACATTAAACAATGCAATTAACACATTGGACTCACCCAACCCGATCAAACCAAACCATTCAACACGCTGCATCAGCTCATGCTATCCAAAGTAAGTCAATGTTACCACCCATGACATAAAAAAGCAATATAATTTTTCTTGGCCATTAATAATCACAAGGTTCCCAAAATGTGAGTTTGCCAATTAGATGCATGCATATGTTGCATCATTTTGTTCCATGTGAATTCTACATGTGGAATAATAATTTTCTCAATTCGTTCATCAAATATATTTTTTTATCATGACATATACAAAGCAAGAAATATGTTTCTAGGTATAGCACAATTTCTTAGAACAGGAAGTGAAACATACCATCTCAATCCTTTTTCTTTTCAAATTATTCAAGTTTACAATGAGATACAATTGATGCATGATAAAACAATTATTATATGTACATAAAGTGAAAGAACATATAATTAAATTGCAAACAAAAGTATTAATAATATATACGATAATAAAAATAAATAGATATAGCAAAGTTTTTTACCCAACGACGAACAAACAATGTACGTGTGAACATTATTGTTGGAAAGGTGTTATCACAACCGACAACAAGCACCTTCTTGTCTTGGAAGGCCTCCCTTCCCTATGATAGTCACTTGAGTGCATAACTTGCCCTTAAAGCTATCGAGTCCCTAAGTGCCAGACATAATAGGCTATACATTCTGTTTGGTGGCAACAATGAGCCATTTTGGTTGGTGTGGTACTCCCGTGTAGAGTAGAAGACTAACTCTTCACTATTGTAGTCGTTGATGGTGCTGGTGGTGATGACATCCTTGGTGTGCATGCACCGGTGAGTCACTGTTGTACTCGGCGGCAATGACATTAAGATTGAAGAATGGGCAGATGCCGAATTGAAGCTTAGCCCCAGAGATAAAGTTAACCTACGAGCATACCAACAATTTAAAATTAAGTAGAAAGTAAACATGAATACTAATAACATCACGAATTTGCTCAAGAATGGTCGTAGAAGGACGAGCAACAAAACCCATCACTTTCATGCAAAGCTTCCACATATTTTTCCTACTTCTATAATCTTTTTAAAAAACTCTCTACGTTCTTTTTAGTTTTTTTTGGAATTTCCTACCTTTTTCAGCAGCTTCCTCTGACATCTCAAACTTTTATCTAAACAATATTGTCACTAATTGTTTTTACCATTCAACATCTCAAACTTTAATGTTGTCACTAACTATGGTCTATATGAAGTTGGAACACTGCTGGTCTAAACTATTCTTCTATATAGCTCTCAATGTTCACATAATGTTTTCTTTTAATATGATGCATAGAAATGTTGTTTCATGTTCATCCATATAGTGCTAATTAGATGCATACAAATGTTGTTTCATGCCCATCCTTATAGATTTGGTATGCTAACGAATAACGTACTCAGTAATTTTTTTTTATCAAAAGCATGCCAAGTTCTTCACCTGTTTCATGTACAAAGTAACAAAATTTTGTTATAGCACACATCACATGTTTGTAGCCGTGAGCTTGAAACAGATAGACTCAATGTGTCTTTTTTCAATCATTCAATGTTGTGATCGCTCATGCAATAGTGGCTTTGGTGGGGTCTATGGTATTTGCCTTCTAGACTTAATTCATTTCAATAATTCTATACATCAACCACCTTTTTCAAAACACAAAAGGTATATTCAATTTTGAAATTTGTTTTTAAATATCAAATTGTGATCTTGACGGGTCAATGGACATTTGAAAATGTAATCAATATTTTAAAAATAGGATGTAAAATGATGAATTTATTCTCCATATTTCCTATACACTATAATAACCCTCCTAATTAACTAAATTTTGACAAGTATTAAACATGAAAAATCTTATGTAGTTGGTGTTAGAAATTTAGGCAAATTCTTGCTTAATTTAATCCAAAAACATTGCATAAAATATGTGATGACATATATGTGCATGTGTACTACTCTAAATAGTAACAAACATAAAATATATTATTCTCATGGTAGTAGAAAAAACTGAATTTCACAAATTCAAAGATAAGGTTGTACTATATGGAGAAATAAATATTGAAGGCCCCAATGGCTCTATTGCCATGAGTTGACATCGTGTGTTAAAGTCATTAAAGACAACTGATACATGTGGATTTTTATATTGTTGTCCCTTGAACATCCAAAAATATTGAGTTCTTCAATGAGCAATCACAAGAACACTTTCTAATCTTTAGTGAGCAATCATAAAAACGCTTCCTAAAACCTTGATCATTCACAAAACCGAGAAGGTGTCTCCCATGGTCAATGGTTCTAGAGGCCTACTCTGCTCTCCCAACCTCTCTATGCATGCATAATTGGGACAGGAATGCTCTCTGTCAACACAACCAAGAAGTGAGGGAGTTTGTCACTTCACTGTGATTTGTGACTGCTCATGTTCTAATGTAGACAAACCTCAAGGACAGAGACTATGCCGAGTGTGTGAAGTCCCCCTCACACGACACAAAGGATCTGTAGGCCCTAGACAGGGTGTATAGGCAATAAGGGCCTAGTCCATAGTGGGGGCTTTGGGCAGGAGGCCAAAGATCTCGAGGACTTTCCTCCTGACGTACCCATCCTTGTCGAATCGGCGCAGGTGTTGTCTCAATGGTCTGGAGCCACACAGATGTCCAAGGAGTGCCCGGCGACCTCCCTCGGTATGCCCGGCATGTCCATGGGACTCCACGCAAATACTTTAGCATTTGCGCGGAGGAAGTCGACGAGCACTTATTCCTATTTGGGGTCAAGTTTGGAGCTGATCCGCAGCATTTTCTTGCTGGAGCCACTGGGTTGAGGGGGACGGTGTTCGTTGCCTCCGTCGGCTCGAAGCTGCCGGCATGCCTCTTGGGTTCGGGAACCTCCCAGCGGGGTTCTCCAATTTGGCGAGGAGTGCCTCGGACTCTACAAGTGCTTCGACATACTCAACGCACTCGACGTCACACTCGTAGGCGTGGAGATATGTGGGGCCAACAATGATGACACCTGCTGGTCCAGGCATCTTCAGCTTGAGCTATGTATAGTTCGAGATGGCCATGAACTTGGTGTAACACGGCCTGCCAAGCACAGCGTGGTAGGTATCTCAGAACCCTACCACCTCAAAGGTCAATAACCTCCTTCCTGAAGTTGGTTGGAGTTCCGAAGCAGATGGGCAGATCGATCTGCTCGAGGCCGTACTCGATCTCGAGTGACACGAACTCCAAACTCCCAAACCTGATCACTGTGTAGAGCCTCAAGCGGTGGTGGAAGCTAGCCATCCGTGGTCTTGATGGGAACAAGATGTCTTACATGCGATGAACCCCTACATGGCACGCCAACTATCGTTGTTTGGACCCGAGAACCTAACCAACTAGTGATATAATGTTGCATGCCCCTGACCTAGATGGTGATGCAAGTTGACACAAGTCTTTTATCCTGGTTTGGGCAAGGAGAGGCCCTACTTCTAGAAGAGGGGGATGGGACTTATATTACTCACACCAAAGTGATTGCAGTAGGGAGCACAAGCACAATGGGAGAGAGAAGACTCCCAAGTCCCCGCGGTTGATTGAGGCAAGTGCCAATACCTTGTGGGGGAGAAAACTTGTGAAGTTTTTTTTGCCCCTGTCCTCCTGAAGTCGTGGGCTATCCTATTTATAGCCCCAAGGCGAGCTTCCTGGAGGATGAGAGTTGGCCACGTACTGTGAGGAGATGTCATCGTACCCCAGTAGATAGTATGGCTTATGGAATGGTCTTGTACTTATTGTTGACTTGAGCCTGCTTGGTTTCTGCTGAGAGCTGAGGCCGAGGGCTCGGTCACGTACACGAGCCCCCCCCCCCCCCGACGAGAGGTTTCCCATACTGTAGTGGTTGACATAGTGCTAAGTGTGTGGAAAATCTTCTCTAAGTAGTGTGTCAGCTCTGCTGTGTCTGATGACGTCGGGCATCCTCCGTTATGGATATCGAGGTCAGGGTCGGGCTCAGGCGAGGCAGAAGTCCACCCGAGGTCGCGACCGAACCTGTTCTGAGATGCGAAGATGTGCGCCACAGTTGAAGCAATGGCCTTCTGTGGGATTCGCGGGGGAGCATGTAGCCGAAACCGGGCTCGGGTGAGGCAGTGTTTTGTCTCGAGGTTGAGTTCTCCTTCAGGCGAGACAGAGTTTGCGCCCGAAGGCTAGCCTGTGCTCCTATCGTATTGCATGTTCCATCGGGGTTAGCAGATGGCATACATGAACAGTAGTCTCACGTGTAATCATAGTTGGTGAATCTTTGACAAGATTGTGGTCTTGTTGCTCCAGTACACCCGCAGGCCTGCGTGGGTTAGGTATACACATTGAATGTGGCTGTCCCCCGGTGGACATCGAAAAAGTCTTGCCCTGGGTTTGTCTCCCTTGCCCGAGGCAGGCTCAGGCATGGTGGAAACCGTCCTTCTTGGGTGAGGGGACCTCGGCTGGGATGACGATTGTCCTGAGAATACATCCCGTTCTAGAACAAGCTTGGGCGAGGCGGAGTTTGTGGAGACACCTGAGGGGGACCTTGGGCGAAGCGTGGCTTTTGATCCTTTAACCTCGAGGAACGTACGTGATGGTGTTTTTAGAGTTTAAGCGTGTTTTAGGGAGGTGATTTGGGTACCCCTAATTACCATACCCGACAATGAGCGATCATTTAATTTCGCACATCCTTGGTTATCTCGTTGTTTGCTTATAACTTCCCTCAGTAATGAATTTTTACTTGAACTATCATGTTGGAACCTAACATACCTTACCCTTGATTGTTTTCTCCAATTCATCACTTCGCGAGTGTTGCCTTAATTCTCTCCTTTGTTATGTTTTTCATCATTATCATCCTTACCTTTGATGCCTCTATATCTTACATTGATGTTTATCTTATACATGCCCTTTAAAATCTCCTCTCTTCCATCTCAATCTAAGAGTTGTATTTTACCTTTTTTCCTTGGACATGTCCTCTTCTTTGTCGCTTTGCGAGTTTTTGACTCCATCCTTTGTTATGCTCCTGTTTGTTATTGCCTTTACCTTTCTCAAATCTCGATCTTGCCTTGGTGATTACACTATGTGCCTTATCTAAAATCTCCAATCTCCCATCTCAGTTCAAGAGTGGTGTCTTACTTATGCCACCATTGGTTATATCCTATTCTTAACCACTTGTATGTCTTGTCTTAAGTCCATTCTTGGTTGTACATATATCCTTGGTTCTTATGCACATTTACCCTTGTCTGTTATCAGCTTTAACCCTTGACATCTCTCGATATTTACCATGATGCTTACCCACATTTTAAAGCCTCACCTCTTCCATTGCAGTTCAAGACTGTTATTTTACCTATCCCGCTCTTGGTCATTTCCTTTCCCTTTGTCACGTTGCAAGTCTTGTCTTACCTTAACTCCATCCTTCATTGAGCTTTTGTTTGATATCATCCTTACCTTTGTAATATGTAGATCTTGCCTTGATGCTTATCTTAGGTCTGCTTTTTTAAAATATCCTCTTTTCTATCTCAACTTGAGAGCGGTGTTTTACTTACCTCACCCTTGGCTATGTCCACTTCTTTACTGCGTGCAAGCCTTGACTTAACTCCATTCCTTGTTGTACTTGTACCATCGACTCTTCTATGGCTTCATCTTTTCTCTTACACCCTTGTTCGTTATCGCCTTTGAGCCTTGTGATATTTATGTCTTTACCTAGATGCTTACTTTGAACTTACCCTTTAAAGCCTCTGATTTCTCATAAAATGATCTCATATCTTTTTTAATTAAATCTCATGTCATGGCATCCTGCTTGCGTATGTGGTATATTATTTAATGAGAATGAAATTCTTATAAAATGTTCACTAAAAATGGCCTAAGTCCCCTTGTAGGCTGGTTGTCGTTCTGTTTTTTTAGATGCATCAACAGTATAACTTATCGTGGAACTGCAAGCTACACATCGACTAGTTGAGAGCCTTGCGAAAGGCGTGCTGACTAACCAGCATGTGCATGATACTAGTTTATAAACCTCTGCTGACACTAGCTCAGAAAATGGATTAAAATATTCAGATGATCCAATCGGTTATTGTTCTACATTTAATCTGAATATCTATGCCGCCATTAATGACTGGTGTAGTGCATAATAATAAGGACATGTACCATCCAGAGACCTTCGATCTGTTTTCTAAGTATAAAAAATAAATAAGACACTGCATGATACAACTTTGAGCCTTCAGGTCACAAATACATTTAAGAGACAATATGTATGGAGAGTCGGCTCTCTCTTCGCAAAGAGCATGTCTCTTGTGGTTTTTGAATTAACCCCTTAAAGACCTCTTAAGAGACTCTATACTAAAATGAGGTTGTACATGCCCTAGTTATTGTGATGAATGTGATTAATTAGTCACATAGTTGATTAATTTATTTTACTATTTATATATGTCATTAATTATTGGTATACTATGACAACCAAGAGCAGAGCAGGAGCTAGAGATCATAGCTCAACTGATGCCAGTCAACACGCACAAACTCCTGGTGCCACATTAAACAATGCAATTAACACATTGGACTCAACCAACCCGACCAAACCAAACCATTCAACATGCTGCATCAGCTCATGCTATCCAAAGTAAGGCAATGTTACCACCCATGACATAAAAAAGCAATAGAATTTTTCTTGGCCATTAATAATCACAAGGTTCCCAAAATGTGAGTATGCCAATTAGATGCATGCATGTGTTGCATCATTTTGTTTCATGTGAATTCTACAAGTGGAATAATAATTTTATCAATTTGTTCATCAAATATTTTTTATCATGACATTTACAAAGCAAGAAATATGTTTCTAGGTATAGCACAATTTCTTAGAACAGGAAGTGAAACATACCATCTCGATCAATTTTCTTTTCAAATTATTCAAGTTTACAATGAGATACAATTGATGCATGATAAAACAATTATTATATGTACATAAAGTGAAAGAACATATAATCAAATTGCAAACAAAAGTATTAATAATATATACGATAATAAAAACAAATAAATATAGCAAAGTTTTTACCCAACGACGAACAAACAATGTAGGCATGAACATTATTTTTGGAAAGGTGTTATCACAACCGACAACGAGCACTTTCTTGCCTTGGAAGGCCTCCCTTCCCTATTGTAGTCACTCGAGTGCATAACTTGCCCTTAAAGCTATCGATTCACTAAGTGCCAGACATAATAGGCTATACATTCTCTCTAGTGGCAACAATTAGCCATTTTGGTTGGTGTGGTACTCTATTATTGAGTTTTTTGGCACGGTACTTCCTTGTAGAGTAGAAGACAAACTCTTCACCATTGTAGTCGTTGATGGGGCTGGTGGTGATGAAATCCTTGGTGTGGATGCACCGGGGGATCACTATTGTACTCGGCGGCAACGACATTAAGACTGAAGAATGGGCAGATGTCGAATTGAAGCTTAGCCCCAGAGATAAAGTTAACCTACGAGCATACCAACAATTTAAAATTAAGTAGAAAGTAAATATGAATACTAATAACATCACGAATTTGCTCAACAATGGTCGTAGAAGGACGAGCAACAAAACCAATCACTTTCATGCAACGCTTCCCCATCTTTTTCCTACTTCTATAATCTTTTTCAAAAACTCTCTACGTTCTTTTTAGTTTTCTTTGGAATTTCCTACCTTTTTCAGCAGCTTCCTCCGACATCTCAAATTTTTATCTAAACAATATTGTCACTAATTGTTTTTTAGCATTCAACATCTCGAACTTTAATATTGTCACTAACTATGGTCTATATGAAGTTGAAACACTGATGGTCTAAACTATTCTTCTATATAGCTCTCAATGTTCACATAATGTTTTCTTTTAATATGATTCATAGAAATGTTGTTTCATGTTCACCCATATAGTGCTAATCAGATGCATACAAATGTTGTTTCATGCCCATCCTTATAGATTTGGTATGCTATGGAATAACGTACTCAGTAATTTTTTTATCAAAAGCATGCCAAGTTCTTCACATGTTTCATGTACAAAGTAACAAAATTTTGTTATAGCACACATCACATGTTTGTAGCCTTGAGCTTGAAACAGATAGACTCAATGTGTCTTTTTTGAATCGTTTAATGTTGTGATCACTCATGCAATAGAGACTTTGGTGGGGTCTATGGTATTTGCCTTCTAGACTTAATTCATTTCAATAATTCTATACATCAACCACCTTTTTCAAAACACAAAAGGTATATTCAATTTTGAAATTGGTTTTAAATATCCAATTGTGATCCTGACGGGTCAATGGACATTTGAAAATGTAATCAATATTTTAAAAATAGGATGTAAAATGATGAAGTTATTCTCCATATTTCCTATACACTATAATAACCCTCCTAATTAACTATCTTTTGACAAGTATTAAACATGAAAAATCTTATGTAGTTGGTGTTATAAATTTAGGCAAATTCTTGCTTAATTTAATCAAGAAAACATTGCATAAAATATGTGATGACATATATGTGCATGTGTACTACTCTAAATAGTAACAAACATACAATATATTATTCTCATGACAGTAGAAAAACTGAATTTCACAAATTCAAAGATAAGGTTGTACTATATGGAGAAATAAATATTGAAGGCCCCAATGGCTCTATTGCCATGAGTTGACATTGTGTGTTAAAGTCATCAAAGACAATTGATACATGTGTATGTTTATATTGTTGTCCCTTGAACATCTAAAAATATTGAGTTCTTCATTGAGCAATCACAAGAACACTTTCTAATCTTCAGTGAGCAATCATAAAAACGCTTCCTAAAACCTTGATCATTCACAAAACCGAGGAAGTGTCTCCCATGGTCAATGGTTCTAGAGGCCTACTCTGCTCTCCCAACCTCTCTATGCATGCATAATTGGAACAAGAATGCTCTCTGTCAACACATCTGAGAAGTGAGGGAGCTTGTCACTTCACTGTGATTTGTGACCGTTCATGTTCTAATGCAAACAAAACTAAAGGCCGGAGATTATGCCGAGTGTGTGAAGTCCCCCTCATACGACCCAAAGGATCTGTAGGCCCCAGACAGGGTCTATAGGCAATAAGGGCCTAGTCCATAGTGGGGGCTTTGGGTAGGAGGCCAAAGATCTCGAGGACTTTGCTCCCAACATACCCATCCTCGTCGAATCTGTGCAGGTGTTGTCTCACTAGTCTAGAGATTGTGCAGATGTCAAAGGAGTGCCCAGCGACCTCCCTCGGTATGCCCGACATGTCAGAGGGACTCCACGCAAATACTTTGGCATTTGCGTGGAGGAAGTCGACGAGCACTTCTTCCTATTTGGGGTCAAGCTTGGAGCTGATCCGCATCGTTTTCTCCAACATGTGCATGATACTAGTTTATAAACCTCTGCTGACACTAGCTCAGAAAATGGATTAAAATATTCAGATTATCCAATCGGTTATTGTTCTACATTTAATCTGAATATCTATGCCACCATTAATGACTGGTGTAGTCCATAATAATAAGGACATGTACCATCCAGAGACCTTCGATCTGTTTTCGAAGTATAAAAAATAAATAAGACACTGCATGATACAACTTTGAGCCTTCAGGTCACAAATACATTTAAGAGACAATATGTATGGAGAGTCGGCTCTCTCTTCGCAAAGAGCATGTCTCTTGTGGTTTTTGAATTAACCCCTTAAAGACCTCTTAAGAGACTCTATACTAAAATGAGGTTGTACATGCCCTAGTTATTGTGATGAATGGGATTAATTAGTCACATAGTTGATTAATTTATTTTACTATTTATATATGTCATTAATTATTGGTATACTATGACAACCATGAGCAGAGCAGGAGCTAGAGATCATAGCTCAACTGATGCCAGTCAACACGCACAAACTCCTGGTGCCACATTAAACAATGCAATTAACACATTGGACTCACCCAACCCGACCAAACCAAACCATTCAACATGCTGCATCAGCTCATGCTATCCAAAGTAAGGCAATGTTACCACCCATGACATAAAAAAGCAATAGAATATTTCTTGGCCATTAATAATCACAAGGTTCCCAAAATGTGAGTATGCCAATTAGATGCATGCATGTGTTGCATCATTTTGTTCCATGTGAATTCTACATGTGGAATAATAATTTTATCAATTTGTTCATCAAATATTTTTTATCATGACATTTACAAAGCAAGAAATATGTTTCTAGGTATAGCACACTTTCTTAGAACAGGAAGTGAAACATACCATCTCGATCAATTTTCTTTTCAAATTATTCAAGTTTACAATGAGATACAATTGATGCATGATAAAACAATTATTATATGTACATAAAGTGAAAGAACATATAATAAAATTGCAAACAAAAGTATTAATAATATATACGATAATAAAAACAAATAAATATAGCAAAGTTTTTACCCAACGACGAACAAACAATGTAGGCATGAACATTATTTTTGGAAAGGTGTTATCACAACCGACAACGAGCTCTTTCTTGCCTTGGAAGGACTCCCTTCCCTATTGTAGTCACTCGAGTGCATAACTTGCCCTTAAAGCTATCGATTCACTAAGTGCCAGACATAATAGGCTATACATTCTCTCTAGTGGCAACAATTAGCCATTTTGGTTGGTGTGGTACTCTATTATTGAGTTTTTTGGCACGGTACTTTCTTGTAGAGTAGAAGACAAACTCTTCACCATTGTAGTCATTGATGGGGCTGGTGGTGATGAAATCCTTGGTGTGGATGCACCGGGGAATCACTATTGTACTCGGCGGCAACGACATTAAGACTGAAGAATCGGCGGATGTCGAATTGAAGCTTAGCCCCAGAGATAAAGTTAACCGACGAGCATACCAATAATTTAAAATTAAGTAGAAAGTAAATATGAATACTAATAACATCACGAATTTGCTCAACAATGGTCGTAGAAGGACGAGCAACAAAACCCATCACTTTCATGCAAAGCTTCCCCATCTTTTTCCTACTTCTATAATCTTTTTCAAAAACTCTCTACGTTCTTTTTAGTTTTCTTTGGAATTTCCTACCTTTTTCAGCAGCTTCCTCCGACATCTCAAATTTTTATCTAAACAATATTGTCACTAATTGTTTTTTAGCATTCAACATCTCGAACTTTAATATTGTCACTAACTATGGTCTATATGAAGTTGGAACACTGATGGTCTAAACTATTCTTCTATATAGCTCTCAATGTTCACATGATGTTTTCTTTTAATATGATTCATAGAAATGTTGTTTCATGTTCATCCATATAGTGCTAATCAGATGCATACAAATGTTGTTTCATGCCCATCCTTATAGATTTGGTATGCTAAGGAATAACGTACTCAGTAATTTTTTTATCAAAAGCATGCCAAGTTCTTCACATGTTTCATGTACAAAGTAACAAAATTTTGTTATAGCACACATCACATGTTTGTAGCCTTGAGCTTGAAACAGATAGACTCAATGTGTCTTTTTTGAATCGTTTAATGTTGTGATCACTCATGCAATAGAGGCTTTGGTGGGGTCTATGGTATTTGCCTTCTAGACTTAATTCATTTCAATAATTCTATACATCAACCACCTTTTTCAAAACACAAAAGGTATATTCAATTTTGAAATTGGTTTTAAATATCCAATTGTGATCTTGATGGGTCAATGGACATTTGAAAATGTAATCAATATTTTAAAAATAGGATGTAAAATGATGAAGTTATTCTCCATATTTCCTATACACTATAATAACCCTCCTAATTAACTAGCTTTTGACAAGTATTAAACATGAAAAATCTTATGTAGTTGGTGTTAGAAATTTAGGCAAATTCTTGCTTAATTTAATCAAAAAAACATTGCATAAAATATATGATGACATATAAGTGCATGTGTACTACTCTAAATAGTAACAAACATACAATATATTATTCTCATGACAGTAGAAAAACTGAATTTCACAAATTCAAAGATAAGGTTGTACTATATGGAGAAATAAATATTGAAGGCCCCAATGGCTCTATTGCCATGAGTTGACATTGTGTGTTAAAGTCATCAAAGACAATTGATACATGTGTATGTTTGTATTGTTGTCCCTTGAACATCTAAAAATATTGAGTTCTTCATTGAGCAATCACAAGAACACTTTCTAATCTTCAGTGAGCAATCATAAATATGCTTCCTAAAACCTTGATCATTCACAAAACCGAGAAAGTGTCTCCCGTGGTCAATGGTTCTAGAGGCCTACTCTGCTCTCCCAACCTCTCTATGCATGCATAATTGGAGCAAGAATGCTCTCTGTCAACACAACTGAGAAGTGAGGGAGCTTGTCACTTCACTGTGATTTGTGACCGTTCATGTTCTAATGCAAACAAAACTCAAGGCCGGAGATTATGCCGAGTGTGTGAAGTCCCCCTCATACGACACAAAGGATCTGTAGGCCCCAGACAGGGTCTATAGGCAATAAGGGCCTAGTCCATAGTGGGGGCTTTGGGCAGGAGGCCAAAGATCTCGAGGACTTTGCTCCCAACATACCCATCCTCGTCGAATCTGTGCAGGTGTTGTCTCACTAGTCTGGAGATTGTGCAGATGTCAAAGGAGTGCCCAGCGACCTCCCTCGGTATGCCCGACATGTCAGAGGGACTCCACGCAAATACTTTGGCATTTGCGTGGAGGAAGTCGACGAGCACTTCTTCCTATTTGGGGTCAAGCTTGGAGCTGATCCGCATCGTTTTCTCCAGCATGTGCATGATACTAGTTTATAAACCTCTGCTGACACTAGCTCAGAAAATGGATTAAAATATTCAGATGATCCAGTCGGTTATTGTTCTACATTTAATCTGAATATCTATGTCGCCATTAATGACTGGTGTAGTCCATAATAATAAGGACATGTACCATCCAGAGACCTTCGATCTGTTTTCGAAGTATAAAAAATAAATAAGACACTGCATGATACAACTTTGAGCCTTCAGGTCACAAATACATTTAAGAGACAATATGTATGGAGAGTCGGCTCTCTCTTCGCAAAGAGCATGTCTCTTGTGGTTTTTGAATTAACCCCTTAAAGACCTCTTAAGAGACTCTATACTAAAATGAGGTTGTACATGCCCTAGTTATTATGATGAATGGGATTAATTAGTCACATAGTTGATTAATTTATTTTACTATTTATATATGTCATTAACTATTGGTATACTATGACAACCATGAGCAGAGCAGGAGCTAGAGATCATAGCTCAACTGATGCCAGTCAACACGCACAAACTCCTGGTGCCACATTAAACAATGCAATTAACACATTGGACTCACCCAACCCGATCAAACCAAACCATTCAACATGCTGCATCAGCTCCTGCTATCCAAAGTAAGGCAATGTTACCACCCATGACATAAAAAAGCAATAGAATTTTTCTTGGCCATAAATAATCACAAGGTTCCCAAAATGTGAGTATGCCAATTAGATGCATGCATGTGTTGCATCATTTTGTTTCATGTGAATTCTACATGTGGAATAATAATTTTATCAATTTGTTCATCAAATATTTTTTATCATGACATTTACAAAGAAAGAAATATGTTTCTAGGTATAGCACAATTTCTTAGAACAGGAAGTGAAACATACCATCTCGATCAATTTTCTTTTCAAATTATTCAAGTTTACAATGAGATACAATTGATGCATGATAAAACAATTATTATATGTACATAAAGTGAAAGAACATATAATCAAATTGCAAACAAAAGTATTAATAATATATACGATAATAAAAATAAATAAATATAGCAAAGTTTTTACCCAATGACGAACAAACAATGTAGGCATGAACATTATTTTTGGAAAGGTGTTATCACAACCGACAACGAGCACTTTCTTGCCTTGGAAGGCCTCCCTTCCCTATTGTAGTCACTCGAGTGCATAACTTGCCCTTAAAGCTATCAATTCACTAAGTGCCAGACATAATAGGCTATACATTCTCTCTAGTGGCAACAATTAGCCATTTTGGTTGGTGTGGTACTCTATTATTGAGTTTTTTGGCACGGTACTTCCTTGTAGAGTAGAAGACAAACTCTTCACCATTGTAGTCATTGATGGGGCTGGTGGTGATGAAATCCTTGGTGTGGATGCACCGGGGAATCACTATTGTACTCGGCGGCAACGACATTAAGACTGAAGAATGGGCGGATGTCGAATTGAAGCTTAGCCCCAGAGATAAAGTTAACCTACGAGCATACCAACAATTTAAAATTAAGTAGAAAGTAAATATGAATACTAATAACATCACGAATTTGCTCAACAATGGTCGTAGAAGGACGAGCAACAAAACCCATCACTTTCATGCAAAGCTTCCCCATCTTTTTCCTACTTCTATAATCTTTTTCAAAAACTCTCTACGTTCTTTTTAGTTTTCTTTGGAATTTCCTACCTTTTTCAGCAGCTTCCTCCGACATCTCAAATTTTTATCTAAACAATATTGTCACTAATTGTTTTTTAGCATTCTACATCTCGAACTTTAATATTGTCACTAACTATGGTCTATATGAAGTTGGAACACTGATGGTCTAAACTATTCTTCTATATAGCTCTCAATGTTCACATAATGTTTTCTTTTAATATGATTCATAGAAATGTTGTTTCATGTTCATCCATATAGTGCTAATCAGATGCATACAAATGTTGTTTCATGCCCATCCTTATAGATTTGGTATGCTAAGGAATAACGTACTCAGTAATTTTTTTATCGAAAGCATGCCAAGTTCTTCACATGTTTCATGTACAAAGTAACAAAATTTTGTTATAGCACACATCACATGTTTGTAGCCTTGGGCTTGAAACAGATAGACTCAATGTGTCTTTTTCGAATCGTTTAATGTTGTGATCACTCATGCAATAGAGACTTTGGTGGGGTCTATGGTATTTGCCTTCTAGACTTAATTCATTTCAATAATTCTATACATCAACCACCTTTTTCAAAACACAAAAGGTATATTCAATTTTGAAATTGGTTTTAAATATCCAATTGTGATCCTGACGGGTCAATGGACATTTGAAAATGTAATCAATATTTTAAAAATAGGATGTAAAATGATGAAGTTATTCTCCATATTTCCTATACACTATAATAACCCTCCTAATTAACTAGCTTTTGACAAGTATTAAACATGAAAAATCTTATGTAGTTGGTGTTAAAAATTTAGGCAAATTCTTGCTTAATTTAATCAAAAAAACATTGCATAAAATATGTGATGACATATATGTGCATGTGTACAACTCTAAATAGTAACAAACATACAATATATTATTCTCATGACAGTAGAAAAACTGAATTTCACAAATTCAAAGATAAGGTTGTACTATATGGAGAAATAAATATTGAAGGCCCCAATGGCTCTATTGCCATGAGTTGACATTGTGTGTTAAAGTCATCAAAGACAATTGATACATGTGTATGTTTATATTGTTGTCCCTTGAACATCTAAAAATATTGAGTTCTTCATTGAGCAATCACAAGAACACTTTCTAATCTTCAGTGAGCAATCATAAAAACGCTTCCTAAAACCTTGATCATTCACAAAACCGAGAAAGTGTCTCCCATGGTCAATGGTTCTAGAGGCCTACTCTGCTCTCCCAACCTCTCTATGCATGCATAATTGGAACAAGAATGCTCTCTGTCAACACAACTGAGAAGTGAGGGAGCTTGTCACTTCACTGTGATTTGTGACCGTTCATGTTCTAATGCAAAAAAAACTCAAGGCCGGACATTATGCCGATTGTGTGAAGTCCCCCTCATACGACACAAAGGATCTGTAGGCCCCAGACAGGGTCTATAGGCAATAAGGGCCTAGTCCATAGTGGGGGCTTTGGGCAGGAGGCCAAAGATCTCGAGGACTTTGCTCCCAACATACCCATCCTCGTCAAATCTGTGCAGGTGTTGTCTCACTAGTCTGGAGATTGTGCAGATGTCAAAGGAGTGCCTAGCGACCTCCCTCGGTATGCCCGACATGTCAGAGGGACTCCACGCAAATACTTTGGCATTTGCATGGAGGAAGTCGATGAGCACTTCTTCCTATTTGGGGTCAAGCTTGGAGCTGATCCGCATCGTTTTCTCCAGCATGTGCATGATACTAGTTTATAAACCTCTGCTGACACTAGCTCAGAAAATGGATTAAAATATTTAGATTATCTAATCGGTTATTGTTCTACATTTAATCTGAATATCTATGTCGCCATTAATGACTGGTGTAGTCCATAATAATAAGGACATGTACCATCCAGAGACCTTCGATCTGTTTTCGAAGTATAAAAAATAAATAAGACACTTCATGATAGAACTTTGAGCCTTCAGGTCACAAATACATTTAAGAGACAATATGTATGGAGAGTCGGCTCTCTCTTCGCAAAGAGCATGTCTCTTGTGGTTTTTGAATTAACCCCTTAAAGACCTCTTAAGAGACTCTATACTAAAATGAGGTTGTACATGCCCTAGTTATTGTGATGAATGGGATTAATTAGTCACATAGTTGATTAATTTATTTTACTATTTATATATGTCATTAATTATTGGTATACTATGACAACCATGAGCAGAGCAGGAGCTAGAGATCATAGCTCAACTGATGCCAGTCAACACGCACAAACTCCTAGTGCCACATTAAACAATGCAATTAACACATTGGACTCACCCAACCTGACCAAACCAAACCATTCAACATGCTGCATCAGCTCATGCTATCCAAAGTAAGGCAATGTTACCACCCATGACATAAAAAAGCAATAGAATTTTTCTTGGCCATTAATAATCACAAGGTTCCCAAAATGTGAGTATGCCAATTAGATGCATGCATGTGTTGCATCATTTTGTTCCATGTGAATTCTACATGTGGAATAATAATTTTATCAATTTGTTCATCAAATATTTTTTATCATGACATTTACAAAGCAAGAAATATGTTTCTAGGTATAGCACAATTTCTTAGAACAGGAAGTGAAAC
The DNA here is from genome assembly GCA_029449295.1 of Zea luxurians. Classification (NCBI taxonomy): domain Eukaryota; kingdom Viridiplantae; phylum Streptophyta; class Magnoliopsida; order Poales; family Poaceae; genus Zea; species Zea luxurians. The sequence goes on from JAOPSE010000377.1 coordinate 595,516, forward strand.
ATACCATCTCGATCAATTTTCTTTTCAAATTATTCAAGTTTACAATGAGATACAATTGATGCATGATAAAACAATTATTATATCTACATAAAGTGAAAGAACATATAATAAAATTGCAAACAAAAGTATTAATAATATATACGATAATAAAAACAAATAAATATAGCAAAGTTTTTACCCAACGACGAACAAACAATGTAGGCATGAACATTATTTTTGGAAAGGTGTTATCACAACCGACAACGAGCACTTTCTTGCCTTGGAAGGCCTCCCTTCCCTATTGTAGTCACTCGAGTGCATAACTTGCCCTTAAAGCTATCGATTCACTAAGTGCCAGACATAATAGGCTATACATTCTCTCTAGTGGCAACAATTAGCCATTTTGGTTGGTGTGGTACTCTATTATTGAGTTTTTTGGCACGGTACTTCCTTGTAGAGTAGAAGACAAACTCTTCACCATTGTAGTCGTTGATGGGGCTGGTGGTGATGAAATCCTTGGTGTAGATGCACCGGGGAATCACTATTGTACTCGGCGGCAACGACATTAAGACTGAAGAATCGGCGGATGTCGAATTGAAGCTTAGCCCCAGAGATAAAGTTAACCTACGAGCATACCAACAATTTAAAATTAAGTAGAAAGTAAATATGAATACTAATAACATCACGAATTTGCTCAACAATGGTCGTAGAAGGACGAGCAACAAAACCCATCACTTTCATGCAAAGCTTCCCCATCTTTTTCCTACTTCTATAATCTTTTTCAAAAACTCTCTACGTTCTTTTTAGTTTTCTTTGGAATTTCCTACCTTTTTCAGCAGCTTCCTCCGACATCTCAAATTTTTATCTAAACAATATTGTCACTAATTGTTTTTTAGCATTCAACATCTCAAACTTTAATATTGTCACTAACTATGGTCTATATGAAGTTGGAACACTGATGGTCTAAACTATTCTTCTATATGGCTCTCAATGTTCACATGATGTTTTCTTTTAATATGATTCTTAGAAATGTTGTTTCATGTTCATCCATATAGTGCTAATCAGATGCATACAAATGTTGTTTCATGCCCATCCTTATAGATTTGGTATGCTAAGGAATAACGTACTCAGTAATTTTTTTATCAAAAGCATGCCAAGTTCTTCACATGTTTCATGTACAAAGTAACAAAATTTTGTTATAGCACACATCACATGTTTGTAGCCTTGAGCTTGAAACAGATAGACTCAATGTGTCTTTTTTGAATCGTTTAATGTTGTGATCACTCATGCAATAGAGGCTTTGGTGGGGTCTATGGTATTTGCCTTCTAGACTTAATTCATTTCAATAATTCTATACATCAACCACCTTTTTCAAAACACAAAAGGTATATTCAATTTTGAAATTGGTTTTAAATATCCAATTGTGATCCTGACGGGTCAATGGACATTTGAAAATGTAATCAATATTTTAAAAATAGGACGTAAAATGATGAAGTTATTCTCCATATTTCCTATACACTATAATAACCCTCCTAATTAACTAGCTTTTGACAAGTATTAAACATGAAAAATCTTATGTAGTTGGTGTTAGAAATTTAGGCAAATTCTTGCTTAATTTAATCAAAAAACATTGTATAAAATATGTGATGACATATATGTGCATGTGTACTACTCTAAATAGTAACAAACATACAATATATTATTCTCATGACAGTAGAAAAACTGAATTTCACAAATTCAAAGATAAGGTTGTACTATATGGAGAAATAAATATTGAAGGCCCCAATGGCTCTATTGCCATGAGTTGACATTGTGTGTTAAAGTCATCAAAGACAATTGATACATGTGTATGTTTATATTGTTGTCACTTGAACATCTAAAAATATTGAGTTCTTCATTGAGCAATCACAAGAACACTTTCTAATCTTCAGTGAGCAATCATAAAAACGCTTCCTAAAACCTTGATCATTCACAAAACCGAGAAAGTGTCTCCCATGGTCAATGGTTCTAGAGGCCTACTCTACTCTCCCAACCTCTCTATGCATGCATAATTGGAACAAGAATGCTCTCTGTCAACACAACTGAGAAGTGAGGGAGCTTGTCACTTCACTGTGATTTGTGACCGTTCATGTTCTAATGCAAACAAAACTCAAGGCCAGAGATTATGCCGAGTGTGTGAAGTCCCCCTCATACGACACAAAGGATCTGTAGGCCCCAGACAGGGTCTATAGGCAATAAGGGCCTAGTCCATAGTGGGGGCTTTGGGCAGGAGGCCAAAGATCTCGAGGACTTTGCTCCCAACATACCCATCCTCGTCGAATCTGTGCAGGTGTTGTCTCACTAGTCTGGAGATTGTGCAGATGTCAAAGGAGTGCCTAGCGACCTCCCTCGGTATGCCCGACATGTCAGAGGGACTCCACGGAAATACTTTGGCATTTGCGTGGAGGAAGTCGACGAGCACTTCTTCCTATTTGGGGTCAAGCTTGGAGCTGATCCGCATCGTTTTCTCCAGCATGTGCATGATACTAGTTTATAAACCTCTGCTGACACTAGCTCAGAAAATGGATTAAAATATTTAGATTATCCAATCGGTTATTGTTCTACATTTAATCTGAATATCTATGTCGCCATTAATGACTGGTGTAGTCCATAATAATAAGGACATGTACCATCCAGAGACCTTCAATCTATTTTCGAAGTATAAAAAATAAATAAGACACTTCATGATAGAACTTTGAGCCTTCAGGTCACAAATACATTTAAGAGACAATATGTATGGAGAGTCGGCTCTCTCTTCGCAAAGAGCATGTCTCTTGTGGTTTTTGAATTAACCCCTTAAAGACCTCTTAAGAGACTCTATACTAAAATGAGGTTGTACATGCCCTAGTTATTGTGATGAATGGGATTAATTAGTCACATAGTTGATTAATTTATTTTACTATTTATATATGTCATTAATTATTGGTATTCTATGACAACCATGAGCAGAGCAGGAGCTAGAGATCATAGCTCAACTGATGCCAGTCAACACGCACAAACTCCTAGTGCCACATTAAACAATGCAATTAACACATTGGACTCACCCAACCTGACCAAACCAAACCATTCAACATGCTGCATCAGTGTAACACCCCGGGATCCACAAACACCCAGAATGCTACTAAACTACACCTCTAACATTCGTATATAAAATTTCGACAGCATCTCCTTTGAAAATTGTATAAACGGGGAAGCAACAAAGTATAAATAGATATCATGATAAGAAAACATAATCGACATTAATAATCTACTAGCAATGGGAAGACAACCATAACAGCATGAACTAAATTAACTAGTGCGCACAACTAGTTAGAAACAAACATCCTTTGTCAAAAAGCTTCTAATTAAATCATGACTGCGCCTAAGCAGCGTTATTATGAGAGTGAAGGTGGATGTGCTGCTACTTCTCACTTCCCTTGACGAGCAACAAGCACCTGCATTGAGTAATGCAAGAGTGAGATGAAACATCTCAGCAAGCGAATTGTTTTGACAAGATATTTAAACCACAAGTTGAATTAATCAACATTTTAAAAGAATCACAATTAAGATCAGAAATACTTGTAGATATAGAACTTAGTAGTCCCAATATAACCAATACCATCTCATTTCCTCGAACAACCACAATAGGTTCTATAACACTTCCCTGCGTCAACAATACCTGCAAATATCACTTCACTGTATGCATAGGAATGCAATGTGTAGGTACTCTGTCTTTATACCTCTGAGGGTATAAAACCACATCTTCTGCAAATATCACTTCAATGAATGCATATGAATGCAATGCATATGTCCTCTGCCTTCATACCTCTAAGGGAATGAAGCCACATCGTACCCCTCCTCGGGCAACGTACGATGCTAAATTGTACCGGTACGGTCGGACCATAGGTCACGACAAAACTTCATATGCAAATGAGTCATGCAATGTATATGACATGCTACATTTATCAATAAACTTCACTTCCTTCAGATACAACACAAACCTCAAATAATACTTCATTTACCTTCAGATACAATACCAACCTCAAATAATACTTCATTTACCTTTAGATACAATACCAACCTCAAATAATACTTCATTTACCTTCAGGGGTGTGAATTAATCTCATGAGTCATACTCAAATCATAATCATCATCAATATATGATTGAGCATCAGTATAATGCAAGCAAGTAAAGCATCACCATAGAGTCCAATTATGAAAGAATCTGATACTTCTGAATATTAGAGTGTAGGCAATAGAAATAATAGGTCAGAACAGAAGCAACCACCGCTACATTCACTTGCCTTCATCGAAGAAGAAAAATGTACTAGTTATGATCTGGAGTGTAGCCACCTGCTATCGGGCATAAAACTTAGTACAAATATTTCACAAACATTTGCCAACAATCAACAAAACACTCCTACACTTAAAACCAAGACCCAGTGAAAAGACTCCCACCCTGAACCACATGCCATACAGCAGCAGCGCTGTTTGTTAATTTTGTATCTTTAAAATTAAAGCAGTGGTGATATCAAACAAATACTCTAAGAGCATCTACACAAAATACTCGACAACTTCGTTATTCAATGGATAATTAAATTCTGCCATCTATAAGTTCTAAAACATCTGACAAGATAACTGACTGAATCTGTTTTAGACAGCAGCATAGTTAACTTCAAAATTCGATATCTCCCAAACTACTGAATCAAAAATTATTAAATTCTGCTGGAAGTAAGAACCTTTATCCCTCTACAAAAGTCTCCATAGTTGGAAGAGCCAATTTGGCCATTTACTAGATGAAACCCACCAGTGAACAGACCCGCTCATTTTTGTCAGGCAAACAGGAACAGCCACAGTAAAACAAACATAACTGGAGTTTCACAAATCATATGAATGCACTCTTTAACAATCTGGAAAGCTTATGAAATTATCTACAACTTCTTTTACCAACCCACAGTTTAATTCTGTTGATAAAATTGCCTAAATCTTAAGAGAACAGATTCTGCATAGAATTATGAGACTGAAAAATTGCTATAGTAAAACTGCAATAACTTTCTGGTCGAATGTCCGATTGAGGTGTTCTTCGCGGCCACAGAAAGATCTACAAATTATCTACGACTCATACATAGACTTTTAATTTTTTTGAGGCCACTAAGACTACGGAAAACAGGCATGAACAGAAACGGTCGAATCTGTCATTCCGCAGAAAACTAAATTCGAGATCAAAACCTAACCCCACATCTAATCCAACCTCTAATCATTTAATCCCCATGATCCACAACCTCCAAAAGCACATAATTACATGGAGGAACAAGTATTTCAACATACCTAGGGGTTTCCCCAAGAAAATCTTCAAGAAGAGATGGGAAAGAACATCTCCTTGATCCTCTCTTCCTGTTCAATTCAACGTGCCCCTCCTTTTCTCGATCCATGCTGCATGGGGGGATCTAGAGGGAGGAGGGAGCCATGGAGAGGGTAGGGGGCGGCTGCCAATGGGGAGGAGAGCAAGAGAGGGAGGGGGCGGCTGCAACTAATTGGGGAGAAGGAGAGGGGGCGGCTAGGGTTGGGAAGGAGAGGGGGGCTCCCATCCACCGGATCGAGATCAATGGCCCAAACTCGCTCTCCCCTTTGAGCTCCCGACCCCAGCGGAAAAATGCCAAAAGATCTACTGTTTTCTAAGGAATGCCTCCTGAAACTCCAAACCCCAATGCCACAGAACATGAAAGAAAAGAGAGAAAGAAGTTTAACTTCTTTTCAGAAAATTGGGGTATCACAATCAGCTCATGCTATCCAAAGTAAGGCAATGTTACCACCCATGACATAAAAAAGCAATAGAATTTTTCTTGGCCATTAATAATCACAAGGTTCCCAAAATGTGAGTATGCCAATTAGATGCATGCATGTGTTGCATCATTTTGTTCCATGTGAATTCTACATGTGGAATAATAATTTTATCAATTTGTTCATCAAATATTTTTTATCATGACATTTACAAAGCAAGAAATATGTTTCTAGGTATAGCACAATTTCTTAGAACAGGAAGTGAAACATACCATCTCGATCAATTTTCTTTTCAAATTATTCAAGTTTACAATGAGATACAATTGATGCATGATAAAACACTTATTATATGTACATAAAGTGAAAGAACATATAATAAAATTGCAAACAAAAGTATTAATAATATATACGATAATAAAAACAAATAAATATAGCAAAGTTTTTACCCAACGACGAACAAACAATGTAGGCATGAACATTATTTTTGGAAAGGTGTTATCACAACCGACAACGAGCACTTTCTTGCCTTGGAAGGCCTCCCTTCCCTATTGTAGTCGCTCGAGTGCATAACTTGCCCTTAAAGCTATCGATTCACTAAGTGCCAGACATAATAGGCTATACATTCTCTCTAGTGGCAACAATTAGCCATTTTGGTTGGTGTGGTACTCTATTATTGAGTTTTTTGGCACGGTACTTCCTTGTAGAGTAGAAGACAAACTCTTCACCATTGTAGTCGTTGATGGGGCTGGTGGTGATGAAATCCTTGGTGTGGATGCACCGGGGAATCACTATTGTACTCGGCGGCAACGACATTAAGACTGAAGAATCGGCGGATGTCGAATTGAAGCTTAGCCCCAGAGATAAAGTTAACCTACGAGCATACCAACAATTTAAAATTAAGTAGAAAGTAAATATGAATACTAATAACATCACGAATTTGCTCAACAATGGTCGTAGAAGGACGAGCAACAAAACCCATCACTTTCATGCAAAGCTTCCCCATCTTTTTCCTACTTCTATAATCTTTTTCAAAAACTCTCTACGTTCTTTTTAGTTTTCTTTGGAATTTCCTACCTTTTTCAGCAGCTTCCTCCGACATCTCAAATTTTTATCTAAACAATATTGTCACTAATTGTTTTTTAGCATTCAACATCTCGAACTTTAATATTGTCACTAACTATGGTCCATATGAAGTTGGAACACTGATGGTCTAAACTATTCTTCTATATGGCCCTCAATGTTCACATGATGTTTTCTTTTAATACGATTCTTAGAAATGTTGTTTCATGTTCATCCATATAGTGCTAATCAGATGCATACAAATGTTGTTTCATGCCCATCCTTATAGATTTGGTATGCTAAGGAATAACGTACTCAGTAATTTTTTTTATCAAAAGCATGCCAAGTTCTTCACATGTTTCATGTACAAAGTAACAAAATTTTGTTATAGCACACATCACATGTTTGTAGCCTTGAGCTTGAAACAGATAGACTCAATGTGTCTTTTTTGAATCGTTTAATGTTGTGATCACTCATGCAATAGAGGCTTTGGTGGGGTCTATGGTATTTGCCTTCTAGACTTAATTCATTTCAATAATTATATACATCAACCACCTTTTTCAAAACACAAAAGGTATATTCAATTTTGAAATTGGTTTTAAATATCCAATTGTGATCCTGACGGGTCAATGGACATTTGAAAATGTAATCAATATTTTAAAAATAGGATGTAAAATGATGAAGTTATTCTCCATATTTCCTATACACTATAATAACCCTCCTAATTAACTAGCTTTTGACAAGTATTAAACATGAAAAATCTTATGTAGTTGGTGTTAGAAATTTAGGCAAATTCTTGCTTAATTTAATCAAAAAACATTGTATAAAATATGTGATGACATATATGTGCATGTCTACTACTCTAAATAGTAACAAACATACAATATATTATTCTCATGACAGTAGAAAAACTGAATTTCACAAATTCAAAGATAAGGTTGTACTATATGGAGAAATAAGTATTGAAGGCCCCAATGGCTCTATTGCCATGAGTTGACATTGTGTGTTAAAGTCATCAAAGACAATTGATACATGTGTATGTTTATATTGTTGTCCCTTGAACATCTAAAAATATTGAGTTCTTCATTGAGCAATCACAAGAACACTTTCTAATCTTCAGTGAGCAATCATAAAAACGCTTCCTAAAACCTTGATCATTCACAAAACCGAGAAAGTGTCTCCCATGGTCAATGGTTCTAGAGGCCTACTCTGCTCTCCCAACCTCTCTATGCATGCATAATTGGAACAAGAATGCTCTCTGTCAACACAACTGAGAAGTGAGGGAGCTTGTCACTTCACTGTGATTTGTGACCGTTCATGTTCTAATGCAAACAAAACTCAAGGCCGGAGATTATGCCGAGTGTGTGAAGTCCCCCTCATACGACACAAAGGATCTGTAGGCACCAGACAGGGTCTATAGGCAATAAGGGCCTAGTCCATAGTGGGGGCTTTGGGCAGGAGGCCAAAGATCTCGAGGACTTTGCTCCCAACATACCCATCCTCGTCGAATCCGTGCAGGTGTTGTCTCACTAGTCTGGAGATTGTGCAGATGTCAAAGGAGTGCCCAGCGGCCTCCCTCGGTACGCCCGACATGTCAGAGGGACTCCACGCAAATACTTTGGCATTTGCGTGGAGGAAGTCGACGAGCACTTCTTCCTATTTGGGGTCAAGCTTGGAGCTGATCCGCATCGTTTTCTCCAGCATGTGCATGATACTAGTTTATAAACCTCTGTTGACACTAGCTCAGAAAATGGATTAAAATATTCAGATTATCCAATCGATTATTGTTCTACATTTAATCTGTATATCTATGCCGCCATTAATGACTGGTGTAGTCCATAATAATAAGGACATGTACCATCCAGAGACCTTCGATCTGTTTTCGAAGTATAAAAAATAAATAAGAAACTGCATGATACAACTTTGAGCCTTCAGGTCACAAATACATTTAAGAGACAATATGTATGGAGAGTCGGCTCTCTCTTCGCAAAGAGCATGTCTCTTGTGGTTTTTGAATTAACCCCTTAAAGACCTCTTAAGAGACTCTATACTAAAATGAGGTTGTACATGCCCTAGTTATTGTGATGAATGGGATTAATTAGTCACATAGTTGATTAATTTATTTTACTATTTATTTATGTCATTAATTATTGGTATACTATGACAACCATGAGCAGAGCAGGAGCTAGAGACCATAGCTCAACTGATGCCAGTCAACACGCACAAACTCCTGGTGCCACATTAAACAATGCAATTAATACATTGGACTCACCCAACCCGACCAAACCAAACCATTCAACATGCTGCATCAGCTCATGCTATCCAAAGTAAGGCAATGTTACCACCCATGACATAAAAAAGCAATAGAATTTTTCTTGGCCATTAATAAACACAAGGTTCCCAAAATGTGAGTATGCCAATTAGATGCATGCATGTGTTGCATCATTTTGTTCCATGTGAATTCTACATGTGGAATAATAATTTTATCAATTTGTTCATCAAATATTTTTTATCATGACATTTACAAAGCAAGAAATATGTTTCTAGGTATAGCACAAATTCTTAGAACAGGAAGTGAAACATACCGTCTCGATCAATTTTCTTTTCAAATTATTCAAGTTTACAATGAGATACAATTGATGCATGATAAAACAATTATTATATGTACATAAAGTGAAAGAACATATAATCAAATTGCAAACAAAAGTATTAATAATATATACGATAATAAAAACAAATAAATATAGCAAAGTTTTTACCCAACGACGAACAAACAATGTAGGCATGAACATTATTTTTGGAAAGGTGTTATCACAACCGACAACGAGCACTTTCTTGCCTTGGAAGGCCTCCTTTCCCTATTGTAGTCACTCGAGTGCATAACTTGCCCTTAAAGCTATCGATTCACTAAGTGCCAGACATAATAGGCTATACATTCTCTCTAGTGGCAACAATTAGCCATTTTGGTTGGTGTGGTACTCTATTATTGAGTTTTTTGGCACGGTACTTCCTTGTAGAGTAGAAGACAAACTCTTCACCATTGTAGTCGTTGATGGGGCTGGTGGTGATGAAATCCTTGGTGTGGATGCACCGGGGAATCACTATTGTACTCGGCGGCAACGACATTAAGACTGAAGAATGGGCGGATGTCGAATTGAAGCTTAGCCCCAGAGATAAAGTTAACCTACGAGCATACCAACAATTTAAAATTAAGTAGAAAGTAAATATGAATACTAATAACATCACGAATTTGCTCAACAATGGTCGTAGAAGGACGAGCAGCAAAACCCATCACTTTCATGCAAAGCTTCCCCATCTTTTTCCTACTTCTATAATCTTTTTCAAAAACTCTCTACGTTCTTTTTAGTTTTCTTTGGAATTTCCTACCTTTTTCAGCAGCTTCCTCCGACATCTCAAATTTTTATCTAAACAATATTGTCACTAATTGTTTTTTAGCATTCAACATCTCGAACTTTAATATTGTCACTAACTATGGTCTATATGAAGTTGGAACACTGATGGTCTAAACTATTCTTCTATATAGCTCTCAATGTTCACATGATGTTTTCTTTTAATATGATTCATAGAAATGTTGTTTCATGTTCATCCATATAGTGCTAATCAGATGCATACAAATGTTGTTTCATGCCCGTCCTTATAGATTTGGTACGCTAAGGAATAACGTACTCATTAATTTTTTTATCAAAAGCATGCCAAGTTCTTCACATGTTTCATGTACAAAGTAACAAAATTTTGTTATAGCACACATCACATGTTGTAGCCTTGAGCTTGAAACAGATAGACTCAATGTGTCTTTTTTGAATCGTTTAATGTTGTGATCACTCATGCAATAGAGGCTTTGGTGGGGTCTATGGTATTTGCCTTCTAGACTTAATTCATTTCAATAATTCTATACATCAACCACCTTTTTCAAAACACAAAAGGTATATTCAATTTTGAAATTGGTTTTAAATATCCAATTGTGATCCTGACGGGTCAATGGACATTTGAAAATGTAATCAATATTTAAAAATAGGATGTAAAATGATGAAGTTATTCTCCATATTTCCTATACACTATAATAACCCTCCTAATTAACTAGCTTTTGACAAGTATTAAACATGAAAAATCTTATGTAGTTGGTGTTAGAAATTTAGGCAAATTCTTGCTTAATTTAATCAAAAAAACATTGCATAAAATATGTGATGACATATATGTGCATGTGTACTACTCTAAATAGTAACAAACATACAATATATTATTCTCAAGACAGTAGAAAAACTGAATTTCGCAAATTCAAAGATAAGGTTGTACTATATGGAGAAATAAATATTGAAGGCCCCAATGGCTCTATTGCCATGAGTTGACATTGTGTGTTAAAGTCATCAAAGACAATTGATACATGTGTATGTTTATATTGTTGTCCCTTGAACATCTAAAAATATTGAGTTCTTCATTGAGCAATCACAAGAACACTTTCTAATCTTCAGTGAGCAATCATAAAAACGCTTCCTAAAACCTTGATCATTCACAAAACCGAGAAAGTGTCTCCCATGGTCAATGGTTCTAGAGGCCTACTCTGCTCTCCCAACCTCTCTATGCATGCATAATTGGAACAAGAATGCTCTCTGTCAACACAACTGAGAAGTGAGGGAGCTTGTCACTTCACTGTGTTTTGTGACCGTTCATGTTCTAATGCAAACAAAACTAAAGGCCGGAGATTATGCCGAGTGTGTGAAGTCCCCCTCATACGACCCAAAGGATCTGTAGGCCCCAGACAGGGTCTATAGGCAATAAGGGCCTAGTCCATAGTGGGGGCTTTGGGCAGGAGGCCAAAGATCTCGAGGACTTTGCTCCCAACATACCCATCCTCGTCGAATCTGTGCAGGTGTTGTCTCACTAGTCTAGAGATTGTGTAGATGTCAAAGGAGTGCCCAGCGACCTCCCTCGGTATGCCCGACATGTCAGAGGGACTCAACGCAAATACTTTGGCATTTGCGTGGAGGAAGTCGACGAGCACTTCTTCCTATTTGGGGTCAAGCTTGGAGCTGATCCGCATCGTTTTCTCCAGCATGTGCATGATACTAGTTTATAAACCTCTGCTGACACTAGCTCAGAAAATGGTTTAAAATATTCAGATGATCCAGTCGGTTATTGTTCTACATTTAATCTGAATATCTATGTCGCCATTAATGACTGGTGTAGTCCATAATAATAAGGACATGTACCATCTAGAGACCTTCGATCTGTTTTTGAAGTATAAAAAATAAATAAGACACTGCATGATACAACTTTGAGCCTTCAGGTCACAAATACATTTAAGAGACAATATGTATGGAGAGTCGGCTCTCTCTTCGCAAAGAGCATGTCTCTTGTGGTTTTTGAATTAACCCCTTAAAGACCTCTTAAGAGACTCTATACTAAAATGAGGTTGTACATGCCCTAGTTATTGTGATGAATAGGATTAATTAGTCACATAGTTGATTAATTTATTTTACTATTTATATATGTCATTAATTATTGGTATACTATGACAACCATGAGCAGAGCAGGAGCTAGAGATCATAGCTCAACTGATGCCAGTCAACACGCACAAACTCCTGGTGCCACATTAAACAATGCAATTAACACATTGGACTCACCCAACCCGACCAAACCAAACCATTCAACATGCTGCATCAGCTCATGCTATCCAAAGTAAGGCAATGTTACCACCCATGACATAAAAAAGCAATAGAATTTTTCTTGGCCATTAATAATCACAAGGTTCCCAAAATGTGAGTATGCCAATTAGATGCATGCATGTGTTGCATCATTTTGTTCCATGTGAATTCTACATGCGGAATAATAATTTTATCAATTTGTTCATCAAATATTTTTTATCATGACATTTACAAAGCAAGAAATATGTTTCTAGGTATAGCACAATTTCTTAGAACAGGAAGTGAAACATACCATCTCGATCAATTTTCTTTTCAAATTATTCAAGTTTACAATGAGATACAATTGATGCATGATAAAACAATTATTATGTGTACATAAAGTGAAAGAACATATAATCAAATTGCAAACAAAAGTATTAATAATATATACGATAATAAAAACAAATAAATATAGCAAAGTTTTTACCCAACGACGAACAAACAATGTAGGCATGAACATTATTTTTGGAAAGGTGTTATCACAACCGACAACAAGCACTTTCTTGCCTTGGAAGGCCTCCCTTCCCTATTGTAGTCACTCGAGTGCATAACTTGCCCTTAAAGCTATCGATTCACTAAGTGCCAGACATAATAGGCTATACATTCTCTCTAGTGGCAACAATTAGCCATTTTGGTTGGTGTGGTACTCTATTATTGAGTTTTTTGGCACGGTACTTCCTTGTAGAGTAGAAGACAAACTCTTCACCATTGTAGTCGTTGATGGGGCTGGTGGTGATGAAATCCTTGGTGTGGATGCACCGGGGAATCACTATTGTACTCGGCGGCAACGACATTAAGACTGAAGAATGGGCAGATGTCGAATTGAAGCTTAGCCCCAGAGATAAAGTTAACCTACGAGCATACCAACAATTTAAAATTAATTAGAAAGTAAATATGAATACTAATAACATCACGAATTTGCTCAACAATGGTCGTAGAAGGACGAGCAACAAAACCAATCACTTTCATGCAAAGCTTCCCCATCTTTTTCCTACTTCTATAATCTTTTTCAAAAACTCTCTACGTTCTTTTTAGTTTTCTTTGGAATTTCCTACCTTTTTCAGCAGCTTCCTCCGACATCTCAAATTTTTATCTAAACAATATTGTCACTAATTGTTTTTTAGCATTCAACATCTCGAACTTTAATATTGTCACTAACTATGGTCTATATGAAGTTGGAACACTAATGGTCTAAACTATTCTTCTATATAGCTCTCAATGTTCACATAATGTTTTCTTTTAATATGATTCATAGAAATGTTGTTTCATGTTCGTCCATATAGTGCTAATCAGATGCATACAAATGTTGTTTCATGCCCATCCTTATAGATTTGGTATGCTAAGGAATAACGTACTCAGTAATTTTTTTTATCAAAAGCATGCCAAGTTCTTCACATGTTTCATGTACAAAGTAACAAAATTTTGTTATAGCACACATCACATGTTTGTAGCCTTGAGCTTGAAATAGATAGACTCAATGTGTCTTTTTTGAATCGTTTAATGTTGTGATCACTCATGCAATAGAGGCTTTGGTGGGGTCTATGGTATTTGCCTTCTAGACTTAATTCATTTCAATAATTCTATACATCAACCACCTTTTTCAAAACACAAAAGGTATATTCAATTTTGAAATTGGTTTTAAATATCCAATTGTGATCCTGACGGGTCAATGGACATTTGAAAATGTAATCAATATTTTAAAAATAGGATGTAAAATGATGAAGTTATTCTCCATATTTCCTATACACTATAATAACCCTCCTAATTAACTAGCTTTTGACAAGTATTAAACATGAAAAATCTTATGTAGTTGGTGTTAGAAATTTAGGCAAATTCTTGCTTAATTTAATCAAAAAAACATTGCATAAAATATGTGATGACATATATGTGCATGTGTACTACTCTAAATAGTAATAAACATACAATATATTATTCTCATGATAGTAGAAAAACTGAATTTCACAAATTCAAAGATAAGGTTGTACTATATGGAGAAATAAATATTGAAGGCCCTAATGGCTCTATTGCCATGAGTTGACATTGTGTGTTAAAGTCGTCAAATACAATTGATACATGTGTATGTTTATATTGTTGTCCCTTGAACATCTAAAAATATTGAGTTCTTCATTGAGCAATCACAAGAACACTTTCTAATCTTCAGTGAGCAATCATAAAAACGCTTCCTAAAACCTTGATCATTCACAAAACCGAGAAAGTGTCTCCCATGGTCAATGGTTCTAGAGGCCTACTCTGCTCTCCCAACCTCTCTATGCATGCATAATTGGAACAAGAATGCTCTCTGTCAACACAACTGAGAAGTGAGGGAGCTTGTCACTTCACTGTGATTTGTGACCGTTCATGTTCTAATGCAAACAAAACTCAAGGCCGAAGATTATGCCGAGTGTGTGAAGTCCCCCTCATACGACACAAAGGATCTGTAGGCCCCAGACAGGGTCTATAGGCAATAAGGGCCTAGTCCATAGTGGGGGCTTTGGGCAGGAGGCCAAAGATCTCGAGGACTTTGCTCCCAACATACTCATCCTCGTCGAATTTGTGTAGGTGTTGTCTCACTAGTCTGGAGATTGTGCAGATGTCAAAGGAGTGCCCAGCGACCTCCCTCGGTATGCCCGACATGTCAGAGGGACTCCACGCAAATACTTTGGCATTTGCATGGAGGAAGTCAACGAGCACTTCTTCCTATTTGGGGTCAAGCTTGGAGCTGATCCGCATCGTTTTCTCAATGGAGCCACTGGGTTGAGGGGACGATGTTCGTTGCCTCCGTCGGCTCGAAGCTACCGGCATGCCTCTTGGGGTCAGGAACCTCCCAGCGGGGTTTTCCAAGTTGACGACGAGTGCCTCGGACTCTACAAGTGCTTCGGCATACTCGACGCACTCGACGTCGCACTCGTTGGTGTGGCGATACATGGGGCCGACAATGATGACACATGCTAGTCCAGGCATCTCCAGCTTGAGGTATGTATAGTTCGGGATGGCCATGAACTTGGCGTAACACGGCTTATCGAGCACAGCGTGGTAGGTACCTTAGAACCCTACCACCTCAAAGGTCAGGACCTCCTTCCTGAAGTTGGTTGGAGTCTCGAAGCAGACATGCAGATCAATCTGCCCGAGCGCGTACTCGATCCCGAGTGACATGAACTCCAAACTCCCAAACCTGATCACCGTGTCGAGCCTCAAGGGGTGGTGGAAGCCAGCCATCCATGGTCTTGATGGGAACTAGATGTCTTACACGCGACGAACCCCTACCTGGCACGTCAACTATCGGTGTTTGGACCCGAGGACCTAACCAACTAGTGATATAATGTTTCATGCCCTGACCCAGATGGTGATGCAAGTTGACACAAGTCATCGTACCACAGTGATATAATGTTTTTCATCATTATCATCCTTACCTTTGACACCTCTATATTTTACATTGATGTTTATCTTATACATGCCCTTTAAAATCTCCTCTCTTCCATCTCAATCTAAGAGTTATATTTTACCTATTTTGCTTGGACTTGTCCTCTTCTTTGTTGCTTTGCGAGTTTTTAACTCCATCCTTTGTTGTGCTCCTGTTTATTATTGCCTTTAGCTTTCTCATCTCTCAATCTTGCCTTGGTGATTACATTATGTGCCTTATCTAAAATCTTCAATCTCCCATCTTAGTTCAGGAGTGGTGTCTTACTTATGCCACCATTGTTACATCCTATTCTTTACCACTTGTAGGTCTTGTCTTAACTCCGTTCTTGGTTGTACTTGTATCCTTGGTTCTTATGCATATTTACCCTTGTCTGTTATCACCTTTAACCCTTGACATCTCTCGATATTTACCATGATGCTTACCCACATTTTAAAGCCTCACCTCTTCCATTTCACTTCAAGACTGTTGTTTTACCTATCCGGCCCTTGGTCGTTTCCTTTTCCTTTGTCGTGTTTCAAGTCTTGTCTTACT
This sequence comes from Zea luxurians, assembly GCA_029449295.1. Lineage (NCBI taxonomy): Eukaryota > Viridiplantae > Streptophyta > Magnoliopsida > Poales > Poaceae > Zea > Zea luxurians. The sequence goes on from JAOPSE010000377.1 coordinate 612,007, forward strand.
TTTTAGCTCCATCCTTTGTTGAGCTTTTGTTTGATATCATCCTTACCTTTGTAATATGTAGATCTTGCCTTGATGCTTATCTTAGGTCTGTTTTTTTAAATATCTTCGTTTCTATCTCAACTTGAGAGCGGTGTTTTACTTACCTCACCCTTGGTTATGTCCTCTTCTTTACCACTGCAAGCCTTGACTTAACTCCATTCTTTGTTGTACTTGTACCATCGGCTCTTCTATGTCTTCATCTTTCCTCTTACACCCTTGTCCGTTTTCGCCTTTGACCCTTGTGATATTTATGTCTTTACCTAGATGCTGACTTTGAACTTACCCTTTAAAACCTCCTCTTTTCCAACCCAGTTTGAGAGTGGTGTGTTACCTATCTCTCCCTTGATTGCTTTCCCCTCTTGTTGCCTTGCAAGTTTTGTCTCAACCCCATCCCTTGTCGTGCTTTTATCTGTTATTACATTTAACCTTTATCATCTCTCAATATTTACCTTCATGCTTATCTTGTACCTGCATTTTAAAGCCTTCTCTCTCCTATTTCAGTTCGAGGGTGTGGTTTTGCCTATCTCGTCCTTGGTTGTTTCCCCTTCGTTGCCACTTCGCAAATGTTGCTTCAGCTCTATCCTTTGTTGTGCTCATGCTCCTGTTGTTCTCCTCGTCTTTCAACAACCTTAGAGAGTAGTTGTTCCCTTTTATAGAAATACCACCATCTAGTTAACATTAACTTGTAGCAATGAGATGTTGGTTGTGGTGTGCTCGTGCTGTTTGTCTCCGTGTTATGGTTGATTTGCTTCTTTGTGATGAGTGTTGATTTGTTGTGGCCCTTGGTCCGTAATGGCATCAATTTACTAGGTGAGTGTTATAGAGTTAGGTAGTTGGGTTCTCCCCTCTCTAATCCGTCTATGGTTACCTTTTCTATCTACATTCTATCCACTTGCACCTGTCCGGTTGGCAACCTTTAACTCCTCCAAATAAGTCAAGATCAGAATCCATGACGTCTTCATCAAAGCATATCAATACTCCTATTAAGGTGGTTAGCTGCTAACCCCAATGATGGCAATGCGATCAACATCGACAAACAAGATCAAAGTGGCACAGCGGAAGCGCGGTGGGCCCTAACCCACTAGTCCTAGGGTCCTCAAGAAGTCAACTCAACGTTCATATCGTCTCGTGACTCCAATAATGAGGAATAGTCAGTCATGAAAATATGATGGTCAAAGCATCCAGTCCGCAAATTAGTCTGGAATAATCAAAGTTGAACCGAAGAAGCTATGAAAAACCAATGAACCTTTCTTGTTTTCTTGCTAGCCTCTCCTTGAATCTCGAGGTCAAGATTCTGCTAAGGGGGTTAGATTTGTAACACCCTAATTTTGGGGTATAAAATTTCTTTTTTAATACCCACCAAATTCATATGTTACCCTCTCATTTCCTTGCTTTTCTTCTCTTTTTTCCTAAATAATGGAGAATTATTTTGTTATATATTGGCGTAAGCCTAGTGAAGTGAGCCCTAAAGGTGCTTTAGTTGTTGCTCTCATGCCGTTGCATAGTGTTTTTAAGTCCAAAAGGTGTTTGAAACATGTTAATATACCTTGTAGAAGCTCTCGGTAATTTTTCATATTTTTCCGAGTGTTTTTCTATTTTTCGGAAACCAAAATCTATTTATTTGAGGTACATAAAACATTTTCAAAAGCTCTAAATGTTTTTTTAGTTCACTAGGTTATAAAACATTTCTATGATTTTTTCTGGAATTTTTGAAAGCTTCTACAATATTTTGAGAATTAAAAACGAATTTTTGTATTTCCTGAAATTAATAAATGCTATAATCCGAATTTGAACCGAATTTTATTTCATCCAAACCCTAGCTATATATATAAATGGCTGGAATCCTTTCGTCAGCCCTTTCCAAATATCAAAACGGTTTCTCTAGATTCGATCCACAACTCCCGGAATTGCTCACCGAAGTTCGGGGTGGTTTTAACCCGGCGAGAACTCCAGTGAGCAATTACTTTTAATCCGTGCATCATTAGCCAAATCCGAGGATACCACTCCGTTCGTCTTGTGAGGTCTTTGTCTAATTGTCTTGGTACTCTCGGTTCATCGATCGGACCTCTGGTTCACCATCAATCGATGGATTTCTTTTTAGCTCCGGCAAACACCTTTTTTCGGTGAGCAACCTCCATTGTTCTCGGCTTTTCTTCTTCATTTTCCCTCCTTTCTCTCTCCCCCACCCCTGCGCAGCACGCCCCCTCCGGCCCTCCCTCGGCTAGGCCCCGGTGCGGTGGCCAGCCTGCAGCCAGGGCATGATGCCCCCTAGGCCCTAGCCCCCACGACCACCTCCCCTACACCCACTGTGTCGGTGTGCGTGGCCTCCAGCCTAACCTGGCGGCTCGCCCCAGGGCCGGGTCCCATCTGGCCAGCCCCTGCCGGCTGCCCCTGAGCGCTCCACCTCCCCACCATGTTTTCCCACTGAAGGCTTGTTTGGGTAATCTTGGATTGGAATGTAATGAGGTGGTATAAGGTGTATTGAAGTGTAATATGAACTAATTTTCCTTTCAATCCCCAAAATACACTTCAATCCACTTCAATCCCTCTTTATCCAAAACAAAGCCTGATGTGAACGTGCAATGGATTGAGGTTGAAGACAGCCACACTAGATCCAACTTTTCTATGATCTCTGTGGCTAAGTTTCTTGTGGCCTAGCGTGTGGCTTGCCTGCGACCAATAGAAACACGACGCATTAATTAAAACGCGTGGTTTAATAAGAATACAATATCTTTTGCGTCGTAAATCCGTTTTGTACCATTCTAATTGTGTTGGATTCATATTAACATTGTCTATACGTTAAAACTATTATTTTATCGTTTCATATTTTTTAAATAATTTAGTAAATATTTGTTTTACTAGTGTTTTTAAATGAGTCTTTCAATTGGAACTAATCTATGGTTTTTTAACTTGCTCTTTCATAAATAAATATTAAAATGGTTAATATTAACTTAAATACTTTATATTTAATACTTGTTTAATATAAACACGACATCTATTTAGTAGTTTTTGTATGTCGTTCGCGCGATGTCGCACGTGCTGTTTCGTGTGCTGTTTTTCGCGCGTCATCACGCGTTGTCTGTATATGTCACGCATGTAGATCGCGCTCGTCGCCGTGCATCGTCTGCGCTCTAAGTCGCTTGTGTCCACACATCGTTTTCGCACGTCGTGCTCCTTGTCGCGCGTCGTTAATTCGCCTCGCTTAGAGTCACTCGTATTAATTAACTTGCTTATTTAACCGACAACTGTTAGTGTAGCAGATTAACCGAAACTAAGTAGTAGCTCTAATTTACATTTTATAAATATAAATTAATATAATTATGATGAATTAAATGGTCTAATTAATATTTGTTTATTGTAAACACGATAAATTCTCGACCGCAGCTCTTACTATCACGTTTCTTTTACTCGTGTGACCATAGAAGCGAGCTCTACCTCGTATTGCACTTTTTTATAATGTTTCCCCTTGTATGGTGTAATGTTTTTATGCATGTATATGTTTGTTTGCTTGTACATGTTCGTCTTCGCTACGTGTCACGAATAGAATGTGATGTGTTCCCGAGCTTCGAGGAATCGACGTTCAAGCTCTGATGACTAAGTGATCAAGCTCTTCGAGTTCTACGAGATTGAAGACCCTGAGCACCCGTTTGGTGAAGGCAAATTTCATCTGACCTACTTATGTCATATTCACATGATAATTTATTTTCCCGCATTACATAATTAAAACCTAAGGATTGTCTAACTTTCTATTCACCTTGTCCTTGATTAACTTTTAGGTTATTCTGGTTATCATTATGTAGTGCCTAAAAGGGAAATATCCTCAACCATCTCCTATAATCGATTTTGGTGTTTGACGACCATCACAAAACTTATGGACTAACTAGTTTGCCTAGTTGATCTTTTCTCAGGTGCATAAAGTCCATATACATCTAAAAGGAAAATAGACCTTTGGGCCACTTCTATAAATATGGGGCAAGTCAGACTTGCACAAGCCTGCGGCGCACCAGACTATCTGGTGTGCATCGTACAGTGTCCGGTGGCTAGGCTGGCACGCCCGACGAACAGGCTGCTCTCGAGAAAACTCAGCGCTCCGCGACTAAAATTCACCAGACTGTCCGGTGTGTCATCGGACTATCCGGTGAGCCCGTGGCCAACGGGCGACTGCCACCAGGTCAGAAACGACAAAAGGTCAGAAACCGTTAGAGAAGTCGGTCGCACCGGACTGTTAGGTATGCCACCGGACTATCCGGTGCGGCACAGGGGCAGGCTGATCCAAGGTCGGTTGACGTGGCAGGCACCAGACAATGAATAGTGCCATGTTCGGTGCGCACCGGACTGTCCGGTGCACCCGTCGACAGAAAGCTACAACCAATGGCTATAACGTGGTTGGGGCCTATAAATACCTCCCCCAGCCACCTCCATTCATTGTATCCAAGCCTTCCACTTTCACACATTCAATACAAGAGCAAAGAATCAATTCCAAGACATATTTAAAGCCTTCAATCTCCTCAAGTGTCACAATTAAGTCAAGTGACCATTAGTGATTAGTGACTTGAGAGAGTGTGATTTGTGTTTCATTTGTTACTCTTGTTGCTTGGTTGTGCTTTATTCATCTCCTTCTAAACTCTCTAGTGACTTGTAAAGCTAGCAAGAAGCACTCAATCGGTCTAGGTGATCGATTGAGAGAGGGAAAGGGTTGAAAAAGACCCGTCCTTCGTGGCCTCCTCAACGGGGAGTAGGTTCATTAGAACCGAACCTCAGGAAACAAATCGTCGTGTTCATTTGTGTTGATCTTTATGCGATTTGGTTCTTTCTCTTCCCTCTCTCTAAAAGTTCTCTTGCTCACAATCTTTTGAGTTTGCTCCCAAAACTTATCCACATTGATTGAGCAACTCATAGCAAGAAGAACACTCTTCTGCACTCCATATTCATTATCATTTGTTTCTAATCCTAACCCCGGGTGAAATTCGTGTTCAAAGTTTATAATTTACATGTTCCGCGTATTCACCCCCCTCTAGTTGACTTTCAGTGCCCTACTTTAATCAATGAACATGATGAGATACATTTATGAAATGATGATTTTATTCTAGATATGATGATGAACTTGTGGCTCTACATAGGGATCAGGTTGTTTCCCGAGTACCTCTCTATAAGGACCTGTTCGTTGAGAGACCACCTAGAAAAACAATGCAACCATGATGGTGGTATGGGACGCCCTTAGCTGATTAATTGGAGGAATCTAGGGGTGTAGTTTGCTTCGTCGTTGTGCCATTAATGGGGGCTGGGGCATAGTGCTTGCTCTGCTAAGGGTAGGGTGTCGGGGTTCATTCGATTTGGTTTTGTTAGTCACCCCCTTAGGGAGGAGTACTGTGTTTGTACGACTGATGAAACCTAACGGGTGGCTACACACTAGGGGAGTCTTTGTAAAAGCTACGTAGTGATACCCTTCCAGACCACCTAGGAAGTGAACAATGGGGAGTAGCGCTCCTCAGGCAGAAAGGGGATCACAGCTCATGGGTAAAGTGTGCGACCTCTGCAGAGGAATGAAACTGATGTATCAGCCGTGCTCACGGTTAAGAGCGGACTTGGGATCCTCTTTGATTAGAGTTACAGATGGTTTGAGATATAATGGTTACAAATGATGATGATGGTTCTATTAATGATGATTCTGATTGTAGATTTTGGTATTTCCTCTATGAGGAGGTACTATTTGGGATAATAACTTGGGATTGATGATAAAACTTGGCTTATATTAATGAATAAAACTTGACAAAGTAAAAGCAACCTTCTTTGAGCCTAACTCCACATAAAGCTAGTCCACTTCAGCCGAACGGGACATTCACTGAGCATGTTGATGTGTATTAACCCTTGCTTTCACAAAACACCAGGTTGCCTTTGGGGCAACCTATGCTTAGGTAAAGAAAAAGAAGAAGAAGGCGTCAAGGCGGATCTCCAGGAGTTCCAGGACTTCAACGAGTTCGAGGATTAGGCTAGGGACCTCCCCCATTCAACTATCTGTGGTGGGTTTATTTACGTTGGCCATGTTTCTATTATGTGCACTTTGATTTATATGATGGAAATTACTCTAGTCTGTAATATTATTACTTACTCTTTATTATTATTCAAAGCATTATGCTATGATGAGTTATTTATGTAATCGTTGTGTACATGAGTTCTGATCCTGGCACGTACATGGTTCGCATTCGGTTTGCCTTCCAAAATCGGGTGGCACATCAACCCAATGGCATATGAACTCGATCTTCTAGTTGGTAGCTCAGTCCATCCAGTATTTCATGTCTCGCAACTCAAGGTGGTAATCAGTCCTCAAACTCGTGTTAGTCCTACTTTACCCAACTTGAACCAGGGTATTCAAGCACTTGTTGAGGGAATTTTACGAAGTTTGGAGCATACAAGATTTGGTGCAGCCAATGGCGCACCGGACACTGTCTGGTGCCCAGGCTAGAGCACCTCACGAACTGGCCGCTGTCGGGTTTTCTCAGAACCATTCAACTAAAATTCATCGGACTGTCCGGTGAGCCAACGGAGCAACGGTCAACTTCGCCCAACAGTCGACTGCGCTGGCTGCAGCACAGTCAGCAGAGCATAAGTCAGAAGTCAGTCTACAAAGTCAGAACACATCGGACTGTCCAGTGTGCCACCGGACTGTCCGGTGCCGCAAGAGGACAGAGGACTTCAACGATCAACGGCTCCAAACCCCAACGGTCGGCTGACGTGGCACGCACCAGACAGTGAACAATGAGTGTCCGTTGTGCCCATCGATAGGAATGACTGGAATAATGGTTGGGGCTATAAAAAACCCCAACCACCACCATTCAAGCTGTAACAACCCGGGATCCACAAACACCCCGGAATGCTACTAAACTACACATCTAACATTCATATATAAAATTTCGACAGCATCTCTTTTGAAAAAATTGCATAAACGAGGAAGCAACAAAGTATAAACAGATATCATGATAAGAAAAACTACTAGACATTAATAATCTGCTAGCAATGGGAAGATAACCATAACGACATGAACTGAATTAACCAGTGCGCACGACTAGTTAAAAACAAACATCCCTTGACAAGAAGTTTCTAATTAAATCATGGATGCGCCTGGGTAGCGTTATTATGAGAGTGAAGGTGGACGTGTTGCTAATTCCCTCATTCCCAACATGAATCAAGTACCTACATTGAGTAATGCAAGAGTGATATGACATATCTTAGCAAGTAAATTAATATCAAATTGTTTAACCACATAAAAACATTATTTTACCACCACTTGATTTCACAACCTTCTTATTATGAAGGTGCAGCAGGAATACAACGTACAACACACCTAGTTACCACACCTCGCATGTAGAAACCACAATAGTAACATAGCAATGTCACACTTCATATATACCTCATGAGTGCAAATGACTGCAAATGCAAGGATGACTTCTGCCTTCATACCTCTAAGGATATGAAGCCGCATCGTACCCCTCCTCGGGCAACGTACGATGCTAAATGTACTGGTACGGTCGGACCATAAGATCACGACATAACTTCAAAATGCAAGAAGAATGATGCAATGTGCATGACATGCCAACAACACTTCATTACAGATAACATGCTTCATAATAGAAACTTCAACTTTCTCAAAGACGTGAGTCAACCACATATATCATTCTCAAATCATGTTCATCAACATTATTAACATATACCATCAATACTTTTGATCAAATAAAACCTCATCGTAGAATTCCATGTTTAACACATGCAATACTTATGAATACTCAATGACAGGGAATAAGATACGAATCAAGCGATAACAAACCACCACCGCATTTTACTTGCCTTCGCCGAGAATTCGGAATAGCACTAGGTATGATCCAGAGCCCCACCACCTATTGTGGGAATTGAACTTAGTACAACCATTAATATAGCATTTGCTAATAATCAACACCGCTTCTACGCACAACCCCAACACTGACATGAACAACCACTGCTCCCTACCACCCGCCAATAGCAACATCGTTGTTTGTTAATTTTGTGTCTTTAAAATTATTACAGCAGTGCTATCAAACAAAATATTTGGAAGCATCTACACAACATACTCTACAACTTCGGTATTCAATGGATAATTAAATTTTGTCATCTATAAGTTCTAAAACATCCGACAAGATAACCGACTGAATCTGTTTCAGACAACAGCATAGTTAACTTTAAAGTTCGATATCTCTTAAACTACTCATCCAAAAATTATGAAATGATGCTGGCAGTAATTACTTTTATCCCTCTACAAAAGTCTCCATAGTTGGAAGAGCCAATTCGGCCATTTACTAGATAAAACTTACCAGTGAACAGACCTGCTTGGTTTGCCAGACACACAAATACAGCCACCGTAAAACAAACATAACTAGAGTTTCAGAATTCATATGAATACACTCTTTATCAATTTGGAAAGCATATGAAATTATCTACAACTTCTCTCACTAACTCAAAGTTTAATTTTGTTGATAGAATTTTCTAAATCTTAGGAGAACAGATTCTGCACAGGATTATGAGACTGAAAAACTGTTATAATCAAACTTCAATTACTATCTGATCTGATGTCTGATTGAGGTGTTCTTTACAGCCATATAAAGATCTACAAATTATCTATGACTAATAGATAAATTTTTTATTTTTTAAGGCCACTAAGACCACGGAAAACTGGCATGAACAGAAACTGTCGAATCTGCCACTCTGCAGGGACTAATTTCGAGATCAAAATCTAATCCCCCATCTAATCCAACCAAGAAAGGCTAATTGCAGGGCCTAAAACTCATCCAAAACAAGGGAAAGCATTCATCAAGTGGAGAAAAGAGAGAGAGGAAAGGAAATCCAACCAATTGGAGAGGAACGACGTCGATGGGCGACGGTATGCCCTCATCTCCCCTCTCTTCTCTCCCTTGTTCTTCCTCTCTTCTCTTGTGGCAAGGCACAAAAGGGTGATGGCTACTAGGGGTGGGAGGACGTGGCTTCTAGGGTTAGGGAGGTATAAATAGAAGAAAACTTCCACAATCCTAATATCCAATGGCTCAGATCAACCGACACTCGAAAAGACTCATCCGAACTCCAAACAAGGCAAACTAGTAATTGAACGGAATCATCTCGATGAGATCTATACATCTATAGCATTCGATCATCCATAGGACACACCATATTTGGATTATAAACATGGTTTAATTTTTGGGGCATTACATTCTACCCTCCTTAAAAGAATTCGTCCTCGAATTCTACCATTTCTACAAATCAAGACTTTCACCAACGGTAAAACTCAGTCAAACTCCCTAAATAGACTCATATAGTATACTAGTAGCATCGATGCCATCTTGAAAAAAACGTTTTTTCCCGAAACAACCTCTAACTCAGACTAATTTATCAAAGAAAACAATACACCTTGACAACAATCATAAAACAATATAAAAGAAACCCGAGGCATTGTCGTAGGTGCAATCAACACTATGATTTCCCAACATCAAATTTGGATGCATCTCCCCAGTCTTTAAACAACACTTCACCAAATACGTTAGAACACTAAGCACAACAATCATCGAATTCAACAACCTCGTTTATTAATGACATTAAGGCCAAACATCCATATATCGTCAATGTATGAAACACCTGACATACCACTCCCAAGCACTATAAAACATGTTGTTATCTATACTACTATATTAAGGCTGTAAGGGTAGCTTGCCTCCCACGGTTCTGCCTCCAGTGAATCTGAACCGTCCATTTCCCTGTTCTGCCTATCGTGAATCTGAATCGTCCCTGACTCCACTGCCCACGCCCAAGTGCATCGCCTACTCATCCCCTCATTCACTTTGTACGAGCAACCCTACCTCTCGCTCCTCGCTCCGAAACCACCGCTGCCCCGCCTCCCCACCCACCGCTCCTCCGTCCACACTCCACAGCGCGCGGGCCACAACCGGCCCCTCGATAAGGATGGATTAGTAGCCCTCCAAGGTCGGAGACGCTGGCCGACAGGTCCGTGAGGCTGCACGTCGAAGTCGAAGGTGGTGGGAGCGAAGTGACCTGACGCCGTGCTAGGCTGCTAGCCAACCAGCGCCTTCGTCCCCCTGCCTCCACTCGGGTCTCCACGGCGCCGCCTTCAGACGATACCAGCGCCTCCATCCCCCTCCCTCCTTCACCCTCTGTCAACGGCGATGGAGAGAGAGAGAGAGAGAGGCGGCACGGGAGTTACCGGCGACGTGGAGCCCGGACGCATCCCATGGAGGACCAGCTGGCTTGAAGGTGTCATCAGCTCTTGAGGATCCAAAATGTGAGGCACCAAATCGACGGATAGGTCAGTGGCACTGGATCTGGCTGTTTGTAGTCCCCTCTCGCGCCGGATCCATGGCTCTTCTCCCTCCCCTCTCTCCCCCGAGCTGCATTCAGGGTGCCAGATTCTTCCATGATCTGGAACCTCCAATTTTTGCACCTCTGATCTTAGATTCATCTCAGAGCGACTAGCCTGAAATTCTCTTACCCCATGGGTGATGGCGGATTTCCGGGGCAGCTGCAGGGTTGGGGGCCGTGCTGCTTTTCTACACCTAGCTCACAGTTGCAACTCTCAGCCGCCTACTGCATCCGATGCCTGATGGCTGAGTCATGACCTACATTCCCATCACCGCCATGCTAGGGAGCATCTGTTGTTTAGTATTGATTTACTGAATTGACATATTTATACATAGAATTCAAGGAAAGGTAGAGTATATGGCCTACAAAAAAATGGAATACAAAAAATTCTTGAGGATGTTCGGTGCCACCAAAAGACTGAGCCAAAGAAAGGATAAATATGTTTATTCATCTTCCTAAATGTTTGTTATGTGTCTTACAAAAGTTGGTTGTGTACTTGCAGCAGCATGATCTTTTTAGATCACAATTTTGAGTGAGATTAATCAATTTTTCTTACAACACTGCTCACATGTGAATGGCTTACATATACATGTATGATTTATTTGTAAAAAGAAAATAAATGCAAAGCTCTGTAAGTTACAGTGGTTTATTCGCTGATAGGCTTCTCAACGACGGCTTCTCGACGAACATCACTATGGTGTGTAGCAGTGTAACATCTTTGAAATTGTTTCGTTGGTGTGATCTGAATCATGTGTTTGAACTGCTTTTCTTTCTTTGTCTGTAGATGCTTTGCCGCAGCCCGAGTGCCAGGTGGCAGAGCCTGCACTTAATCAGAAGGAGGAAGTTATGAAAGAATGTCGACCACCAGCACCTGCAGTTCATTCTAGGCCTGCACCCTACTGGATATGCCCAGTGTCTTTTATAGAGCTCAGTAAAACTACCTTCCCTTCCCCTCTCTTCTATGCATGTCTTCAAAACATTTCTTCTCTTTGGTGAAGTGGAGGTAAGCTTAGCTACAAAATCCTGTTTCTTGTCATTGATTCGAGGATTGCTGCTCTTTTCTTTTAATGTAATCCCAGAATGGTTCATAATATTGACAATTTTGGTTTTACACATATTTGTGCATCAAGAGTAGATAAAAATATTAGCACCATGAGATCTTAATAGCATGCTTAAAAGGGTTTATATATAGGACTAGGTGTGTGCTGAGAGTTATACCCAAGACAGTAGAGCACGGAGAATTAAATATGAGCATTATGCATGTTCTTTCCATTTTGAGCATTACTTTTGCTTGTATGGGCATCAATTGGTTGTTCTTTGACAACATGAGCATAACAGACTATCTCTTAATTCTGGAAAATCTTCTGTGTGGTATTTGTTGTTGTTTTATTGTATTTGTTTGATAAAAACAACTTATGCTACAAGTTGTGGAGGTTTCTACCTCCAAGACTGGTAAGCATCGCCACACCAAATGCCACGTTATTGTCATATTATAGTAGTTATTTAGAGTTATAGTAGTAAATCTATAAAAGTTAGGGTATTATTTAGAGTTTTTGATGTATGTTAGTGTTTGGCCTAAACTGATACTTTTTTTTGGTTTATTTGTTTATACGACATGTTGAATGCATATTATGGAGCTGGACTGTTTGGCCTCCAAAATCTTTCTCTACAGTTAGGGTGAGGAACAGCTACTGCAATAATGTGGTGGGTGGTTGGTTTGCTCTTGTTTCGGTTCACAGTCCTGTTGTTCTGATTCGCCCGGTCTGTAAAACGTGTATGTAGCGTCTTGAGGCACAAAGTGCAGTTCACCTGGAGTAACCAAGAGGATAATGCTGAGGTATGTGTGTCTAGCCATGGATTCCGTGAACTCGCTGCTATCTTGTTGCTCGAAATCAGCTATATGTAAATACATCAGCTTTTCAATCTCAGGAGACGACCATGTCAGATGCCTAATACGAGGTGTTGTCCGTGCTGCACTTGATGGCCATGGTCTACTTGCTGCAGGGCAACACCCTGCTTCTCCCAAGGTCATACAGCGATGGCTACGCCCCAAGAGTTTCTGAAGGTACTACAGTTGTTAGCTGTAGATGAATCTAAAGCGTTGTCGGCCTGGAGACTGTTGTGTCCAAGTTTCCTTTATTTAAATTAGGCCACTGAAAGATGCTAACAATTTGTCGTGCGTTCAAGTACTTCTGTCTATAGTGCTCATGCGCTGACAAGGCCACATATTTCCAATGTGCTACAGAGAGTAGATGGACCACTGTTGATGTCTTCTTGAAGGCAGTTGGATACCTAGACTGCGCAATTCAGCATGTACTTCCGAAGATGCCACTGGAACTAAGGTTTTGTTACTGTTGAGCAACTTCCTAGCATTGTTAGGCTTCGATTCAAATTTGAAGACAACTACTGAAACATTCCCCTTTGACATGTGGATTACGGGATACAACTTCCAGTCGACCTGGCTGAAGGAAATCTCAAAGCTCTAAGCCTGCAAGCCTTGGGTCATGTACTGTCTTCTCAACTCTGCAAACTGGATTACCTAATTTTCATAACTTCTCAAATGGTGTCATAGTTTTAACCAACATTTCACTTGATTTGACGATTTCCCCCCTAAGAGAATACACAAGACTTGCTTATAACTCATTTTTTAACAATATATATTACGTATTACTGCTGAAGCAACAAATGTAGGTTTCAATTTTGAACAGCACACACTTTGTACTACTTGAGTTGCAAATTTGCTTTGAAATGCCTAAGAAACCTATCATCAACGTTCTATCAACGCTTTATCATATTTGTTACGTTAGTCCTATTACCTCTACTTTTGTATTCTTCTTTCTTAGGGGGTTGACATGCAGCTCGGCTTGGCTATTGATAGTCCAAAGGCCACTTTAGCAGTCAAAAGGCGCTTAGCCTATGAGATGGTCAAATATTGGCAACAAGTTCAAGAGAGCATTCCAGAGCTTCCAGTCTCTGATGGATGGGGGAAAAAGCACCAGCTATTTGTAAAGTGGAAGTATGTTGAAGCCAAGGTATATAAGCTATGCTGCTATTATCATTCTTTTTAAGCTGTAAATTCTTGTCTAAATAAAATAGGCTAAATTTTCTCTAGATGATGTAATTCTCTAATGTTTAATCTTTTAAGCCTTTCTACTGTATGACATCTATTTTACATGTTTATATCAGGCTGCAGCGTACTATTTCCACGGTTTGATTCTTGACGAGGGAAATACCAAGAAATCCCATGGAATGGCAATAGCTGCACTACAAGCTTCGGAGGAATTTCTGAAAGAAAGCAAAATGGTTTCGGAAGCCTTCCATGCAACTCCTCCAACATCGAGGCAAGATTTCCCCTCATACTTAACTATTCACCACATATTATTGGTGCTTGATAATCTTCTTGAGGAACATATGTTGCTATGAGTTGTAACAATAGTCAGGGAGACTAAACTCCATACCTGTAACTTTGCAGGAGTCCGAATGCATATTCGGAACAGTAAAATATCTGTTTGACAAAATCCCAAGAGATGCTTCTAGCAAGGTCCGAATCAAACAAGACCTGTATACTCAAGAAAAGTAAGAACCTTCAGAAAAAAAGTGCTCGCAACAAACATATTGGAATCGTGAACCTCATGAGCTGATGTGTACGTATTTTGGGAAATTTGCAGGGTCATTGGAGCACCACCCCCATTACCAGATTTTGCATTGGCGCTAACACCTCAAGATTATGATCTTCCTCCACTAGATCCACTTTGGAACAAAGAAGATACACGCCATTAAGTGTCTATACAGCAGATTGGTTGCTTCTGGCAAAAAATTGGCTCTGGAGAGAAAGGAGGACCAAGATCTACCATGTCAAAGTCGATCATGGTAACAAATGGAGTGTACAAAATATTTTCAAACAAAATTACATGTCAACAAAATTAAGAAAGACCTGAAGATAATCTGAAGAGCTTTGTATAGGCGATTTTCTTCTAGCAAGGGAAATGATATCTCAAAGGGTTCATTGATCATTGTTGATCCTGATTCCTGATGCTTTTATTTTTTTTCAACAACAGATTTTCACCATTCGTAGTGGAACTGAAACCAGCCTCTCATCGAAGTGGAAACCTTTTTTTTATCGTAAACATTTACATTGTCACCTTAAAATATACCTTGGAACAATCAGTCTCAGTTGAGCAGTTTATCTATTACAACGGGTGCACAAAAAAAAGGGTCACCAAAATTCTTATATACCTGTTCTTGGACTTAGTTGTGTTTTGCTTGTGATATTTTTTTTACAAAAATAATTTCGAGTAAAGAATAGTTGAAACAAAAACTTGAAAATGGTTCTTCGTTTTCGAGTACTGAAAAATCTCTCATAGAAAGAAAGGGCTCGATTCATTGTAGCTGTACAGTAACAACACACTGTTATTGTCATGCAGTGCCTTGTTGTAAAAAGCACAGGTTACGAATCTTTATGAAGTGACTTTTTTCTCGAAATTATGAGAAATGAAAGTCTGAGCTCCTCACAGATAGACGACCTCATGTCGCGGCGTCGATGCGCTCGACCGCGACCCGAGTTTCACTTCAACGAGTGCTACGCCCTTTTTGTAATTGACCATGGTAAAAAGCACATGACTTTCACCGACTTTACACCCAGTCAAGATTGGTGTAAGCATATGCCAAACAAGAAGTTTGTGGAAGCAATTATCATGGCCTCAAAGAAATATAAGATTGCCTACAGCAAGAAACGGTCTGAATGGGTAGAGGATATTTTTAAGTGGGAACATACAATTCGGAATGGTCTTCCAATTGACTTAAAAGGGTATTTTCTCCGTACCACGTACCTTCTCAGCAATATAGAATTTTTCTATGATAACCATTGTGTATAACATAGATGGCCAAACATTATTCTATAGGGTTAATACCAGCTACCTCGTTCTAGAAGCTATGGTCATATGGGGAAATGGTAGGCGAATGGAATTTGTTAGGGTGAGTGGAGTATGTTTGTTTCTTGTTCAAATATACAATCCAGTTACATAATACAAATTTGATTTGATGTTATTGAAAGTCGCCTAGAGGGGCGGTGAATAGGGCGAATCTGAAATTTACAAACATTAAGCACAACTACAAGCCGGGGTTAGTGTTAGAAATATAAACGAGTCCGAAAGAGAGGGCAAAAACAAATCACAAGCAAATAAGGCGGATGACACGGTGATTTGTTTTACTGAGGTTCGGTTCTTGCAAACCTACTCCCCGTTGAGGTGGTCACAAAGAACGGGTCTCTTTCAACCCTTTCCCTCTCTCAAACGGTCACTTAGACCGAGTGACCTTCTCTTCTCAATCAAACGGGACAATAAGTCCCCACAAGGACCACCACACAATTGGTGTCTCTTGCTTTGGTTACAATTGAGTTGGAATCAAGAAAGAATGAAGAAGAAAAGCAATCCAAGCGCAAGAGCTCAAATGAACACAAGTATCTCTCTCTAGTCACTAATTTGGTTGGAATGATCTTTGGACTTGGGAGAGGATTTGATCTCTTGTTTGTGTCTTGTATTGAATGCTATAGCTCTTGTATGAGGTGTGAAGGCTGAAAACTTGGATGCAATGAATGGTGGGTGGTTGGGGGTATTTATAGCCCCAACCACCAAATGAGCCGTTGGTGGAGGCTGCTGTCGCATGGCGCACCGGACAGTCCGGTGCGCCACCGGACACTGTCCGGTGCGCCAGCCACGTCACCCGACCGTTAGTGTTCGACTGTTGGAGCTTCTGTCTTCTGGGCCACCGGACAGTCCGGTGGTGCACCGGACAGTCACTGTTCACTGTCCGGTGCGCCTTCTGGCCCTGCTCTAACTTCTGCGCGCACTGTAGCACATTAACTGCTCTCTGCAGACGACTGTTGGTGCGAAGTAGCCGTTGCTCCGCTGGCACACCGGACAGTCCGGTTCTACTCCGGACAGTCCGGTGAATTATAGCGGAGCGGCTCCCAGATTTCCCGAAGGTGAGCAGTTCAGAGTTAGGTTCCCTGGTGCACCGGACACTCTCCGGTGGTGCACCGGACACTCTCCGGTGGCACATCGGACAATCCGGTGCGCCAGACCAGGGCACACTTCGGTTGTCTTTTGCTCTCTTTGTTTGAACCCTTTCTTGGTCTTTTTATTGGTTTGTTGTGAACCTTTGGCACCTGTAAAACTTATAATCTAGAGCAAACTAGTTAGTCCAATTATTTGTCTTGGGCAATTCAACCACCAAAATTAATATAGGAAAAGGTGTAAGCCTATTTCCCTTTCAGTCTCCCCCTTTTTGGTGATTGATGCCAACACAAACCAAAGCAAATATAAAAGTGCAGAATTGAACTAGTTTGCATAATGTAAGTGCAAAGGTTGCTTGGAATGAAACCAATAATTATTTCTACTAGATATGCATGGATGACTTTCTTCTTATTTAAAATTTTGGACCACGCTTGCACCACTTGTTTTGTTTTGCAATGTTTTGGAAAATCTTTTGCAAATAGTCAAAGGTATATGAATAAGATTTTTGAGAAGCATTTCCAAGATTTGAAATTTTCTCCCCCTGTTTCAAATGTTTTTCCTTTGACTAAACAAAACTCCCCCTTAATGAAATCCTCCTCTTAGTGTTCAAGAGGGTTTTAGATATTAATTTTGAAGAGGGTATACTAATTTGAAATTATATCAAACATAAGATACCAAATGAAAAATCTCTTCTTAATCCAAATTTGAAAGACTGCATTTTTTGAAATTGGTGGTGGTGCGGTCCTTTTGCTTTGGGCTATACTTTCTCCCCCTTTGGCATGAATCGCCAAAAACGGATACTTGTGAGTGAAATATAAGCCCTTACTCTACTTTCTCCCTCTTTGGTAAATAATATATGAGTGAAGATTATACCAAATTGGAGAGCGGTGTGGAGCGACGGCGAAGGATGAATAATTCGATGGAGTGGAGTGGAAGCCTTTGTCTTTGCCGAAGACTCCAATTCCCTTTCAATCTATGACTTAGCATGAAATGCACTTGAAACCACATTAGTCATAGCAAAGAAAGAGACATGATCAAAGGTATATAAATGAGCTATGTGTGCAAAATATCAATCAAAATTTCTAGAATCAAGAATATTTAGCTCATGCCTAAGTTTGGTAAATGTTTGCTCATCTAGTGGTTTGGTAAAGATATCGGCTAATTGTTCTTTGGTGTTAACATATGCGATCTCGATATCCCCCTTTTGTTGGTGATCCCTCAAAAAGTGATACCGAATGGCTATGTGTTTAGTGCGGCTATGCTCAACGAGATTATCCGCCATGTGGATTGCACTGTCATTACCACATAGAAGAGGAACTTTGGTTAATTTGTAACCATAGTCCCTGAGGGTTTGCCTCATCTAAAGCAATTGCGCGCAATAATGGCCTGCGACAATATACTCGGCTTTGGCGGTAGAAAGAGCGACAGAATTTTGCTTCTTTGAAGCCCAAGACACTAGAGATCTTCCCAAGAACTGGCAAGTCCCTGATGTGCTCTTTCTATTAATTTTACACCCTGCCCAATCAGCATCGGAATAACCAATTAAATCAAATGTGGATCCCCTAGGGTACCAAAGACCAAACTTAGGAGTATAAACTAAATATCTCAAGATTCGTTTTACGGCCCTAAGGTGAACTTCCTTAGGATCGGCTTGGAATCTTGCACACATGCATACGGAAAGCATAATATCCGGTCGAGATGCACATAAGTAAAGTAAAAAACCTATCATCGACCGGTATACCTTTTGATCTACGGATTTACCTCCGGTGTCGAGGTCGAGATGCCCATTAGTTCCCATGGGTGTCTTGATAGGCTTGGCATCCTTCATTCCAAACTTTGTATGTCTTGAATGTACTTCGTTTGGCTAATGAAGGTGCCCTCTTGGAGTTGCTTTACTTGAAATCCTAATAAATACTTCAACTCCCCCATCATAGACATCTCGAATTTTTGCGTCATGATCCTGCTAAACTCTTCACATGTAGATTCATTAGTAGACCCAAATATGATATCATCAACATAAATTTGGCATACAAACAAATCATTTGCAAGTGTTTTAGTAAAGAGAGTAGGATCGGCTTTTCCGACTTTGAAGCCATTAGCGATAAGAAAATCTCTTAGGCATTCATACCATGCTCTTGGGGCTTGCTTGAGCCCGTAAAGCGCCTTAGAGAGTTTATAAACATGGTTAGGGTACTCACTATCTTCAAAGCCAGGAGGTTGCTCAACATAGACCTCTTCCTTGATTGGTCCATTGAGGAAGGCACTTTTCACGTCCATTTGGTAAAGTTTAAAGCCATGGTAAGTAGCATAGGCTAGTAATATACGAATTGACTCAAGCCTAGCTACAGGTGCATAGGTTTCACCGAAATCCAAACCTTCGACTTGGGAGTATCCCTTGGCCACAAGTCGAGCTTTGTTCCTTGTCACCACACCATGCTCATCTTGCTTGTTGCGGAAGACCCACTTGGTTCCTACAACATTTTGATTAGGACGTGGAACTAAATGCCATACCTCATTCCTCGTGAAGTTGTTGAGTTCCTCTTGCATCGCCAGCACCCAATCCGAATCTTGAAGTGCTTCCTCTATCCTGTGTGGCTCAATAGAGGAAACAAAAGAGTAATGTTCACAAAAATGAGTAACACGAGATCGAGTAGTGTAACACCCCACTGGTCGCACAGAATGAATAATACCACAAACCCCACCCTCCAAACTTACTCAACACAAGAGATGAAATAAAGAAAGAATATGAAGCAAGAAAAATCCGGCAGCACCTCCTTTGAAAACTGGCATAACGAGGAGGGGAAAAACATGAAGTTTATACAAGATATAAAGACATATAATTCATGTAGTAGAAACTAAAATGCAAAAGTGGTAAAACTTAATTATAACCCAACTGAAGTAAAACAGATGGGATAAGGTACTTAGCCCACCCAAATCAAACACTCAACCAAGAACAAGGTAATTCACTAGTCTTGACCAACTCAGATTAACAACATTATAAGTGGGGGTTCCTTTAATTAAAGGTGAAGTGGTCGTGCTGCTACATCCCTCTATTCCCCCAAGCAGAAATTAGGTGCCTGCATCAAACAATGCAAGATGTGAGATAACACATCTCAGCAAGTAAACATAACCACAACAAATAGTGTATTGTAAATCAACTGCTTACACAACCACGTATTCAGGACTTCTTTCTTTCCTTTTGAACAATAAATTGCAGCAAGTAAATAAGTAGCTACAGACTCATCGCCAAGTAGGATCACCATGCACAAGTCCAAAGTATCCACATCCACATAATAGAATCAACACCTCTTCCATGAATGCACATGGCTACAAATGCAATTATGACTTCTGCCTCCTTATCTCTAAGGATATGAAGCTGCACCATACCCCTTCTCGGGCAACATATGATGCTCAATGTACCGGTACCGTTGGACCATAAGATCACGACGAAACTTCAATGCAATGGATGATGAGTGCAATATGCATGACAACATCATAAGTTCTTCCCAAGTAAGAAAATGTGCTAGTCATATACTTCCACTCATTCCACAAAATAACCACTTGAGAAACATGATCAAACCTCAAACTTAACATATGAAATCCATGAAACATGAACATTCTCAAATGATGGTACTCAAATAACAAAAAAATATGAATATGAACATAATAGCACAACATATTCAAGAACAAGACTCCTCATTAGCCAGACGGAATAACCATCACAAGTTTACTTGCCTTCACCGAAGTTTGGGCAAAATCTCTAAGAACGATCCGGAAGTCCACCACCTGTTTTTGACACCCAACTTAGTGCACCAAATTCACATAAAAAAACTCAAAGACAACACCGCACCTACGCGCAATCTCAACCCCCCGCCGCGGGTAACAATTCTCTCCACACCAACCAAACTGCAGCGGCGCTGCTTAGCAATTCCATAACTTTTAAAATTAAGACAGCCATGGTGTCAAACAAAACTCCAGAGGCAACTACATAAAATTCCCCACAAGTTTTGTATACAATTTATGGTTAAATTCTAACATCTAATTACCCCTAAACAGTCCACAACATAACCCCTGCAATCTGTTTTTTTCTGTTTTGGGCAGCGACACACTCGGATTCAAACAGCGATAACTTTTAAAATATAATTCTGAATCAAGCGCATAAGTACTTGTTGGAAAGATAAGAAAGGGCCCCTCATGATTCTTATACTGATTAACCCTAATTACTCCCGAAAAATCCCCAGAAACTGCTAATACTGCTGCTGTTCATCCCACCTAAAAATCTGTTTTTTGGACAGCCACATACCCGGATTCAAACGGTGATAACTTTCAATTTATAACTCCAAATTGAGCGCATAAATACACGTTGGAAAGGTTAGGTAAAGTTCTACATGATCCCCAAACTGATTCCCCCTAATTTCTCACGAAAAAAACACAAAAACTGCTAGAACTACTGCTGTTCATTCCACCACCTAAAATTCTGGACAGCCCCCTCTACCCAATTGCAAACCCAACTTCTAATCAATTAAATTACAGCGCAAATGAACAAGGGATGAACACAAAAATCACCTTGGATTCTCCCCCTTTCTTCCCTCCCTTCTTCCCTCCACCGAAACGATTGAAGACTCGCACCACGACGACGATGATCCGAGCGGCGAAGATTGGCACCTTGGGAGGAGGGGATTGGGGGGGGGGGGCGGCTAGGGTTTAGGTGGCTGCAAAAATTGAGAGAGGAGGAGATGGGCAGGGGGGGCGGTGGCCAAGGGAGGGAGAGAAGTGGGGGGGCGGCGGCTGCACATGGGGGGAAGAGGTTAGGAGGGAGGCGGCTAGGGTTTGGGAGGGTTAATGGGCCAAAACACCAATTGCGGCCCAACTAACCCACGCGACAGCTCCCGACCGCAACGCAAGCGCCAAACCAAATAAATTCTACTGCCCTAGTTGCGAATGTTTCCCACAAAATCCCAAATCCCCAAAACAACAACCGAATGAAGAAAAAAAAACAAAAGGAACAACCCCCAACTTCTCTTCTTTGCAAACCGGGTATTACACTCTACCCCTCTTAAAAAGAATTCGACCTCGAATTCTGACGCGTCTATCGGAATGACAAAAGAAAAGATTAATGAATCAACCACACTTACCCACAACGAAAAGTTCCGGGTACTTCTGCCGCATCAGCTCCTCTAGTTCCCACGTAGCCTCGCGCTCAGACTGATTAGACCATAAGACCTTGACATACTTAATTGATCTCTTCCTCAACACACGCTCCGAGAATTCCAATATACGCACCGGACGACACTCCAGCGTCAGATCCTGCTGCACCGCAATTGGTTCCATCTCAATCTGATGGTCCGGATCCCGCAAGAACTTCCTCAACATAGAGACATGAAAAACCGGGTGTACCCCTGCCATGGAATCCGGCAGCAACAAGCGATAAGCCAGGCTGCCCACTCGAGCCAAGATAGTGAACGGTCCAATGTATCTCGGGCTGAGCTTCATAGAGACACCGAATCGAACTACTCCTTTAGTGGGTGATACCCTGAGAAGGACTTGGTCACCCACAGCAAATTTCAGATCCCGCCTCCTCACATCAGCATAACTCTTCTGACGACTCTGAGCTGCCAAAATATTCTGACGAATTTCCCGAACCTTTTCAGAAGTTTGCTGAACCCAATCAGGACCAACCAGGGATCTCTCTCCCAAAGTCTCCCAGCACAGAGGAGAGATACACCGCCTGCCATACAAAGCCTCAAATGGTGCCATCTTGATGCTAGCCTGGTAGCTGTTGTTATAAGCAAACTCTGCCAGAGCAAGATGATCTTCCCAGCTACCCTTCCATGATAGAACACAAGCACGCAACATGTCTTCTAAGGTTTGGATTGTTCGCTCTGACTGACCATCCGTCTGAGGGTGAAAAGCGACACTAAGCGAAAGCTTGGTGCCCAAAGCACTATGGAGACTCTCCCAGAATTTGGATACAAATTTGGAGTCTCGATCAGAAACAATAGACTTAGGTACCCCATGAAGCCTGACTACCTCCTTCATATACAAGGGAACCAAATCTGAAGCTGAATTTGTGGTCTTCATGGGAATAAAATGCGCAGACTTAGTCAAGCGATCCACTACCACCCAAATAGCATCCCTGCCACGAGGGGAACGAGGTAGACCCACCATAAAATCCATGGTGATATGCTCCCATTTCCACTCTGGAATTTCTAATGGCTTTAGCAAACCTGCATGTCGCTTATGTTCGGCCTTCACGCGCTGACATACTTCACAGGCGGCCACATACTTAGAAATGTCAACCTTCATCCGCTTCCACCAGAAATTTTGTTTCAAATCCCGGTACATTTTGGTTTTGCCAGGATGGACGGTGTACGGCGTTTTATGAGCTTATCGCAGGATATCCAGCTTCACCTCTGATTTCTGAGGCACACAAAGACGGCCCCTGAAACGAACCAAATCATTCTCATCAATGGTGAACTCCCGCGGTTTACCATCACCAACCCTCTTTCGAGCTTCCTGCAAAAGACGATCCTGCTGCTGAGCCACACGCACTCTCTCCATAAGAGGGGATTGAATAAGCATCTAAGTCTCCTCGCTAGCGGTGCCAACATAACACAAAGCGATCCCCAAACGGTCCAGATCAGTGATCAATGGTGTTGGGGTCGTGCTTCGGTGCGCCGAAGGTCTCACACGAAGAAGCAGCTTCGGCTGAAGTCGTCTCCAAGAGATGGCCGAAGGTTCCTTTTCATGGAGCTTCGGCGTTTCAAACCGACATAAGAGATAGAATGACCTTTTTATACATATAGGTCTGAGTCAATGTTGTAAACTTTTGTAAGGGGCATAATTGTAATTTGTCACAGGCTGCGACCTGTGCCTATAAATAGATGAACAGTACCTCTGTACTGTTCACGCGAACCTGTTATTTGCCTTCGCATCACACCTGTACTCTCGCCTTCCTCAGGACCAAAGGTACATTTGTAATTTGAAATCATTTATATTCGTTCATGTTAGTAAAAATGGAAATGATTCTATGTTAACATTTAAATGTCTATCTTATACATCATGATTTATACGAATACTTCATCCTTCATTATTATGTTTACGAAGGTACGTCCTTCGTAACCTTCGTCCGAAGTCCCTTATATTCCGAAAGGATATAATGTGATGACGGACGAAGGACCTTAATATTTAACATTTTCTGTGTTGCCTTGTTCTTAACTCTTAGCACTTGAGAACAAGCCCCCAACATTGGCGCCCACCTCCGGTGAACTCACTTCCACTTTTCTGAGCTGATGGCTTCGTTCAACAATCAAGCTGGAGCTGCTTCGGCTTCGAAGCTGGTGCTCCCGATAACAGGCAGTTCTTGCTCAGAGCCGGCTAACAAGAAGCAGAAGAAGGAGGCTCAGAGAAGGGTGCAGCATGTTGGAGTGCAGGGACCCTTCATCAAGTCAAAATGGTCTCATATTCCAATTACTTTCTCTCAGGAAGACCTTCAGCTTAAGGATTATCCTCACAATGATGCCATGGTTATCTCTTGCGTGATCAAAGGATTTCTGGTCCACAATGTCCTAGTTGATACAGGCAGTGCAGCTGACATTATATTTGCTAAAGCCTTCAGACAAATGCAAGAGCCTGAAGACAAGATTCATGATGCTACGCACCCCCTTTGTGGCTTCGGAGGGCGGCAGATTGTAGCACTTGGGAAGATTACCATGCCGGTAACCTTCGGATTTGTTAACAACACAAGGACTGAGCAAATTGTGTTTGATATTGTTGACATGGAGTATCCTTACAATGCTATCATTGGCCGAGGTACTCTTAATGCCTTCGAAGCAATTCTTCACCCAGCTTATCTCTGCATGAAGATACCTTCGGAACAAGGACCTATTGCTATTCATGGAAGCCAGGAAGCTGCTAGAAGGGCCGAAGGAAGCTGGACTGACTCCAAAGCAATCCATAATATAGATGGAGCTGAAGCTTGTGAACAGTACAAATTCAGGAGGGAGAAGGCAGCTTCAGCGGATCAGCCGAAGCCCATGATATTGTGTGAAGACATAGCAGAGCAGAAGGTGCTCGTGGGCTCGCAATTATCTGAAGACCAGGAGAAAACCTTGATAAGGTTTTTATTCAACAACAAAGATGTTTTTGCATGGTCAGCCAATGATCTCTGTGGAGTAAATCGGGATGTTATTGAACATTCGCTGAATGTTGACCCTTCCTTCAGACCCCGAAAGCAGAGGCTTCGGAAAATGTCTGATGACAAGGCCGAAGGGGCTCGCAACGAAGTAAAAAGACTCCTCAGTGCAGGAGTTATCAGAGAAGTGAAGTATCCAGAGTGGTTAGCTAACACTGTTATGGTGAAGAAGGCCAATGGCAAGTGGAGAATGTGTATTGATTTCACAGATCTCAACAAGGCTTGTCCGAAGGATGAATTCCCGCTGCCAAGGATAGACTCTTTAGTTGATGCAGCAGCTTCTTCAGAGCTCATGAGTCTCCTGGACTGCTACTCAGGCTATCATCAAATCTGGATGAAGAAGGAAGATGAGCCGAAGACTAGCTTCATAACCCCAAGTGGTACATATTGCTATCTTCGGATGCCTGAGGGGCTCAAAAATGCCGGAGGGAGTTTCAGTCGAATGACAGCGAAGGTTCTCCAGTCTCATATAGGCAGAAATGTGCTGACTTATGTCGATGACATTATTGTAAAAAGCACGAAGCAGGAAAATCATATTGCTGATCTGCAGGAGACCTTCGCCAGCTTCAGACAGGCTGGTCTGAAGCTGAATCCAGAAAAATGTGTCTTCGGAGTGAAGAAGGGCAAATTTCTTGGATGCTTGGTTTCAACAAAGGGGATCGAAGCTAATCCAAATAAAATCGAAGCTATACTTCGAATGGAGCCACCAACCACAAGAAAAGGGGCCCAAAGATTGGCAGGAAGGCTAGCATCTCTTAACAGATTTATATCCAGATCAGCAGAAAGAAACTTACCATTCTTCGAGGTGCTGAAGTCAGCTGAAGTCTTTCAATGGGGCCCAAGTCAACAAAAAGCCTTCGAAGAGCTGAAGCAATACTTAATAGATCTCACAACATTAACTCCACCAACGCCAGGGGCTCCTCTGTTGTTATATGTGGCAGCTTCGCACTCAGCAGTAAGTGCGGCACTTGTTCAGGAGAAGTTTGATGGACAAGTCAAGAAGCAGGTCCCAGTATATTTTGTGTCTGAGGTTCTTAGTGTCTCAAAGAAAAATTATACAGAGCTGGAGAAGGTATTGTATGCCGTTTTAATGGCATCCAGGAAGCTTCGGCACTATTTTCAGGCATTCAACATTATTGTTCCTTCTTCGCAGCCGTTGAAGGACATCATGAGAAATAGAGAAGCTACTGGGCGTATTGGAAAATGGGCTGCGGAGCTCAATGAATTTTACATTGATTATGTGCATAGATCCTCAATTCAGTCTCAAGCATTGGCAGATTTCATTGCCGACTGGACGCCAGGGGCTCAGGACGAAGAAGCGAATAAAGACGCCGAAGTATGGACGGTGTTTTGTGATGGCTCTTGGGGAACCTTCGGAGCAGGTGCAGCTGCTGTGTTGGTCTCACCGTCCAAGGTTAAAACTTGCTATGCAGCAAGACTTGACTTCAGCTGCACAAATAATATAACTGAGTACGAAGCCCTGCTCCTGGGTCTTCGGAAACTAAAGGCAATGGGGATCAGAAGGGCGATTCTTAAAACTGATTCCCAGGTTGTTTCGGGTCATATTGACAAAAGTTGCAAGGCTAAAGACCCGAAGCTTGAAAAATACCTAGACACGGTCCGAAGGATCGAAGCTTCCTTCGAAGGATTTTCTGTTAAGAATATCTCTCGAGGACAAAATGAGCATGCTGATTTGTTGGCCAAGTCTGCAGCACAGGGGCTGCCGCTACCTTCGGATGTGTTCTTCGAAACAATAAAGGCACCTTCAGTGGAGCTACTTGAAAGAGCAGTCCTTAACATTTCTCCTGTGTACAGTGAAGATTGGAGAACTGAAATAATCTCTTACCTTCAGGGTAACTTCCTATCAGATGATGAAGCTTATAATAAAAGAATAGAGGCAAGAGCTCGTCCGTATATCATGATAGAAGGGGAGCTATACAAGCATGGAGTTTGTGCCCCGCTGCTCAAGTGCTTATCTAGAGCCGAAGGTATAGAATTGATGAAAGAGATACATGCAGGCCTGTGTGGATCCCACATCGGATCCAGGCCCTTGCTTGGAAAAGTTTTTCGCCAAGGGTTTTATTGGCCGAAGGCAGCTTCGGATGCAGCGGAGTTGGTTCAAAAGTGCGAAGGTTGTCAGAAATGTGCAAGAGATCAAAAGCAACCTTCGTCTTTGACACAGCTGATACAGCCCATCTGGCCATTGCAAAGGTGGGGCCTCGACTTGCTGGGTCCATTACCACCGGCTCAAGGCAATCTGAAATATGTTATAGTAGCTGTGGAATATTTTTTCCAAGTGGATTGAGGCGAAGCCATTAGCCACAATAACTTCAGCCACTGTCCAAAAATTTTTCTGGCAGAACATTGTCTGTCGCTTCAGAGTATCGAAGGCTATCACTGTAGATAATGGAACACAGTTCGACTCCGAAGATTTCAGAAATTTCTGTGATCAAATTGGAACGAAGATCCATTTTGCATCAGTCAGGCATCCGGAGTCGAATGGCCTTGTTGAAAGGGCCAACGGCATCATAATGACAGGAATAATGAAGCTAATCTTTAACCAACCAAGGGGAAAGTGGCCAGATCAATTGACCAAAGTGGTGTGGAGCCACAATACAACAACATCAAGGTCTACAGGCTTTACCCCATTCAAGTTATTATTCGGTGACGAAGCAATAACTCCGGAAGAAGCTAAAGCTGGATCAATAAGAGTGGTAGCTTCGGCAGAACCAGGTGTCGAAGATACTTGTCTTGTGGAAAAAGATGCCCTAGAAGGGATCAGGCTTCAGGCCGTGGAGAATATCAATAAATATCAAGCTGAAACAATCAAATGGCGAGATAGAAAGGTCCGGCTAAAAGATATTGAGCCAGGGCATTTGGTGCTTCGGAGAGTGGCCAACCCAGATACAGTGGGCAAGTTACAATTGAAATGGGAAGGGCCTTTCTTAGTACCATCTTCGTCAAGGCCTGGTTCATACAGACTGAAGGACATGGATGGCAATGAAATTCCAAGATCTTGGAATGCGGATGAGCTTCGACGATTTTATGTATAACTCGATGTAATTTTGTATGTTTTTTCTTTTCTTTTTCATGGCACCCTTTTCCTTTCTAAAGGGGGAGAAAGGTTTTTAATGGGGCCATCATATGTAATTTTCCTTTTTAGTTTTATAAGAGCAAAATCCCCCAAAGAATGTAAATGTAAAAGCTGAGAGAGCACCATCGAGTGCCGAAACTGAAAAAGAGAAAAAGCTCTGAAGACGTCCCTAAGGGGATGCAGAGCTCACAGCGAAAAGTCAACGCTGATTCCGCCGAAAGTAAAAGGCGAAGAAGCTCAAAAGACGTTCCTAAGGGAATGCAGAGCTTATACCGCCTAAGTAAAAGGCGAAGAAGCTCCAAAGACGTCCCTAAGGGGATGCAGAGCTTACAGCGAAAAGTCAACGCTGATACTGCCTAAGTAAAAGGCAAGGATGCTCCAAAGTCGTTCCTAAGGGAATGCAGAGCTGATGTGTGGTTGGTTCTAAAGAAGTAATGGTTGAGAATGTGGCTTCGGACATACGCTTCGGACATTCATTCGCACATTACATTACATCATGGCATTTGCATGCATAAGCATTCATTCATAGCATTTGTGTTCCTAAGTGGTTGCTTCGGCAAAAAGAAAAGCTTCGGAGAAGTGGTTTTTTATGATTCGTTATGCTATGTTGTGTACAAAAGAGAAAAGCTTTGTTGCCTCGGCAAAAAGAAGAATTGCTTTTATGCTTCGTTGTGTACGAAAAGAAGGGAAGGTGTTTTTTCGCCTTCGGCTCAAAATACTGATTTCGTCCACATCAAAGCGCCTCAATCGAAGGGTAAGAATATATTACAAGGTATGTGCAAAGTTCCTTGAGAATAGTTTAAATGTATTTACAAAAGTTGTTACAAAAGTATCCTAAGTTTTTATCCTATAGTACATTTCTACTGATCTTCATTAAGCTTCAGCTTCGGCGACAGCTTCGGCGATATAACTTAAGCATCATCTTCACCTTCGTCAACCTACATAAATCAAGGAATCGTAAGTAAAAATCAAGTGCAAAGGAAAAGGTAAGTACGAAGTATCATTTCTTACTGGTTCAAGATGACTTCGTGCTTCGTCTCCAGCCTTCTCCCGCCCGCCTTTTGTCCATATCATTTTTATAAATCTATTTGAGATGCTTCGGGCGAGATCAGGTATATCATCCAGGATTGATGGAGATAGGGTGAAGTTGGGCCTGTTGACAATCTTTCCATGATCGCAACCGGCCCTCAGGAATGCAGCAGCGGTACCCCGAGAAGCTACCCAGGCACAGAAGTCGCCGTGCCCGGCTATAACTTCGTCAAGTTCTTCGATTTCGGCTTCGATATGATCGAAGGCCTGTGGTAAATTTTCCGCTGAAGGGTTAAATTTCCCGCTGCTGGCTCCAACAGAGTAAAATATCTTTTTTAATCGTCCAATACAATTGTTGCTAAATTTTAAGCATTTGTCTTGAAGGCTTGCTAACGACTTCTTCAACTCTGAACTGGTCTGGACTTCGGCTTTAAGTTTCGAATTAAGCTCCAGCTTCTCCTGATTGAATCATTCTGATTGACTGATAAGCTTAGAATTCAATTCTGATACCTTAGCTTCAGTCTCTGCCAGTAGGCCTTCGGCGGATTGGAGCTCGAAGTCTTTCTTTTCAATGATAGTTGATTGTTCTTTTATCTTGCCCTCTAAATTTTCGATTATAGCTTCGTGTTTTTTGTCCTCTAAGTCTTGTTGCATCTTCAGAGCTTTGCTCAGTAGCATGCTCTGTACAGAAACAACTTACGTTAGTAGTATTTTCATTATTAACAGCAATAAAAACCAGAGAAAAGGTTGTTTACCTTGAAGTTGGAGTAAAATAGGCTGCCGACGATATGTTGTCGTCGGTAGCGGCTGATGTCTGTCTCTAGCTTCGGAAAACCGATACTCTTTGATAGAGTACCGATTACCTTAGCTCCAGTTTGGTCTCGAATGCAGCCCAATTTTTCGTCATCAATGCCTCCAAATAGAAGGGCTCCTGGCTTGTAGCCGCAAGATTTGGCATAGTCCTTGAGTTCATCTATTTCGTCCTTCGTCAGTTTCTGCCCAACTAAATTCTGGAAAGAGTAGGCTTCGTCGTCCGAAGTGTCTTCGGCTATTTCTTTTCCTTTCTCAGGCACTGTGGCCATGGTTTTTTCAGTAGTAGCACCAGCTTCTTCTGCAGCTATGTCTTCCAAAATCTTGTTAATGTCCTCAATGGTAGTTTCTAAGTTTGTATCTTCGGCTGTAGCGGCTTCGGTAGCCGCGACCTCCGAAGCTACGCCTTCGACGATTGCTGTACCTTCAGCAGCTGCCGTTTTCTGAATTGACGCCCTAGGCGGCGTCTTGTCGATAACTTCAGTTACCGCAATAATTCTTTGCCGCTTGGGTTTGTTTATCTTCGTTTGATCCGGCTCGTCCACCTTTTGAAAAAGCTTCGTCAGTTGGAGCCCTAATGGACTTAGCTTCGTGGGCATGGGTTCAGTCATTACCTTTAAAATTTCCTCCACGTCGCTGGTAGAAGGCGGTGTGGGGGACCCCTCTTCTTCGGGTGATTTGCGCTTCGGAGTAGATATTTTTCTTTTCTTGGGAATTTTCTTCTCCTTTGCTGGTCTTTCTTCATCCCTGATCAGAGTTTTGGCTACTCTTTTTCTTTTGTGGCCCTCGGCACCCTTGTTCAACTGCTCATAGTCTGGGTACTCGAAGCCCAGGGCATCAAACACTCGGTTCAGCCTTCGCTTCGGTCGGGCACCGAAGGCCGCTGTCATTAGTTGATCCTCTTTTTTGGAGTAATTCCCCAGGATTTCATTGCACATCACCTCAACTGTGTCTAACCACTCTTTGCAGGGTTTTTTGAAGTACTTCTTAAACTTGAAGTGATAGGGAAGCCGGACAAGCTCCCCCTTCTTCTTCTCTCCCTCCAGCTTCGGCATTTCCCACTCTTTTAGAGTAGGGAAAACTCTGAATGCCAAGAACTCCTGAACTAGATCCCTGGTGCCAATATGTTCTGAAATAATTTCAAATTCACCCAGAGCAGCCCAGGTGGGACCTTCTAGATCGCCGATGCGGCATCGTGGCCTTGTCTCTCCGAAGATTAAATCCAGAGGGCTTTGTACCAATTTTTCTTTGTCTTCGTCAACTTTTACGTAAAACCACTCAGATTTCCAGCCTGCTGGCCATTTGCTTCGGTAGCTAATGACAGGACACTTTGTTGTCTTCCGGTAGGCAAAATTATAGCAACCGAAATTATCATGTAGCCCATCTTTTCTGGCCTTTGTTTGGTAATGTAATTCGTGAACTCGGCAGAAGCTGTCGGCAAACGGTTCCACAGCTTGGCTTCGGAGGGCCCAGATATAAACATTGAGCCTAACGATGGCGTTAGGAGTCAATTGATGAAAGAAGATACCAAACCTCTTCAGTATCTCCGCAATAATATTGTGAAGAGGGAATCTAAGCCCAGCCTTTAAAAAGCTCTTGAAGATAACAATCTCATCCTTCCCTGGCTTCGGGGTGGTTTCTTCTCCCCCGAAGCGGAGTAGCTTCTTCTGATCTTCATTGAAATAACCTGCTTTCACCATCTTCGAAAGATCAGCTTTTGAAACAGTTGATTTCCCAAAATCCAGGTGACTGGGCTTGCTGGGCATAGCAATGCGGTAGTCATCTTCGGGGTCAGACCCTTCAATGTTTTCTTCTTCTCCTTCGGCAGTTGTTGGGTTTGCTTCAGCAGCAGGCATTTCTTCCGCAGTCAGTAGACCGGAACGCTGCATCGCTTCGGAGATGGGCACAGTGTCCGAACCTTCGGCTTCGTCTCCCTCACGTACAACTTTGGCAGTAGATCGTACTCTCGCCATTTGATTCTGAGTTTGGGGAAGTCAGAAACTTTTTTCCTTTTTCTTTTCTCCGAAGCTCTTCTTTCTGACGAAGCAGACGTCGAGATAGACCTTCGTTCGATTCTGAGACTCAAGCTTCGGTTATGGTGGAAAATTTTGGCAGCAAAACAGTGCAAATAGCAATGAATGCTGTGGTAACTTCACACCTACCCGTTTGTTTATATAGTGCTGCAGGTAAGAAGGCGAAGCGGCAGGATTTTTGCACCACGCGGGCAGTCACTTGTACTCGCTGTGCAGTGGACCGCAAAGGTCAAACAGTAACTCTGCAAAGTGGGCCTGGCACGTGCTCGGAAGTCGGATCGTTTCTCTACAACGAGCTCAGGGAAGGTGTTTTTTGGACCTTCGGCTTCCCGAAGCTGAAGAGGCTTTTTTCACGGGTCAAGCTCGTTACGAAAAACGATCTAGCACCGCGAAAGGGGCTACTGTTGGGGTCGTGCTTCGGTGCGCCGAAGGTCTCACACGAAGAAGCAGCTTCGGCTGAAGACGTCTCCAAGAGATGGCCGAAGGTTCCTTTTCATGGAGCTTCGGCGTTTCAAACCGACATAAGAGATAGAATGACCTTTTTATACATATAGGTCTGAGTCAATGTTGTAAACTTTTGTAAGGGGCATAATTGTAATTTGTCACAGGCTGCGACCTGTGCCTATAAATAGATGAACAGTACCTCTGTACTGTTCACGCGAACCTGTTATTTGCCTTCGCATCACACCTGTACTCTCGCCTTCCTCAGGACCAAAGGTACATTTGTAATTTGAAATCATTTATATTCGTTCATGTTAGTAAAAATGGAAATGATTCTATGTTAACATTTAAATGTCTATCTTATACATCATGATTTATACGAATACTTCATCCTTCATTATTATGTTTACGAAGGTACGTCCTTCGTAACCTTCGTCCGAAGTCCCTTATATTCCGAAAGGATATAATGTGATGACGGACGAAGGACCTTAATATTTAACATTTTCTGTGTTGCCTTGTTCTTAACTCTTAGCACTTGAGAACAAGCCCCCAACAAATGGCAAGGCCACCTTTGGAACCCCGGACCTGCTAAGGGCATCCACCACTACATTAGCCTTCCCCGGGTGATAATGAATGGACAAATCATAATCTTTAATCAATTCCAGCCACCGACGCTGCCTCAAATTCAGCTCCTTCTGAGTAAAAATATATTTGAGACTTTTGTGATCGATGAAAATGTCACAAGCCTCGCCATAAAGGTAATGCCTCCACGACTTTAGAGCAAAAACCACCGCGGCCAATTCCAGATCATGAGTCGGATAATTCCCCTCATGCTTCCTCAACTGCCTTGAGCCGTAAGCAATCACTTTGCCTTCCTACATCAGCACACAGCCAAGACCAATACGCGAAGCATCCGTATAAACTGTGAAACGCTTACCACTCTCAGGCAAAGCAAGGATAGGGGCATCCACCAACTTGCTCTTCAATGACTGATAGCTGACCTCACAATCGCTGGACCAGACGAAGGGAACACCCTTCTCCAAGAGCCTAGTCAAAGGCTTAGCAATGCTGGAGAAATTTGGTATGAAGCACCGATAATACCCAGCAAGCCCCAAAAAACTTCGAATTTCAGAGACACTAGAGGGTCTCTTCCACTCCACCACAGCCGCAACATTTTTGGGATCAACCGCAATACCCTGCTGATTAATCACGTGCCCCAGGAAAGCCACTTCGGATAGCCAAAAGGCGCACTTCTTCAGCTTGCCATAGAATTGATTCTTCCTTAGGGCACCCAGAACGAGACGGAGATGCTGCTCATGCTCGGCCTCGGTCTTTGAATAAATCAGACTATCATCCAGGAACACGACCACAAAGTCATCCAGGAATTCATGCAACATCCTATTTATTGCTTCCATAAAGGCAGCAGGGGCATTAGTTAAGCCAAAAGACATGACTATGAACTCATAATGCCCATACCTGGTACAGAAGGCAGTCTTCTCAATATCCTCCTCACGAATCCTCAATTGATGATAGCCAGAATTCAAATCAATTTTGGAGAACACCTGGGCACCCCTCAACTGCTCAAAGAGGACCTCAATTCAGGGAAGCGGATATTTATTCTTGATTGTCACTTGATTCAAAGCGCGATAATCCACACACAGCCGCTTGCTTTTATCCTTCTTCTCAACAAACAATACTGGGGAAGCCCATGGAGACCTGCTAGGCCTAATGAAGCCTTTAGCCAGCAGATCATCTAATTGCCGCTTTAATTCAATCTGCTCCTTTGGAGCCATTCGATACGGGGCCTTATGAATAGGCTGCATACCCGGGATCAGCTTAATCTCAAAAGCTGCATCGCGCTCCAGAGGAATGCCTAGAAGCTCAGCCGGAAACACGTCAGCAAAGTCATACACCACCCGGATGTCCTACACCCGCAAGGCAGCCTCACCCTCCAACACCATAGAGAAAAAGATCCCTGACTTCCTTGACCGGCGATCAGGAATCAATTGCGCCAACAAGGATAATGAGAACTTCGGGGAACTTCCCAAGAATACCACCTCCTTACCCGACGACGCCTGCAATAACACTGTCTTCCAGAAGCAGGATATAACCACGCGATACTGGGATAACCAATCCATACCCAAGATAACATCAAATGCCCCCAAGGAAATCACCACCAAATTGGCCGAAAAAACCTCATCGGCAAGAATGACGGAACACCCCTGACAAACTGAACAGCTACTAATGGAGCCATTAGCAGAACTAACCAGAATTGGGTGACCCAACCTCTGCACCGAAAGACCAGCCCGCGACACAAAATCCTCTGAAACAAACGAATAGCTAGCGCCAGAGTCAAAAAGAGCATGGGCTGCAAATGAATCAACTGAAATCGTACCTGTCACCATGTCTCCTTGCTCCCTGCCATCCGCAGCGGGTAGCACATAAGCTCCAGAAATACCCGCAGAAGAGGAAGCTCCCGGAGTGAAATTAACAGAAGAACCCCACTGAGCCACCGGAGGAGGCTGGCGCGGAGCTCCAAACTAAGCCAGCACAGGGGCAGACGGTGCAGGAGTAGGCGCGACCTGATACTGGGGAAAACCCTGCATCGGCACGAACTGAGAAGTCCCAGGCACATAAAGCTGCTGTGGAGGAAGAGGAACTGAAAACTGCTGCTCAGCACTTGACATCATGTTGATAGTGCCCTGAGAAGAGGAGGAAGTCACCGGCTCCCATCTGAGCTTCCCATTGGGATTCCTCCTACACACCACATCCTTGTGGTCCTGACTGCAGATCGAACACCTGCCACTCCACTGGCACTCTGCACGGCGATGCGCATCTCCACAGCGGAAACACACCAGCCCCAACCCGGGCTTAGGAACGGCCCGAAACCGCTGAGTACTTCCTCCCGAAGTACCCGAGTCAGAAGATTTGCCACGGTAAGGATGGTGGCGCTGATGCTGAGACTTGCCCCTCTTGTGAGCTGGACCTCCAGTGTTGCCGCTCCTCGTGTCCTGGCTACGAGGCTGATCAACACCCGCAGACTTCTGCGACTCCATGGTGTACTGGTGTTGCATTTCCACACCCAGCGCCTGCTCCACCGTGGTACGGAAGTCCACCAACGGAAAGGCCCCCAGTGCATGCCTGATAGAAGGCTTCAGACCCTGACGGAACTGGCTCGCCTTCTCCATCTCATTATAAGCCACATGAGGGACAAAGCGGACCATCTTGTTGAAGCCCACCTCATACTCCGTGACCGACTTCTTCTCCTGCTTGAAGGACTGCAAGTCAATCTTCATCTTCTCCAGAAAGGTGATCGGGTAGAATCTCCTTTCGAACTGCCTGATGAAAACATCCCATGATAGGACTCCTGGTGAGGAGGAGTGCGCTGCCTGCATGCCTCTCCACCAAATTTGTGCCTCTCCCTTCAGCAACTGAGTGCCAAAGCAAACCCGATCTCCATATGCAATCTCGAAGACATTCATCTTATCCTCCACATAAGTCAACCAATCTGCTGCCTCGACCGGAGTACCACTGCCATCAAAAGAATCCAACTTCATGCCCATCCACTGCATCAGAGTAAGACCACTGACTGGAAGGGGCACCTCGGCCCCGCCACCTAGAACAGCACCCACAGGGACAGCGCCCCCGGGCACTTCTCCACGTCCAGCACCCTGAGCACCACCCGCAGGGGCGACAGGAATGGCTTGCCTCAGAAGGGCCAACTCCTGCTGCATGGCCTGCATTGCGGCTAACATTGCCGCCGGACTCATCGAGTCCCCACTAGGAGCTTGCGGACTACCCCGAGCTCTACGAGGCGGCATAGCTGCAGCCACAGGGATGAGAATAATAAGTAAATGAGATAAGCATAGCATCTCTCTAGATAATGTCAAAACTAGCATAGACAATAACATAATCATATCAATAGCAAGACAGAAAACCCATCCTACATGTGCAGTGTGTCAATTTATTACTACTCCACTTGCTAGGACCTACAGCCTAGCCTTTGATACCAACTGTAACACCCCACTGGTCGCACAGAATGAATAATACCACAAACCCCACCCTCCAAACTTACTCAACACAAGAGATGAAATAAAGAAAGAATATGAAGCAAGAAAAATCCGGCAGCACCTCCTTTGAAAACTGGCATAACGAGGAGGGGAAAAACATGAAGTTTATACAAGATATAAAGACATATAATTCATGTAGTAGAAACTAAAATGCAAAAGTGGTAAAACTTAATTATGACCCAACTGAAGTAAAACAGATGGGATAAGGTACTTAGCCCACCCAAATCAAACACTCAACCAAGAACAAGGTAATTCACTAGTCTTGACCAACTCAGATTAACAACATTATAAGTGGGGGTTCCTTTAATTAAAGGTGAAGTGGCCGTGCTGCTACATCCCTCTATTCCCCCAAGCAGAAATTAGGTGCCTGCATCAAACAATGCAAGATGTGAGATAACACATCTCAGCAAGTAAACATAACCACAACAAATAGTGTATTGTAAATCAACTGCTTACACAACCACGTATTCAGGACTTCTTTCTTTCCTTTTGAACAATAAATTGCAGCAAGTAAATAAGTAGCTACAGACTCATCGCCAAGTAGGATCACCATGCACAAGTCCAAAGTATCCACATCCACATAATAGAATCAACACCTCTTCCATGAATGCACATGGCTACAAATGCAATTATGACTTCTGCCTCCATATCTCTAAGGATATGAAGCTGCACCATACCCCTTCTCGGGCAACATATGATGCTCAATGTACCGGTACCGTCGGACCATAAGATCACGACGAAACTTCAATGCAATGGATGATGAGTGCAATATGCATGACAACATCATAAGTTCTTCCCAAGTAAGAAAATGTGCTAGTCATATACTTCCACTCATTCCACAAAATAACCACTTGAGAAACATGATCAAACCTCAAACTTAACATATGAAATCCATGAAACATGAACATTCTCAAATGATGGTACTCAAATAACAAACAAAATATGAATATGAACATAATAGCACAACATATTCAAGAACAAGACTCCTCATTAGCCAGACGGAATAACCATCACAAGTTTACTTGCCTTCACCGAAGTTTGGGCAAAATCTCTAAGAACGATCCGGAAGTCCACCACCTGTTTTTGACACCCAACTTAGTGCACCAAATTCACATAAAAAAACTCAAAGACAACACCGCACCTACGCGCAATCTCAACCCCCCGCCGCGGGTAACAATTCTCTCCACACCAACCAAACTGCAGCGGCGCTGCTTAGCAATTCCATAACTTTTAAAATTAAGACAGCCATGGTGTCAAACAAAACTCCAGAGGCAACTACATAAAATTTCCCACAAGTTTTGTATACAATTTATGGTTAAATTCTAACATCTAATTACCCCTAAACAGTCCACAACATAACCCCTGCAATCTGTTTTTTTCTGTTTTGGGCAGCGACACACTCGGATTCAAACAGCGATAACTTTTAAAATATAATTCTGAATCAAGCGCATAAGTACTTGTTGGAAAGATAAGAAAGGGCCCCTCATGATTCTTATACTGATTAACCCTAATTACTCCCGAAAAATCCCCAGAAACTGCTAATACTGCTGCTGTTCATCCCACCTAAAAATCTGTTTTTTGGACAGCCACATACCCGGATTCAAACGGTGATAACTTTCAATTTATAACTCCAAATTGAGCGCATAAATACACGTTGGAAAGGTTAGGTAAAGTTCTACATGATCCCCAAACTGATTCCCCCTAATTTCTCACGAAAAAAAACACAAAAACTGCTAGAACTACTGCTGTTCATTCCACCACCTAAAATTCTGGACAGCCCCCTCTACCCAATTGCAAACCCAACTTCTAATCAATTAAATTACAGCGCAAATGAACAAGGGATGAACACAAAAATCACCTTGGATTCTCCCCCTTTCTTCCCTCCCTTCTTCCCTCCACCGAAACGATTGAAGACTCGCACCACGACGACGATGATCCGAGCGGCGAAGATTGGCACCTTGGGAGGAGGGGATTGGGGGGGGGCGGCTAGGGTTTAGGTGGCTGCAAAAATTGAGAGAGGAGGAGATGGGCAGGAGGGGCGGTGGCCAAGGGAGGGAGAGAAGTGGGGGGGCGGCGGCTGCACATGGGGGGAAGAGGTTAGGAGGGAGGCGGCTAGGGTTTGGGAGGGTTAATGGGCCAAAACACCAATTGCGGCCCAACTAACCCACGCGACAGCTCCCGACCGCAACGCAAGCGCCAAACCAAATAAATTCTACTGCCCTAGTTGCGAATGTTTCCCACAAAATCCCAAATCCCCAAAACAACAACCGAATGAAGAAAAAAAAACAAAAGGAACAACCCCCAACTTCTCTTCTTTGCAAACCGGGTATTACAAGTAGTTACCCCCTTATGGATATCGCCGATGATGGAGTTCATGGGGTGATCTCGTTGTATTGCTTGGTGGACTCTTGGGTGTGGCGGTCTTGGACTCTCATCATCTTCCTTGTCTTGATCATTAGCATCTCCCCCTTGATCATTGCCCTCCTCTTTAGGTGGCTTATCTTCTTGATCCTCATCTTCATCATCTTGAGCTTGATCCTCATCTTGGGTTGGTGGAGATGCTTGCATGGAGGAAGATGGTTGATCTTGTGCTTGTGGAGGCTCTTTGGATTCCTTAGGACACACATCCCCAATGGACATGTTCCTTAGCGCGACACACGGAGCCTCTTCATCATCTAGCTCATCAAGATCAACTTGCTCTACTTGAGAGCCGTTAGTCTCATCAAACACAATGTCACAAGAAACTTCAACTAGTCCAGAGGACTTGTTAAAGTCTCTATATGCCCTTGTGTTTGAATCATAACCAAGTAAAAAGCCTTCTACAGCCTTAGGAGCAAATTTAGATTTTCTACCTCTTTTAACAAGAATAAAGCATTTGCTACCAAAGACTCTAAAATATGAAACATTGGGATTTTTACCGGTGAGGAGTTCATAAGATGTCTTCTTGAGGATTCAGTGAAGATATAACCGGTTGATGGCGTAGCAAGCGGTGTTGACCGCCTCAGCCCAAAACCGATCCGAAGTCTTGTACTCATCAAGCATGGTCCTTGCCATGTCCAATAGAGTTCCATTCTTCCTCTCCACTACACCTTTTTGTTGTGGTGTGTAGGGAGAATAGAACTCATGCTTGATGCCCTCCTCCTCAAGGAAGCTTTCGACTTGTGAGTTCTTGAACTCCGTCCCGTTATCGCTTCTAATCTTTTTGATCCTTAAGCCAAACTCATTTTGAGCCCGTCTCAAGAATCCCTTTAAAGTCTCTTGGGTTTGAGATTTTTCTGCAAAAAGAACACCCAAGTGAAGCGAGAATAATCATCCACAATTACAAGACAATACTTACTCCCGCCGATGCTTATGTAAGCTATCGGGCCAAATAGGTCCATGTGGAGTAGCTCAAGCGGCCTGTCGGTCGTCATGATGTTCTTGTGTGGATGATTAACACCAACTTGCTTCCCTGCTTGACATGCGCTACAAACCCTGTCTTTCTCAAAATGAACATTGGTTAGTCCCAAAATGTGCTCTCCCTTTAGAAGCTTATGAAGATTCTTCATCCCAACATGAGCTAGTCGGCGGTGCCAGAGCCAACCCATGTTAGTCTTAGCAATCAAGCAAGTGTCGAGTTCAGCTCTATCAAAATCTACTAGGTATAGCTGACCCTCTAACACTCCCTTAAATGCTACTGAATCATCACTTCTTCTAAAGACAGTAACACCTATATCCGTAAAAAGACAGTTGTAGCCCATTTTGCATAATTGAGAAACACAAAGCAAATTGTAATCTAAAGAATCTACAAGAAAAAACATTGGAAATAGAATGGTCAGGAGATATTGCAATTTTACCCAATCCTTAGACCAAACCTTGATTTCCATCCCCGAATGTGATAGCTCGTTGGGGATCTTGGTATTTCTCATAGGAGGAGAACATCTTCTTCTCCCCTGTCATGTGGTTTGTGCACCCGCTATCGATGATCCAACTTGAGCCCCCGGATGCATAAACCTACAAAACAATTTTAGGCCTTGTTCTTAGGTACCCAAACGGTCTTGGGTCCTTTGACATTAGAAACAAGTACCTTGGGTACCCAAACACAAGTCTTTGACCCCTTGTGTTTGCCCCCAACATATTTGGCAACTATTTTTCCTGATTTGTTAGTAAGCACATAGGATGCATCAAAAGTCTTAAATGAAATGTTATGTTCATTTGATGCAATAGGAGTTTTCTTCTTAGGCAATTTAGCACGGGTTGATTGCCTAGAACTAGATGCCTCACTCTTATACATAAAAGCATGATTAGAGCCAGAGTGAGACTTCCTAGAGTGAATTCTCCTAATTTTGTGCTCGGGATAACCGGCAGGGTATAAACTGTAACCCTCGTTATCCTGAGGCATGGGAGCCTTACCCTTAACAAAGTTAGATAATCTTTTAGGAGGGGCATTGAGTTTGACATTGCCTCCCTATTGGAAACCAATGTCATCCTTAATGCCAGGGCGTCTCCCACTATAAAGCATGCTACGAGCAAATTTAAATTTTTCATTTTCTAACTCATGCTCGGCAATTCTAGCATCTAATTTTGCTATATGATCATTTTGTTGTTTAATCATAGCAATGTGATCATGAATAGCATTAATGTTAACATCTCTACATCTAGTGCAAATAGTAATATGCTCAACGGTGGATGTAGAGGGTTTGCAAGAATTTAGTTCAACAATCTTAGCATGTAAAATAGCATTCTCATCTCTAAGATTTGAAATAGAAGCATTGCAAACATCTAATTCCTTAGCCTTAGCAATTAATTTTTCATTCTCATTTCTAAGGCTAGCAAGAGAGGCATTCAAATTTTCAATCTTAGCAATTGAACTAGCATTGTCATTTCTAAGATTGTTAATTGAATCATCACAAGCATTTGATTTCTCAACCTTAGCAATTAGTTTGGAATTTTCATTTCTAAGGTTGGAAATAATATCATGGCAAGTGCTTAGCTCACTAGACAACTTTTCACATTTTTCTACTTCCAGAGCATAAGCATTTTTAGTCTTAACATGCTTTTTGTTTTCCTTAATAAGGAAGTCCTCTTGGCTATCCAAGAGTTCATCCTTCTCATGAATAGCACTGATCAATTCATTTAGGGGGTGTTTGGTTTAAGGAATCACTACATCCAAATTGAGGTGGTGCATCATGGGTTCATTCCTCAAATTTGGTGGGATGACCCCATTCCTCATATTAGTACTAACTAACTATGA
The DNA here is from genome assembly GCA_029449295.1 of Zea luxurians. Taxonomy (NCBI): domain Eukaryota; kingdom Viridiplantae; phylum Streptophyta; class Magnoliopsida; order Poales; family Poaceae; genus Zea; species Zea luxurians. Next base: position 653,356 of record JAOPSE010000377.1, read on the forward strand.
GGAATGAGGTGGTGATGGATCAACTCATTCCATTCCACAAACCAAATAAAAATAGTGAGGAGTGAGAAGATGATGAACTAGCTCATTCCTCAAACTAAACACCCTATTAATTTCTCCTTTTGTTGCATGTTAAGATTGGCAAAAAGTGTCAATAAATCATCCTCATCATCACTAGAGCTAGCCTCATCACTAGATGTTGCATACTTAGTGGAGGATCTAGATTTTACCTTCTTCTTCTTGCCGTCCTTTGCCATGAGGCACTTGTGGCCGACGTTGGGGAAGAGGAGTCCTTTGGTGACGGCGATGTTGGAGGCGTCCTTGTCGGAGGAGGAGTCGGTGGAGCTCACGTCGGAGTCCCACTCCCGGCAAACATGGGCATCGCCGCCCTTCTTCTTGTAGTACCTCTTCTTTTCTCTCCTCTTTCCCTTCTTGTCGTTATCCCTATCACTATCACTAGACAAAGGGCATTTAGAGATAAAATGACCGGGCTTACCACACTTGTAGCAAACCTTATTGGAGCGGGACTTGTAGTCTTTCCCCCTCCTTTGCTTGAGGATTTGGCAGAAGCTCTTGATGATGAGCGCCATCTCCTCATTGTCGAGCTTGGAGGCGTCGATGGGGACCCTACTAGGTGTAGAGTCTTCTTTCTTCTCCTCCGTTGCCTTAAAGGCGATGGGTTGCACCTCGGGTGTTGAGGTGGCGCCTTGCTCGATGATCTTCTTGGAGCCTTTGATCATCAATTCAAAGCTCACAAATTTTCCTATAACTTCCTCGGGAGACATTAGCTTATATCTAGGATCACCATGAATTAATTGTACTTGAGTAGGGTTAAGAAATACAAGTGATCTTAGAATAACCTTGACCATTTCATGGTCATCCCACTTGGAGCTCCCGAGGTTGCACACTTGATTCACCAAGGTTTTTAGTCGGTTGTACATGGCTTGTGGGTCTTCTCCTTGGTTGAGCATAAAGCGACCGAGCTCCCCCTCAATCGTTTCCCGCTTGGTGATTTTGGTCACCTCGTCTCCTTCGTGTGCGGTCTTGAGTACATCCCAAATCTCCTTGGCACTCTTCAACCCTTGCACCTTATTATACTCCTCTTGACTTAGAGAGGTGAGGAGTATAGTAGTTGCTTGAGAGTTGAAGTGCTCGATTTGGGCCACCTCGTCCTCATCATAATCTTCATCCCCTACAGATGGTACCTATACCCCAAACTCAACAACATCCCATATGCTTTTGTGGAGTGAGGTTAGGTGATATCTCATCATATCACTCCACCTAGAATAATCTTCACCGTCAAATGTCGGTGGTTTGCCTAATGGAACGGAAAGTAATGGAGTATGTTTAAGTACGCGAGGATAGCATAGGGGGATCTTACTATACTTCTTGCGCTCTTGGCGCTTAGAAGTGATGGATGCGGCGTCAGATCCCGATGTAGAGGGCGATGAAGAGTCGGTCTCATAGTAGACCACTTTCTTCATTTTCTTCTTCTTCTCGCCACTCTTATGCGTCCTATTGCGTGAAGGGGATCCCTCCTTCTTTTTGTTGCCGGACTCCCTTGATGGAGCCTTCCCGTGGCTTGTGGTGGGCTTCTCGTCGGTCACCATCTCCTTCTTGGGGTGATCTCCCGACATCACTTCGAGCGGTTAGGCTCTAATGAAGCACCGGGCTTTGATACCAATTGAAAGTCACCTAGAGGGGAGGTGAATAAGGAGAATCTGAAATTTACAAACTTTAAGCACAACTACAAGCCGGGGTTAGCGTTAGAAATATAAACGAGTCCGAAAGAGAGGGCGAAAACAAATCACAAGCAAATAAGGCGGATGACACAGTGATTTGTCTTATCGAGGTTCAGTTATTGCAAATCTACTCCACGTTGAGGTGGTCACAAAGACTGGGTCTCTTTCAACCCTTTCCCTCTCTCAAACGGTCACTTAGACCGAGTGAGCTTCTCTTCTCAATCAAACGGGACACTAAGTCCCCACAAGGACCACCACACAATTGGTGTCTCTTGCTTTGGTTACAATTGAGTTGGAATCAAGAAAGAATGAAGAAGAAAAGCAATCCAAGCGCAAGAGCTCAAATGAACACAAGTATCTCTCTTTCTAGTCACTAATTTGGTTGGAATGATCTTTGGACTTGGGAGAGGATTTGATCTCTTGTTTGTGTCTTGTATTGAATGCTATAGCTCTTGTATGAGGTGTGAAGGCTGAAAACTTGGATGCAATGAATGGTGGGTGGTTGGGGATATTTATAGCCCCAACCACCAAATGAGACGTTGGTGGAGGCTGCTGTCGCATGGCGCACCGGACAGTTTGGTGCGCCACCGGACACTGTCCGGTGCGCCAGCCACATCACCCGACCGTTAGGGTTCGACCGTTGGAGCTTCTGTCTTCTGGGCCACCGGACAGTCCAGTGGTGCACCGGACAGTCATTGTTCACTGTCCGGTGCGTCTTCTAGCTCTGCTCTGACTTCTGCGCGCACTATAGCACATTAACTGCTCTCTGCAGACGACCGTTGGCGCGAAGTAGCCGTTGCTCCGCTGGCACGTCGGACAGTCCGGTGCTACTCCGGACAGTCCGGTGAATTATAGCGGAGCGGCTCCCAAATTTCCCGAAGGTGAGCAGTTCGGAGTTGGGTTCCGTGGTGCACCGGACACTGTCCGGTGGCACACCGGACAGTCCGGTGCGCCAGACCAGGGCACACTTCGGTTGTCTTTTGCTCTCTTTGTTTGAACCCTTTCTTGGTCTTTTTATTGGTTTGTTGTGAACCTTTGGCACCTGTAAAACTTATAATCTAGAGCAAACTAGTTAGTCCAATTATTTGTGTTGGGCAATTCAACCACCAAAATTCATATAGGAAAAGGTGTAAGCCTATTTCCCTTTCAGTTATATTCTCTTATGTCTTTGTGTGTATGATGCAAAGATTCTTCGAAGGAACGTTGTGATTGATCTATTAAGTTATGAGGACAATTCATGCCGCTATGCCATCCTGCAAACATACAACAAAGACTTATCAATATCTCTACAAAGGAATAGATTAGTGTACGATTGTCGATATATTGTTTGTTTTCATGTAATTATTGTGCACTCGTGTTTTATTAATAATTTGTGAGTCGTCGCAACGCACAGACACCTAACTATCATATATAGGTCTGCATGATATTAATGGTTGCAATGTAGTGGTGAAACAGGTAGAGAATAACAAAATTTATATGTATATGCAGGACCACCAATGGATTACAAAATCTTTTCTCATAACAATATAACACATTTATATATAAGTTATCATGATATTATATGTTCCCGTTGCAACGCATGGGCACTAACCTAGTTACATTAGAATCCAACTACTAGAGACCTCCAAACTATTCTGTTGACATGAAGCGAATGGTGCTCATGTCATATAACGTCTTTTTCTCCTCTCAAAAGAGATAAAATTTGCAAGACTCATAAAGCAATGACGGATAACAACAAGAAAAACTAATGTACTTCTTGACACAGACTCATGCAAAAGCTTCATAAATATTACTTTCAACACTAAAATAGTAACACGATATTATGCTCAACAGGAGTAATTGGACTTCAATAAGACAATCCACATAACCAAACTACCTTGATTAACCTCACATACAACAAAACCTCTTATTATTGCACTTGAACAATTTGTACCTCGTGATATCACATGATGCATTCAAAGTAGTAGACATACATGATCTATCAAACCATCATTCATATGAAAAAATCTCAATCTGATGCAACAACCACATCATTATAGAGATGGATGACTAACAAACATAAGCAACTCCCAGTTAAGCATTGACTTCATTTAAGATAAAGCGGTCCAAATAATGATTCAACAAGCATGCATAGAGAAACTGATCATAAAAAAATAAAACTACCATATATCATCGGCGAATAAAAAATATAAAACGGGTTGTCAATATCGTCCATATGACTAGCCTCCAACAACTAAAAATTATGCATAGCCTTTATGGCTATTGAAACAAACCATAGAAGGAAAACATGCACACCTCTTCAACTATAATATAGACATAAAATCCACTTGAAACCACCCTATTTATTGTTAAAAATAAGGTTGCACACAATAAGAAAACCTATTAGGTAAACATGGTTGGACTTATCTATCCACGCCATCTTATAAATTAACTTGAGTTCTACGAGTCTCAAGATTTCATAGACAGTACAACATTGCATTTGCTCTATAGAGATAAACCAATTGTATACTAAGATCAAGTTAGCAAGTAGCCACGCTAGCCAAAAAGGGGTGAGTCACAAAGCATTGCATCCATGGAAATATTACATTGATAAGTTGGGTTGTAACCCAATAGTCAATCAAACTCAACAACAGCCACTATACACAAGCTCAATAAACAATCGGTCCTACAAGTACTAGAACCCAAAATTTCTTTTGAAAAAAACATCCACAATCAAGCATATAGAAATATATGATAGTAATAGCTCAGAGAATTCAAAACATTGCATCCAAAAACATCATGAAGATATGTATATAAAACAAGTACATTAGTAGCTTCACTTGCATAATAACTTCAATAATAACCACATCAAGAAACCAATATTAAATAGTAGCAACATATCATATCAAGCATTAAGTCGTTAACCACATACCCAATCAAACCATAAAAGAATTTGGAGTAAGGAAATTCTAGTCATCTATACTTTAAAATACTAATATGAAAGATATACGAACCCATACCCTTCCTATATGTGCAAGTGTGTCAAATTTATCTTTAAATTGCATAGAATATAAATCCTATGCTTTGATACCAACTGTAACAACCCAGGATCCACAAATACCCGGAATGCTACTAAACTACACATATAAAATTCATATATAAAATTTCGACAGCATCTCCTTTGAAAATTGCATAAACGAGGAAGCAACAAAGTATAAACAGATATCATGATAAGAAAACATACTAGACATTAATAATCTGCTAGCAATGGGAAGATAACCATAACGACATGAACTAAATTAACCAGTGCGCACGACTAGCTAAAAAACAAACATACTTTGACAAGAAGTTTCTAATTAAATCATGGTTGCGCCTGGGTAGCGTTATTATGAGAGTGAAGGTGGACGTGCTGCTACTTCCCTCATTCCCAACATGAATCAAGTACCTGCATTGAGTAATGTAAGATTGAGATGATACCCAGCAAGTAAATTAATATCAAACTGTTTAACCACATAAGAACATTGTTTTACCACCACTTGATTTTACAACCTTCTTATTATGAAGGTGCATCACGAATACAACGTACAACACACCTAGTTACCACACCTCGCAGGTAGAAACCACAATAGTAACATAGCAATGTCACACTTCATATATACCTCATGAGTGCAAATGACTGCAAATGTAAGGATGACTTCTGCCTTCATACCTCTAAGGATATGAAGCCGCATCGTACCCCTCCTCGGACAACGTACGATGCTAAATGTACCGATACGGACGGACCATAAGATCACGACATAACTTCAAAATGCAAGATGGATGATGCAATGTGCATGACATGCCAACAACACTTCACTACAGATAACATGCTTCATAATAGAAACTTCAATTTCCTCAAAGACGTGTGTTGGGGACTTGTTCTCAAATGCTTCGCCTTGGCAGAAAACAATAATTCCAGCGTATTGTGTCAGCGATTACAAGATTGCGTGAACAGTACAGGGTACTGTTCACCTAATTATAGGCACAGGGCGTAGCCTGTGTAAAATTACATTTATGCCCTTTACAATCGACTACAATAATGACACAAAACATCATGGGTCTTTAAGTCATTTCATCTTTAAGTCGGTTCACCCCTTCGTCTTGAGATCTGTCACTGTGCCGAAGCTTTATAGGTGATAGCTTCGGCGCTGCTTCTGAGAGGATCTGCCGAAGGTGTTCTCTTTCTTTAGGATCTTCGGCTACGAAGCATACCCCCAACAGTAGCCCCTTCGCGGTGCTAGATCATTTTTCGTAATGAGCTTGATCCGTGAAAAAGTATTCTAGGCTTCGGGATGCCGAAGATCCGAAAAACACCTTCCCTGAGCTCTTTGGCAAGAAACGATTAAAATAATCCGCGCGCGAGGTGGCCCCATCTTGCAGTAGTTACGCGCGCTCTGGCGATTCACCTTCTCGGACCCTGTGGCCCACCGTTCAGTGAGTGCGGGTGGCTGTTTGTCTGGTGCGGAAGACCTTGACGATTCACCTTCCCACCTGTGGCACTATATAAACAAACGGGTAGGTGTGAAGTTACCACAACATTCATTGCTATTGCACTGTTTTGCTGCCAAAATATTGACCAAAGCCGAAGCTTGTTTGCTGCATTCTCAACCGAAGCTATTTACTTTGCTCAAGCTTCGTAACAAGAAAGAGCTTCAGCAAAGTAAAGAAAAATTTTCAACTTCATTCAAAAAACAAGAAATTCAATCATCAGATGGCCAGAGTGTGTTCCACAGCTAGGGTTACGCGCGACGGAGAGGAAGCCGAAGGTGCTGAAACTGCCCCAATCTCCGAAGTGATGAAGCGCTCAGGGCTGGTAGCATCAGAGGATGCACTTGCCGCTGAAGCAGAACAAGCTGATGTTGAAGAGACTAAGTCTGAAGATGATTACAGCGCGGTGCCAAGTAAACCTAGCCACCTGGATTTCGGGAAATCCACCATCTCCGAAGATGATTTGCCTAAGCTGTTGAATTTGGGCTATTTTAATGAAGCGAAGAAAGAGCTGGTTCATTTTGGTGGGGAAGAGACTACTCCGAAGCCAGGAAAGGATGAAGTAGTGGTCTTCAAAAGTTTCTTTAAAGCTGGTTTAAGATTTCCTTTGAACAAGATGATTGCCGATGTATTGAAAAAGTTTGGGATCTACCTTCATCAGCTAACTCCTAACGCTATCGTTAGGCTTAGCGTTTATATCTGGGCTCTCCGAAGCCAAGGGGTGGAGCCATTTGGCGAAGGCTTCTGCCGAGTGCACGAGCTCCATTATCAGATGAAAGCTAGAGGAGATGGGCTACATGAAAATTTTGGCTGCTACAACTTTGCCTATCGCAAGAATACAAAATTTCCAGTGATTAGCTACCGAAGCAAGTGGCCAGCTGGCTAGAAGTCTGAGTGGTTCTACGTCAAAGTTGACGAAGAGAAGGAGAAGCTAGTCCAGAGTCCGTTGGAATTGATCTTTAGAGAGACCAGACCCCGGTGCGACATGACACCAGGGAGTCCGAGCCAAATTGCCCTGGCTGAATTTCGAGTTATTGCAGATCATATCGGCACTAGGGACTTAGTGCAAGAATTTTTGGCCTTCAGAGTGTTCCCAACTTTGAAGGAGTGGGACATGCTGAAGCTGAAGGGGGAAAAGAAGAAGGGGGAATTTATTCGGTTGCCTTACCATTATAAATTCAAGAAACATTTCAAAGTGCCTTGCCAAGAGTGGCTAGACACGATTGAAGTAATGTGCAATGAAATACTCAGCAATTACTCTAAAAAGAAGATCAATTGATGACTGCAGCCTTCGGTACCCGTCCGAAGCGAAGGTTAAACCGAGTAATGGATGCTCTGGACTTCGAGTATCCCGACTATGAGTGGTTAGACAAGGATGCCGAAGGGCAAAAGAGAAAGAGAGTGGCTAGTGCTCTGAATAAAGACGATGAAGAACAATTAAAAAAGAAAAAGCTGAAGCCTGAGCCAAAAACAGATGTTTCGAAGAAGAGGAAAGCTTCAGCTCCGAAGCAGAAGGCAATTGATGAAGAAGAAGAAACTGCTGCAACACCCTCTGCCACCGACGTGGAGGAAATTCTAAAGGTAATGACTGAATCTTTGCCTGCCAAGCTAAGTCCACTGGGGCCACATCTGACGAAGCTTTTTCAGAAGGAAAAGGAGCCCGCAAAAACGAAGAAAGCAGCTAGGCCAAAAAAGCAAAGAATCATTACAGTGACAGAAGCCATCGAAGGGACACCACCACAAGCTTCAGCTCCGAAGTCCCCAGCTGTTGAGAGCACAACAGCTACCGAAGCTGCACCTTCGGAAGCCACAGCTGCCGAAGATATTCATTTAGAAAGCACAATTGCTGATATTGATAAGATACTGCTAAACATGGCCGCAGAAGAAGCTGTCGCAACCACCGAAGAGACTTTGGCCCCAGAGCCCGAGAAGGATAAAGAAATAGCCGAAGACACTTCGGAGGATGAAATTTTTAACTTTCAAAACTTAGTTGGTCAAGAGCTAACAAAGGCTGAAAAAGAAGAGCTGAAAGAATATGCTATATCTTGTGGATATCGGCCGGGAGCACTTCTCTTCGGTGGCATCGATGATGAAAAGTTGGCTTGTGTCTGGGATCAGACCGGAGCGAAGGTTATCGGTACTCTATCAAAGAGTATTGGTTTCCCGAAGCTCAAAACAGATATTAGCCGCTACCGACGATAGCACATCATCAGTAGTTTATTCTATTCCAATTTCAAGGTAAACAACTTTTGTCTAACTTTTATTGTTTTTAATAACGAAGATGTTTCCTAACGAAGGTTGTTTATGTGCAGAGTATGCTACAGAGCAAAGCTTTGAGAATGCAGCAAGATTTGGAAGATAAGGAACACGAGGTTATAATTGAGAATTTAGAAAGCAAAATAAAAGACCAATCATCTGCTCTTGAAAAGAAAAACTTCGAGCTTCAGACAATCGAAGGCTTATGGCAGAAGCTGAAGCTAAAATAATAGAATTAAATACGAAGCTTCTCTCCCAATCAGAAAGCTTCGAACAAGAAAAGCAGAAGCTTAATGCAAAATTTGAGGCCAAGGTCCAGAAAAGTTTAGATTTGAAAAAATCTTTGACAAGCCTTCAAAATAAATGTTTGGAGTTCAGTAATCGATGCGTTGAACGGCTGAAGCAGGTTTTCTATTCGGTTGGAGCCAGCAACGAAAAATTTAATCCTTCGGCTGAAGACCTGTCGGGGGCCTTCGAACATATCAAAGGTGAAATTGATGACCTTGATGAAGTTATTGCTCGACATGGTGACTTTTATGCCCTCGTAGCTTCTCGGTGCATAGCTGTTGCCTTCCTGAAGTCTGGCTGCGAACACGGAAAGGTTATCAATAGACCCAATTTCAGCTTATCACCAGCAGATCTGGATAATATTCCCAACCTTGCCCGAAGCATAGCAAATAGATTTATAAAACTGGTATGGACAAAGGGTGGACGAAGCAAAGCTGGTGATGAAGCTCGGAGTCATCTTAAGCCAGTAACGAAATCATACCTTGTGCCTACCTCTTCCTTCAAGCTTGAATTTTGCTTACAATACTTTAATACATACAGGATGACGAAGCCGAGGCCGAAGCTGAGGAGTAAGAAGACGAAGCCGAAGCTTAACGGATGATGAAGCCTAAGACGAAGCTCCATGGATATTGATGAAGCTTGAATAGATGTCTGTAGAAAAAGCTCTAGAAACTCTTGTAATAACTTGTGTAAAGAATAATGTAATTAAATTTTGCTTTGTGGACTTTGTCCATACCTTGTAATACATTCTTACCTTTCCATCAATGTATAAAGTGCTTTGGTGTGAACGAAATTAGCATTTTTGAGTCGAAGGCGAAAAACACCTTCCCTTCTTTTCGTACACAGCGAAGCATAAAACTGCTTCTTTTTCTTTTCGCCGAAGCCTTGTCTTTAGAGCCAAAGCAACTGTATGTGTTATGATGATAATGATCCTATGTATGTCTAAATGAATGTTTATGAATGCAAATGTATGATGTAATGTACCGTGCAAATGAATGTCCAAACACACGCATACGAAGCCACAACCAAAGCCTTCATTCCCTTAGGAATAATCAAAGTCTCTTTGTCGTTTATTTTTCGGCTTCATCGCTTATTTTTCGGTGTATCAGCGCTGACTTTTTGCTGTAAGTTCTGCATTCCCTTAGGAACTTCTTTTGAACTTCTTCGCCTTCTATTTCGGCGGTATCGCGTTGACTTTTCACGCTTCGCCTTATATTTCGGCGGAATCAGCGTTGACTTTTCGCTGTAAGCTCTGCATTCCCTTAGGAACAACTTTTGAGCAGAAAACTTACGCTGCGCTCCCTTAGGAACGGCTTTTTGTAGCTTTGTCGTGCTCTGCATCCCCTTAGGGACGTCTTTCGAGCTTCTCCCTGTTTTTTCTTTTCTTTTTGCAGTTGATGGTGCATGCTCAGCTTTTACATTTGCATTTTTGGGGGATACTGCTCTTGTAGAGCTAAAGTAAGAAAAAGAGAAATTACATGCTATGGCCCCATTAAAAACCTTTCTCCCCCTTTAGAAAGGAAAAGGGTGCCATAGAGAAAAAATACAAAAAATAAAAAGATTACATGAAGCTATACATAATATTGCCGAAGCTCATCCGCATTCCAAGATCTAGGAATGTCGTTGCCGTCCATATCCTTCAATCTGTAAGAACCGGGTCTTGACGAAGATACTACCAGAAAAGGTCCTTCCCACTTCAAATGTAACTTGCCTACTGTATCTGGGTTGGCAACTCTCCAAAGTACCAAGTGCCCTGCCTTGATATTTTTTAACCGAACTTTTCTGTCACGCCATTTTATTGTTTCGGCTTGATATTTATTAATATTCTCCACAGCCTGAGGCCTAACCCCTTCTATAGCATCTTTTGCCACAGAATAATCAGCTTCATCCTCTACCGAAGCCATTGTTCTTATTGATCCGGCTTTAGCTTCTTCTGGGGTTATTGCTTCGTCACCAAACAGCAAATTGAATGGTGTAAAGCCTGTTGACCTTGACATTGTTGTGTTGTGGCTCCACACCACTTTGATTAATTCATCTGGCCACTTTCCCCTGGGCTGATTGAAGATTAACTTCATTACTCCCATCATTATAATGCCATTAGCTCTTTCGACAAGTCCATTTGACTCCGGATGTCTAACCGATGCAAAATGGATCTTCGTGCCAATTTGTTCACAGATCTCTTTGAAAGCTTCGGCATCAAACTGTGTTTCGTTGTCCACAGTAATTGCCTTCGGCACTCTGAAGCGACAAACAATATTTTGCCAAAAAAATTTCTGAACAGTGACCGAAGTTATTGTGGCTAAAGGCTTCGCCTCAATCCACTTGGAAAAATATTCTACCGCCACCACAACATATTTTAGATTTCCTTGTGCTGGTGGAAGTGGGCCTAGCAAATCAAGGCCCCACCTTTGCAACGACCAAGTGGGCTGTATTAACTGAGTCAGAGATGAAGGCTGTTTTTGATCTCTTGCACATTTTTGACAGCCTTCAAATTTTTGGACTAATTCTGCTACATCCGAAGCTGCCTTCGGCCAATAAAATCCTTGACGAAAAACTTTTCCCAGCAAGAGCCTAGATCCGATGTGAGATCCACACAGGCCTGCGTGTATTTCCTTCATCAATTCTATACCTTCAGCTCTAGATAAACATTTGAGCAATGGAGAGCACACTCCATGTTTGTATAGCTCCCCTTCTATTATTACATATGGTCGGGCTCTTGCCTCTATTCTCTTGTTATAAGATTCGTCGTCTGAAAGGCAGTTGCCCTGGAGAAAAGATATAATCTCAGTTCTCCAATCTTCACTATGAACAGGAGATATATTGAGCACTGCTCTTTCAAGTAGTTCCACCAAAGGTGCTTTTATTGTCTCAAAGAATACTTCCGAAGGTAAAGGCAGCCCCCGTGCCACTGACTTGGCTAGCAGATCAGCGTGCTCATTTTCTCCTCGTGGAATATTCTTGACAGAAAACCCTTCGAAAGAAGCTTCAAGCCTTTGAACTGTATCCAAGTATTTCTCAAGCTTCGGGTCTCTTGCTTTACAACTCTTGTCCACATGACCAGAAATAACTTGGGAATCGGTTTTGAGAACCGCCCTTCTTATCCCCATTTCTTTTAACTTCCGAAGCCCCAAAAGCAAAGCTTCGTATTCAGCAATATTATTTGTGTAGCTGAAATCAAGTTTCACTGCATAGCATGTTCTGACTTTGGAAGGTGCAACTAAAACAGCAGCTGCACCTGCCCCGAAGGTCCAAGCTTTGGCATCTTTACTTGCTTCTTCTTCTTGAGCCCCTAGCATCCAGTCAGCGATGAAGCCTGCTAATGCTTGAGACTGAATCGAGGATCTATGCACATAATCAATGCTGAATTCGTTGAGTTCCGCAGCCCACTTTCCAATCCTTCTAGTAGCTTCTCTGTTCCTCATAATATCCTTCAAAGGCTGTGAAGAAGGAACAATTATATGGAATGCTTGAAAGTAATGTCGAAGCTTCCTGAAGGCCATTAAGAAAGCATATAGCACCTTCTCCAATTCTGTATAGTTTTTCTTTGATAAGCTGAGGACTTCGGAGACAAAGTATACTGGGGCTTTCTTTTTAGTTTGTCCTTCAAGCTTCTCCTGGACAAGTGCCGCACTCACTGTAAAGTGTGAAGCTGCCACATACAACAGCAGAGGAGCCCCTGGCGCAGGTGGAGTTAGCGTTGTTAGGTCTATCAAGTATTGCTTCAGCTCTTCGAAGGCTTTCTGCTGAGTTAATCCCCATTGAAAGACTTCGGCTGACTTTAGCACTTCAAAGAATGGTAAATTTCTCTCTGCTGATCTAGATATGAATCGATTCAAAGATGCCAGTCTTCCTGTCAGTTGCTGAGCTCCCTTCTTTGTGCTTGGCGGCTCCATCCGAAGAATAGCTTTGATTTTATTCGGATTAGCCTCGATCCCTTTTGTTGAAACTAAACATCCGAGGAATTTTCACTTCTTTACTCCGAAGACACATTTTTCCGGATTCAACTTCAGGCAAGCTTGCCTAAAGTTAGCAAATGTTTCCTGCAGATCAGCAATGTGATTTTCTTGCTTCGTGCTTTTTACTATGATATCATCAACATATGTTAGCACATTTCTGCCTATCTGAGAATGAAGGACTTTCACTGTCATTCTACTGAAGCTTCCTCCAGCATTCTTGAGCCCCTCAGGCATCCGAAGATAACAATATGTACCACTTGGGGTTATGAAGCTGGTTTTTGGCTCATCTTCCTTCTTCATCCAGATTTGATGGTAGCCTGAATAACAATCTAGTAGACTCATGAGCTCTGATGAAGCTGCTGCATCTACTAGAGAATCTATTCTTGGTAATGGAAACTCATCCTTCGGACAAGCCTTGTTGAGATCAGTAAAATCAATGCACATTCTCCATTTACCATTGGCCTTCTTCACCATAACCGTGTTAGATAGCCATTCTGGGTATTTTACTTCTCTGATGACTCCAGCGCTAAGAAGTCTTTTCACTTCATTCCAAGCACCTTCGGCTTTGTCATCAGACATTTTCCAAAGCCTCTGCTTTCTGGGTCTGAAGGATGGGTTGACGTTGAGCGAGTGTTCAATGACATCCCTGTTGACACCACAGAGATCGTTGGCGGACCATGCGAAAACATCTTTGTTGTTGAACAGAAACCTTGTTAAGTTTTTCTCCTGTTCCTCAGACAATTAAGATCCCAGCAACACCTTCTGCTCTGCTATATCTTCACATAAGAGCATGGGCTTCGGCTGATCGGCCAAAGCAGCCTTCTCCCTTCTGTACTTGTACTGCTCACAAGCTTTGGCTCCATCTATATTATGGATTGCTTTTGAATCTGTCCAGTTTCCTTCAGCCTTTCTGGCAGCTTCCTGACTTCCATGAATAGCAATAGACCCTTGATCCGAAGGTATCTTCATGCAAAGATATGTTGGATGAAGAATTGCTTCAAAAGCATTGAGTGTCCCCTGACCAATGATTGCATTGTAGGGGTACTCCATGTCGACAATGTCAAACACAACTTGCTCAGTCCTTGTCTTGTTGACAAATCCGAAGGTCACTGGCATCGTGATCTTGCCGAGCGCTACAATCTGCCTTCCTCCGAAGCCACAAAGAGGGTGTGTAGCATCATGAATCTTATCCTCTGGCTCTTGCATCTTTCTGAAGGCCTTAGTAAATATAAAGTCCGCTGCACTGCCTGTATCAACCAAAACATTGTGGACCAGAAATCCTTTGATAACATAAGAAATAACCATAGCATCATTGTGAGGGTAATCCTTGAGCTGAAGGTCTTCTTGGGAGAAGGTAATTAGGATGTGTGACCATCTTGACTTGATGAAGGGTCCCTGCACCCCGACATGTTGTACCCTTCTCTGTGCCTCCTTTTGCTTCTTGTTGGCCGGCTCTAAGCATGAACCGCCTGTTATCGGGAGTACCAGCTTTGTTGCCGAAGTAGCTCCAGCTTGGTTGTTGAATGAAGCCATCAGCTCAAAAAGTGGAAGTGAGTTCACCGGAGGTGGGCGCCAATGTTGGGGACTTGTTCTCAAATGCTTCGCCTTGGCAGAAAACAATAATTCCAGCATATTGTGTCAGCGATTACAAGATTGCGTGAACAGTACAGGGGTACTATTCACCTATTTATAGGCACAGGGCGCAGCCTGTGTAAAATTATATTTATGCCCTTTACAATCGACTACAATAATGACACAAAACATCATGGGTCTTTAAGTCATTTCATCTTTAAGTCGGTTCACCCCTTCGTCTTGAGATCTGTCACTGTGCCGAAGCTTTATAGGTGATAGCTTCGGCGCTGCTTCTGAGAGGATCTGCCGAAGGTGTTCTCTTTCTTTAGGATCTTCGGCTACGAAGCATACCCCCAACAACGTGAGTCAACGACATATATCATTCTCAAATCATGTTCGTCAACATTATTAACATATACCATCAATACTTTCGATCAAATAAAATCTCATCGTAGAATTCCATGTTTAACACATGCAATACTTATGAATACTCAATGACAAGGAATAAGATACGAATCAAGCGATAGCAAACCACCACTGCATTTTATTTGCATTCGCCGAGAATTCGGAATGGCACTAGGTACGATCTGGAGCTCCACCACCTATTGTGGGAATTAAACTTAGTACAAACATTCATGTAGCATTTGCTAATAATCAACACTGCTCCTATGCACAATCCCAACACTAACGTGAACAACCACTGCTCCCTACCACCCGCCAACAGCAGCAGCGCTGCTTGTTAATTTTGTATCTTTAAAATTATTACATCAGTGCTATCAAACAAAATATTTGTAAGCATCTACACAAAATACTATACAACTTCGGTATTCGATGGATAATTAAATTTTGTCATCTATAAGTTCTAAAACATCCGAAAATATAACCGATTGAATTTGTTTGAGACAACAGCATAGTTAACTTCAAAGTTCGATATCTCCCAAACCACTCATCCAAAAATTATGAAAATTTGCTGGCAGTAAGTAATTTTATCCCTCTACAAAAGTCTCCATAGTTGAAATAGTCAATTCGGCCATTTATTAGACAAAACCCACCAGTCAACATACCTGCTTGGTTTGCTAGGCAAACAGATACAACCACCGTAAAACAAACATAACTGGAGTTTCAAAATTCATATGAATACACTCTTTATCAGTATGGAAAGCTTATGAAATTATCTACAACTTCTATCACTAACTCAAAGTTTAATTCTATTGATAGAATTGTATAAATCTTAGAAGAATAGATTCTGCACAGAATTATAAGACTGAAAAACCGTTATAATCAAACTTCAATTACTCTCGGATCTAATGTCCGATTGAAGTGTTCTTTGCGGCCATAGAAAGATCTACAAATTATCTATGACTCATAGTTAAACTTTTTATTTTTTGATGCCACTAAGACCACGGAAATTGGCATGAACAGAAACTGTTGAATCTGCCACTCTGTAGGGACTAATTTCGAGATCAGAATCTAATCCCCCATCTAATCCAACCAAGAAAGGCTAATTGCAGGGCCTAAAACTCATCCAAAACAAGGGAAAGCATTCATCAAGTGGAGAAAAGAGAGAGAGAGGAAAGGAAATCCAACCAATTGGAGAGGAACGACGACGATGGGGGACGGTATGCCCTCATCTCCCCTCTCTTCTCTCCCTTGTTCTTCCTCTCTTCTCTTGGGGCAAGGCACAAAAGGGTGATGGATGCTCGGGTTGGGAGGACGTGGCTTCTAGGGTTAGGGAGGTATAAATAGAAGAAAACGTCCACAATCCTAATATCCAATGGCTCAGATCAACCGACACTCGAAAAGACTCATCTGGACTCCAAACAAGGCAAACTAGTAATTGATCGGAATCATCTCGATGAGATCTATACATATATAGCCTTCGATCATCCATAGGACACACCATATTTGGATTATAAACATGGTTTAATTTTTGGGGCATTACACAAGCTTTCCAACCTTCTCATTCAATACTAAAGCAAAAGCATACACTCCAAGACACAATCAAAGCATCAAATCCTCTCCAAGCTCCAAAATCAAATCAAGTGCTTAGTGACTTGAGAGAGGGTGATTTGTGTTTCTTTTGTTGCTCTTGTTGCTTGGTTGCTTTCTTCTTCTCACTCTAATCTTTCTAAGTGCTTTGTAAAGCTAGCAAGAGACACCTAATTGTGTGGTGATCCTTGCGGGGTCTTAGTGACCCGTGTGATTAAGAAGAAGCACTCGACCGGTCTAAGTGACCGATTGAGAAAGGGAAAGGGTTGGAATAGACCCGACCTTTGTGGCCTCCTCAACGGGGAGTAGGTTCTTTGGAACCGAACCTCGAGAAACAAATCACTGTGTTCATTTGTGTTGATCTTCATCACTCGATTTGTTTCTGCCTTCTCTCTCTCTAAAGTTCTCTTACTCATATTGTTTTTGAGTTGGCTCCCAAAGCTATCTGCATTGATTGAGCAACTCATTGCAAGAAGAACTATCTTCCACACTCCAAACTCACATTTATTTATTTCTAACCCTAACCCCGGGCGAAGTGCGTGTTCAAAGTTTATAAATTTCAGGTTTTGCCTATTCACCCCCCACTCTAGGCGAAATTCAATTGGTATCAAAGATCGATGCTTCATTAGAGTTTAACAACTCAAAGTAATGTCGGGAGAACATGCCAAGAGGGAGATGGTCACCGGCAAAAAAGCCTGAAGCCTCGGGAAAGAAGAACGATGAAAGGACTCCATCGAAGGAGGCCGGTGACAAGCACAAGGAGGAATCCACCGGCTCCATCAAGTCTCATAGGAAGGGTGACAAGATGTAGGACCGATAAGGCGACCAGAGGGGGGTGAATGGGAGCCAATCGGATTTTTGTCTCCAAACACTGAAAATTAACACTTTACTTCAATTGAGATGAAGTAAGTGCTCAAACCATAAACACATCAGCGAATGAGTGATCTCATGATTAAAAAATGTTTCTAATGCTCACATGAGACCAGCAAAACAACCGGATCGCAAATCGGACACCAAAAAGTCTAAAATGGTCCAATACAGTATCGTCAACAAGTGTTGTTTTCAGCAGTACGAAATTCTATTCTTGAGTTCAAAACTGAACTAAACGAACTCCGATTGATATGAAATTTTACACACCTCTGAGGAAATACCTTTGCAAGATCTCTCCAAATTTTGAGCTCAATCCGACTTGTGAATCACACGCAGATTTAAAAATACAGGAGAAATTGGGGTTTTGTTGGGGTTTTCTAGAAACGAGTTCAAACTGAGTTTTTCTCAAATCGCGACCAAAATCTGCAACAAATAGGTGTATGCAGTGGTCCGAAGAGTGCAACTCACCACTAATCAATCCCCAAACCAAATCCTCTCAAAGGAATCAAAGTTTTTCACCAACAAAACAAGATCGGAAAAAGGAGAAACCAAGACTATAAAACTTCAGAAATTTCAGCAAGGGTACAAACTGAGATTTGAAGCCAAAGAGCCCTATGGGACGGACCGGCGACCCTTCCTCTGATTAAACTTGAAAATCAAGAACACAGTCGAAGTACAAAATCACCGATGAACCCTCCGCTCTACTGATGTCTACCTAGAGAGAAAACTAGGAGCTCTAGAATGAGTGCTCAAAACAAATGGCACCCAAGGGATACTGAACCAACCAGCCCTCCCCTCTATTTATAGAGGGTTATTCTCATTTTCTAAAGTACCGCTATTTACATAGGGCCTATCCACTCCACCAGGGGCGAAATGGACCAACTCCTAGGTTTTTGATCCGACGGCCACGTCCTTCACAAGGAGTTGTGTCGCCTTGACGCACTCTCCGCGATCACGCCGCGTGCCACCACCGGTTCCCTTCGGAACCACCGCCGCCGAGTTTTGAGGCTCAAACTCAGCAAAACTAGACATCCATAGCGTTGAGTGGTTTTGAGGCCCAAACCACCAAACCTGTTGTGAGCACCGCACCTCGTGCACGTCCTCCACGATCAGACGTGTGTACCGCTAGTCCTCGACCACACCGGCAACACGGTCCACTCCACCACGTCCTCGCACAAGTATGTGTCCTAGGTGTCAGCCACCACGGTTGGTCACCTGGCTGCTCTGATTCATCAGTCAAGACCTAGCACTCGCCCTTCACCGCTCTCGGTCCATCAGCACGAGCCCGCATGACCTTCACTCAGCCATCGACCACCATTCCTGTGCTCCACACCTGCACACCACAAGTCGACCAACATGGTTGCACAAGCATAATCTCACACTCTGGTCAGTTCACTAACTACCCCAGAGTGCTACCCGTTGACAATCACTCATCATCAACCCGAACCACAAGGGACAAGTCAACCTTGTGTTCGCAATCTCCCCCTTGATGAGTGCATTCTCAACACCACCATTTGAGCATATGTAAACAAAAAGAGGAAGAAAAAGAGAAACTCACTCAAATGACCATAAGCCAGATAAAAGCCTGACAAGTCATTTAGAGTAAGCAAAACTTGGTCCCCAAAGAAATGGGCAGCGGCTCAACATGACCAAGCAAGAAAAGGCTAGCCCTCAATAAGAGGCAAAAGCAGGGTTCAACACCACTAGCCAGAAGCCAAAATCTCATCGGAGCACAAAAGGCTTTATCAGAGCATAAAAAACCAATTCAGAGCATAAGATCAGCACAAAAGCTAAAATCAAAGCTAGTTCCTCCAGAAGGAGGCAAACGGCTCAACGCAACTAGCAATAGCTCCAAATAACATATCTAGCCCTCTTTAATGAGAGGAAGCCCGGAAGACAAAATTCTCCCCCTAGATAGAGAAAACGGGAAATCTCAAAATCTCTCCCCCTTGTTGACAAGTGAACTCATAAAGCACAGACAGGGGTAGAAATAAAAACTCCCCCTTGACAAGAGAACCTCCCCTGAGAAAAAAAACATAAATGCAACAAAGAGTATGAATGCATGAGCGTCAGGAGTATACCAGCTAGAGTGTAAAAAATGCTCTAAGTGGTGTTGTACTAAGTGTGCAGCAATAAATGCATGTGCTAGTAGATGCTCAAACTGGGCATATGCACAAGATATGTGAAGTGTAAGTATTTTGATTCAGTTTTAAGCATTTCAAAGAGATGTTCACCACAAAGACAACACTAAGCATATAGTAAGCATGAAATCAACTAAGTGCTAGTCACAAGTGAACAAGGTGAACTACCCCAAACAGTGATCACTCATCATGCTAGAAACATATCTGAAATAGATACCATTTGAAATTTTCAAGATTTATCGGATTTTGCAGCGGATTCCAAATTTCATTGAAAAGCATGTGAGCGCGAGAGGTTGTAAGCATTGTCTTTGTCTGACTTCTCAACCGGGTGTAGCCTATGCAGACAAAGCAATCATAAGCTAAAAACACCAGTTTCGATCGTCCACTACACTGCTCAAGTTCATCCAAAAGTGCAAATGGAAGCAGTCTTGATATAGTGATGTGGTGACAAATACAAACCCATCTCGATCTTTCTAATTATCACATATCTTGATTTTGAATCTTTAGCACGATATGAATAAATCAAGACAAGTGAATGACTCAAGGCATGAGACATAGCCACCTAGCATACTAGTAATAGCAAAAAGGATTTCAACACATCCTACATATCCTAGGTGCCAATCTTAATGGTGAACAATTTTAGATTGAGCAAGTAATAGTCAAGTTCACAATTATGAAAACAACTTAGCTCAACAATATTGTATCAATATGAGCAAAAAGAGCCTAAGCATGCCATAGCATTATCATGTACACAAAGAACATACTACTAGGAACAGAATCACATTCTAGCAGTTATACAAGTGAAGCTCAATATGACATGCAGATATAATACAAAAGAAAGTGAAAGTAGAAAATAAGAAGAAAAGACCAAAAGGGAGCCCTCTAATCAAAAAAGGAAACAAACACCCAGTTCCCCTCGCAAATGAACAAAAGTTTTTTGATCAAGGGGTTTGGTCAAAATGTCTGCAAGCTGGCGAGTGGTATCAATATAGCACAATTCTATGTCGCCTTTCTCATAATGATCATGAAGAAAGTGAAAGAGAACATCAATGTGCTTGGTCCTCGAATGTAGCATAGGATTCTTGGCAACACTTATGGCACTCGTGCTATCACAAAGCAGAGGCACATGATGAAAATCCAAGTCAAAGTCTCGTAAGGTAGCCATCATCCAAAGTAACTGCGAACAACAGGTAGCGGCAGCAATATACTCAACCTCTGTGGTAGACAGGGCAACACGAGACTATTTTTGAGAAGACCATGAAACCAATGAAGTACCCAAAAGCTAACAAGTCCCAGAAGTAGACTTGCGCTCCAAAAGGCAACCCGCAAAATCGACATCAGAATAACCGCACAAGGACAGAACGGACGATGAGGAGTACCACAAACCAAACTCGGGAGTGAAACGTAGGTACCTCATAATCCGTTTCACAACCGTTCTGTGAGATGTGCGTGAGGAAGCCTGGAAACAAGTACACAAACATACTGCGAAGTGTATGTCCGGCCTCGTCACAGTCAAGTACAGAAGAGAGCCAATCATGCTCCTGTACTCCTTTTGGTCCACGTGTTCGCCATCCTCATCAGTGTCAAGTGTCGTCGAGGTGGACATGGGCGTCAAAATAGGCTTGCCCTCGCCCATGTCGAACTTCTTCAGGACGTCCTTTGTATAGTTGCCTTGATGTACAAAGGTCCCGTCTTGAGTCTGCTTGATTTGTGACCTAAGAAAGAAATTCAGCTCACCCATCATGCTCATCTCAAATTCCCTGCTCATAAGATCTGAAAATATAGACACAAGAGCATTAGAAGAACCACCAAAGATGATATCATCCACGTAAATCTGGACTAAAAGGGTGTCATTATTATGCTTGAGGAGAAAAAGTGTTTTGTCCACAGAGCCCATTGTAAAACCCTTAGAAAGTAGAAAAGATTTCAAACGCTCATACCAGGCTCTAGGGGCTTGTTTCAAACCATACAAAGCTTTTTGGAGTTTTAAAACATGGTTTGGAAACTTGGAACTCTCAAAACCAGGGGGCTGCCTAACATATACCTCTTCCTCTATATACCCATTTAAAAAGGCACTTTTGACATCCATTTGAAAAAGCTTAAAACCCTTTGAAGTAGCAAAGGCTAAAAGGATCCTAATGGCCTCTAAACGGGCAACAGGGGCAAAGATCTCCTCATAATCAATTCCCTCTTTTGGCAATACCCTTGGGCAACCAACCTCGCCTTGTTTCTCACTACCAAACCATCCTCACTTTGTTTGTTTTTGAAAACCCATTTTGTATCGATGGGATGGTGAAAGTCACTTAGAGGGGGGTGGATAGGCGGAAACTGAAATTTATAAACTTAAAGCACAACTACAAGCCGGGGTTAGTGTTAGAAATAAATTCGAGTCCAAAAGAGAGGTCGAAAACAAATCACAAGCAAATGAAGTGGATAACACGGTGATTTGTTTTACCGAGGTTCGGTTCTTGCAAACCTAGTCCCCGTTGAGGTGGTCACAAAGACTGGGTCTCTTTCAACCCTTTTCCTCTCTCAAACGGTCACCTAGACCGGGTGAGCTTTCTCCTTAATCAAACGGGTCACTTAGACCCCTCACAAGGACCACCACAACTTGGTGTCTCTTTCTTTGATTACAAGTGAATTGAGAACAAGAAATGAGGAAGAAGAATGCGATCCAAGAACAAGAGCTCAAAGACCACGAGCAAAAACTCTCTCTCTAGTCACTATTTGTTTGGAGTGGATTTGAGACTTGGAGAGGCTTTGATTCTATTGAATTGTGTCTTGTATTGATTGCACTAGCTCTTGTATTGAATGAGATGTCTGAAAAACTTGGATGCTTGGAGTGGTGGTGGTTGGGGGGTATTTATAGCCCCAACCACCAAACCAACCGTTGGGGAAGGCTGCTGTCGATGAGCGCACCGGACAGTCCGGTGCGCTACCGGACACTGTCCGGTGCGTCAGCCACGTCACCCAACCATTAGGTTCTGACGGTTTTGACTGTTGGAGCTCTGACAGCTTGGGCCACCGGACAGTCCGGTGCCGCACCGGACAGGCACTGTTCACTGTCCGGTGCGCCCTCTGGCGCTGCTCTGACGCTGCGCGAACTGTCTGCACACTGTTCACTTTTGCAGGCGACCGTTGGAGTCGACCGTTGCGCTTGGGAGCCGTTGCTCCGCTGGCACACCGAACAGTCTGGTGAATTATAGCGGAGCGCGGCCTCAGAAACCCGAAGGTGAAGAGTTTGAAGTCAATCCACCCTGGTCCACCGGACACTGTCCGGTGCGCCAGACCAGGGTTCACTTCGGTTTCTTTTGCTCCTTTCTTTTGAACCCTAACTTTAATATTTTTATTGGTTTGTGCTAAACCTTTGACACCTGTAGAACATATAATCTAGAGCAAACTAGTTAGTCGAATATTTGTGTTGGGCAATTCGACCACCAAAATATTTATAGGAAAAGGTTTGACCCTATTTCCCTTTCAATCTCCCCCTTTTTGGTGATTGATGCCAACACAAACCAAAGCAAATATATAAGTGCAGAATGAACTACTTTGCATAAGGTAAGTGCAAAGGTTGCTTGAAATTAAACCAATTTATATTTTCATTAGATATGCATGGATTGCTCTCTTACTTTTAACATTTTGGACCACATTTGCACCACTTGTTTTGTTTTTGCAAATTCTTTTGGAAAATCTTTTCAAAGTCCTTTTGCAAATAGTCAAAGGTGTATGAATAAGATTGCAAGAAGCATTTTCAAGATTTGAAATTTTCTCCCCCTGTTTCAAATGCTCTTTCTTTGACTTACACAAAACTCCCCCTGAATGAAATTCTCCTCTTAGTGTTCAAGAGGGTTTTATTAATTGAAAGAAGATCAAATATTTTAGATACCAATTTGAAATATGTCTATTAAAAATTTTCATCATAAGATGCCAATTGAAAACTTCTTTAAAAACTTTGAAATTGGTGGTGGTGTGGTCCTTTTGCTTTGGGCTTAATACTCTCTCCCCCTTTGGCATTAATCATCAAAAACGGAAACATTTGAGAGCCCTATTTACTTTCGCCTCAATGGTATGAGTAATAAGAGTGAAGATTATACCAAAGTGGACAGCGGTGCGGAGTGGCGGCGAGGGGTAAATAATACCGATAGAGTGGAGTGGAAGCCTTGTCTTTGCTGAAGACTCCATTTCCATTTCAATCTATGACTTAGTAGAGATTCACTTGAAAACACATTAGTCATAGGCATAAAAGAGATAGGATCAAAGGTACATAAATGAGCTATGTGTGCAAAGTATCAATCAAAATTCCGAGAATCAAGAATGTTTAGCTCATTCCTAAGTTTGGTAAAGGTTTTCTCATCTAATGGTTTGGTAAAGATATAGGCTAGTTGTTCTTTGGTGCTAACATAAGCAATCTCGATATCCCCCCTTTGTTGGTGATCCCTCAAGAAGTGATACTGAATGGCTATGTGCTTAGTGCGGCTGTGTTTAACGGGATTATCCGCCATGCGGATTGCACTCTCATTATCACATAGGAGAGGGACTTTGCTCAATTTGTAGCCATAGTCCTTAAGGATTTGCCTCATCCAAAGAAATTGCGTGCAATAATGACCTGCGGCAATATACTCGGCTCGCTACTGAGTTTTGTTTCTTTGAAGCCCAAGACACCAGGGATCTCCCTAGAAACTGACAAGTCCCTGAGTGCTCTTCCTATCAATTTTACACCCTGCCCAATCAGCATCTGAATAGCCTATTAAATCAAAAGTGGATCCCTTGGGGTACCAAAGACCAAACTTAGGTGTATAAGCTAAACATCTCAAGATTCTTTTCACGACCCTAAGGTGAACTTCCTTAGGATCGGCTTGGAACCTTGCACACATGCATACGGAAAGCATAATATCCGGTCGAGATGCAAATAAATAGAGTAAAGATCCTATCATCGACCAGTATACCTTTTGATCTACGAATTTGCCTCCCGTGTCAAGGTCGAGATGCCCATTGGTTCCCATGGGCGTCTTGATGGGCTTGGCATCCTTCATTCCAAACTTGGTAAGTATATCTTGAATGGACTTTGTTTGGCTGATGAAGGTGCCCTCTTGGAGTTGCTTTACTTGAAATCCTAAGAAGTACTTCAACTCCCCCATCATAGATGTAACACCCTGATTTTGGGGGTATAAAATTTCTTTCTAATTATCATCATGTGTTACTCTTCCTTTTCTCACTCTAGACCTTCTCTCTCTCTAGATTCATTCTCTCTTTTTTCCTTTTTAATTAGAAATAGCTTAAACAAGTGGAGGTTAATTATTTATTTTTGCCAAAACCTTATGAGTCATGACATGTTGCATCATGCTGAGTTTAAATATTCTTTGAAGTGTTGCACAAGTTTGAATTTATTTGAATTTGAAACCTAGTTTGAGTTTGAATTGAAAACCCTAGAGAAGATAAATAGAAAAGGCTTTAGGAATTCCAGGAAAATAGGAAAAGCTAATTCAGCCCAAGGCAGCCCATTAAGCCCAGCCCGCGCGCGCCCTCTCTGTCTGATAGGCGAGCCCCACCTGTCGGTGCAACCCCGAGCGCCCACTCTCCCTCGCTCTCTCGCTGCCCAGTGGACCCAGCCTGTCGGCGCCAGTTTTCCTTCGCCCGCACGCTCTCCTTCTCTCTTTGTCTCGCGGGCCCGGTTCGCCAGCGCCGAGCCGTTGCCCCAGCGCTTCCCCTTTACTCTCTGCGCCGTGGACCCACCCTGTCAGATCCGCCTTCCTCGCGCCCGCCGTGGACCAGCGCGTGCGCACTCGCGCACGTCGCCGGGTTTCTCGGCCACGACGCCCGCCCACGTGCCCAACTCCCTTTTTAGAGCCCCGCCAGTGCCCCACACTCGTCCCTCGCCTCATTCCGCACACCCTCACCTCTCTCGCGCTCTGCCCTCGCCACCAGCCGCCGCTGGAGACCTGCACCCGTGTTCTCGGCCATCCAGCTCGCCGGACACCGCCCCAAGCCTCCCCGAGCTCCGCCCCGAGGTGAGACACTCGTCCCTGTGCCTAATTTCCCTTATTGCGCCCTGTGTTCATCCAATTTCGCCTTCGTTGGTGCTCGACCGCGACGGTCCGCCGTGCTCGTGCGGTGGCCGGCCGATTTGGCCCAGTTTAGTTCACCAGAGTAGGTCTCTATGTTACCTCTGTCTCTGCTGAAGCCAACCAAGGCTTTAGCGCGCCTTAAGTCCCCTCCCCGTGGCCGGAATGGCTCACCGGAGTTTCTCCGACCCACCCGAGGCCTTCTCACCGCCATTCTCCCCTCTCTGCCCGTGGATTCGTGGCCTCTTCCCCACCATTGAGTTCACCGTGGCACCCTCTACCTCTCTGCCCAACTCCAGTGACCCCGGAGCCACCCTAGCTCGCACCCGCCTCAACGCCGGCGACCTCACCGCCGCGAAGAGGAGCGACGCCGCCCGCAGCCGTCTGTTTCCCCGGTCTGATCCCCTACGTCCGATTCAGATCGAACGGCCCGGACCGCGGGATACCGCTTCACGCACGCACGCCTGACACACCCTAGCCCGCCTGTCAGTGCGATTCGCAGCCTCTCGGACCCCCCTCGGACCCGCTCAGACCCGTTCGAACCCCCTCAGACCCCCCCGTCCGATCTTGATCGAACGGTTCGGACCCCCTCGGATCGTTGTAGCCATCCATTTCCCCTCTGGCTCTGGGCCCGCACGGTCAGCGCGCTCTCTTCCCTCTATCGCTGACACTCCCTGTCCCACTTGTCAGCGCTCGCCCGCCCGCGCGTGTGTCCTCAGCCGCAGATCTAATCTCGGCTGTCGTTTTCTGATCCAACGGTTAGATTACCCTGATACCCCTTCGCGTGGCTATTTTGCTTAAGAAACCCCCTGGTTTTAGGAAATCAACCCGCCGTCCTTGGTTTTCTCGTGCAGATCCCTGTAATATTGCAGATTTAACCCTGGACCTTTAAATAATCACAGAATTAACCCTAATTTCATATTTTGAATTCCCAAAATTGTTTATTTCATAACTTTCGCATATGAACTCCAAATTTAGTGATTCAAATTGCAAAATGTTCATAGAATTATTCTCTGTTTAAATAAAATAGGTTCATTCATTGTCCGCGCACTCTAATTTTTAGGATTGAATATGAACTAATTTAGGTGTATGTTTTATTTATTTAATAAAATAAATAAAAGGAGAACCTTAGAGATTTTAACTTGTTTGAGCTTGTGAGATTAATAATATGCATTACATAAGTTCATCTCTGTTCTAAATTTTAGGTCACCATAAAATAAATTGATCTATGATTTTGTACTTGTAAATAACACTTAGGAGAAACAGTAATCTACTTTCAAATAAAGTTAATGTAGGTTATAGTTTATGTTATACTTTGAATCTATTATCCCTTGTGTAGTATTGTGTCCTTTTAAGATGTGCTCTAATGTTTGTACATATTTGGTGTGATGTTCATTTGTACTTTCCAAATGTATTGAATGCATGCTCGCTCTATTTAGACGTTGAGCAGTCCGAGATTCCTGAGTGTGTTGTTGGAGACCTCTCTGAGCAACAACCTGGTGAAGGCAAGTGTCCTCAGACCTATCATATCCTACTTTACTTTATAATTCACTGTCCCGCATTACTTTATTGAAATCTAAGGATTGACTAGTTTGTATTTCCCTTACCCTTGTTTACCTTTGTGGGTTAATCATGGTTAGCTTATGCAATTGCTTAAACTTAATCAATGAACATGATGTGATCTTTTATAATACGATGATGTTATCCCGATGGGGTTCTTATGATTCTTTAGGGGACTTAGGCTCTTTCCTGAGTGTCTCTCTGTAAGGACCTGTTTGGGGAGTGACAACCCGGGATAACAGTGCAACCATGAGGGTGGAATGGGACGCCCTTAGCTAATTAATTAGAGGAACTAGAGGAGTAGTTGGCTTCGCCATAGGGCCGTCAATGGGGTCTGGGCACAGTACTTGCTCTATCGAGGTTGGTTGCAGAGGTTCTTTGATTTGGTTTTTGTCAGTCACCCTTCCTTTGGGGAGATGTACTGTGTTTATCAAACTGGAGAAACCTACCAGGTGGCTATGACCTCTGGGAAATCTTTGTGAAGGCTACGTAGTGAGACCCTGCTAGGTCACCTTGGTAGTGATCAATGGGGATGCTA
This sequence comes from Zea luxurians, assembly GCA_029449295.1. Classification (NCBI taxonomy): domain Eukaryota; kingdom Viridiplantae; phylum Streptophyta; class Magnoliopsida; order Poales; family Poaceae; genus Zea; species Zea luxurians. The sequence goes on from JAOPSE010000377.1 coordinate 680,833, forward strand.
GAACCCCGGGTAGAATGGGAATCACGGCTTGTGGGTAAAGTGTGCGACCTCTGCAGAGTGTTAAAAACTGGTATATCAGTCGTGCTCACGGTTATGAGCAGCCTTGGGATCCTCTTCAATTAGAAGAACAATGGTTACTTTTATGATGATGGTTAACAATGGTGATTATAATTTTGATCTCTGGTATTTCCACTTGGAGGGAGTGCCTCTAGGTAATAATTGGGTTATTACCAAAATTTGGCTCTACTTATAATAATAAAACTTGACCAACTAAAAGCAACTGGTTAACCTTAACTCCACATACAGCTAGTCCACTTTAGCCAAATGGGACATTTGCTGAGTACGTTAAATGTACTCACCCTTGCTTTACAAACCACCCCACTCCCCGTTGTTCTCAGTGCTCAGGAGGTGAAGCTGGCAACATGGATGACTTCGAGGAGTCCCAGGAATATGACGAGTTCTAGTTCTTTCTTAGTGGCAAACCCCCAGTCAGCTGCCTATGTAGGCTTAGCATCTACGTTTCTTATTTCCGCACTTTGATATTATTGCTGAACACTATGTTTATGTAATAGACTCTGTGGATGTCTCAGACATCTTGATGTAACTAAGTACCTTTCCGCAATTTAATCCAAGCATTGTGTGATGATGTCCAATTATGTAATCGCTGTGTACGTGAGTTCTGATCCTAGCACATACATGGTTCGCATTCGGTTTACCTTCCAAAACCGGGTGTGACATAAGTGGTATCAAAGCCTTGCTGACTGTAGGCCCGCTAACCTAGACTAGAATGGTCGCCCTAAGGACTATAGACCTCTACTCTTACCTTGACCTTAGAGTTCTTTCAAAAGTTAGTCATCTTGACCAACTCTATGTTATCTACTTATCTCAAAAAGTTTGTCTCACTTTCCTTTCTGTTTACTTTATGGTCTCAGTTCTAATCTTACTCTTGTGCTTACGATGTCTTCTGTAGATGGCATGTATCAGCTGCACTGCACGTAAGTCTGTGATCCCCTTTTTGCCTTCTCGACTGGCGGAGCGTCCCCTGCGTCGCACGGTGTCAGGTCAGTCCAGCCAATTGAATAGACTGCATTGTCGCCTGCACGAGGAGCAGGTGCACCGACGCCAGGAGCAGGAGCAGGACCAGGAGCAGCAGCACTCTTCCCCCTTGCCTCAGCAAGAGGTGGAGTCTGAGAGGCCTCCTTCCCCTACACCTCAACCAGAGATGCCCCTGCACCACCTCAGGGCATCCCGGATGCTGGAGGAGACCCTGACGGATACGGAGACGACGACGACGCTGGTGGCAGTTCGAGCCACGGCATGGAGCTCTCGGAGGAGCCGGAGCCGGATGGATGGATCGCTAGACCCATCACTCATGATGCCACTCGCGGGTGTCACTTCCACGACGCTCTCGATACCCTGCTGTGTCGGGCCTTCGACCGACACACTTGGTCTATCGAGTACCATTGTGTAGTCTACCAGCATCGTCGTGGGCTATACCCAGACCAGTGGGAGGCTACTTGCTTGGTGCGCCGTCCGAACGATGATCTCCGGGGTGCAGAGGCCTTCTCAGAGCACTATTCTATCACTAAGAGGGATACTGCCGAGGCAGCCATGCAGGATGCAGCACGACGGCACTTTGTCAGTATTGCTCATTGTTCAGTGGGGTAGCTGATGACCTTGACCTGAAGTACTACCCTCCCGTTCGACCGGTAGTGCTGGAGGTGTGATTGTCTCGCCAGTTGGTGAGGGCAATCCCAGGCTGAGCAGCATGGTCAACTTGGTCGCCATGCTCAATACAGAGTTGGACCACGCCCTTGACGAGTTGGGCAAGGTTCAGGCGGAGGTTGCGGAATTGCATGTTGAATGCGTGGCACGCCACTATCTGGATGGTGATTCTACCGCCCCTGTAGGGATTCAACACCCTTACCATTCACCGCCCCATGGTCGCTTCGACTATGGTACCCCAGACTACAGAACCCGGATATATTTGGATCCATAGATCGACAGAGTCGAAGTCTGTAATAATTCTTACTTCAGTGTCTTAGTCTAGTCAGTCTTAGTTAGAGTTAGTTTGGTTATCTTTTGTTGGATGCTTGTCTGATGAACATGTAATGAAGTTGAATCTTTGAAAAGATTGTCACCAAGGTGTGGGTATCCCCTGTAACTTGGTGTAGTTATTAATAAAAGTCAGTTATTTAGTTGGGTAATCCATTTACTTCCACTTTCCTCTTTATCTGAGAAGCTGTCAGTGAAGATGGTCAATTGTTCGGTTCTATGAAGATTCTCTATACATCTTTTCTTATGCTGAAAGACTGCAGAGTCAGATCTGATATGTGTGTGATTCCTACAGATGTCTGAGAACAGGCGCAGAGGTTCAAGGCATGCTCAGCCAGAGCAGCAGGCACCTCAAGAGGAGGCAGCTCCGCAGCAGCATTTGCCACCGCCACCCCCAATGACTATTGAGCAGATGTTCTTGATGCAGACCTAGGCAGTTCAGGCAATTGGTCAGACCTTGGCAGCGATGCAGCAAGCTCAGCAGCAGCCACCACCACCTCAACCTCCAATGCAAGTCCAGATGCCTCAAGTGCCCAAGGACAAGCGGGCCGAATTCATGAGGGGCCATCCCCTAGTGTTTGCCCACTCTGTAGACCCCATGGACATGGAAGATTGGCTGCGTACCGTGGTGCGTGAGTTGCACACTGCCCAGTGCAACGACCATGAGAAGGTGTTGTATGGTCCCCGACAGCTGAGGGGAGCAGCACAGTCTTGGTGGGAGTCCTACTTCGCCACCCATGCCAACCCTAAAGCCATTACTTGGGAGGAGTTCAGGGACAACTTCCGTCGCTACCATGTGCCCAAGGGACTGATGATAGTGAGGAAGGAGGAGTTTCTCGCCCTGAAGCAAGGTCCCTTGTCTATCAGTGAGTACAGGGATAAGTTTCTGCAGCTGTCGCGTTACGCACTAGAAGACGTCAACACAGATGCCAAGCGGCAGTACTGCTTTCTGAGAGGATTGGTTGATCCCCTCCATTATTAGTTGATGAACCACACTTTCCCCACCTTCCATCATTTGATAGACAGAGCAATCATGATTGAAAGGAAGCGTCGGGAGATGGAGGATAGGAAGCGCAAGATTGGTGGACCTCAGGCCAGGAGTAGTAGTCGTCCCCGCTACTCAGGCAACCCACCTCAGCAATTCAAGCAAGGTCAACAGCACCAGCACCAGCATCATCGTCAGAACCAGCAACAGCAGTACCAGAGGCAGTTTCCTCAGCAGCAGCACCGTCAGAGCAACCAGCAAGGAGGAAATCAATACCAGCGTCAGAACAACCAGGCAGCTCGTCTTCCTGTCCTAGCAACCAACCAGGATGGCCAAGCAGCCCCAGCACAAGTATGAGGTCATGCATGCTTCTACTGTGGAGAACAAAATCACTGGGCGAAGAATTGTCCAAAGAAAGCAGCCAAGCAACCGCCAGCAGTCAATGCCCCAGCAAGACAAGGAGCACCACAGCAAGCGCCAAGAGTCCGTGGTCAGGCCTACAACCGTGGAAAGGTGAACCACCTGGAGGCCGAAGCAATCCAGGATGCTCAGGACGTGCCAGTAGGTATGTTTCTAGTCGAATCCTATCTAGCAAAAGTACTATTTGATACTGGTGCCACACATTCTTTTGTTTCTTCATCTTGGGTAGAATCACATAACATCCCCATAGAACCAATGACCCCACCTTTGAGAGTTAATTCAGTTGGGGGAAAAGTTCAGTCCGATAGGATTTGTCCGAATCTAAGGATTGAAATAAGGGGGATAGCCTTCCCCGCTAGCCTAGTAGTCATGGGAACTCAAGGGTTAGATGTCATCCTAGCGATGAATTGGCTACACAGAAACCAAGCCACTATCAGTTGTGACAAGAGGACAGTTAAGTTGGTGTCCCCATCAGGAAAGGAAGTAGTAACCAAGCTGTACTTACCTGAACTAGAAGAAGGAGCTTATCACCATTTATCAGTAGATGGTAAGGAGTCCAATCCGATTGAAACAATTAGGATTGTGTCAGAATTCCCGAATGTATTCCCCAAGGAGTTACCAGGTATGCCACCTGAAAGGAAAGTTGAATTTGCCATAGAGCTTATACCAGGCACCGCTCCTATTTCCAAGAGAGCTTATCGAGTGTCTGGACCAGAGTTGGTGGAACTCAAGAAGCAAATTGATGAGTTGTTAGAGAACGGCTACATCAGACCAAGTACCTCACCTTGGGTAGCCCCAGTGTTATTTGTGGAGAAGAAGGATGGCACGAAGAGGATGTGCATCGATTACAGAGCTTCGAATGAAGTCACTGTCAAGAACAAGTACCCCCTACCTCGAATTGAAGACTTATTTGATCAGTTGAGAGGAGCCAGTGTGTTCTCAAAGATATATCTGAGGTCAGGTTACCATCAGCTCAGAATCTGACCTGCAGATATAACGAAGACAACATTCATCACCAAGTATGGGCTATATGAGTTCTGATGTCATTCGGATTGACGAATGCGCCAGCTTACTTCATGTACCTGATGAACAGTGTGTTCATGGACTACCTCGACAAGTTCATAGTGGTGTTCATTGATGATATTCTTGTATATTCCTAGAATGAGCAAGAGCATGAGGAACATTTAAGGAAAGTACTTCAGAGGCTACGAGATTGCCAGCTGTATGCCAAGCTTAGCAAGTGTGAGTTCTGGATCAGCAAAGTTCTATTCTTGGGTCATATTATAAACCGAGATGGACTTGCTGTGGATCCAAAGAAGGTAGCAGCGATTCTGGACTGGAAAGCACCAAAAGATGTCCGAGGAATCAAGAGTTTCATTGGAATGGCCGGTTATTATCGGTGTTTTATTGAAGGTTTCTCCAAGATTGCCAGACCAATGACAGCCTTTCTAGCAAAGAAGGTTGAGTTCAGGTGGACCTCAGTGTGCCAAGAATCAATTGAAATGTTGGAGTAGAAGTTGACAATGGTGCCAGTGCTGATTTTGTCAGATGTTCACAAGCCATTCTCAGTGTATTGTGATGCTTCTTACACCGGACTGGGATGTGTGTTGATGCAGGAAGGGAGAGTAGTGGCATACTCATCCCGACAGTTGAAGATTCATGAGAACTACCCTACTCATGATTTGGAGCTAGCAGCAGTGGTTCATGCATTGAAGACCTGGAGGCATTATCTTTATGGGCAGAAGTGTGATATCTACATGGACCACAAGAGCCTCAAGTACATATTCACTCAGTCAGAGTTAAACATGAGGCAGCGAAGATGGCCAGACTGAGAGAACTAACCAGATTCTTGAAGATATGTTGAGAGCTTGTGCTTTGCAAGACCAGTTAGGATGGGACAAGAGGCTACCGTACGTAGAATTCTCTTATAACAACAGTTACCAAGCCAGTCTGAAGATGTCACCATTTGAAGCGCTCTATGGGAGGAATTGCAGAACTCCATTGCATTGGGATCAACCTGGTGAAAGACAGGTGTTCGGCCCAGATATTTTGCTTGAAGCCGAAGAGAACATCAGAATGGTTCGAGAGAATTTAAAAGCAGCGCAGTCCAGACAGCGAAGCTATGCTGACACCAGATGAAGGGAACTCAGTTTTGAAGTAGGAGACTATGTCTACTTAAAGGTGTCACCCATCAGAGGAACCAAAAGGTTTGGAGTCAAAGGCAAGCTAGCACCCCGATATATCAGCCCGTATCAGATTCAGGCAAGACGTGGAGAAGTGGCTTATCAACTCAGCTTACCAGAGAATCTGTCAGCTGTGCATGATGTGTTCCATGTGTCTCAGTTGAAGATATGCTTGAGAGTGTCAGAAGAGCAGTTGCCAGCAGAAGATCTTGAAGTTCAAGAAGATCTGACTTATATTGAGAAGCCAACTCAAATTCTGGAGACAGCAGATCGGGTCACTCGGAGAAGTACCATCAGGATGTGCAAAGTCAAGTGGGGTCACCACTCAGAAGAAGAAGCAACCTGGGAAAAAGAAGATGATTTGAAAGCCAAGTACCCTGAGCTCTTTTCTAGCTAGCCCTGAATCTCGAGGGCGAGATTATTTTAAGGGGCATAGGTCTGTAACACCCTGATTTTGGGGGTATAAAATTTCTTTCTAATTATCACCCAAAATCATGTGTTACTCTTCCTTTTCTCACTCAAGACCTTCTCTCTCTAGATTCATTCTCTCTTTTTCCTTTTTAATTACAAATAGCTTAAACTAGTGGATGTTATTATTTATTTTTGCCAAAACCTTATGAGTCATGACATGTTGCATCATGCTGAGTTTAAATATTCTTTGAAGTGTTGCACAAGTTTGAATTTATTTGAATTTGAAACCTAGTTTGAATTGAAAACCCTAGAGAAAATAAATAGAAAAGGCTTTAGGAATTCCAGGAAAATAGGAAAAGCTATTTCGGCCCAATGCAGCCCATTAAGCCCAGCCCGCGCGCGCCCACGCGCCCTCTCTACCTGACAGGCGAGCCCCACTTGTCGGCGCAACCCCGTGTGCCCACTCTCCCTCGCTCTCTAGCTGCCCAGTGGACCCAGCCTGTCGGCGCCAGTTTTCCTTCGCCCGCGCTCTCTCCTTCTCTCTCTGTCTCGCGGGCCCGGTTCGCCAGCGCCGAGCCGTTGCCCCCACGCGTCCCCTTTACTCTCTCTACGCCATGGACAAGCGCGTGCGCACTCATGCACGTCGCTGGGTTTCTCGGCCATGACGCCCGCCCATGCGCCCAACTCCCTTTTTAGAGCCTCGCTAGTGCCCCGCACTCGCCCCTCGCCTCATTTCGCACACCCTCACCCTCGCTCGCGCTCTGCCCTCGCCGCCAGCCACCGCCGGAGACCCGCACCCGTGTTCCCGGCCATCCAGCTTGCCGGAGACCGCCCCAAGCCTCACAGAGCTGCGCCCTGAGGTGAGACACTCGTTCTTGTGCCCAATTTCCCTTATTGCGCCCTGTGTTCGTCCAATTTCGACTTCGTCGGTGCTCGACCGCGGCGGTCCACCGTGCTCGCACGGTGGCCGACCAATTTGGCCCAGTTTAGTTCACCGGAGTAGGTCTCTGTGTCACCCCTGTCTCTGCTGAAGCCAGCCAAGGCCTTAGCGTGCCTTAAGTCCCCTCCCCATGGCCGGAATGGCTCACCGGAGTTTCTCCGACCCGCCCGAGGCCTTCTCACCGCCATTCTCCCCTCTCAGCCCTGTGGATTCGTGGCCTCTTCCCCGCCATTGAGTTCGCCGTGGCACCCTCTACCTCTCTGCCCAACTCCGGCGACCCCAGAGCCACCCTAGCTCGTGCCCGCCTCAACGCCGGCGACCTCACCGCTGCGGAGAGGAGCGGTGTCGCCCGCAGACGTCAGTTTCCTCAGTCTGATCCCCTCCATCTGATTCAGATCGAACGCCCCAGACCGCGAGATACCGCTTCGCGCACGCGCGCCTAACACACTCTGGCCCGCCTGTCAGTGCCATTCGTAGCCGCTCGGACCCCTCTCGGACACACTCAGACCCGTTCGGACCCCCTCGGACCCCCTCGGACCCGCCCCACGTCCGATCTTGATCGAACGGTTCGGACCCCCTCGGACCCCTGTAGCCATCCATTTCCCCTCTAGCGCTAGGCCCGCACGGTCAGCGCGCTCTCTCCCCCTCTGTCGCTGACACTCCCTGTCCCGCTTGTCAGCGCTCGCCCGCCCACGCGCGCGCGCCCTCGGCCGCAGATCTAATCTCGGCTGTCGGTTTCTGATCCAATGGTTAGATTACCCCGATACCCCTTCGCGTGGCTGTTTTGCTTAAGAAACCCCGTGGTTTTAGGAAATCAACCCGCCGTCCCTGGTTTTCGCGCGCAGACCCCTGTAATCTTGCAGATTTAGCCCTGGACTTTTAAATAATCACAAAATGAACCCTAATTTCATATTTTGAATTCCCAAACTTGTTTATTTCATAACTTTTGCATATGAACTCCAAATTTAGTGATTCAAATTGCAAAATGTTCATAGAATTATTCTCTGTTTAAATAAAATAGGTTCACTCACTATCTGAGCACTCTAATGTTTAGGATTGAATATGAACTAATGTAGGTGTATGTTTTATTTATTTAATAAAATAAATAAAAGGAGAACCTTAGAGATTTTAACTTGTTTGAGCTTGTGATATTAATAATATGCATTACATAAGTTCATCTCTGTTCTAAATCTTAGGTCACCATAAAATAAATTGATCTATGATTTTGTACTTGTAAATAACACTTAGGAGAAACAGTAATCTACTTTCAAATAAAGTTAATGTAGGTTATAGTTTTTCTTATACTTTGAACCTATTATCCCTTGTGTAGTATTGTGTCCTTTTAAGATGTGTTCTAATGTTTGTACATGTTCGGTGTGATGTTCATTTGTACTTTCCAAATGTATTGAATGCATGCTCGCTCTATTTAGACATCGAGCAGTCCGAGATTCCTGAGTGTGTTGTTGGAGACCTCCCTGAGCAACAACCTGATGAAGGCAAGTGTCCTCAGACCTATCATGTCCTACTTTACTTTATAATTCACTGTCCCGCATTACTTTATTGAAACCTAAGGATTGACTAGTTTGTATTTCCCTTACCCTTGTTTACCATTGTGGGTTAATCATGGTTAGCTTATGCTATTGCTTAAACTTTATCAATGAACATGATGTGATCTTTTATGATACGATGATGTTATCCCGATGGGGTTCTTATGATTCTTTAGGGGACTCAGGCTCTTTCCTGAGTGCCTCTCCGTAAGGACCTGTTTGGGGAGTGACAACCCGGGATAACAGTGCAACCATGAGGGTGGAATGGGACGCCCTTAGCTGATTAATTAGAGGAACCAGAGGAGTAGTTGGCTTCGCCATAGGGCCGTCAATGGGGTCCGGGCATAGTACTTGCTCTACCGAGGTTGGTTGCAGAGGTTCTTCGATTTGGTTTTTGTCAGTCACCCTTCCTTTGGGGAGATGTACTATGTTTATCAGACTGGAGAAACCTAACAGGCGGCTATGACCTCTGGGAAATCTTTGTAAAGGCTACGTAGTGAGACCCTGCTAGGTCACCTTGGTAGTGATCAATGGGGAGGCTAGAACCCCGGGCAGAATGGGAATCACGGCTTGTGGGTAAAGTGTGTGACCTCCACAGAGTGTTAGAAACTGGTATTTCAGGCGTGCTCACGGTTATGAGCAGCCTTGGGATCCTCTTCGATTAGAAGAACAATGGTTACTTTTATGATGATGGTTAACAGTGGTGATTATAATTCTGATCTCTGGTATTTCCTCTTGGAGGGAGTGCCTCTGGGTAATAACTGGGTTATTACTAAAATTTGGCTCTACTTATAATAATAAAACTTGACCAACTAAAAGCAACTGCTTAACCTTAACTCCACATACAGCTAGTCCACTTTAGCCAAACGGGACATTTGTTGAGTACGTTGAAGTGTACTCACCCTTGATTTACAAACCACCCCACCCCAGGTTGTCCCCACTGTTCTCAGTGCTCAGGAGGTGAAGCTGGCAACATGGATGACTTCGAGGAGTTCCAGGAATATGACGAGTTCTAGTTCTTTCTTAGTGGCAAACCCCCAATCAGCTGCCTGTGTAGGCTTAGCATCTACGTTTCTTATTTCCGCACTTTGATATTATTGTTGAACACTATGTTTATATAATAGACTCTGTGGATGTCTCAGACATCTTGATGTAACTAAGTACCTTTTCGCTATTTAATCCAAGCATTGTGTTATGATGTCCAATTATGTAATCGCTGTGTACGTGAATTCTGATCCTGGCACGTACATGGTTCGCATTCGGTTTACCTTCCAAAACCGGGTGTGACAATAGACATCTCGAATTTTTGAATCATTATCCTACTAAACTCTTCACAAGTAGATTTGTTAGTAGACCCAAATATAATGTCATCAACATAAATTTGGCATACAAACAAATCATTTGCAATAGTTTTAGTAAAGAGAGTAGGATCGGCTTTTCCGACTTTGAAGCCATTAATGATAAGGAAATCTCTTAGGCATTCATACCATGCTCTTGGGGCTTGCTTGAGCCCATAAAGCGCCTTTGAGAGTTTATAGACATGGTTAGGATACTCACTGTCTTCAAAGCCGGGAGGTTGCTCAACATAGAACTCTTCCTTGATTGGTCCATTGAGGAAGGCACTTTTCATGTCCATTTGGTAAAGCTTAAAGCCATGGTAAGTAGCATAGGCAAGTAATATGCGAATTGATTCAAGCCTAGCTATGGGTGCATAGGTTTCACTGAAATCCAAACCTTCGACTTGTGAATATCCCTTGTCCACAAGTCGGGCTTTGTTCCTTGTCACCACACCATGCTCATCTTGCTTGTTGCGGAATATCCACTTGGTTCCTACAACATTTTGGTTAGGACGTGGAACAAGATGTCATACCTCATTCCTCATGAAGTTGTTGAGCTCCTCTTGCATTGCCAACACCCAATCTGAATCCCTTAATGCATCTTCCACCCTGTATGGCTCAATAGAAGACACAAAAGAGTAATGTTCACAAAAATGAGCGACACGAGATCGAGTGGTTACCCCCTTATGAATATCGCCAAGGATGGAGTTCACAGGGTGATCTCTTTGAATCACTTGATGGACTCTTGGGTGAGGCAGTCTTTGACCCTGAATTTCTTGATCATCTTCCTTGTCTTGATCAACTTCATCTCCCCCTTGATCATTGTCCTCCTCTTGAGAGGCTCATCTTCTTGATCTTCATCTTCATCATTTTGAGCTTGATCCTCATCTTGTGTTGGTGGAGATGCTTGATTAGAAGATGACGGTTGATCTTGAGCTTGTCTGGGCTCTTCGGATTCCTTAGGACACACATCCCCAATGGACATGTTCCTTAGTGCGATGCATGGAGCCTCTTCATCATCTAGCTCATCAAGATCAACTTGCTCCACTTGGGAGCCATTAGTCTCATCAAACACAATGTCACAAGAAACCTCAACTAATCCAGTGGATTTGTTGAAGACTCTATATGCCCTTGTGTTTGAGTCATAACCAAGTAAAAAGCCTTCTACAGCCTTAGGAGCAAATTTAGATTTTCTACCTCTTTTAACAATAATAAAGCATTTGCTACCAAAGACTCTAAAATATGAAACATTGGGCTTTTTACCGTTGAGGAGTTCGTATGATGTCTTCTTGAGGATTCGGTGAAGGTAGACCCGGTTGATGGAGTAGCAGGCGGTGTTAATCACCTCAGCCCAAAACCGGTTCGGAGTCTTGTATTCATCAAGCATGGTCCTCGCCATGTCCAGTAGAGTTCTGTTCTTCCTCTCCACTACACCATTATGTTGAGGTGTGTAGGGAGAAGAGAACTCATGCTTGATGCCCTCCTCCTCAAGAAAGCCTTCTATTTGAGAATTCTTGAACTCCGTCCCGTTATCGCTTCTTATCTTCTTGATCCTTAATCCGAACTCGTTTTGAGCCCGTCTCAAGAATCCATTTAAAGTCTCTTGGGTTTGAGATTTATCCTGCAAAAAGAATACCCAAGTGAAGCGAGAATAATCATCCATAATTACAAGACAATACTTACTCCTGCCGATGCTTATGTAAGCGATCGGGCCGAATAAATCCATGTGGAGTAGCTCAAGCGGCCTGTCAGTCGTCATGATGTTCTTGTGTGGATGGTGTGTACCAACTTGCTTCCCTGCTTGACATGCGCTACAAACTCTGTCTTTCTCAAAATGAACATTGGTTAGTCCCAAAATGTGTTCTCCCTTTAGAAGTTTGTGAAGATTCTTCATCCCAACATGGGCTAGTTGGCGATGCCAGAGCCAACCCATATTAGTCTTAGCAATTAAGCAAGTATCGAGTTCAGCTCTATTAAAATCAACTAAGTATATTTGACCCTCTAATACTCCCTTAAATGCTACTGAATCATCACTTCTTCTAACGACAGTAACACCTATATCCGTAAAAAGACAGTTGTAACCCATTTGGCATAATTGAGAAACTGAAAGCAAGTTATAATCTAAAGAATCTACAAGAAAAACATTGGAAATGGAATGGTCAGGAGATATAGCAATTTTACCAAGTCCTTTGACCAAACCTTGATTTCTATCCCCAAATGTGATAGCTCTTTGGGGATCATCGTTTTTCTCGTAGGAGGAGAACATCCTTTTCTCCCTTGTCTTGTGGTTTGTGCATCCGCTATCAATGATCCAACTTGAGCCCCCGGATGCATAAACCTACAAAACAAGTTTAGGCCTTGTTCTTAGGTACCCAAACGGTCTTGGGTCCTTTCACATTAGAAACAAGCACCTTGGGTACCCAAACACAAGTCTTGGAGCCCTTGTGTTTGCCCCCAACATATTTGGCAACTACTTTGCCGGATTTGTTAGTCAAAACATAAGAAGCATCAAAAGACTTGAATGAAACATTGGGTTCATTTGATGCAACAAGAGATTTCTTTTTAGGCATTTTGACATGGGTAGAATGCCTAGAACTAGATGTCTCATTCTTATATATAAAAGCATGATGAGAACCAGAATGAGACTTCCTAGAATGAATTCTCCTAATTTTATGCTCAGGATAACCAGCAGGATATAAAATGTAACCTTCGTTATCCTGTGCCATGGGATCCTTGCCCTTAACAAAATTGGACAATCTCTTAGGGGCATTAAGATTGACATTGTCTCCCTGTTGGAAGCCAATGCCATCCTTAATGCTAGGGCGTCTCCCATTATAGAGCATGCTTCTAGCAAATTTAAATTTTTCATTCTCTATCTCATGCTCATTAATTTTAGCAGTTAGTTGAGCTATGTGATCATTTTGTTCTTTAATTAAAGCTAGGTGATCATGAATAGCATCAACATTAATATCTCTACATCTCATGCAAATAGAAACATGATCAACAGTGGATGTAGAGGGTTTGCAACATTTTAATTAATTTATCTTAGATTTTAGCATGGCATTTTCATCTTTAAGACAGGAAATTAAAGTATTGCAAACATTTAAATCCTTAGCCTTAGAAATTAATTTTTCATTCTCAATCTTAAGGCTAGAAATTGATTCATTGAATTTGTCAATCTTAGCAATTAAACTAGCATTATCATTTTTAAGATTAGCAATTGAATCAGCACAGACATTTCTCTTTCAACCTTAGCGATCAAATTAGCATTTTCAATTCTAAGGTTGGAGATAGTATCATGGCAAATGCTAAGTTCACTAGTTAATTTTTCACATTTCTCTATTTCATAAGCATAAGCATTTTTAACTTTAACATGCTTTTTGTTTTCCTTAATAAGGAATTCCTCTTGGCTATCCAAGAGTTCATCCTTCTCATGAATGGCACCTATCAATTCATTCAATTTTTCTTTTTGTTGCATGTTTAAGTTGGCAAAAAGAGCAAGCAAATCATCTTCATCATCACTAGAGCTACCCTCATCACTAGATGTTGTATATTTAGTGGAGGCTCTAGATTTTAGCTTCTTCTTTTTGCCACCCTTTGCCATGAGACACTTGTGGCCGACATTGGGGAAAAGGAGACCTTTGGTGACGGCAATGTTGGTGGCGTCCTCGTCGGAGGAGGAGTCGGTGGTGCTTTCGTCGGAATCCCATTCCCGACACACATGGGCATCGCCGCCTTCTTCTTGTAGTATCTCTTCTTTTCCTTCCTCTTTCCCTTCTTGTCGTCGCCCCTGTCACTATCACTAGATAATGGACATTTAGCAATAAAATGACCGGGCTTACCACATTTGTAGCACACTTTCTTGGAGCAGGGTTTGTAATCCTTCCCCCTCCTTTGCTTGAGGATTTGGCAGAAGCTCTTGATGATGAGCGCCATTTCCTCGTTGTTAAGCTTGGAGGCATCGATGGGGAGCCTACTTGATGTAGACTCTTCTTTCTTCTCCTTTGTCGCCTTAAATGCGACGGGTTGCACCTCTGGTGTGGAGGTGCCGCCTTGCTCAACAATTTGTTTGGATCCTTTGATCATCAACTCAAAGCTCACAAACTTTCCTATACCTCCTCGGGAGACATTAGCTTATATCTAGGATCACCACGAATTAATTGAACTTGTGTAGGATTACGAAAAACAAGTGATCTTAGAATAACCATGACCATTTCATGGTCATCCCATTTGGTGCTCCCGAGGTTGCGCACTTTGTTGACCAAGGTCTTGAGCCGGTTGTACATTGCTTGTGGCTCCTCTCCTTGGTTGAGGATGAATCGGCCGAGCTCCCCCTCGATCATCTCCCGCTTGGTGATCTTAGTCACCTCATCCCCTTCATGCGCGGTCTTTAGCACATCCCAAATCTCCTTGGCACTTTTTAGCCCTTGCACCTTGTTATACTCCTCTCGACATATATAGTGGTGGCTTGGGAGTCAAAGTGTCGGATTTGGGCGACCTCGACCGAGTCATAACCTTCATCCCCCATGGATGATACCTGCGCTCCAAACTCAACAATGTTCTAAATGCTAGCGTGGAGTGAGGTTAGATGGTGCCTCATTTTATCACTCCACATACAATAATCTTCACCGTAAAAAACCGGTGGTTTGCCTAATGGGACGGAAAGTAAAGGAGTGCGTTTAGAAATGCGGGGATAGCGTAGGGGAATCTTACTAAACTTCTTGCGCTCATGGCGCTTAGAAGTGACAGACGGAGCATCGGAGCCGGAGGTGGAGGGTGATGAAGAATTGGTCTCGTAGTAGACCACTTTCTTCATCTTCTTCTTCTTGTCGCCACTCCGATGCGACTTGACGCGGGGAGGTGATTCCTCCCTTCCTTTGGCGCCGGACTCCTTTGATGGAGCCTTCCCGTGGCTTGTGGCCCTTTCCATCTCCCTCTTGGCGGATCCTCCCGACATCACTTCGATTTGTTAAACTCTAATGAATTACCGGGCTCTGATACCAATTGAAAGTCGCCTAGAGGGGGGTGGATAGGCGGAAACTGAAATTTATAAACTTAAAGCACAACTACAAGTCGGGGTTAGTGTTAGAAATAAATTCGAGTCCAAAAGAGAGGGCGAAAACAAATCACAAGCAAATGAAGCGGATGACACGGTGATTTGTTTTACCGAGGTTCGGTTCTTGCAAACCTAGTCCCCGTTGAGGTGGTCACAAAGACCGGGTCTCTTTCAACCCTTTCCCTCTCTCAAACGGTCACCTAGACCGAGTGAGCTTTCTCCTTAATCAAACGGGTCACTTAGGCCCCTCACAAGGACCACCACAACTTGGTGTCTCTTGCTTTGATTACAAGTGAATTGAGAACAAGAAATGAGGAAGAAGAAAGCGATCCAAGAATAAGAGCTCAAAGAACACGAGCAAAAACTCTCTCTCTAGTCACTATTTGGTTGGAGTGGATTTGGGACTCGGAGAGGCTTTGATTCTATTGAATTGTGTCTTATATTGATTGCACTAGCTCTTGTATTGAATGAGATGTCTGAAAAACTTGGATGCCTGGAGTGGTGGTGGTTGGGGGTATTTATAGCCCCAACCACCAAACCAACCGTTGGGGAAGGCTGCTGTCGATGGGCGCACCGAACAGTCCGGTGCGCCACCGGACACTGTCCGGTGCTCCAGCCACGTCACCCAACCGTTAGGGTTCTGACGGTTTCGACCGTTGGAGCTCTGACAGCTTGGGCCACCGGACAGGCACTGTTCACTGTCCGGTGCGCCCTCTGGCGCTGCTCTGACTCTGCGCGAACTGTCCGTGCACTGTTCACTTTTGCAGGTGACCGTTGGAGTCGACCGTTGCGCTTGGGAGCCGTTGCTCCGCTGGCACACCGGACAGTCCTGATGACCCACCGGACAGTCCGGTGAATTATAGCGGAGCGTGGCCTCAGAAACCCGAAGGTGAAGAGTTTGAAGTCGATCCATTCTGGTGCACCGGACACTGTCCGGTGCACCAGACCAGGGTTCACTTCGATTTCTTTTGCTCCTTTCTTTTGAACCCTAACTTTAATCTTTTTATTGGTTTGTGCTAAACCTTTGGCACCTGTAGAACATATAATCTAGAGCAAACTAGTTAGTCGAATATTTGTGTTGGGCAATTCAACCACCAAAATATTTATAGGAAAAGGTTTGACCCTATTTCCCTTTCACATGGCAGTTAGAAGGAGGTGGCACCAAAACCCAAACCTGATTTCTTTCAAAATTTTCAAGCTCCTCATGCATAGCATTAACCCAGTTAGGATCAGATAAATCATGTCCAACATCTCGGGGCTCAAAGTAGCAACAAATGTTGAGTGAGCAAAATGAGAAATGTGTTATGACCTAGAGCGAGTGACTCACTCATGAAGCTCCCCGATCATCTGCTAAGGTGGGTGACGATGCTGAATATGATGTGGAGCCTCCCTTGAGGAAGTGGCCTCCCCCTCAACAGCAGCTTCAACTCCTCCAGTCTCAGCAGGAGCTGGCTCGGGCGGACCCCAAGTGGTGGAAGGAGTGGGTCAGGTCCATCAACCATAGTAGTGGAAGCAGGCTCAACTGGGGCGACCGGTGGAGTTGGCTTGAGAGCAACCCAATCGGCGTCGTCGTGCTCCTCCTCCATAAAGATGGTTTGTCCCATCTAATCTGGACCTATAGGCTCAAAGATAGGGGATGGACAAGGTGCAGTCTCATCGAATGTAACCTCACAAGTCTCCATAATGCGGTTACTCTAGGTTAAGAACACGATAAGCATGAGAATGTAATGCATAACCTAGAAAAATTCCATCAGAAGACCGAGACTCAAACATGTCCAGATTACCTTGTTTTAGAACAAAGCTTCTGCAACCAAATACCCTGAAATGACTGACCTTGGGTGTGTAACACCCCTGGTGTTACCCAGAACCCTGGCAAAAAGGAACACATTATGTCCTACTCAAACCTTGTGCTATAATGGAAAGGAGGGGACTAAAAGTTTTAGAATCATGGCTAAGATAAGCATTAACCATAACAAGAAAGAAAGTCTACCCTTCATACAATGTTCACCCACAAACAAGATTCTAAAACCCTAACTATTCTTAAGCCCTAAACCCTAACAATGGGATTAAAGGGAAAGCATGGGCAAAAGATCAAAACAACAAAAAGGAACCTTTATTAAAGATGAAGAGTATTAGTAAAGCTACAAAACTTAGTAAGAGAAATATTATAAAAAGGCCCCACAAAAACCCCAAATCAATTCACTAAGTGGAGAGCACCCTAGAGCCATCCATTTTCTCTCTAAGTCCTCAAAACCACCCAAATCCAATGATCAGAAGTGTTCACCTTTTTAATGGCGCCAAAACCATATGGTCTAAATAACAAAAAGGATCCAAATTACCTTAGGAACACCCTGGAAAAATTTTGAAATCGAAGCCAAGACCATTTGACATGATTTGACATCCATTTTGTCTCGGGGTGAACAGTGCCGAAAGACCCGATTTGGCGCCCGCCTATCTTGAGAACTAGGGCATATCTCCCATTGGAACTCACACATAATAGCTAGCCCTAGGTGCTAGGAAGAGATTTGCGCAAGACTCTTGGCAAGATTCGCACGTTTGTGATCTCTGCAAACACTTGAACAGAGGCAGAAACAAATGTCCACGTGTTTCGACAGCGTTCTGGCGCGCCATAGCACGCCCCCCGCGCTCGGCCCCACGCGCACCGCGTCGCGCCAAGCCAAACTCGTGCCCACGCCCACGCCCGCGCCTATAAAGCCGACCGAGGCCTCGACCGTACGCCCCCGCTCGCTCTCAACCTCGCCGGAGCGCAAGTTCACCGGCAATTGCTCTGCGCACGGTGTGCCAAGCGGCCGCCCGAGACCCGACCACCATAGACCGGCCACCACTACAGGAATTCACTTAATTCCCGTTGGCCATAAACCGACGGGAATAAGCATATACCGACGGGAATTACTTAATTCCCGTCGGTTTAGGGCTTATTCCTGTCGGTTTTTCAGCCGCCAGACGTCCCTTGTCGGGGATACGTTTATTCCCGTCGGCGGCCGACGGGAATTATTAATTCCCGTCGGCCACTAACTAGCCGACGGCAATTAATGCTAACTCTCGTCGGTTCACCAGGCCGACGGAGTTATTAGTTAATTCCCGTCGGTTCACCAGGCCGACGGGAGTTATTAGTTAATTCCCGTCGGTTCCCTAGGCCGACGGGAATTAACTGGGCCGACGTGAGTTATTAGTTAATTCCCGTCGGTTCGACCATAGCCGACGGGAATTAACTGGGCCGACGAGAATTACCCTATACTGCTACAAAAACAGCACGAAATTAGGACACTATTTCTGCACACATAACATATATCACACATAACATAAATAACAGATAACAGCCACATTACAAACACATGCATTCATAATAAAATCATGCATTACAAACATAACATCCACCAACATTTCAAATATAAGTTCAACCACCACATCGAGTCAACGAGTACGACATAGTATTGAAATATAAGTACGACATATGTTCAAGTACGACCAAGAGTCCACGAGTTAAGAAACATGTTCATGTGTTTTAGAGATAACCACCACTTGGGTGGTTAGAGCTTTGACCGCTGCCGCCACCACCACCAGGAGGAGGGAACGTGAAGAGCGAGTCAACAAATCTAGTCCCTGCTGCGGGATCAGATCCACTACCACCCGCTTCGGGCGTACCTATGCAAGTTAGCAAATATCATCACGTTAAATGCAAATATCAAAAAAGTATACAAGTATATAAATTAATGGAGAGTTATCAAACGTACCCTATCTCCAGGTGCAGGTATATGTGTCGGAGGGGTGGTGAACTGTGGTGGTGGAACTGGTGTGTTTGCAAATTGGCTCCATTGTGGTGGCAGTGGAAAATTTGATGTCATGCCCTGTTGCTGCATTAACTATTAAACATATATGTGTTACTACCGAAGATGTTGTATTGAAATATAATAATTTAGAGTTCGGATTATGTGTACTCACTTGATACATCGCTTGGTTATGTGCATTGCAAGCCTCCATAAATTCGTGTTGTTGTCTCATCTCTTCGCGCATCCTCATAATCTCCAACTCCTGCTCGTTCGGTCGACGAGAGCATGAGCTACGGGAAGATGAACCCGTCCTCTGAGATCTCACCGACGACAAGTCAATGAATCCGTCGAAGAGTGCGTATCTATAAGTTATTCAAAAAATGTGATTATTGTATAATCAATTTAGTGTCAACCATATAATTTCATAAGTTAGAGCTTACCGTCCATGCGCTTTGCCACCACCACTTGCGTACACCACCGAGGGATCCACCGGTTCATGACGCCAGTCGAAGTCACGGCCATGGCGACGAACCATCTCCTCCCCATATGCCGCCTATACATCATTGACAACCTTACAAATGCAGGAATTTATATACTTTGAACGTTTGAACTTTTGAGCCAAAACTCACCAAGCGATCCGTGGATGTCTGGCTGCAGAGCTGGTCAGGGTTGTTCGGGTCTGGTCCTTTGTGGCCCTCCTGGTAGACCTCAATGTCACTAGGCTTTTGGCCACTCGTAGCTTCCTGTATAAACAAAAAACATTCATAAGCAATCGTATTATTTGCTGATCGACATAGATAGATCAAACTTACCATTCTTTTAACTTTTCATATCATGTCGTCACCGCCAAACTTGTGGTTAGGATTGGTTCCTCGACATTGTCTGTGATGCACTGACGCTTTCTGGAAGCCTTCGGAAGCCCAATATCGACACCAAGCATAGTACGCATCAGGCACGGGCGCCATCCATGGAACCATCACCTGCACACACACAATGTTACATATTATCAATCACAACAATAAATATAAAGGGTAAAACAAATTGAATACTAACCTCACGATATTGATCCTCAGTCAAATATATCTTTGACGACCCTTCCTTTTTAGTCAAGGGGCCTGCTTCTTCCGGATGCTTTTGAAAATACAGGTTTGTAGCCTGAATTCTCGCATAGTATATGGCATCCTTCACCAGCTTCTTTGCATTGTTTTGGAAGACACGTTCAGCGTGCCCCATGTAATCCTCTCCGTCAGGCAACCGATATCGAAGCTACAACATAAAGAATACAAATACAATGGTATAAGTCATAGATTTACAATATTAAGAAACATAACAAAAATAATAAAGAATTCATACCCAAAAGTCATTACGCACAAGTCCCTGTCTGTCGGTGTGGTTTCGTTCCTTTTTAAACTTGTACTCGTCCCAGGTACTGACGAGCACCTCATCCTCGGTATCACCGTTTCACACCTTCACTATACCAGGGTAGTGAAGGCGGCAAAGAGAACCCAACGTAAGGTTAACCTGAGTGTGGTGTCCCTTGCCGTCAAAGGACAGGTCCTCCCAATTCTTGCATTACACAAAAACATTAACAATACACATAATAGTTATATGAGATAAGTTAATATATTACACTCACCGATCTCCATGTGGCATGATTAAAGTCCTATCAGCCTCTCGCTCTATCACGTGACGAGGCTTTACTGAGTGGCTTTTTCTTGAGCGACGTGTGCGTGTCGCTGAAGAGCCTCCCGAGCCATCATCCATCGGGTTGTCAGCCGGTTCGCCCTGTTGGCCCCACTGGTCCCACGCCTGTTGCTGCTCTCTCTGGTGGTCCCACTGGTCCCATGGCTGGTGATGTTGTGCGGCCTGGTCCCATGTCACGTGCTCCACCTCCTCATTGTGCTCCACCTCCTCATTGTGCTGCTCAGCCTCATTGTGCTGCTCCTCCTCAATGTGCTGCTCCTCAGTGTGCTGCTCATCCTGGTACATACAACTCAAGATTTATTTGTAAATATGTAAACAAATTTATTTGTACAAGATATGTTACCTCATCTCCATGTACCACGCTCAACAGCTCTCGACGTCTGCTGCTGCTCGAAGAACTGCCCTAAAAAAGGCCCAGGCCCTTGAACAGCCCCTTTACTGACTTCTTTGATTTTGGCGGCATCCTGCATAAAAAATAAGAAAACAACTTTACTTGCTAAATATAAACAAATTAGGATAAAAAATGACCACATTTTAAGCATTTTTGTTCTCTGCCATGTTCCTTCCAAAAAAGCATACAGTTGTCTTGGCAAACATCAATCTTCTCATACTCCATACCAAGACCTTCAAGTAATTTTTTGGACTGGTACATGTCTTTGGGCATCTTGTGACCCGTAGGAAGAACCTCGCTAATCAAATCCACAAGCTCCTTGTAACAATTAATTGAAAATGCAAATTTTGACTTGATTGACATCAGTCGGGTCACGAATTCGAGGACGGTCATGTCAGTGTACCCGTGAAGAGGCTCTTCTGACGCTTTGAGTAGGTCGAAGAACTTCTGAACCTCCGATGTAGGTGAATCATGATGATCTGGTGCCAGTTCAGGCTGCAGATCCTCAAGCATCTGGTCCATCCTATCAACATCATCTTCACCGTCATCAACTTCTACTTCTGTTGCTCGTTCAGCATCTTCACCGAGGAGATACCAGACCTTATAGCCTGGCACGAAACCATGCGAGCACAGGTGTAGTGTGACCTGCCTCTTGGTGTGGCTCGTCATATTTCTACATTTATTG